>CM060911.1:104363264-105582431 GCA_030737875.1 Allium sativum | reverse complement strand
TGTAATCAGAAATTCATACAGAATAGTTGCATACAGTAATGAGTGCAATTAGAAATTTTGCATTCTCGTAGGCATTTTATCAAAATTGTTATTTGAATGTATGCATTCATCACCTTATTGTTGCATGATTCCATGAAATTAATTTGAACTGTTTAATGCTAGTGTGAATTTATCACTTATTTTTTACATTATATTTGCATTTATTTGTAGTTGTTTCATACAAGTGTGCAACTATCAACAGATTCATGCATAAATGTATGCATTTAATCACAATTGTTGCATGTAATTGTGCAACTATTAATTGATTGTTAAATAATTATATGCATTAATCCAAAACTATGGCATGTAATTGTGATTTTATTACATAATTGTTGCATAATTCTATGCATTTATCTATATATGTTTTTATACAGAGAATTTATATCACTAGAGTGGTGAAAAGGTTGGAAAAGACGAATTATCATAAACACGACAACTTGAATTGGCTAATTGGCCACAAGGCCATATGTAAGTAAATAAATTCAAAATACTTGCATACACGTATATAAATAGTCAAAATATTTGCATACAACTATGCCAATATTCAGAACATTGGCATAGTTGTATGCAAATATTGATAGTATTTGCATGTTTGGATGCAGATAATAAAAAAAGTTGCATACTTGTATGCACATATTTAGAATAGTTGAATATGCATATACACACATAATAAGTGCATACTTGTACGCATGAATTCATAATATTTGTAACCTTGTATGCATAAAATATGATGACTTAAACACTTTTATGCTGATTTTGTAAATGTTATCATATTAATGCAGTTATTGAGAATGTTTGTATATTTTTATGCATTTTTCATACTAAATAGAATATTTCTAACAAATTGATAATTTTTTTACAATTTCTGCAGCTTCAATTGTGGAGTGTATGTAATTAATATAATGAAACAGAGAAGTGAGGACAAACAAGTCGACAAAGATGATAAAATATACAAGCTTGATTATGTAAATCTACAACGAGCTATGGTTGTTGCTCAAATTCTAAGTTGCAAAGTTTACAGTTGGACTGTAGATGATGACCTAACACAGGCGGTCCTGCTATCAGACGAAAAAAAAAACCTTCTGAATAAAATGATTAAAAATTGTGTTTAGATTTCCATATAAATATGTTGACCGATTTTCTGTATTCGAACTACTATGACATGAATATGTATTTTCCGTACTGAATTACTGTGGAATTTTATGTATTGAATTTAGTTGGTTTATTCTTAAATGATATTAGGAATTGTTGCTTTCCGGTATACAGTTATTCATAATACTTGCATGCTTATATGCAACTATTGTTAAATGTTATGCATATGCGAATGACAAAATATTCAACATAATTTCAAGATAAAAAACTTCAAATTTAAAAGAAGATATGCCTATACGCTGAACATTTGAATACTTGCATGCATATAATAAGAATAATTCCATACTTGTATGCAACAATTGACAATAAAAGTATACATTATCCAGTTATAAAGATACTTTCGTACATGTATGTAACTACTACGAGCTGTTTCGTACATTTATGCAGCAATTCAAAATACGAGGAAAATATTATACAAATATTCGGTATAATTACATACATCTATGCAATTATACTGAATAATTGCATATATATAAGCCAAAAAAATAACTGTAAAAGTCACAGAATTTAACATTAAAATTCATGAACTAAATTTAAAGCAGAATGTAAATGTTCACAACAATATACAGTATAACTTTGTTTAAAAAAAATTACAAAATAACATCTAATAGTCTATTGAAGAACGCGTCCTTTTAGTATGGCCCAACTTCTGGTACAAACCACATCTAGCAGTCTTCCTAATTTCACCTGCAGATTTCAGCCTTTTAGAAGATCAGAAAGTTTTTAGGTTAACGATTAGAAATGAAAAAAAATCTTCTAATATTAAATACATACCTATAACAGTTGAAAACACTCTGTAAAGTCATAATAATTGCATTTAAGTATGCATATATCCAGATTAATTACATACCCTTATGCAAATAATTCAATATTCCGAATAATTGTATGCATCTGTTTACAATTTCTGCATTATTGCATGCTAGTATTAACCAAAAGAAGCATAATTAAAGCATATATACAAAAGAATATTATACTGTTCAGATTACATTCATGAAAACATGCAAATATTCAAAAAAATTGCATACATAAATGCTTTAAAACACAATAATTGATGTTATAAGTGAAAAATAAACATTCATTTACATTTTTTCGGTAACAGCTATTAAACATTCTAGTCCACATCTATCATTACCAAACATCAACAGCACAAATACACTATTATTAGCAGGAACACTGTTATACGAAGAAGAGAATAAACATTAATAAACATAATCTACAGTAATCAAATAACATTACGCAGAAATTTACAAGAATTAAAAATATGAACAATATATGCATATATTAAACATTTTAGTATTCATATATTAAGAAATTATGCAAATTTTTATATAATTAATCAACAAACACACCCAAAAAGACATTCAAAATAGTTTTATATATGCATTTATACATAATATATGAATACATGTACGCAACTTTCCTGAATATATGAAAAGCCCTATACACCGGTTATAACAATAGTTGCGTATTTTTATGCAAATATTAACAACTTATGCGTATTTACATACACCTATTCAGAATATAAGAACAAACGTATTGCCAAAATTAACAAATAAAACTGTACGATCTATAATAACATTAAAACTATATACAATAATTAAATTGTAAATCAAAAAGTCTATTCAATTAAAGAAGATCAGATTAATCAATTAACAAAGATCAATCAAAAAAAGATAGCCATAGAAAATAAAAATTAATAAAAAGTATAAATTACCTTAAAGAATAAGCATTCATCGTATAAATCAAGGATGGATCTAATTAAATCACTGAAAGAATTCCGAGCAAAGGAAATTTTAGATCGACGGAATTCAAAAAATGAGAACGAAGAAGGCACCGCCATGACACAGAATTATATGATACTGGAGAAAATAAACCCTAATACGTGTTTCGTATTACTTTAATTACGGCATCCCATAAGTGAAAAAGGGTAGTTCTGGAAAAAGAAAGTGCCGCTATTTGAAAATAGGGATGAAATTTATATGTTCCAAAAGGGAGGATGTGAGTCTAATTAAGTTTAGTTTTAAGGATGTGAGCCTAATTTTCACTATATTTTAGTACAACCTCAGTTACCAACCCACTAGAATATGACTAGCCCCTAGGATTAAGACTTATGATTGTAGTAAGAAAAGTGAAAACATATCAAATAAGATAAAAAGAAAGGCATAGTAACCAAGTTAAATATTTGGTAAGCTAAAGAGAAGAGAAAAGGATTAATACATGTCGTTAAGACATGTAAACAATAAAAGAGAAGAGGGTAATTATTACGATAATTAGTTCATGATAGGTAGGTACAGTTTCCAGACAAAGACTATCATGAAATAGTAAAAGGCCCAAAAAGAGTTCAATATCATAAAAACAGAATAAGTTAAGCAATAGAAAAGGAAAGATAATCTAAATGCATAAGAAAAGGAGTAGACCTAGTGTCCAACAAAGGATAGGTTACAACGACAACCTTATAAGATGCATTCAGGGCAGTCTAAAGGAAATATGGATGTATGCAATCACAAGTGATCCATCACAGATGCTTTAGAGTACACCAATTATGTATCAACAACGACCAATTGTTGATCGGTATAGGAAAATAAGTTGATTCAAAGTGACGTAGCCCTAGGATGTCCTACCGATGTAGGCATAGTGGGGCGGTCCATTGGAGGCAAGGTTTGTAGACTTTATCAATAGGGCATTCCTTGACTGCATTAGGCAGTCTAAAGGATGATGGGTGATTTAGGTACTCGTGCGGCACCTAGTTCGACACCCGTTTTATGGAGGAACCAAAAACGATATTAGCCGCTAGGATACCGGTCATCATCCTTTAGTAGCGAGTACAAGGAAGGGATTGGGTTAGACCTCTACAGGCCAGCAATCTTCCACTATCGAGACGCTGTATTGGGGAAGTTAATGTCAAATGATTGTTTTGGTTTGTTTGTTTTAGGAGAAGGTTGTTTATCCATGAGAAACACCTTCTAACTAAAGAGGGTTGGCTGTGCGGGGACATACTCGCGCTGAGAAAGGGACATACCATAGTTTATGCAAATCCCGGACAGAGTTCCACACAGCGTGGGCACTAATGCCTTTTGTAAGCAGAACTCAAAAGTACAGATAGGATGATTACGTGCAGATCCACAATGTAGGCATAGTGAGGTGATTTGTTGTGGATATCCACAAGGTAAGGATGGATGAGCAGTCCATTTTGGATGCATTTACAAATTTTCATACCAAATGAAAAAAACATATGTATTGTAGGCAATATTGGCGAACATTTGCAGATATAGTTTCAGCACTTTTGTGATGAGAAAGTGGAATTCTAGCAAGGAGGACACGAAGGATACCAAGAGTAGTACCTAAGGCCGAAGCGGTCCAATGACATATAGCTACATATACATTATTTATTATGTTAGATCTACTAGGGAGTAGATGGGTGCGACTTAAGTGTAGTAATAACAAACCTAATATAACAAAAATGATAATAGAATGATGTTGTGCTCAAAAGAATATAATTTACTAGTCACCGTAACATTAGTTTTTACCTCCTCCTCAAAACATCTTGCATATTAGATATAAGGCAAAGGGAGCTGCTGCCATTCTATTTCATAAAAAAGGGTACATTCAAAGCTTCTTTATGCAGAGCTAGTTTAGTGCTTGAAGACATGACTGAGTGTCGTAAAACTCAGCTTGGATTGTTTCAAATAAGCAGCTTTTTAGCTTTTAAAAAGCCAAAATCAATTCATTTTCGGTATCAATAAGTCAAAAAACTGACTTATATAAATTGATCCAAACAAACTTATAGGTGGAGCATGTTAGGTAAAGGATGTAGGAGAGAGCCGTATGACAGTTTAATGAGTGGGGATACTGGTCGTCAGCATTGGGGTCCCTCAGAAGGCGACATGCCCTGGCCTAACTATCATGTGTTCGAGGGGAGGCTAATCCAACACCCTTACCGATGAGTACATGTCATTCTTTAAAAGGGCCTTGCTAGCTCAAGTTAGTCGGTGTTAATCCATAAAATATGGATCAAAGGTAATAAACATGTTTAGGTCGTTATAAGCCTTTAGGTCGTGGTAGAACCTTTCACTGGTTTAGCCCATTACGAATATTTATGTCATTATAGTGCTTAAGCCAGTTCACATGGACTGGGTCGCTAAGCCACTCTGGGTCACCCTATTCTTGGCTCGTTATAAGTCTTTGACGCTCCAAATTCTTTGGCCCGCCGAAAGTTTTAGCTCGTTCCGCGTTGCCACAGCGCGAGCCGCCTCATGACACAAAGCTTGGGACGCCCCCGCCTTGCTTTAGCTCGTGCCATCTCAAGACCAGATTGAAACGGGTCGTTCCTGCGACCTAAGGAAGGTAGAAAGTATTTACAACTCTGCCTCCTGATTTGAATCTCATCTATAAATACCCCCCCCCCCCCTTTCATTCCTTCATGGAGAGGGACCGAATTACAAGACCTCGAATGGCTGTCCAATTGTTTTCTAAGCATTCTTAAGTGACTTTCACCTATCCTAACATCATCTAAGGAAGATCAAGCATAAAGGTCATCATGGAATCCATGGGAATTTCTTCACTTCACGAAAGCTTATAGATCTCTCATTGTGTGACGGCCCGCCCCGTACCAGTCGGCATTTCCTCCGAAAGTGCGCTGTACACATGTCCGATTAGCACGGAACGGTCGTCAAAGAAAGGAAAGAAGTGAAGAACTGACACAAAACCTGTAGAATGTCTCACAGCGCATGGAACAAAATATAATAATAACATACTTGACATAAAACAGGTGAGACAGTGCATAAGCTGATAACTAAAATCAACACCAATCATCAGAGCAGCGGAAATTCAAATACAGCTTATTACAATTTTCCAAATTTAATGTCTCTAAACAAAAGAAAGCTAAAGTAGAAGATGCACCACCAATGCCCAAGCAGTGATCTTCAACAATACAGGGAGAATATTATATGTATATTACGTGGAAGCCTCCTGCTCGTCTCCGGATCATCTACCCGTACATCACCAGCCAACCTGTCTCTAGTCTGCTCGTGTGAGCACCCAGAGTAATAAGAGGAGACATAAAACTCTGGGTCAGACATAAAGTCTGGTATGAGCGATAAGCATCTAAACAGAATAATAACAGGTATACTAAACCATACCTGAACCTGGACCTGTAACCAAAGAGTTAGTACCACATACCGTACAATGCTCTAAGGTGCCATAATAAATAGTGTAAGAATACGGGGGTGGGGTGTGCATGTCACAATGATAGTAAACCAATCATCCATAGCAACCATCCTCACATCTCTCACTCAGTGCGTAAAGCGTACGACATCTACCACTTTGGAACACTAGACAAACTGAGGTAACGACGAATCCCGACTTGTAGAAACCCTGCTATGACCAAGCTAGACATATGGAGTCATGACCAAACATTTCAATGACCCACTTCATTGGTTGTAGCCCTTGGTTCTACCGATGCCATAATGTCCCTGAATCCGCCTTTGTACCTTCTACCATAGTGGTCCAAAGCTATAGACGTCGATAACCCCTTAACACTCGTCCTGCAGCAAAGCCCAATCATGAAGCGAACTCGTTGATTCCCATCTGGATCTTGAGCTCTAGCTTCTCATTTGGACTACCTTTGCATCTCGGGTTTTGGTCATCATCTTCATCCGGATCGGTCTTCATTTCTCCTCTTCACTTTGCTTCAGGTCGCCATCGTCAGCTTCTCAGTTCGGATCGTGGTCATCACCCTCGCTTGGGTCGGATCGCGACTCGCGGATCGTCCATGGTGTCAACTCGTGCTCCTTCCACTGGATCGGGTCGTGGTCACCTCTGATGGATCGAGTCGTGCTCTTCAGATCGGGTCGGATCGTGAATACCCATTGGTTCGGGTCGTGCCACCTTGCTGAGATCGTGACGTGTCCCTTCAGGCGGATCATGACACCCAAGTTGGAACGGATCGTGGTCTTCAAGCATTGACGGATCGAGTCGTGCCATCGGTTCGGATCGTGGAAGATGGGGCGGATCGTGGTACATAGGGCGATCCGATCCGGTATATTTCCTGCACTTGTTTTCCAGCGACTATCTCACGCCATTCGATGGCGTTTTTGACCAATCTAACTTCTCTAATCAATCACAAAACACTCCATAAAGTCATAACAACATGTAATAGCAACCACAAACACCAAACAACAATTCTAATGAAGCAAAATGGATCAAAAGTGGCCAAAACTCCTTATTTTCCCTTAAGCATGTTTAAGTAAAACTGATCATAGGGTTAACAAAACTTAATCAAATCGAACCAAATTTCAACCAGAGGCATAAAACATTATTTAAGAATTTCTAAACATTTTTCCAGAATTTATTAGTGTATGAATTCGTTAATCTTCACTAATTACCCTTAATTACCGTAATTAGTGCAAAAACTATGCAAATCACTCACCTTTGCCACAATAAAACTTTCAGATCTGAAGTGAACCTCTGATTTGCACGAATTCCAATATATAACAGCAGCTCTACCTCGATCCTTGTGCTAATTCTCCTTGACTTGATGCCTCTAAGCCTTAATCCTTGATTAGGAAGTGATTTTGGGTGTTTTTAGAGAGATTTAGAGAGTGGAGGCCATGGCTAGGTCAAGAGGGATGGAAAGTGGCAGCTGGAAAATGTCTAAAGAAATGTTTTCTAACCCTAATCAGTCCCTATATACCCCTAAACCTGAAATCCCCCTCTGGGCCTAGCTGCTAATCACCCGATTAGGCCCAATTAAGCTGTTTTTCACTATCTGAAACTTGTTTCAGCCATATCTCCCAAACAGTGAGTCCGTTTGGCTAATGTGACCACTCTACGGAAAGAGAAACCATCATCAGGAGCCAATGGAAGTGGTTTCAGGTCAGAATTCTTCTCCAGTCAAAAGTTATGGCCAAACAGTGATAACTAGGGGTAAAATGGTCATTTAAAAATCGGGAAAAATCATGAACATGGGAAATGACCCCAATAGTCGTCCCCCAAAGTTACATGACCATACGACTTCGTATGTGAAAGAAATAAATATTCTACGATCCTATGATGCGTAGAATGCGGGTCGTTACACATTGAATCTCTTCTCCTCAAAAGCTATTTCTTATTTCTCTTTCGTTAATCCATAGGACAAGAGGAAAGGTCGTGAGAATGAATGTAATTGAAATGATTATATGCATTGTAACCCTTGTGAAAGTAATGAAAATGGATCGTGAAGTGGATGTAGATCACATTTGATCGAACCACTATAAAGTTTGGTGTTCTTTACTTGCTTTTCTATTACTTTGAGGCTCCACTTGTTCCTACTTAACATTTTGAGAAGTACATTTTAGTACCCTTGGTGTTGGGATCTAATTTACATTTCAACATTTGGCGCCCACCGTGGGCCGCGTTTGCCATTTCTTCTCTTACACTCTCTTAAGGTTGAAGTCCTTGCATTGAAGCTCTAAACTCACTCCTTTTCCGAAATCATGGTGAAATCTAAGAAGATTACCAGCAAAAATGTTGGAAATACAAACAACATTGCTAATGAAAAAACTCCGCCTACTAACTGTTTCGAGGTGGGAAGATTCGATAAATGGAGCCTGTGTGACTAGAAATGAGTTATGCCGCTATTGCCAATATGAACCAACAGATGGTTGCTTCTACTAAAGCTATGATTGAGAAGCTTGATGCCAACATTAATGCTCGACCAAATCCAGCCCCTCCGAAAGTTCATGTAGAACTCGAAGAGAATGGCAACTCGTCCGCTTCTGATCTTAACTACCACAACAACATCGAAAACGATAATGATCGAGTGAGTGACAAGGATGAAGCCAACATTGAAAACTTGAAGCCAAGAGCTAAGAATCGTTCCGAGATGAAAGGCCAAAAGGCTACCAATCCTGTCGCAAGGGTATCTCCTCACCGGGAAGGATAAAAACCCGAATTCACTAATCAGGATCGCATGCCTAGACGAACATTTGGAAAAGAGCTCAGCTTTGCAGAGTATCATAACACTGAAGAATATATCTCGGATGTGATAGAACAAATCATGAAGAAGAGTCGGGCTGGCAATGGCGATGAAAGGGAATGGGATTTTTCTCCCGACGGGACTCCATTCACTGAAAGAATCCTTGAAGCGGAGTGTTCAAAGAAATTTAATCCTCCAACTTTGCCTCCATATAATGGCCTTGTCGATCGAAACTATTTTCTGTTCAAATACAAATGGCATATGAATGTAGCTAAGGCGACTGATGAGATGAGGTGCACATACTTTCCTCTTTACTTAGAAGGTGCTGCATCACTATGGTTCACAAAGCTGTCACCCCATATCCATAGACCGATTCTCTGACTTGACCAAGAAATTCAAAGAGCAGTTTCTCTTGTATGCTACCAAAGCCAAAGATGCTATAACGCTTTTGGCAATGAAGCAAAATCCAAGGCAATCTGCTAAAGATTTTCCTCGGTCGATTCAACGCTGCTCTGTCCGAAGTGAGGAATCCAGAACTGCGCATAATTCTCATGTCTTTAATCGACGCTATAGATGAAAAGAGCGAATTTGGCAGAGGATTAAAATGAAAGAACTAAACATGCTCGAAAAAATCTATAAAAAGGCTGAGGAATACATGAGAGTAGATATTAATCCCATGCCCCTACAAATTGTTGATGTTAACCCGCTTCTTGAAGCTCCCAAAAATGTTGCTACCCAATATGGTCAGAAGAGTACTCAAGGGAAAAAGCACGCTAACGACGGGAAGGGCAACAAGGTTAATAAGAAGTCCCGCCTTTTCAGCTCGTCAGAGTTAACGCTTTTGAATGACACTTCTGAGAATATCTATCTTACAACAAGGAATTCTAAAGAGTACACTGAGCCAAATTCGATAAAGATAAGTGACAAAGCAACCAACTCGGAAAGTTTTGTAGGTTTCACAATCAGACTGGTCAAAACACTAATGAGCGTCGACACTTAAAGAACCTCATTGAGGAGTTGATCAAGAAAAATAGGTTGCAGCAATATGTAAAGAATCCGCAGGCCATGAATCCTTCTGCAACACCCCAGGGGCAAGGGGCATCAAATGATCAGTCCGGTCCAAACAAAAGTGCTTCTATTCAAGCCATTCCAAAACCAATTATCAACTAATCACCATTGATTATACTTCAATCTTTGGCCCGGAATAAGCAATCAATATCGCCACCACCGTAGTTCATGCTTTATTTCGCATCTTACTTTCTATTATATTCAAAATTTCTTGTAAACAGTCTGTAATAATCCGCAAATGATGCATTGAACATTGGCTTTACGACTAAGGGAATATTTGTTTGAATGAGTTTCTGACTTGCAAAATTATATGTCAAATCAAAACTTTCTTAAAAGGCGATTTCATATTGCAGGCCATCTGTCGAGCGCTTGTTCCTGTAACGTCGCGACTCCAACAACGCTAATTCAAGAGACAAATACTGTAAATATCAACATGCACGAATACAGAGATAGAAAAGCACCGCCTTGAAAAGTAAATGGGAAGTCGCAAAGATCCAGACATCGAACAAGCGCCATGACAAACAAGCATGAGAGCTGTAACATTTTGTGAACGGCCGCTTCCTTAAGTGAGAAGTTCAGAGCTTCGGTTCCTAAATCGGAGTAGCCTGCCAAGTTAAGCATCCGATGAAGAGAATGACGGTCTCCCCATAAAAAGATATAATAGCCACTCAATTAATTCGCGTAACATCTGAAAAAATCAGATGTGAAGAATGATCAAATCTACTTGCGTAACATCTACAATGTCCAGGTGTGAAAAGTAAAATCCATACGCGTAGCATCTGAAAAAATCAGATGTGAAGAATGATCAAATCTACTTGCGTAACATCTGGAATGTCCAGGTGTGAAAAGTAAAATTCATTCGCGTAGCATCTGAAAAAGTCAGATGTAAAGAAAGATCAAATCTACTTGCGTAACATCTGGAATGTCCAGGTGTGAAAAGTAAAATCCATTCACGTATCATCTGAAAAAGTCAGATGTGAAAAATGATCAAATATACTTGCGTAACATCTGGAATGTCCAGGTGTGAAAAGTAAAATTCATTCGTGTAGCATCTGAAAAAGTCAGATGTGAAGAATGATCAAATCTACTTGCATAACATCCAGAATCCTGAGATGTGAAAAGTATATTCCTTTCGCGTAACACCCGAAGAAGTCGGATGTGAGGAATGATCAGTCTGTTTGTGCAAACATTTAAGGGCTCAAATGGAAAGAGTAGTAAACACCCGATTGATTGTTAGCATCAGCAAAACGCCTGATCCGATAACGACAAGCATTAGGGTCCTAACCAAAGTCCTCCCTCGGGGCACCCCTTTCCGATCTATCGGCGCTTGAGTTAGACAGTGTAATTGAGTAATAAAGGTCTTCAATACACGAACTAACTAAATCAAATTGTCGAAGTTCATGTTAAATCAATTTACTTGAAATCACAAATATGAATTAGCGCGAATCATTAAAATGATAACGCTTGAAACCCACAGGTGACTTCATATTGATTAACTGACTTTAAGTGTTAACACAAATTGGAATGTCGTGTTCGTGCAAATAATTTCCAATAAGTTCTAAACCATTGGATTAATCTGAACATTCAATTTTATTTAAAGTAAAGTGCGCTATAAGTCACTGTTAAAGCTTAACTAATCCATTATCGATGCGGACGATCGATAGTGATGTATAAGTCCAATGTTGTGTAATTGCTTGTCCTTTTCTATAAAACAGGTGATGCGAAGCGTGCTGGCTCAAAGTAAGATGCAGGCAAGAAACCATTATTGGATCTTAACGCAAAGCAAAAGTGCGTCAAAGCTGAATGAAAGTTTAAGGTACAACAAGCAAAATACATTACCATCACCACATCACGAGCTCAGCACAGAGATTTTGGACGCAAAATAGCATAAAATAGTAAGCGAGGACCGGCACTCGCATATACAGCCCATCTAGAGCATAAGTGCATAAAGGAAAATAACAAAAGCCAAGCGAGGGAGTCTCTTCTTTTCATCACTAGGTCATTTCTCGGTACGAGCACGGGAAGGAGTAGCGCCAGTCGGTTCCGTTTGGCTCCCAAGAGTAGCTAATTCTGCAATGATTTCATATTGGGACCTGAGAGCCTAGATAAGCACGACTTTGTCCTTCTCCAAGGCAGCAATGCGTTCGATATTCTCCTTGTTCAGCCCTTGGAGATCACAAGCAAAAGTGTTCCAAGCACCCAATTTGCACGCAGTATACCTTTCAACTTCCGCAAAATGCTTCTCCATCCAATTCCTAGTAGATTTGAGTTGTGCCAGTGAGTGATCCTTCAGAGTGTCCAGATCTTCGGAGATTGATCGCTTGTCAGAAGAGTATATATCCAGGTCAAACTGGTCAAAGCGTAACCCATCCAAACACCATCCCTGGAATCGTTTAGTAAGCTCGGATTTGCATGGCTCAGGAACATAACAAGGCTTGTCTATGATTGCTTGAAGTTCAGTCAGAGTTGGGACAGCAGAAGTAGTTTGAGTAATAAATGCAGGAAGATTGTCCAACCTGCGGCGTTTCCAAGTATCGTCCTCACTTGAAGTCCCTTCAATCCTTTTAGACATCCTGTACAAGTAGTGATAGTCAAAAGTAAATGACATGCCAGAAGACAACTTGTTCAAGCGTTTAAATCGCTCCTACCAGTTTTCAGCATTTGGGTAGTCGTGTATAGGTTCAGGCTCTAGGTCATTCCGTATAACCAGAAGCTTTAGGTCACAATAATCATCAAGTTTCTTAGATCGTCTTCCGATTTCTAAGTCTTTAGGTCGTGAAAAACCTACAGCTTCGAGACTAAAATGGCCTAGAGTCGTGGATTGAAATGACGACCTAAAGCCCTAAGTTATTGTAATGACTCAAAGTAAGATCACGACCTAAAGCCTTAAGTTATTGTGACGATTCAAGCGAGATCACGATCTAAAACCCAAGGTGATGGGAGCGACCCAATTTAAAGTTTAAACCGCTAAAAGTGCAACGATCCGGGACAGTTGACAAAGACGTTTCATTTTTTGGGCAAAGCATGGATTTGCGAATTCAGATCGTTATTAAACAATAAAATCATGCAAAAATCATCATTTCAACGTATTCATCATCTTCTAGCAAAAGCAATGATAAAATTACAAGAATTCATACATAGGATTCAAGCCGAGACCATTACAAGGATACAACAATTCTTAGAATCAACTCGAAGTTCAAAATGGAAGTAAAAACTGAATCTTGGAGCTTTGAATTTGAATAGCTTGATCGTTGGTAGAATCGTTGAAGAAACCAAAGTCGCTAGAAGAATCAGAAGGCGCTTAAAAAGGTGGTCGGAATTTGACCTTAGAAGGCCGCCATTAATGAGCTTGGAGCAAGAAAAGGAGTGTATGAAGGAACGACGACCTATGTCAAAGAATATATACTGGTAAAGAGTAAATGGGCCAAATTTAAGCAAAAGGCCCGACAACAACCATGAAGCTATGCGAACTAAAGCATGAAACGATCTAAAATATAGTGCGACCTAAAACTTAAACACAACCTAATACATGTCAAAAACATTCAAATTGAAGCCTGTACTACTTTCAATAAATACAGACTTCGAGGAGCAAAATGTTATTCCATAAAATATGGATTAAAGGTAACAAACATGTTTAGGTCGTTATAAGTCTTTATATCGTGGCAGAACCTTTCACTGGTTTAGCCCGTTACAAATATTTAGGTCATTACAGTGCTTAAACCAGTTCACATGGGCTGGGTCGCTAAGCCACTCTGGGTCGCCCTATTCTTGGCTCGTTATAAGTCTTTGACGCTCCAAATTCTTTGGCCCGTTGAAAGTTTTAGCCCGCTCCACGTTGCCACAGCGCGAGCCGCCTCATGACACAAAGCTTGGGACGCTCCGCCTTGCCTTAGCTCGTTCTGCCCTGCCCCAGCTCACCCCGCCTTGCTTTAGCTCATGCCATCTCAAGACCAGATTGAAACGGGTCGTTCCTGCGACCTAAGGAAGGTAGAAAGTATTTACAACTCTGCCACATGATTTGAATCTCACATATAGATACCCCCCTCATTCCTTCAAGGAGGGAGACCGAATTGGAAGACCCCGAAGGGCTGCCCAATCGTTTTCTAAGCAATCTTAAGCGACTTTCGCCTATCCTAACATCATCTAAGGAAGATCAAGCATAAAGTGCATCATGGAATCCATGGGAATTTCTTCACTTCACGAAAGCTTATAGATCTCTCATTGAATCTCTTCTCCTCAAAGGCTATTTCTTATTTTTCTTTCGTCAATCCATAGGACAAGAGGAAAGGTCGTGAGAATGAATGTAATTGAAATGATTGTATGCATTGTAACCCTTGTGAAAATAATGAGAACGGATCGTAAAGTGGATGTAGATCACATTTAATCGAACCACTATAAAGTTTGGTGTTCTTTACTTGTTTTTCTATTACTTTGTGGCTTCACATATTCCTACTTAACATTTTGAGAAGTACATTTTAGTACCTTTGGTGTTGAGATCTAATTTTGAGATCTAATTTGCATTTCAACAGTTGGTTGGCAAGCCAGGCTTGCTGGTCATGCGTCGGACAGGTGCAATGTTGTGCATAAGCTCGTCGTTGAAGTCTGAGAAGGGCACGGTGAAATGTCGGACCATCGTGGTATATGCAAACCAAGATGGATACAACAACGGAGAACACCGTCTCGTCGTCAAATATTTTATATTAAAAAATATATACGGTATTTGAAACATCGCATGTAAGTTTCGACCAGGATGACATTGAATGATTAAAACTGACAAATATTTGTAATCAGTTTGAAAGCCTACATATTCAACATGATAATAAACTGTATAAAATGAGGATAAATTGAAGTTTTCCCCTCAAACAAATGAACTGACATATTAACAAGGACGGTAAGTACTTGCCAGTACAATTAGATCAGTTTTAATATATTTCTACTGCAACGATATACTTATGATCATCATCCCACAAACTGAGAATCATAACACATTAACCAGCCAGCAGAGAAGATTAAAAAAAAGGCCCCCGCGGTTTCCAACAGTCAAATCTTTTTCTTCCCTGACTTTCTAAAACATGCATTTTATTGCAGCACAAAAGAAAAACCACGACTTAGCTGAAAATACATAGACGCAGAGTTAATTTAAAAGATGTACTCTGGTGCTTCAAGTGGAAATGGTGCCACTCTAACATTAAATTGCTTCCCTTCAGGCTTTCCTAAGCTGAACCAATTTCAGGAAGAGAAACGGTAAGCAAAGTTAATGTCATAAATAAATAAATAAATTACTACTATATCAATATATATTAGTATAGTATTTTTCACAGCAAAAATAATTTTATGTATATACCTGCCAGGTACAAAAGTAAAGTGGCCCTCAATAGATCCAGGATTCTCATGAAGAGGTGTGCAACTCTCATACACAAATTCTTCTTTTCCAGGAGTCAGGAAGGGATACTACATGTATCATCCAAAAATTCAGGAGTTCAATCAAATAAACTAGAATTAAGCACCAAAATATTATAGGTATACATGCATTAATCTAGGAAGCCTCACTTTTGCATCTAAGATTATACTAAAACAGTATGTGATTAACTAACTATTACCAACATATAAAATTACAAAGATGAATCACAACAGTAAGGGGTGGGGCGTGTGTGAGGATCCACATTCTGATTTTTCCATATCCTGTTTGGTGCCCAAATCGATTTTGGTATCTACGATTGTCTAAACTCGATTATTTTTTTGCAACTGTGAACTTATTATCAGCGACGTATCTGGTTTATTTTTCCCTATTGCAACCCTTTTAAACCACAGAATACAGTTATACTGCATATATATTGTAAATATTTATTTTATCCACTAAGAGGCAAAAGGTATTAGGACTGTCAATGGATATCCGAAAAATCCGAAATCCGTCCGCATCCGTATCTGAAAAGCGGATAAATATCCGATATCCGGGAAAGCGGATGCGGATGTGGATATAGGCATATCCGCATCCGAAAATTATCCATCCGCTTTTTTTCCCGATTATAGCTTAACTTATGTGTATTTTAACATAATTAAATATACTAATTTATTAATTTGCAAAATTAAAAGTCTACTAAACGCATGTTAATTGTTCAAAATTATATATTATCATTATATTTATTTGTTTTTAGCAGTTTAGTAATCAATTAGGTTGAAAAAGATTAATATTAAGCTAAAAAAAAGTTCATTTATATTCATTGATTTATCGATTGTTGGCGGAGCGGATAATTATCCGATATCCGTCCGTATCCGCGGATACGGATATCCGATATCCGAAAATGGTTTCGGATGCGGATACGGATATCCGATATCCGAAAATGGTTTCGGATGCGGATACGGATATGGCACTATCCGTATCCGAAAGTATCCGTTGACAGCCCTAAAAGGTATTGAAATGATATGATTTTTTTGGAAGGGCAATATTGATATTAAGTAGCGACCTATATGGAAGTGCATATATAATTAAACAATACACTATTTCAGAAGAAGAGAGATGTCATGGTGGAATCATGTCAGATGAATCTTCTGTTATTATGGAATGCATGCAATTTTTTGATTATAAATGCAATGTATAGTTTATTCTACTTTCAAACTGAATATGGTAATCGTACTATACTAAGTGCTATGTCAAAATATCTTAGGTATTATAGTATTCCAAATCTGAATTGCCTTTATAAATGTTAGACGTTATCGGTTATCCGAAACTATAAGTACTGCAGTCTATAAAGTACTAACTAAAGAACTTTATCAGAGAGCCAGTTTCCAAACTTGCGTCTTAGATGAATTAAAACATATAACACACTAATCCATAAACCATACGCAATGTTGTCAATAAGATTTGACATATTCATTTAATTAAGTGGCATGCTTACCAAAGAGGCTTGATCTAAGCAAGTGATGAACATGAACCAGATATGAATGCAAAAACTACAAATGAAAAGAATTTTCCAATCTTATAAATAATGAGTACAACCAACATTTTAGATCATGAGTTTATGAGAAAAATT
Source organism: Allium sativum (assembly GCA_030737875.1). NCBI lineage: Eukaryota > Viridiplantae > Streptophyta > Magnoliopsida > Asparagales > Amaryllidaceae > Allium > Allium sativum. The sequence goes on along the minus strand of CM060911.1, from coordinate 105,565,187 downwards.
GTAACATGTTAAATATTTCTTTATTTTGACTATAAAATCAGCTCTTCTTCATAGAAGGAACTAAACGAACGCATAAGGAAAATTCTACTATACAGAATACTATATTATATATAAATTATATCTGGTATCTTCTACTGCAGATGACCATCTTCCGCAGATGAGAATACGTATCATGAGCCATCCAATACAAACTCAGCAGCCAACAAAATAAAGGAAAGATACTTTACCCTGTCATTTGATTACTACGCCTCCTTAATTGGTTTATATACACTTTAAAAATTATGAATTTTGGCAATCGTAGACATTACAAAACAAGTTAGGCACAATCTGGAGATTCACAAAAGCTGGGATGCAGTACCTATGTATGTACGCATGCATTACTGCTCTTAATATGAGCTTACCTGACCAATAACAGCTTCTCCATTGACCTCTGATACAACATTATCTTTGGATCGAATGATCCAGTGCCTTGAATAAAGCTGACAAGATGAGTGGTGTACATCACCCAATACACACCCTTCTGGAAGTAGAGATATGCGTATCGAGTATGCATGGCAGTACTTGTTTTCCCCTTCCATATCACACATCTCAGGAACAAACACAGAAGATGCACGAACCTGAAACATACGTAATGGGTACAGGAAAAAATATATCTTGATGGAAGAGGGAAGTGATAACATATGTAAAAGATATCTGCATATATTCTGTACCAACATATGATTTGAGGGACCAAATTTGTCAACGGAAATCCAAAACTTGAAGACATAAGAAAATACGGAGAAAAAAACAAAGAGGCAAGTTACAGAAAAATTCGTTACTGATCAAATCATGTGGATACCGAAAGGTATTGATTGCCGATTTTGCATGTTCTTCGCATCAGAAAGCTCGATACTGACTTCTTACCAGTTCCTACACATGCTAGCGATTTTGAAAGAGAATTTCAACTATTAATATACCTAATTTAGCAATGGAAGGTGTATTTTTATATTATTATCGTAATTTATTACAACTAAGCTCTGCCATTCTCATTTTCAATTATTCTTCTTTAAAACCCGCCATGTATCTAGGGGCAGTTGTAAGAACAAATCAAAATAAAGTTGACTGTAGACTTGGACAATCGAATTGCAACCGAATCACCTTAAAAATCATGTCTTTCCCCTCTTTTTTTTTTTTTACTTGATTCTTCTCGTTTATATCTAAATTAAGATATTGTTCCTTTTTTGACATAATATTTTTGGTGTTTTCAATAAAACAACAACCAATTTCAGGCGAATATCCATGCGTTCCCATTGGATTTGAAGAAGTCTAAAAGCCAAAATATAGATTTTTTTATTATTTTTTATTTTTGATATAGATCTATTGTTATTTCAATTGGGAACTAATCTACTATCAGATCTGACAAGAGATGACTCCCAAAAAAAAGTGCTACAACTGGAGCTATCATTGAAGAAGACAATGAACAAACAACCATCCACTCCACTAGAATTTTCATTTTAGCCAATTAAGTTTTAATTAAAGCTGAACTTGAGATGATGATGTTAGATATGGACGAAAAGATGCAAGAGAAGCAAAACTCTCATAGAAGTGATGAGAAGTATGCAGGAGCAGCCGGCGGCATTGGCCTAGACCAAACAAAGAACCAAGTCTCGAAGACAAAAAGGAAGAGTACAAGAGATTCGTCATCTTCTAATTTAAGTGAAATTTTAGTAAAGAGGGTTTGTCTTCGAAAAAAAAAAAAAGAAAGAAAGAAAAGAAGAAGAAGAAGAACAGAAGATTAAGGCAACAACCAATGCATAGAGGGGCTAGGGCTGCACAAAAGAAAGCTGTGAGTGAAAGTGCCATTTTGCCAGCATCAAAATCACCTGATATCAAGAGGTCCTAATAACCCATTACTAAGAGGTTTTCTGACAAGTTAAACTTGTCTGATAGCAAGGACTTGCAGGATGATGGTGCTAGTGGAGAATGACGAATTACCAGTACGCAGGTTGATGGGATTCAGACTAATGTTGTAGAACCAGATAGAGGAAAACGACAAGGGTCGAGATAAACAGTTCCTCCAAAGAGAAGGAAACCTAAACATTATGCAACTAACAGAAACTGTTTGCAGAGTAGATCATTTGGAGATGTTCATACCAATCGCCATTCAGCCGCCTACTGCAGTGATAATCGAGTGCATTGTTATGATGAAAAGGCCGTTGAGTGAGAATCGGCACAGACATGATGATTAGTGACATCCATCACCAAGCCGGACCTCGCTCATCAAGACATCCTTGAAGAAAGCCATCCAAAGTAGTTTTTGCCAACTTACAATGGCACAAATGATCCAAGGGAGCACTTGTTAAAATAGGTTAGACACATGGACAGTGCACGTGCAACGGATGCTATTATGTGCAGATGCTTTCATATATTCCTAGAAATAATAGCAACGATTTGGTTTGCTCAGCTGGCATCGAGATCCACACCATAATTTGATCAGTTAGCTAGAAAGTATACGAAGCAGTTTCAAGTCCATACAACCCAAACAAAGGATGTTATGTCATTTGTTCAGTGTGCATCAGTGGCATGGAGGGTCTCTGAAGAACTTTTAAAAGATTTAACGCTACTGTAACAGAGGTGAGCAACCTCAAGAAGGAAACTGTGCTAATGGCGCTTATGGATTGGGTTCACCCAAAAACCGATTTTGCTAAGTGACTCAAGAGAAAAGAACCATCCATCTTGAAGGAGTTACCATAAAGCATCTCAATTTATGTGCTTGGAAGAGATATATTGCTGCTGGTTTAACTACTGACAGTCAAAAGGGTTCGAGTAGCACGATACAGAGCAATATTGTTGTCAAGAATGATGATGGTGGTGGTGGTGGTGATGATGATGATGATGATGATGATGATGATGATGATGAAGGAAACATTGCAGTGAATGTTGGCAACGACAATAAATGAAAAAACCAAACCGCTGGTGTTAAGAAACCAGATACCAAGAAGCGTACTATGTACACTTGACTTGGAGATCATGCGAAGTTAACTCAATTCATCAATAACATCTACCTTGCTATGCTAAGTTAAAAACAGCATAAGAAATCACCACTGATGGAGGCAATTGAGGAAGATGGACATTGTGAAAAGTACAGTCACTTTCACAAGACATATAAGCACAAAACAAATGAGTGCAGACGACTTAAGGGATGACATTTAAATTTTGATTTGGTAAAAGAATTGCAATAGTATAACAGGAACCTGCATGCCAGCGGGTAAGCGAACAACAGACCCTAAAAACACCTTGAACCAGTCTGGATCTAGCAGAAAGGGATCAATACAGTCAGCTAGGGAAATATAGATAAATACGACATTCGGAGGTTAGCATCCTGCGGAAAAGAGATGAAATGAAATGACAACAGCTCACTGACGCATGTGCCCCAAGAAATGTGTTATGCCATAAAGGAACTCCAACAAAAAACTATAACATATACTGTATTCCATAACAGAGGTGCTGATAAGGTCAAAGCGCCGATGCTAGACCATATGATCACTATGGCCGTGATTGGGCCGACGGCATTGCATCAAGTACTTATCGACTGTTGAAGCTCAGTGAATATTTCGTTCAAACAAACCATTAGAAAGATGCATCTTGATGAGAATGATCTGAAGCAGTGTTAATTCCGCATTCAAGAATTTATCAGAGATGCTAAGGAGCCTGTGGGGTGCATTGAATTGTCGGTTGAGTCAAGAAAAGAAGTTAGCAAGTTTGTACGGGTGCATATGCTTTGTGTATCATGTGTGATGAATGAATTTTCAGCATGCAACGCTTTTAGGACTGACCAACATTTACTAGTTTTCGAATAGAGTTTGCTCCATGGTGTTTTATGATGAAATTTCCAACTGGAAATGAAGTAGGGGTGATCCATGGTAACCATAGCATATACTGAGGGTGCTACATCGCTAAACTTAAAGACATAAAGCGAGGTGAGAAGGGGGGGGGGGGGGATACAAAGAAGACTCTATATCAAATCCTTCGAAGCATAGCAACTACCATCTAAGCCTTGACTTGGTTCCAATGGCAAATTTCATAAACCTTCGGACCCCCAAAAAAAAAAAAAAAAAAGACAAAGAAAGAGAGGCATCCCCGACGAAGAAGGTGATCAATATACTAATCGAGGGTGATGTCCCTAGGGCCCACATAGGTTCTCAAGATTGGATCTCAGCTCGACCTGAAAATGAGCAAGGAGCTAATGGAATTTCTCCAGGCAAACACGGATATGTTTGCTTAGACGCATACATACATATGTGGCGTTTCACTGGAGATGGTGTGTCGCACACTGAATATACATTGAATATAAATCCAAGTTACCCTGCTGTAAAGCTAAAGAGGAGCATGTAACCATAGTGATCCATTGCGTCGAAAGAACATAGCGAATAAATTAAAGGCAAGCTGGTCCATCCGTGATGCGCTATACCCGAGTGAACACCAAATCCTATGTTAGCAGAAAGTGGTGGACAAGCAATGACTATGATTCGTTAGCTACATTGTTGAGTTCTAGGAATGCTCACCTATTAGAAATCACAGAATTTTTATGGTATCAAGCATCGATGAGATGTATATTCATTGGATCTTGAAAGCTGAAGAGGATAAAAATCATGGATGACTTTAATTAAAGAATATTAGCTGAAATGGACTATCATGAGTGGAAAGAACGAACGACAAAAGAGTTAAGAGCTTGTGCCCTAAAGGCAATCCATTGGATGTGGTTAATAACATTGCTAATGTTACATTTTATTTCGAATAAAATATTCTATTATGTTATATTTTCTGCATCATATAAATATAAACATAGTAGAAGTCCTTAAAATTATAATACAGAATTATATAGTTCCAAGTAAGGACTCGAACATGATATTATATAATATAATAATAAATATTATTATTCTTAAATGATCCTAGTCAAGTTTTATTGTATATAGGACAACATTAAAACGTTGAGACTAGTATGTTGATTGCCTGATGATCATATCTCATTGATCATTAATATATGTCATATTAATGTCAGTACATAAATACATATCAGATAATAGTGTATTGGACTGACCCAACATGAGAAAACTTCGAAGCATAATTAATAGTATCATAAGTAATTCTCACAATGACAGTGATGTAATGGTCCTCGGATCTGAAATTAGTATATATTTTACTCTAGGATATTTGTGTTTTGATATCATCAGAATTTACTTTTAGTCGAGTAGACGATAAAGATGATTATCGAATACATCTCGAATAGATTAAATAATATGAATAATCAAGATGGGATTTAACCCTACGATATAAGTAGAGATATTCATGAGCCTCTTGATTGAGTATGATTATAAAATGCATGGTCGTCCTCAAATATTGATTTGTTTTATATAATCTGCTCATCGATCAAGATAAAAGGATTAAATTATAAAGAGTATGATATGTTTCATGCCTCAAGTTTATTTTTGGATATAATGGTTAAAAGGATTAAATTACGTTTATATACTGCTCACAAAAGGTTGTACCGGATCGTTGATTTTATTATAACTTTGATAACGGCAATGTATTACTAGATGTCGCTTACTGTTTATAATTTAAATATGAGTTAGATTATTGCCAACGTTGTAATAACCTACAAGATCACATAATAGAACGTTTAAAAGAAGGAAGAACCATTCTTAACAAAAAAGGAAATATCAAACGTTGATATTTCTTAGTCGTTTGAAATGGTGTAAACCATGTATCTCGCACATCGAAATATTTCTCTTGAAATCATTGTGTTTGGTGGAAGATGCAAGAATACATCGAAATAAAATTAATAGTGAACATAAACAATCAAATCAGGTCGAACCACTTTAAAAATCGTGTTTTTCTCATTTTAAAATTTGTTTTTGCTTTATTCTCATTTTTATATGTATTGGGTTGCTAGTACCATTTTTATCATCTTTTCACTTAGTTTACACAAAAATTACAGATGACACAGAAGGTTGAAAGTTTTAGTTGTTTGGACAGTTGGCAAGGAGTTGATAACAATAACGACAAGCGGAATGAAATTTAAAGGGGATGGAAGCACTATTTGTGGACCCTGCAAGATATTAGTTTCTACATGTTATTTTCAAAAGAGCTAAACTGGTAAAGTTCACATCTGTTGATAGTTGTCGTCGTCGTTATTGTTTGATCGGTCTGCATAGGTAAATTTTATGTGAATGCAAGATAGCTTTTAATCTCCGCTTTGGAGTAACCGTACAAGTTATTTGAACTGCAGTCTTGTTCTTTTTAAGATTTTTAAAACGACTGTCATATTGGAAGACAATGACTACAAAAGTATATGTATCCATCCATACACAAAAATTTATTAAGATCGCCAATGCTAAACTAACAGTGCAGTTGAAAATGTAGGAAAACAATCTAAACAGACACAACCTACAACTGCGAATAAAAAAAGACAAGAATCTTGATTACATGAACGAAACAGTCAAACTAAGTCAACAAGTAAATACCTGAACACCATTTGTTACTGCAAGTGAACAAGCTGGAGGGGCTTCTGGAAACAAACTTAAAGTCTTTGATTTTGTCTCTGATTTTCTTATAATTCTCGTCCGGATCGAACCACTATGTAGACGTCTGACATGCTCTTCGAACCACAACAATGGTGCATCTTCAGGCATATCACAACTGGCATCAGGCGACGGCCTCACCAATGATTGAGGTACACATGGTAGCATTTCACCTTTCAATAGCAGATTTGAAGAACCAGCATAAAGTTGTCCATTGGAACAATTAAGGAAAAAGAATTTAGCTTCCTTGTAAGAGGCTGCGATTATAATATATGTTGACCCAGAAGAAAAAGCAGTAGCCCTATTAAATTGTCTTGTCTCAGCAACAACTTCATTTAGACGCAAAAAGTGCACATTTACTACATGGTCATAAAACTCATAGCCTCCTATAATGCCTAAATGGGAAAACATTGTGTGCTCAGCAATATTGCGAGGAGCTGTATTTTGACCATCACAGAATCTGTACAAAAGCTTTGTTGTAACTGGCAATTTAACACGTAGTGTTTTCTCTAGATGTGCCAATTCAGCTTCAGATGCACCTTTTCTCAATGTTTGACCTGCTTCAGGAAAGTTTACTGTCATCCAATTTCTCAGTGCAGCCCACATTTTTTTAACTCTCTTTACCAAGGGTAATGGATACATCCCAAATGATTCATTCCACGCTCTGTAAGTTGCCTGTAATTTATAAAGCTAAGGTTAACCAGCTAACTTTAAACCTATACGCGCACACACTTATTATTGTTGGGTACAATTAACCAGCTAACTTTAAAACTATACATACACATACATTTATACATGTGGACGGACGCGCACACGCACATACGTATGCATACACATATGTATAGGGAAGAATCAGCTACACATTACTTTTGTTACACCTCTAACCTCCCTTGATTTCAACCACATGTTCATAGTTAAATAATATTGCTTTCTCTTCCTTAAGAGAGAAAATAATTAGTTAACTCGGAACATGTGGTTGCTAGATGTGTAGCGAAAGTGAGTTGTAGCGGAAAACTACCCTATATATGTATGTATGAGCAATACTCCACTACACCTCACTTTGCTCCACCACTACTCCCTCGAATAATAGCCATAAGTTCCGAATTAAATATATTACTTTCTCCTTCTTTTTGAAAATTAAGTAATAGATTGTAGTAGAAAAAGAAAGAAAATAACATTATTTAAATCAGAACTTGCGGCTGACATTCAGAGAGAGAGGTGTAGCAAAAAAGAGGTGCAGCCAGATTTTATATATATATATATATATATATATATATATATATATATATATATATATATATATAGTTCCGCAACACCTCTTAGGCTGCACGTGAATCTCCCCCTGAATTCCAACCACGCATTCCGATTTTTATATTCATTCTTTCCCTCTCCGATTGAACTAAATAATAAAGTATAGTGGAAAGAGAGAGAAAGAATGAATATTAAAATCGGATTGAGTGGTTAGAATTCAAGGAGAAATTTACGTGTAGCCTAAGAGGTGTAGCAGAACATTTCCCATATATATATATATATATATATATGTGTGTGTGTGTGTGTGTGTGTGTGTGTGTGTGTGTGTGTGTGTGTGTAAACAACAACTAAACTAATATTTCCAAACAAAGTGAAGTCAACGAGATATGGAACCCAAAACCAAATGGTAAAGCCGCTTTAAAGGTAATAATAATAAGAGCTTTAAAGGTGAATATAGAAATAAAGAAAAAGATAAAATAATTAAACAAATAAAAACAATAATAATAATAAATAACCAAAATAGTGATAATTGTACCAGTAGTAATAAGTACCGAAGACCAACACTACGTCTTATATCCATATTCACTAGTTTAATAATCTGATACTCCCTAAACTAATCATAGTCTCATGTTCCTAATACATGGATCGCTAACTTTCATGCGCTCCTTTCCGATTCAAATATATTTCAATTCCTCAAGTCATATTTTACTATATGTCATTCTTGGTCAACATCTACATTTCTTTGATAGTTCAGTGCAACCTATCATTCCAACGTGCACGAGTGCATTGGAAGGTCTCTGTTGGAGATGTCCAATCCACCTTAAGCAATGGTGGACTAGCTTCTCTTCAATTGATGCAACTCCTAGTTCGTCGTGTATGTCATTATATGTAATTCAGTCACGTCTTGTATGTCCACAACTTAATCATAGCATACACATATCTTCTGCGTTTATCTTCTGAATGTTTCTTTTAGTAGACCAACACTCTGCATCATATAACATCGTAGATCTTGTTCTTTATAACTTTCTTTTAAGCTTTTGTGAGATTCTTCTATCATAAAAGATGTCAGATGCTAGTTGATATTTCACCCATCTCGTTCGAATTCCAAAACTAACATCTTCATTAAATTCACTACCAAACTATCTTGAATATCAAAAGGATTCCATCTTGAGCACTACTTGTCCGGTCTGGATGACATCTTTATCTTCTGACCTGACATCACTGAACTCACTCTTCATATACTTTATTTTAGTTATGCTAAACATGAAATCCTTCGATTTTAAAAGTTCGTCTCCACAACTTCAGCTGTAACTTCTATCTTATTTTTGTCAATCAGTACAACATTATCAGTAAAAAAGGAAACACCAAATATACCCTTCATGACCTCATCCATCATTAAGGCAAAAAATGGAGAAGCTTAAAGCCGACCCCTTAATGTAATCATATGTTATGGAAAAATCACTGGGTTCACTATCGCATGTTGTGGCACTAATAACATCATTGTATATATCTTTGATAAGGGTAATATACTTTATTGGGACTCTTCTTTTTCGAAGCCCACCACGTAACCTTTTTGGTATTTTGTCATAAGCTTCCTCCAAATCGGTAAATATCATGTGCAGATCTTTGTTTTGCTCTCTAAATCTCTCTGTAAGTTGCCTTATCGTCGACCTTTCAGGTACGAAACCAAATTGTTTTTGTATAACACTTGTCATCTTTCTCAATTGATCGTCGACGACTCTCTTCCAAAGCTTCATTGTATGACTCATAAACTTAATTCCTCTATAGCTTGGATAACTTTGCATATCTCCTTTATTATTGGAGATTGAAACTAAAATGCTTCTCTTCCACTCGTCTAGTATCTTGTTTGATTTGAAAATATTATCGAACTCAGTCAATTTATTCATGCATCTCAAGGCATCTCCACGTCTCAATGGGGATGTCATCAAGTCCTAAGAACTTGCTAGTTTTCATTTATTTCAGCGCCTCACTTACTTTAGACTATTGAATTCTCCAAAAAAAAAAAAGCCTAGAGGTGTCATCAAAAGAGCCGCACAACTCAATCCTAGTGCTATCACTTTCTTCACTAAAAAGTTGAATAAAGTATTCTCTCTCTCTATTTTTTATCTCATAGTCATTTACCCAAAGCTTATCATTCTCATTCTTGATGCATTTAACTTGGTTGAAGTCTCTTATATTCCTCTCTGGAACTTGGCTATCGTGCAGACATTTATTTCACCCTCCTTCATACTTACTTTCTAATATAGATTTTCATACGCTCGACCATTTGTCTCATTCACCGCTCTCTTTGTGATCTTCTTTGTCACTTTATACTTTTGCATGTTGTCCTCGCTCCTATGATGATGTAGGCATTTGCACATCACTGTATTTCCCTCTCAGCCCATTCTTTTGTATGTTTTCAACTTTTTGATGTATTTGGGTGACCAATAAAATAATTTTACGATGCATTTTGTTGTTGCAAGCATAGTTGTGAAAGGCGCGCGCCATGGCTCATGGCATGGCGTTTGGGCCATTTGTGCCTGCGGCGCGGCGCACATGAAAAGACACGCCAAATGGCGCGCGTCGCAGAATGACACGCATTTTCTTTATTTTATGATTTTTTGCTCTTTTTTTTTTTGGCTACATTTCAAACTGCAGTAACCACTACTACAAATACTCTTACCATCACTACAATTACCATCACTACTATTATTATTATTATTATTATTATTATTATCATAACATGAAATGTGAATAAATTGATTGAAATCTTTTTTTTTTCTTCATTATATGGAAACATAATCACATCAGTATTATTTTCTATTCGATTAGCATCAACGTGTTAATAATCTTACAACTATGTAATTGATTAACCTTAGCATGCCAGCATTTGAAACTAACATGTGTTTTATTATCCAACATAGTTTAGATTCATTTTAATATTGTCAGAAATATATAATGTAATGTATGAAAGGTCATAAAATATTGTCTAACATAGATGCAAAAGCAAATGAACAACACTGAGAACCCGTGAACGATACATCAAGAGAAGCAGCTTTAGACGAAGAGAAAGCATCCTTAGGAAATTAACATTTAATCAGCTCTGAAACATTCCCTTGGATAGAAATTTTTTTTTGCATGTGTGAATATGTCCAATATCTTTGTACGATTTGTCTACAACATAAATATATTTCATGATTTGGTAGTTAAATACAATCACACATTAAATTTATTAGATTCAGATTTCTAATTTATCAGTAATGTGTATTATTATTTTGAATTTGAAAACTATTGTGCTTAAAATTTTGTGCTTTATGGTTTTTTTTTGTAAAATGCATAAAATATTGTTGCTTATGTTTTAGCAAAAAATATTGATTTTTTTTATTTTTCTTCACATATTAAATTTATTAAAAAAATTAAACATGCGCAATAAATTAAAAAGACGCACGTCATTTGCTGCGCCGTACGCCAAGACTCCAGAGACGGTTTGTGCTTTTTTGTGTCGTGTGCCATTAATAACACTGGTAGCAAGTAAGAAGGAAAAAAGATCACTAATATGATTTCCCAACTTTTTAAACTAATTTTTTTTTACAAACAAATGTCGCTTTAGCTGAACTCTTAGGCCATGCTTTAGAACCTTGCCCTATCTGAGTACACAGCAGTTAGCTCAGCCACTGAACAAACGTACTGATATTTCACCCTGCTTGCATTTCCATGTTATCTATGATGCAGTATCCATGTATGCTATTATTCACGTCAATACCTTGCAGCATTTGTTGGAGGATATGGCATGCTAGAAGCAAGGTTATTTCTGTATAGAAAGTAGTAGATATGGAAACGATAATTAAGCTTTTGCATGAGGACACTAATTTGGTCTTCAAATCCAGACCTTATATAGGAAAGGACAACTAATCAGAACTGCAGGTTATCTTCTGAGACAATTTAGCATTCAAAAGGCCATACTTTCCAACGGTGGTAGAATGTAGATATTGTAGCAATCTGTACATGGGAAGGGGACACAAATTAAATTTTCACGCTTATCTTTAGATATGTTTCTAGAGTTATTCTTATACAAAACCAGTTAAATATTGATAGTGCGATCTATTGTTAGGCTCGCTTATATTCTATGTTTAGCTCCAATCAAGTTATGATACATCTTCTTTGGTAGATCGGCCTTACTAAAATTTTCATCCACGGACCACAGATACAGGGAGGGAAATGAATATAAAACCCGCATGATGCACATATCTTCTGCATTCATAATGCACTTGCACACACACACACACAGAGACACACACACACACACACACACACACACAGACAGACACACACGTCTTTCTTTTCATCCCAGATTTATGTCACCTCACCAATGCAAGGACATACATCATATATCTGCACCCTTGCATGATTTGTTTTGTAGGTTCTATTATTTCCATGGAGGAACTTGTAGTCCAGACTAAAGGTGTAATATAAGCACTTTTTCTTTCCTTTTCTCGTGTTTACATCTTACATACTAAATCATCATAGCAGATAGTTTTCCTCATTTTATTTGCATATTACACCCATAGTTCAAGATTTTAGCAAGAATATTGGTACTCTAATCGTTCTGGTTCAATTTCAGTGAAGCTGGAACGAAATCCAATGTAAATTTGGATTCCGACTAAAATTTGAAGTTTAGGCTAAATTCCAGTTTTGATCTTTAAAATCCATATAAAATTATAATGTTTAATGCAATAATAATGCATTAAGCATATTAAAGATAAAAAAAAGCAACAAATATGGTAGTATAATACAAAAATACATAAAAGATCAGAAGTCAAAGGATAAAATCAAATTTTTGTTAACTCGACTGCAATTAAGTTGGAAAAGAGTGGGAAAAAAAATCACAACAAAATTGATAATTGTATCAAAAAAATTGAGTAACACACACACACACACACACACACACACACACACACACACACATATATATATATATATATATATATATATAGAGAGAGAGAGAGAGAGAGAGAGAGAGAGCAAGGTTTGAAATTCCGGTATCCAGTGTTGTTCCGCTCTCTTGACATTTTCAGAATTCGGTACCATTCCGGATATTTCGGAAATTCTGTTTTAATTCCGGTTCCGGAAATTTTTCCCATTGCTGATAATTTTTTGCCTAAAATGACTGTATGTTATTCGATATTTATCACTCTATTCTAAAAGTATAGCTTTTACATGTCTAAGAAGTGACCAATGTATATTAAATCTATCAATAAAATTGTTTCAGCATGTCTTGTTCTTCTGATGCTTAACCCAAACAGAATTAAACAAATCATTCTTAACCCAATATTTTCCTTGTCCTATTACCATATGTACTCACCCAAAACCCAGATCTTGTTTCGTCGGCAGATTTTTTTTTTTTTTCCTTTCAAAAAAAGTTAGTCAAACCTGTTGATTCTTCTATCAACCCCATTATTGCTTTCTCACAGTCAACGAAAAAGCCTCGATCAATATTGGAGCCACCTAAGCTTGCCCTGTTTTTTCCAGTGATTCAAAGCGGCATCGCCGTAACGGAAGGGGAAAAATACCATGTTGCTTTTGCGCTTTCCTAATTCGATTTCATGTCCTGTTCGACACTTGCGCAAATTTGATTTCATCTCCTATTTGATGCTGAAACTAGGGAAAGTTTGATTCATCTAGTGCTTGAAATCGAGAAAGTCAACATTAGAAGAGGTATAACATTTCAATTTGGTTTACTTCTTATTTATCAATTTAACTGGAAACTTTTCCCCTTTAACTAAATTCCAAAATGGAATTTTCATGAAGTTCCATTCCGAGACATGCCGGAACCGGAACGAAATCGACGGAAAAATGGTGTGTCGGACGGACTTTGAAAACTCACTCTTTCTCTCTCTTTATATATATATATATATATATATATATATATATATATATATATATGTTAGAATTTATATGTAGAGAGAGGAGAGATTTAACATGAAGCATAAGAGATTACATTGTTATTAACTTCGTTCAAAGATAGTTATGAGAATTACAAAGCTTTAAGTAGAAAAACAAAATATCATAATCCTTCCTAAACTTAAGCCACATGACCACTTCTTCCACACAAATAGAACACATGTGATACTTTTTCAAATACGTTAAAACACCAACTCTAACACCCTCCCTTAAACTGAATGTGCTAATATTCAGTTTGCAATTCACAAACGCAAACTGCGGTTCTCAATTTCTTCATCGCATAGACGAACTCACAACTTTCATCTTTAACTTGTTGAACACGCTCAACTGTTTTGCGTTGATTGATACATTAACCATCAACAATTACTCCTGGTTTCCTTTGAGAGACCTTCTTGATCTCTGCATATGGATCATCCCTTGATACTACGGTATCTGTCATCCCCCAACAAGCTAGAGCTGTGGCTCTTATTCCCTTGCTCGTTGGATGACACAAAAACAAAATTGCTTCACTCGTAGTCTTGTCTACTTCACTTGTAGACATATACTCATTTTCTAATAGACATTTCATCAAACAGTTCTCTCGAACATTCACAAATATCCAACTCATTAAACGACGTTACACCCGTCGTCGTCTTCGTCTTCATCACTGTCACATCAGTAACCAACATTCTGCAGAACGCTTCCTTCATGCTAATATCACCATCAAGACACACTTGACCAAAATCAACCCACTGCAGCTTGCCTAAACGCAACCGTTACCTCACCTTCTTTATTCAACACCTGAACATTGCACATCATTACCAGTCACCACATACACCATGCTGCCATCCACAACAACTCAACATAAACAATCCACAGCCTCGTCTCCGTGCATGTCAGTCACATACATCCCATAACTACATTACACCATTAGCATCTCTTTGCTCACCACTCCTCACTGATTCCTAAACCAAACTACTCCAACAAGCGCTCCCCTTAAAATTGTTCATCAGTTCAATAGACTACACTAATCTCCATCAATACACATTCCTGCAACCAAGCCTTCAATTTGAAGCAACATCAACTCCACTCCCTTGTTCCTTCACTCAAGAGTGCAACTGTGCTACCGCAACAACAACAAAAACACCACATAGCCAACATCACAAATCCGCCATCAACTTCATTGCCTACTACCCACACAAAACTACTTCATACCAGTACACCCACATAAAAGCGCACTAGCCTTGAAATCATCCGATGTAAAAAATGGTGAGTCTGCTTCCATTTCTGTAACCTTAAAGAAGCCAAGAGGATGCACTTCGGCAGTTCGATCACCTAAATGCAATTAGGGCTTGGAAGTTATTAGTCTTGAAATCATCCGATGTAAAAAATGGTGAGTCTGCTTCCATTTCTATAACCTTAAAGAAGCCAAGAGGATGCACTTCGGCAGTTCGATCACCTAAATGCAATTAGGGCTTGGAAGTTTGCACTCCAGGAGATGATGGCATTGCGAATTTTTAGATTTGGAATTGAAATTGGATGACAACAGGGCACATAAGAAGAATTGCAGGGGTCATTACTACATGACGGAAATCAGAACAGGGAAATATTAAGGACCAAAGCCTCAACAATAGCAACATCTTCATTGATGGCCAGCTGCACCTCCCTGGGATTTGATATCCTCACAAAACCTTGTTCGAGTATGTTGTAACCGCTGTCGAGCGCATATTGAAGCAAAATACGGAGTTTCATTACTCATTTCTATGAGTGTTTTGACAAGGGCATTCAGTCTATCATGAAGAACAAGCTTTTGGGCTGCCAAGACCGCAAAATACTGCAGAAGGATGCCATAAAAGACTTGCTTTTTCCTACGGTTCTCAGCAGCAAGCCTCATTGAATTACATGCATGGATTGATTAATGGCAAGGATTACTTCCTCATCTGAACGACCATCAAGCAACAAAAGCAGCTCTTCCAGGCTATTTGGAACTTTGATTACAAATGGTAAAGCTTCTTTGAGCACGTGCAAAAGCATTATTCTTCAGATCTCAAAGCATCCACATTTAGATCTCGAATTTTGCAGATGCATTAACGTTTTTCATCAGCTTCAAATCAAATTTAAGACCAGCATTTTGAGTTATTTGAAGAAAAAAACTGTTTTTGTGGAATCTTTATTTTATGAAACAAAGCAACAAAATAAAAAGTCATTGAGACTATTTTCTCCCTCTCCTCTCTAACCTCGTTCTGATACCATGTTAGAGAACCCCAAGTTATCACAAAACCAATTGGCAATGTGAAGGGTGGACTCTTAATAGTTATACAAGATTTATTTTTACAGATTCCCTGATGTGGAACTTGTCTCAACATGTTAGAAAACCCCAAGTTATCACAAAACCAATTGACAATTTAAAGGGTGGACTCTTAATAGTTATACATGATTTATTTTTACAAATTCCCCGATGCAGGACTTGACTCAACACGTCCCCTCACGTATGACATATCATGAGTCTAACACGTAGATCTTATTGGGTGACGTGGATAAGTGTGGCAGTTACGTGCACACTAATTAAACCTGCTACGATACCATGTTATAATTTTATATGTAGAGAGAGGAGAGATTTAACATGAAACATAAGAGATTACATTGTTATTAACTTTCGTTAAAAGATAGTTATGAGAATTACAAAGCTTTAAGTAGAAAAACAAAATATCCTAATCCTTCCTAAACTTAAGCCACATGACCACTTCTTCCACACAAATAGAACACATGTGATACTTTTTCAAACACGTTAAAACATCAGCTCTAACAATATATATATATATATATATATATATATATATATACATGTGTGTGTGCATATATATATATATATATATATATATATATATATATATATATAGAGAGAGAGAGAGAGAGAGAGTGCGCCTGTTTGTATGTTCACATATAAATACTAAAATGTGCTATTTATTAAATTATTTCCATAGAAAAGCATGAAAATCCAACGCCGTAGTCGAAACCAAAATTTTCAAGAATATTAAATGAATCAAAACCGTAAAGGAAATTAAAATTTTGAACTTTGACCATATTTTTTATTGTTGTTATCTACCTAGCTAATTCGAAGAGGCAGACTTCCTAAAAAGACACTGGGCCTATCTAATTATTTTTTATGACAAAATATTCAATAAAGTATCGAACTCCGATGGTTACATTTCTATAATCTCCATTGAGACATCAACAGAAAAATATCAATCAAAATTTAATGATGTTTCGATTTGAAATATAAATTCAGTTTTCTGGAAAAATAATGAAATATAGATAACCATTTAAAAGAAAAAGTCTACTGGATTATAAAATATAGACACAATTAGTGATATAATGGATCTCTACCATGATTGCCCCTTTAATTTCCATATACTAAGAACAAAAAGATCCAACAATCTGGATATCTTGTGTCATAAATTGTGTCCAAATTTATGTCAAAACAGCCGCCCCATAAAGACTATCTTATTATAATAAATTTCTAAATAAGTAAATAGTCATGAATACTTCTATCAAGTTCTCTTCTTCGGGGCAAAATTGAGTAAATCCTTCTTTTCTTTTATAGAAGTTTAAAGTACAGTAAATATTATAGTTTCACATATATGAAAATGGCATATCATTTAATATTTTTAATAATGAAAAATACAAACCCCAAACCATAATCGTAGCTAGAATTTTCAAAATAGATTGAGATTTGAAAATCTTCAAATGTATGAAATGGAAAAGAAAACCAAAATTTTGAACAATGTTCGGACCATGCTTTCCTATTGCTACTTAGTTGATTGAGGAGGCAAACATTCTTATTTAAGAAAAGAACATACTGATTTATCTAGTTATTTAAGGGCAAGGAAAAAAAACACATTGAAAATGGTCCTTTTTACACGGTGATCTCGTGCACAATAATCTTTATGCTACATAATTTGCACACAGTATAGCATACATATCTTTTACTAAGTATCGTAAAACCATCACCAAAATGTGAGTTTCTATACGACTTTGAGGTTGATTAGAATCAAAATAAGAAATGGACTAATCTTTTTATGTACTTGAAATTGCAAAATATCTTTTCACACTTCCATTGATTTTTCGGTTCCATAAGCTTTTTGGATGCTTTGGACTTTGGAATCAAACTTTTGATAGTAAAATGCCTATCTCAATAAATCTTGGCACTTGGGACATATCATTCTATAATTACATTTCATTTTTTTTTTTGTGTTTATGAACTTCTCTATGCCCTCATTCTAGACAAATACATCTATCACTTCCAAACAAATCACCCGAACTTTCACTGATATCGCGTCAACTAAACCGATGTGTGCGCACAAACAAATATGTGTGCATAGACTGAAAATATATTAAGGCATGGCTTTCGATTTATTCGTTTTGAATTAAAATATACTGCAAAATTATTATAAGCATAGACTACCACTGTTCTATAATTACACATAATAAACTCAAGAACAACTCCAATGAAAAACAACAATAAATTGATAATGTGCTTTAAATTCAGGAGGATTTAGTAGAAAATTATATGTTTTGTTTAGTCCTTTCTTTTCTAAACATAAAACAAAAACAGATTCAAGAAGAATAAGAAGATGGTACACTGAAATCAGAATGGCTGTGTGTATGTAACTTCATTATTGCAGCATGTGCCATATCATTATTGCTTATTTTCTAATTGGTGTATGACACATCTACAATATTTTTTTTCATTTAAGCATATCTGTTAATACCATCGATAAATACCAAAACATGTATGTTTCAAACCATTATATAAACTTCACAGATTCTGCGGTTCTAATGTGTTTTTAATCCTAGGTGCAGTTGTTAGGTGATCTAGGGATGGCACTCAGTAGCCATCTTCAACATACCAGTAGGTCGCTTGTTTCTATCATGTTAACACACTCCGTCCGTGCACCTCTTGGTCTGTTACACAATGGAGATATATGTTTGATACTTAAGGCAATGGTGCAGGGCATAATTTATTCTAGTAAAATGATGGATGCAAAAGGATATCGTGTTGGACAATCCACATGCCAAGTAACAATAGTATGGACTATAGACACAGAGGAGTGCATTGTCATTAGGATCTACATGTGCAGAACCAAACATACTTCACTTTGTTCCTGAAATAGGCAAACGAGTTGTGTTGCCAGCAAAATAAATCACTTCTCAATGTCGCAACTGTAGCAAATTCTTTAATTTGGTTCATTTTCTCACAAGTCCAACAATACTGCCTCGGGTACTGTTTTTACATATATATATTTTTTTTAAATGTGCAACTATTAACTAACATAGCATGGCTCCAATAATAAATCATGGTCAGATGCTCCCAACAGGCAACCTTGACAAATACAGTTTACTGCTATTGTAGCTTAGACACTGGTTGAAGTTGGGAAATGAATTTTTCGACTTAAAAAAACCATCTTTATACAGTAGCATGGACGTTCAAGATGTAGAGAGATTAAATTGTACTTCAAATCACAACCATGTTCCAATTATAAACCGTAAAGATCGCAACAACCAGATTTATGTCCGAATTCTGATGGTAGTATTTCGCAGAAAATCCAACCTTTGACGATTTTATTTAAGTGTGCCTCAATTTCTTATCAGATATTTATCATTTGTTAAGCTTCAATTTGTCGCCCCCTCCTTTCACTATTCAAAAAATCAACAAAAATAAATCAATAAAATTAGATACCTTAAAGGAAGGGCAGGGATTGTCATTGGGATCAAGAGGAGAGTCGAGATCGAAGTCACGAGAACAGAAAATTTTCCAAAGATTATCATCAGATGCTACTTCTTGAAGTCTCTTGCTAACGCAAGCGATCGAAGCTCCTTGTTTCGCGTCAAGTTTCGAAATTACCTTTTCAAGAATTAAATCTCCCAGGTTTTCCAGCCCAATTGATTCCATCTCAATCTTTCAAACTAGATTGTATTCTAAAACACGAAAGTTCACATTCACACATACATTAAACAGACATATTTGAGTTTGGAATCGAGGGTTAGCTAAGCACGTCAGCTTAAAACACATGGCATGATGGAAGTAATTTCATTTCGGATATTTCCTGCACTGTGCATCCCAACAGACTGATCACATGCAGTATATTAATAAATAAATAAATAAATAAATAAAGGCAAATTCTATTTAAGCTTGGTGAAGCGCTAAGTTCGGGCATCAAATTTAACGACCAAATTGTCTTTTTTTATATATATATACATACGTGTGAGGTGGAATTCAGGGGAAATCTTGTGCTTGAGATTCTTTGTGTCTAAATTTGTGTATAAGTAGAACTTCCCTATACATACATATACATACATACATATATATATGTAGGGTCCAGTTATTGGAATACAAAATTAAACATAGAACTAGAGACACAAAATCTGGACCATAAGATTTGTTTATCTTTATGTGGAAAGTGAAATTCAGGAGGAGATCTAGTGATTGAGATTGCTTGTGTGTAGATTTGTGTCTAGATAGAATATATATATATATATATATATATATATATATATATATATATATATAGAAAAAGTCTATTTAGACACAAAATTTGACACATATGGTGACACAATAGATTGACACCGTTGGATCACTTCATGAATTACACCTCTCCATATAAAGACAAAAAGATCCAATGGTTGAGGCTTTGTGTCTCTTTATTTGTGTCTAATTTTGTGTTCAAATAGCCGCCCTTTCCCCTCTCTCTCTCTCTCTCTCTCTCTCTCTCTATATATATATATATATATATATATATATATATATATATAGATAGATATATAGCATACCTCGTAAAGCCCCTACAAGGTGTCTTTAAAACTTGTAGGGGCTCCATCGAGATGTCTTGTACCTCGTCGGAACCCCACGAGGCGAGGTACCTTAAAGGCACCTCGTAGGGGCACCACATAGTGCTCTAACGAGGTAGAGTAAAATTGAGTTTTTTTTAAAGATTACACAGGTAAAATCAACAAAAAGCTGGTTCCCCTTGTTTTTTCGTTTTTGTTGAGTGAACTCAGCAAAACCATGAGTTTAAATAGAATTACCTAAAAAAACTTGAAAACTACGCACATCTTTTTTTCATCGATAAAATAGGACTTGCGTTCTTCAATTTATTTGTTTCTCTAAGTTTATCCTTATGCTTATTTTCATTTTCATTTTTTTTTTTTAAATCTTATTGGTTTTAGTGCAAATTCATCACATAGCTATACTTTTAATTAATTTATAAAATTTGCCACTTCCTATATTTTAAATCTCAAGTGTGCATCTCAATTGATTACAACTTTTTCTTATATTTTATGTTTAAATATGATTCCGAAGTTAGTCATAGCAATATTCATCTATTACTGTATTGCATTTTGTTATTATGGTTCCATTTCATGTTGAATTTGGCTTGAAGGGTTGTCCTTCATTAACGTATTTACATGTTTCCAAATTTGTTGAATTTCATGTGATTGCTATTATTATTATTATTATTAATGTAGTTGATTATAATTCTCATATCTATACTATTATATTGTTACCGGGTTTTCTTTCAAGGATGCACAAAGTGTCTAGAGATTGTCAATGAAAATTTGAATCCGAACAGTCGCTTTACCCTCATCCTCTCGATTTTCATCTACTGCCTCATCTCACTATACTAAAAAGAAAAGGAAAAAAATACCTGAAAAAGTCACCTGCCTATCCCTTTCCATCGCTCTTTCCCCAATTATTTTCCTGTCCATCCTTTGGTTGGTCGCTCCTCCCTTCATCGGCATCTGCCAGCCATAGACGGATTTTGCCTTCTTACGTCTGCGTCTCCGCCTTTAAGGTACACATTTTTCTCTCCTCTTCCTCCCGTGATTGTCGAGGTCGTATTAAGTGTTTGCTTGGTTGTCCTTTCATAAATATATATAGGACGAAGGATTATGTTCAAGCTATCATAATCCACTATCGTCAGTAGTGTTTTTGAAACAATATTTGTTTTCAAAAGAAAATTTATCAAGCAAAAAAAAAAAATACTAGTTAAGAAAACATGCTCTAATATATGAATTTGTGGCCTGATAAAGATGAATGATTTTTCACAGGATCGTAATTTTTCAAAAGTCATAGAAGCATGGCAAGGTTGAATGAGACGGAAAAAGCTTTCATTTATTGAAGGATAGAAAATAAGAGGCTTTTTTTTATTAAGTATCCTTTTTCATTGTTGATTGGCAACTTGGCTTCTCCAAGTTGTAATGTTGTTCCCATAATATCAAAGTCGAAAGCATAAAATATTAAGATAAATTTGTATGGATCTTTTTTTATTCCCTTTTCATTTAATATATTCATTCACGTTGGGAAAATTTTCCCAAAAAAACCCTTGGGAATAAAACTCAACCTTGCGGAAAAAACAAATAGGAACGAATTGATGGTTAGGCAAAACAAATAACAGATAGTCATTAGCAAAACAATCATGGATCAAGCAACAAAAAAAAGAACACAAGAGATTTATAGTGGTTCCACTGACGTCTTCTTAGTGTAAGTCCACTTGGGGAGAGGAGAATTTATTACTTTTCTAAATAAGAAAATATTACAAGACTGATAATAGAGAGGAGGAAGAAGAAATACAACTTTTAGAGATAATACATACATTTACCTAATCCCTATCCTTATATAAGAATTAATATTTGGGGTTGAAGTAATTGATTTATGGTTACAAATCAATGCCTAATTAATTCTCAATTTATTTGCTCCTGATAAAATTCTTTATTTAATAAATCAATCAGAGAATTAATTCCTTACTTCAATATCCTAAAAAAAAACTTCTTCATATTCTTCCATATATATATAGGTAATTTATTGCCCTATCTAATTTTACAAAAGAGGCAATAAATTTTCTGATATCTTCCAAATCTTCTGTAGTTGGAAATATTATATTACTCAAATTAACAATATTTCCCAAATCTTCTCTAAATGGAAATATTGTATCACCATAATCAACAATATCCTCCAAATCTTCTGTAACACCCCACATCCGTTAAGGTCACTCACAAAGGGAATGCCTTAACTTCAGTGGAGCATTATTGGTACTGGAACAGAAATATTACAAGACAGACACATATAAAACAGCGGAAGGTAAAGTGGAAGTACTTCAAATCATTTATTAAATATAAAAAGCCCATCAACTTCCAATACCCAATTACATAGCTAAAATATCTGTCTTGCTCAAAAACAAAGAAGCGTGAAAATAAATTGTAGTATTCCTCAATAAAGCAAAGCAAGCCATAGCCAAGAGAAATCCAAGCAATACATGAAAGAGCCTTAGAGCTTGGTAAGATCCGAACTAAGCTGTATTCCCACCCTGCGAACCTAGGGGGAGAAACGAAAGAAAAAGAGGCGAAACAAACAGGGTCAGTCATAAAGACTGAGTAAGTTCTAGTGGTTTTCAGCATAAAAACAGGTGAAGATAATATGGCATAAATAAACTGAAAGTAAACATAAGCATGATGACAAGGTAAGCTACAGGCACGATGAATCAAGTATAACATTCCATGCTTCCTATCAAGATTATCATCACAAGATCCTACCAAGTATCACATTGCAAGGTTTCTATTAAGTATAACATCGCAAGATTTCTGAGCTTCACCATTCCACTATTTTCTTTGATTTCCTAAATTCTCTGCACCAACTATACTAGTACCCCCAACCCGTATCATCCTTTCCATGTATATGTACAGTCCCTTGCCGTATATCGTACAGGTTTCATCACGTATTTCTATACTGCTTCAACGTAGTGCCACCATTCTTGAAATCGTTTGGACTGCCACCCTTGTTCTGGCGAGGTTTCCTTATCATGAAATATCGCGTGTTCAACTAGGATTTATGCCACCTAGGACCACTAGGGATTATGCTACATATTGAACGTTTCCTAGATTTGATTAGGGTTTATGCCACCTAGGACCACTAGGGATTATGCTACCTAACGAATAACACCCTTTTTCCACGTAATGATCTATTAATCGATCGGCTCCCTACAAGTCCTAGCTCGTTCATGTGTCTGTGTCATACGGCCCTACCACGAATGTAGTTACCTGTGCTAGGTCCACCATAGGGTGTATCAAGCCCTAGGGTGCCAACCACCGACACGAATCAAGCACGCACAGTGTAAACCTACTGGTGCCCAATGCCTGCTTTTTCAACTCTGGACTACGTGCACGACCATAGTCCGCCTGAATCTACAATGGCGCACCAACTCGGCCGTCGTTCTGGTCGCTTACAATCAGCCCAGTAATCGTGCCCCACCCTGCCTAGTTCTAGGGTACCGTGATACATCTAGTGGGTTACTGCTGAAAAGGACCGCGTAACTAGGGTTTCCGTCCAGTAGGTTAAGTGTTGTCATTTAAATTCGAGACTTAACCCTATCAGTCTAGCATGTCAAGTTGGTTAAGTGTTGTCATTCAAGTTCGTGACTTAACCCGCCTACGTATCATGTCAAATTGGCTAAGTGTTGTCGTTCAAGTTCATGACTTAGCCCTACGAATCATCTGTCATGTTGGTTAAGTATATTCAAGCGGTTCATGACTTAACCCTATCAAATCATCGTGTCATATTGGTTAAGTATATTCAAGTGGTTCATGACTTAACCCTATCAAATCATCGTGTCAAATTGGTTAAGTATATTCAAGCGGTTCGTGACTTAACCCTACCAAATCATGGTGTTAAATTGGTTAAGTATATTCAAACGGTTCGTGACTTAACCCTACCAAATCATCATGTTAAATTGGTTAAGTATATTCAAGCGGTTCATGACTTAACCCTACCAAATCATCGTGTCAAATTGGTTAAGTATATTCAAGCGGTTCATGACTTAACCCTATCATGTGGCATTAATTCATTAATGCACCCGAACCTCTCATATCAGAACTGCTGTTGTGGTCACTGGATATGCCAGGCAGTTCCGGGCAGATTTACACCACAACTCAGTCTGACCTCGGGTTTCAAGCGCGATATGACCAACTACCCACATTGGATCCTATTGTTTGCAGTAACTGGATTTGCCGGGCGGTTCCGGGCAGATTTACATTGCAAACTCATCCCAACCTCGAGTTGGCCATTTTCATGTTTATTCTAATGTCATGTCCATGTTCAAGTTTCATGTCAAGTTCATGTCTAGTTTCATGGCGAGTTTCATGTCAAGTTTCATATTTTCACTTATGCCTATTATCAAGTTAATGATTCATATTCATAACCAATTCATGTTTCAAGTTCATAAGCATGCTTACGTGCCTTCTAGATGTCCAATACATACCAACTACCCAAAACCCAACTTAGGCGCGTTCATATTAAACTTTCTCTAAGTCATAAACTATCATATATGTTTCTACTCCAAATTTTACATAATTAACATATGCCCAAGTTCTAGGTTACATGTCAGTTTTACATATGCCCAATTCATACCATATGTTCAATTCATGCCGTTTTACATGTATGCCAATTTTTATGCCATTTTACCATATCAAGTTCTAGCCAAAATTACATGTATCAAGTTTTATACCCAATAAACCCAAATCATGATTCATGATGTAGTTATCCCAAACTATAATATTTTTTTATTACAATACATGTCAGTTGCCCAAGTTCATAATACATGTTTATATCAATTATCAAATTTACAATTGCTTTCATGTTCAAATTCCCAATTCTACATATGCCTAATTAACATAAGCCCAATCTTTTGATTTAAACTTACATAGTCCCAAACTCGTGATTTAACTTACATGCCAACATGTATGCCCACTTCATGCCAAATTATTTATGTCAATGCTCAAACTTGCAATTTCAATTATATTGACAATACCCAAATTTCCAATTTCATGTTAAGGGTAGTAATACCCAAATATCCAATTTTTATGTTATGCCATCAATTCCACCAAACACATATATTCCACTAGGCAATATTCCAATATTTCCCCCGTATACCATCGCACGTATATCGTAGTTTAGGCCTAGGTCCGAAATTGACCTAGGTTCATCAAAAGAAAATAAATAGGGGAAGGTAGAATTTTGCATAAAAATAAGATCAGAGAGAAAAACATCATCATAGGCATGAAGATTACAATTTGGTAATAATATCAATATGAATCAAGAAAACTGATTTACAACAGGCTGAATAGATCATAAATTAGACATGGGAATAAAGATAGACAAGTCTCAAAATTCAAGATCCAAGAAGCAACAGAAATAGATCGATAAACATACTTAAATCCAATTCCACTTTATTCCATGACCATATTATAATTAAATGTTTAAATCTAAAAACAACTAGAACTTACAGAGCATGGCTAATGAATTAAGAATTAAATTTGTTGTGGAATGTTGCATTGACGTTGTTGGTTTATTGTCTTGAATCATTATAGAAGCTTTAATCTTTGAATTGGATTGTGTATGAAAGCTTTGGAAATTTATTAGAGGCGGCGACCATGATCAAGAGGGATTTAAACAGCATTTTGATGTAAGAATGATTTGTTGTGAATTAGGTTAGGTCTAAGGGTGTTTTTATAGGTGTGGCAACTAGTTTAGGCCCTTAGATTAACCCTAGAATCAATCTGGACCATCAAAACACGTCTCAGGCTTCAAAAATGGGTTATGGGTCAAAACAGGCCGACCAGGTCGACCTATAAGGGAGGAGGTCGACACTATGGTCGACCTGGGGGGTAGGTCGACCTGTAGGGGGGGGGGGTTAGGTCGACCCTATGGTCGACCCCCTCGTCAAGTGCTGCCTGAAAACCGTTGAAACTTGTATAGGCCATAACTTCTTCATCCGGACTCCAATTTTCGAAACCTCAGACTCTATTTCATGTAAAATTTCAAGACGAACGCAATGGCGTAACCCGTTTCTCCTGATTCTAACTTTAAAATTTAATTCTGCCTTGATTTATTGTTTTAACATGTTATAAAAATACGGGTTGTTACATCTTCTGCAAATGGAAATATTGTAGCATGAAATCTAACAATCTCCACCTTGACACTATATTTTCTTGAAAGCATACCAAATCCACCAACATCCTCTTACTCTAAGCATCTTCTCGGACAAGGCACTCTGGTTACTTCCCCCAATGAGCTTCGGCATGGCCATCACCCATTGCACTTTGTCAACAAACTCCGGAAACGCCACCACCTGCCAACAAAGTGTTCAAAATACCCCTTCATGTAAGACATATCAATCTTCACCACGAAAACAAACGTTTCCATGAACCATCTCAACTCTCTCCCCACACTGTGCCATCGCGTGGCACTGTGACGACCGCTCATAACCCCTGCACTAAACAAGAGGAATGGTGTGCTAAAAGGCGTGTCAGGCAGCTATGGACGGTCAATCAAAGTATGATAACACAAGCGGAACCTGTCGTAAATCTCACAGCGCAAGGATAAAGTATAATAGAACATATACAACAGGTAATATTAGTGAAGCATATTTGAGCAAGAATTTCAAACTTTCCGAACGTCTAGAAAGTATATCCATATTCCAAGACTGCAACATATGTCTATACAAATTTGCCTCACTACAGCTCTCAGAGAAGAATAGAAAACAGCGAAAATCCAAATACTATTTAGTAAGAAAGATAGTACGCCAACCTCCTGCTCGCCTTTGAACTGCTACATCGTCCTCACTAAGCTATCACATGTCACCTGCCACCTAGTCTGCCCATCCAAAATCGGATGAATAACCCAAGGTAATAAGAGGGAAACATAAAACCTTGAGTCAGACAATAGTCTTAGTGAGCGATAAAACAACTATCTAACATCATCAATAAATATATGAGAATAGGTAAATAAACGAACTAATCTACCCACAAAACCAGAGAAGAACTCGACTCTCATCTTCCTCATATCGCAGTGATAGCCTTTACATCAAACATTTCAACCATACATTCATGGAAATCAGAACAACCATTCACTCACTGTAACGACCAAGGGATTTTCGACTCTGAAAATCAACACACAACTGCCGTGTTGACTATTCAGATATCGGAAATATCTGATCATTAATAGAAAGAAGTGCGAGGGTGAGAATAGATAGGATAGAAAATTAGAATAGAAGAAGAAGAAGATCACCACAGAACAGAATTAGAGTAATACGAATCTCACAGCGGAACGAATGAAATGTAATATATAACATAACTTTGAAATAAAATAGGATATATATACAATGACATTATCAGAGTATAACACTTACACACAGCGGAAATAACAATAGCTATATAATCCTGAAGCCTCCTGCTTCAAGCTCCTCCAAGTATATCTGTAAAGGCCTGAACTACTTGACTGCCCGTACAAATTTGGGCACCCAAGAATTTAGGGAAAACAAAACAAAATAAACTCTGGGTCAGTCATGGGACTGGTGTGAGTAAACTCAAATCATTTGGTTTAACTTTTTAAAATCCCTTTCAAAAGAAATAATAATCGTAAGACCGATCCACACATAAACACGAACTGTTTTTACCTTACGATAACCCAAAACACTTTTTGGAAAACAATATTTCTCTGATATTATACTAGTGTCTAATCACAAGTAATCACAATTTAGCAGAATGCTTGCATCTCACGTTCCACATATATAGTATACAAACAAAACCGCAGGCGCTTATTGGAGATTGGATTCCAACTATGACAAGGTATGGGACCACCTGCCGATAGTGTATCTCTAGAGGCAAATACACTGGGTTCAACAAGAATGTCTTGCAACCCGGCCCACACATGACCGACCACTCATTCCGCTTGAGTGTATCGAATGTATACCACCAACGGTTGGGAGCTACCCACCGTTTCCCGAAAAGGGACAGCATCGATAATAGATAAAAGAATGAAATGGATTTTCTCTAGATAGGTGATATACACCCTAATGGGAGCGACCCACTTAGCCATGCTGCCAGCCCGATTTGTGTCATTTCCCGGTTGATGAGGCTTGAGGTCATAACGTCTCTTTAGAACACCTGACCACCATTCACTTTGAATGCCACATCGTCATACCCGCCAAATCACAAATTGATTTCCCCAAAAATACCATGGGTATAAAGCTAAGAGAAACGAATTCCTCCGCCACCAAACGTAAGTACGTTTGAAGAGATCAACTTACGCGATCCGTTAGATATACTCTATCAGACATTCGTCCATTCACGTTGTCCTGGGATTGGACAAACCGAAGGCACTATTCTGTAAACAGGATAGTCTTTGTATAACTCCGTCTTCAATATTTGATCGCAACGCTAACGTCCATACAGAGTGGTTTTCAGATAATGAATCTGATCCCAGTCTCTCCGTATTGACGATGTAAAAATGGTCAAAAACTTCGATAGTTGGTGATTTAACTATCAAAGAAAAATAGGTGTGCAAACAACGATATTATTTCCAGATGGAAACTCTATCGATCAATCAACATTCAACATTTATCTCCTTTAATTTAATTAATCATTTATTTATTCATCTTCCCTTCCTATATATTCATAAATTATTATTTTCTAAATTTAGAAAATATACTTTATTAACATTGGAAACATTTCCAGATTTACTCCCTTTTCTTGTGTAATAACCCGAAAATCCGAGCCAATTAAAATTTTTTATTTTGGCAATTTTGATGAATTTTGAATATTTAAAATGATTTATTTTAAATAATGACGACGAGAAATTTATTTTGAATAGAAATAGAATGTATATATTTATATACTTCGTCGTTAGAATATAAATATTTTATTTTAAATTATAAAAGGAATTGAAAATGGCGCGGTAGTTCGAAAATTCGATTTCAAACTTCAAATGAATGTACTGGATTCAAAATAAACCGGATTTTAGCGAAACCAAAAATATTAGGATCTATTTGAGAATGTCTTTCCAAGAATCCGAAAAATTGAAATTTCATAGCGGGAATCAAAAGTTACGTCCAGTTGAAAATTCAGAATAGTCGCTATGAAATTCTGGCCCTTAAAAATGGAAATTTTGCAAACGACCTCGGTTTTTGACGAAACCACTTTTGTTGGATCTGTGATGTCAAGTTATTGCTAGGTTCCAAAATTCGTAATTTTTCGAATCAATATGTGAGCGTGGCAAAGGAAAACGCGTTTGACTAGTTTTAGTTGATTTTAGTCGACTGGAAAATTGCCATTTTTCAAACGGTCTCAGAATTTGACGAAATCAGTTTTGTTAGGACCGTATCGTCAATATGAAGTTAGAAAATATTTTTTGCGAATTTTTAGAGTCCATACGTGGCTCCGGTAAATTGAAATGCGCGTTCAAATTCAATATATAGAGTTATGTTTTGATTTTGACGAAAAATGATCGAAACGGTCGAATCAGCCTACGATACATATCCCATTGTGTTCGGAATGGGGGTAATTAGCTACGGATGACAGGCGGTGGGTTCGATTTCGAGGTCGAAATTAAAAGTTGCTTTTTTGAAATAATTAAATAAAAAAAATAGAAAACCCTCCCTCTTTCATATCCTATATCCTTTCAGCCCCCCCTCGTTATTCTTCAGGAAGAAAAAGTAAAAGAAAAGAAAAGAAGAGGTGGGAGGAGCTGCCGCTCCTCCGATCAGGGCGCCGCCGCGCCTCCTGGCGCGCCGCCGTCGGAGGGCGAGCCCCCATGTTTTCCCCTTCCTTCGCCTTCTCTTCCTTCTCTCTCGATTCTCGTTCTCCCTCTCCTATACCGCGAACCCCCAAATCCGCGCTGCTAACCCTCCTAGCTGACCATCAGAAGGAGCCACAACCTCCCTAACCCACTGCGCCGCTTTCCCCTCCTCCACTACTTGAAATCGGTGAGTTTTTATTATTATTTTTGCTAGAAAATCTGATTTTGTTTTATTTTGTTTTGTAGCATGTCAAAGCTGTTATTTTTATACATATAAGTTTGAAATAAAAATCTAATTTTTGTATGTATAACTTCAAGATAAAAATCTAATTTTTGTGTATGAATACTTGGATTTTTATATGCGATATTTGCAAAGAAAGGTCGGATTTTTATATGTGATATTTGCAAAGAAAGGTCGGATTTTTATATGTGATATTTGCAAAGAAAGGTCGGATTTTTATTATGTAGAAGAAACAATGATGTGATTTTTATATGAGTGGCGATATAAAAATATAATTTTTATTATATTACTAGCAAGATAAAAGTAGAATTTTTATCTATATAGTAGTGATATAAAAATACAATTTTTATTATATTACTAGCAAGATAAAAATATAATTTTTATCTATATAGTAGCGGTGTAAAAATAGGATTTTTATCTATATAATAGCGGTGTAAAAATAGGATTTTTATCTATATAGGATTTTTATCTATATAGTAGCGGTGTAAAAATAGAATTTTTATTTATATAGTAGCGGTGTAAAAATAGAATTTTTATCTATACGGTAGCGGTGTAAAAATGTGATTCTTATATATGTAGTGGCTACGGACAATGAAATTGACAAAAGGCGAGCACGGCGAAGATTTCTACATAAGAAGAGTCGTGGCGTTTGGTTTAGCTAGTCGGTGAGAACTTCTCACTTTAATTCTCATTTTCTAGTTAAATTATATACTAGGATGCAGACGGTGCTTAGCAGCACCCGACACCCGTCGTCCACAGACCATGGACGACTTGTATGTTTGTTTGATGTGTTGTGAAGTTTGTGTGTGATGTTGATGTGAAATGGATAATAAAACATTCATGTGTTGAAGTAAATTAATTATCGTTAAAAATATAATTTTTAACGTGAATGTGAATAAATAAATATTCATTTACAAACCGGACGGTTTGTTTATGTACACCTATTTGAAGGATATTGACTGGGACGATAAATTTACACGTCACCCAACTGCACAAATAATATTCAGTGTTTGTGGATTGAAACCCCACACGGGTGTTAGGATGATATTTGGCGTATGCTAATCCCCATTATTTAGTTGTATGTCGATCGATTGGTCGACAGACTGTGTAAGCGTTAATTATTTATATTTAATGTTTATGCAGTTGTGTGGTGCACTTTGGATGATGGTTGATTATTTATCGTTGCTATCTATATACATATGTTGTATGGAAACCATATAATTAACATTATATGGTAATTGATTGGGCCTCATTCCAATTGGGAAAATAAAGAATATAAATTCATGTGTTGAATTGAAAATAAATTCACGTGTTGAATAGAAAATAAATTCATGTGTTGAATTGAAAATAAATTCATGTGTTGAATTGAAAATAAATTCATGTGTTGAATAGAATAAACATTCATGTGTTGAATAAAAGCCGTGTTGATTAGATTGACGCCATTTTGACGTGAACAATATTTATATCGATTTCATTCATTTTTATAATGAATATAGATAAGAAAGTGACTTCAAAATATAACGTTTTGAAAATATTATCATTTGTATATCGATGATGTGGAATATTCAATTTTGATTCGAAATTGAATATGAAGTTGAAATTGTTTCGAAAACAAATTTAAAACGATTTATAAAATATGTTTTGAATGGAAATCGACGAAATATGTATATATATATATTATATATAATATAATGGCCTGAATAGAATGCACCGCGCTGCGGCAGTTCGCGAATTTCGACCATTGACTTCGAACGGACATTACGGGAGATCCGACCGTCGGATTCTCCTAAAACCGGAACCGATGGGTTCCTATCGAAAAGAGCTTTCCAATGAATACAAGAGATTTGAAATATAATGGTTGGATTTGGAGATATGTCCAAATCAATTTCAGAAAAGGTGGCTATGGATGCAGTTCGGTGGCTGTTATTGGAAACCAACTGTACGGGCGATGATAAAATTATTAAAAATAGTAATAATTTGTATAAAATCATAAAAAATGATTTGTGAAGAATTGGGATGAAAAACTCCATATTTGAAAAGATAAAAGTAGATTTTTATCGAAATGAACTAGTTTTGAACTAGAATAATAATTTATTTATTTTTAAAATAAATAAATTGGATTTGAAATGGTTTTGAAAATAACCTGAATTTCCAGTAATTGAATTGGAATAGATTTGAATCGAAATCATCTTCGGAATAGTTCGATGTTGGATTTCGTGATTATATAGATATGGTTGTGGAAATTTGAAAGATATATTAATATCGTTATTTCCAATACGATATTTGTTGGTTTCAGAATTTGATGTTGAATATAAGCCGATACTATTTTCTATTCAGAGCCTTGTGTTTAATATCAAATTGGATTTGGGGTTTGTCGTGAACTGTGTTTAAATGACATTAGTTCTTTAACCCGCGTAAAAGCAGGATTAATTTCCAAAAAGTAGAACAATCAATATGAAATGATTTTAGAGATGAAACCAATTGGGGTTTGAATAAATCTTTAATTAGATTTGGATGAATGAATGGTGATTAAATTTACCAAAACACGTGATGTGATTAAACCAAATTTACTTAGTTGTTGATATTGATTGTGGTTGATTGATTGTTTGAATGGTGCTCGACCAGTTTATGAGCAGAATATGCTTTTACATTTAGCATTGGGTTGGGTAAAAATATCTGTGTGCTAACACCTTGTGAAACACTTCACGATTTGACGATAAGGTGTTTGGCGATGTTGTGTTCATTTCAAATTTAATGAATGATATATTTTTCTTAAGTGAAAAGAAATGTATTCCCGATTTTGGACAGGGAATGTTTTTATAAAAATGTTTTATAAAACAGAAAGGATTTCGAGGCCTAAACCCGATATTATCGAAGAGATTTTGAAATGTATTATGTTTTACATTGTGGTTCATCGCGTATTCGATTAGTTGCTATTGATAACATATCTGTTTGGTGGCGGAGAATTTATTCTCTTGCTTAACACTCTTCTTTGAGACGTACGAGCTCAAAGGTTATGTAATTAATAGTGACTGATCGTATGTGTGAATTGCTGATGTGAAGTACTATATTTTGAAAGTACTTGTGATTATTATGCTGTGAAATGATTTTCCCTACTTCGGGATATGAAATGATTTGGTATGTGGCTAGAGATTCGGGTAACCCAGACGACTAAAAGTATGGGTGAGATGGGCGGTGTATGCTTCCATGTGTGGGAGGTGGATCGTCGGTGTAGCCTGCTCCTATGTGGGGTAGGTGCACATTTATATATCGAGTTGCTAGGTGAGTACCCTTTTCCTTGTCTAGGGGGAGCCCAATATTTGGTTGCATACTTGTTTGTATGCATTGTTATGTTTTGGAATTCGCATTTCCAAACAATTTGATTTAAGATCCTGAAGTGAAATCTACTTTGTTATAGAAAGTTAGACATGTATTTCAAATGATCTGAAATAGAAATCGGGAAATAAAGTCTAAAGGAATAATTTCTGTAAATTGAATTGATTTGGAAAATCTAAGTGTGGCGATTAATCTAAATGGATAGATTGGGAATTTGCATGTTGATTGATGCATAGTAGATCCATAATTATTGATTGTTGTTTATACACTGGCACTTGTGGGGGTAAACCCGTTCCGTGTTAGCGGCGTGGTCCTGTGATTTGTCTTAACATTTATTTAAGTTTATAACTGTTTAGAGTTTCTCACACCAGTCCCATGACTGACCTGTAGTTTGCTTTTCCCTTGCAAACTCGGGTGTCCCTATTTCCACACGGGTAGTCAAGTAGTTTTATTTTACAAATATATTGAGCAGGATTCTAGATTGAAGCTTTAAGCTGTGTCCAGGCGTTTATCGTCTTCCGCTGTGTTATTTTATATTTCCGCTGTGCATTGTATTACATTTATTGTAAAATCATCTTCCGCTGTATTATATTTTGATATACTCTGATATTATGTACTCTGATGTAACATTATTATAATGTTTATAAAAGTCTTCTGTTATTTGTTCTGATGTGTTGTATGCCCAGAGTTAACGTATGTGGGATTCGAACGGTCTTGGTCGATTTAGCGATCGATTAGCCCCGGGCGAAATCTGTTTTGTTACATCTTGTTTTCTAAATTAGAAAAACATTTCTGATTTCTTTTATTAGACAAACACTCCCAAAACTCCTTTGGTTGGATTTAACAGATGTTTAAATAAACATCACTAAGCCATTTCTAACCATTACACTTATTAACTAAATTCACTTAACCAACTTTCACTATCGAACCTTAACCATTTCTTAGTTAAAGACGAAGCCAATCAAGTTGGGGTATAACTACCTCTCAGGCCTTAACTGAACAACATTTCTAACTTCGAAATAGACAAGGTTCACCTTTCAAATCTTTAACAAACTTCCTTACGTAACTCGGATTCTATTTATGAATCTACTTCTTTTACCAAATCATTTGATTATAACGATGGTGTTGTAATCCCATGCTTTCGAAATAAAATTCTTATTTCTTATTTTGAATAAATAACAAATAACTAATTGAATAATAATATAAATCTTGATTTAAAGACGGAAAGTAAATAGTACTTACCCTAATTCGATATAATCGAATTCAACGTATAATTTCCTTTTTCGAATAATCTCTATTCGATAACTCCTTTTCGAATAAATTATATTCGATAACTCTTTCTTCGCATAACTATATTCAATAATCTCTCTTCAAATGATTTACATTCGATCAACTTTCTACGAATGATTTACATTCGATAAATCTCCTTTCGAATAAACTATATTCGATTAACTCCTTTAATTTTATTCAAATAAACTATTTCGAATAACTCCTTTAATTTTATTCGAATAAACTATTTCGAATAACTCCTTTGGATTAATTCATTTGGATTAACTTGGTTTGATTAACTCATCTTGACCAACTCAACTCTATTAACTCAACTTGACTAACTTACTTGATTAACTCAACTTATTTAACTTACTTGATTAACTCAACTTATTTAACTTACTTGATTAACTCAGCTTATTTAATTCCTATCGAATAACTAATATTCGATTAACTTATATTCGAATAACTATGTCTGTTTTTAACTTTATTTCGAATGGCTAATATTCGATTTAACTCCATTCGCTTGACTCTAGATTGCAGCGATCACAATGGTTACGCCTGATTCCCTCAGGAAACATCCGACCGTCGTAGGCTATCTGCAGCCCTGCGAATTCCGCTAGCAGTTGTACGAAATGGCAACTCATCCTAAATAACTATGTTTGACTAACTCTATCTCAAATAACTATATTCAATCAACTCTAATTCAATAACTAATATTCAATAAATTCTAATTCGGTTAACTCTATCTAATTAACTCTAACTGATTAACTCCTTTGATTCACTCTACGTTTATTTAGTTTAAATATCGATGTTGAAAATCGATTCTTACTTCGCTATATAAGTCCTGACTTATATATTCAATTTATCCAATGATAAACATTTCATTTAATTTATAAAATATTATTTATAAATTTATCTCCTCAATCTATCGGTCAGAATAGATTCTATTTAAAAACTTTGCTTTAAATCCATAACACGTTATACCCGTGTGCGAAGCACGGGTCTAAACCTTTCAAATGTAAAATTCTCCTTTTATACAATTCTAGTCACTTTTCAAGTACTTCCTTTTATAATCTATTTATTTACAAAATAAATCCCTTTTTGATAATTCTATTTATTCTATAAAATATTTTCTTTTTATAAAATCTATTGATTTTAAAAAAAATCCTTTTATAATCTAACTATTTCCTTTCTATTTGTTTTACAAATTTTTCCTCTTTCTATTCTATTTATTTTAAATAAATATTCCTTTTCAATTCAATTTGTAAATGGTTTACAAATATTTCTTTTTCAATTCTATCTATTTGATTAACCAATAAATATTCCTTTTTAATCTATTTATTTTCTAAATAAATAGTTTCTTTTTATAAAATCTTTTAATTTTATAAATATTTTTTTTGTAACATTGAAAATTTCCTTTTTAACATTCCAGTATTCCTTATGGCATTTAACGTACCATAAAACAATGATCGGTATCATTCTAACATACAAAATCAACAACAGTTTTCATATCACATCATATAACACAATATATGAAAAATAGTAAAATAAATGTTGAGGAAAACAGTTGGGTCCCTCCAACCTGTTTCCCTGCATCCACAGATGTTAAACAATAAAATTAACATCAATTTCATTTTACTATGAAATATTCTGCTAAACAGAATCAATATTTGATTAACGATTTATATCTATATCGTTATCTATATTTTCAATCAACTGACTAGCAGTTCAACCAAACAGCCAACACACAGCAAACAACCATTATTTATTAGTTATAAAAATACAATATAAAAATATAACTGAGTAGAGTTAGTGAGTTTTACTCACATTGGACGATCATCGTTAATAACGATAACCATCACTTGATTCTGATGGACAATTTATTTTGCTGTAAATTGTAACGGACTCCAATCCACTCCCAGTCAGTTCAATGGTGTAGCCACCATCCATACGACCCTAATGGATCTGACGGTTCGTAATTCTGACTCCGTGTGCACGAAATATTCAGTTTACAAGTTAGTATACTATATAAAAATTTAAACTTTCATTGATTAGCTTTTGGGCCTACCCATTTTATTCAGTCCGCACCCAATTTCAACAGACCGAACCCGCCTCTCCACTACATCCATCTTCCCGGATTCAAACAAACGAACTACTGCTCCTCCCCTTCTCAGAAATGGCCGATATATGAACCGCAGTTACTCTTCCCCTTTGCGAAAATCAAAACCCATGACATCGTTAACCTTATCATCTCAGACACTTCCATTTCAAAACCATTTCTTCATCTTGCACACAGGAAAATCACCGCGACAACCAGCTCTACCCAGAAAATGTCACGACAGTTTTGTTCTTTGAAAATCCCCAAAAAAAACATAACCGATGCTATTCGATCCCCTGAGTCCAAATACAAACCCGAATTCACCTATCGTTGCTTAAATCCCGCCAGAAGTCGAACCCTAGGTCATTCTGTTTACCGTCGAGTACCCAAAACTTAGATTGAAACATGTAAAAATAGCCTGCTCTCGTAGTACAAGCCAATACAAGATCAACAAACTTGTTTTCAGGATTTTAGGTATTTTATTTGGGTTTATATGGATTTTCTAAGAGGATTGAAATCCTTTTGCTGAAAGGGAAACATACGGCGCAAAAGTTTGAGAATGAATTAGGTTTAGAAGAGTTAAGGATATTATATAGAATAAATATAATATTTTTATATTCAATTTTTATATTAATTTTTAAGCAAACGTTATTTACATATGTCCTTAAAAATTCATGTGACCACATACGATACCCAAAAATCATGAAAATTGGCATACAGCTACCTCTCAACCTTACGGTCCCAACAAAACTGGTTTCATCGAATTCTGACTTCGTTTGCTCACACAGCGTATTTTTAACCGTCAAAATATCGATTGTTTTTCACTTTAAAAATCGGTACGGCCACATACTGACTTCAAAAATCACGAAAACTGAAATCTAGCAATAATTTAACATTGCGGATCCAACGAAATTAGTTTCGTCGAATTTTGAGGTCATTTGCAAAATTGGCTATTTTTAAAGCTCTAATTAACCCTTTTAAATATATAAATATAATTAAAAACAATTTAATTTAATATTTAAAAATAAATATTATCGTATATATTCACATACACTATCATACGGCTTCAATTGGATTTATAACTCGATATTTCAAATCCAGTGTTACATCGATATTCGATTTATATTTAAAAATCCATTTTAAAATATAAATAAATCGATATAAATTATAAAGGAATTCCATAGCGACTTTTCTAAATTTTGATTTGGACATATATCAAAATCTACGCGACGAAATCCTGATTTTTCTCTTCCACTAGAAAAATATACTTCACCAGTTCCTAACGTTTCTTGTTTCACAGAAATCCGATTTAAAACGAACCATGTATATTCAGTTGAAGTTCAAATCGCCAAATTACGAACTGCAGCGCCATTTCGAGCTTGATTATAATTATAATATATTTATGCGTTCAAACTATCGTTAAAATAATATATTCGTTATTCTGAATCAAATTCTAAACTGAATTAAATATCACCGATGATCCAATTCACACCATTTTGTGAATTCCACTATTTCTGACTATTTCAGAAATTAAATATATTATTATATTATTTATTTTAATTAAATATTCAATATTATTTAATTTTGGTCATTTTAAATAACCAAACCATTATTTAAATAATTAAATAAATTATTTATATACCGTAAAAATACGGGTCGTTACACTCGTGGCAATTAAAAACAATCGAACAAAACCACTCATAGCATCTAGATTATATATCTCACGTAAATCGCCCTACTCGAATTCAACATCCCTTAAGTACAAGCCCTAAAGGCCTAAACCAATATCAGACAAGCACCCAAGGAACATCTCCTTCGATGTTGGACAACCTACGCAAGATGGTACAAACCAAGCATCCAAGTATTCATGACAGACTCTGGCTATCACCGCCAATCCTGCTTTGAAACCATCGTTAATCGAATGACTAGCCATATCATACTGTCATCCGTCAAGGGCTAATGGTA
Organism: Allium sativum; assembly: GCA_030737875.1. Taxonomy (NCBI): domain Eukaryota; kingdom Viridiplantae; phylum Streptophyta; class Magnoliopsida; order Asparagales; family Amaryllidaceae; genus Allium; species Allium sativum. Next base: position 105,525,903 of record CM060911.1, on the reverse strand, counting down.
ACCCCGACTTTAGCAAAAACCCCATACACCTTTCAACGATACCCAGGGTACTTGACCTATGACCGGTCTTTAAACGTACCCCTGCTTTGAGCCCGCTAAAACCTATGACAATGATAATTCCTCAACCTTCGGTATCTGTCACACCTTGGAATTTTAACGACACTTAGGATAATGAATTAAAGAATAATTAGAGTGAAATACACTATTAACAATGAATTAAGGAAAAACTTAATTAAGTATTCAGAATTAAGTAAAACGAACTGCGCCATTGCGTCCATCTCGGAATACTGGTCAAGATAGGCACCTGTTTCTGTAAATCGGATACAGTATGAAGAAGTTATTAAGTTTTGAAGTTTGTATGCATATAGGAAATATATATATATGCATATAAAATTCAAAAATATTCAAAAATCAGCAAAACCAGAAATCCGGCGCGCAAATCGAGGAAGGGCCGACATTTTGAAGTTGACCTGAGACCCTGCTGGGTCGAGCTAGGGTTCGACCTAGGCTCATGGGGGTCAACCCCGAGGTCGACCTAGGGGTCGACCCACCTGAAGGGGGGTCGACCTACTCGCGGATCTGGAAGCTTCTCTGACATGGATGATTCTGATGGCTTCTGGTCCAATCTGAGGGTCTTGGTTGCTCCGCTACTCCTATATAAAGGACCCTAGACCTAGGTTTTGTTTATCTAAAAATAATGCTGATGACAAAGCTCTGCTGCAACGAAAATTAAAATGGCCTTTCTTCTTCTAAATCAATTCAAATAAGATTATACATATCTGAAGATTGCTACAACAAATTCAGCGATGGCTACAACAACTTATTCAACATGTTCTTCACAGTAATTTGGATCCATTTCCTTAGATCTTTTCACTGTGAGTTCATGTCATTTTTAGATATGAATATTTAAATAGTAATCTTGATATGTATACAAAAACCGGATCTTGAATCGGTGCCTAATCAGTTCTATTATAACATAATTATCAGATCTTCTTTTATAGGTTCATATCGCCACCATGTTAAATCTTGTCATAATATGCCTATTCAGTTTATGCCTATTTCTATCAGTTTATTATTGATTCGTTATTATGCCTATTCTTTGTTCTTTTCTCTCCCTCTTTTTCCCTTTTTATTTTTATATAGCCACGCTACCTTCGAGCCTAGGCCTAACGCTGAAAAATGCGAACATGCAAAATTGGGAACAATTGGGAAAGACATAATTTGGGGCATAATTGGTATTGGAAAATATGGATCTAAATTTGGGCATAAAATTTGGAAATATACGAATATGAATTTGGGGGCATATATTGTGTTGGATAATATGAATATGAATTTAGGCATGCGTTGGAAAATATAATTTGAGCATAAATTGGGACATGTGTAAGTACTGATTTGGGACATAAATTGGGACATATGTAAATATGAATTTTAGGCATACATTTGAAAATATGTGAATATGGATTTGGGTATAACTTGTATTGAAATGGGCGAAAATGGACTAGGGACATAAATTGGAAAACATGTAGACTTGGGTTTGTGCATAACACACACACACACACAATATATATATATATATATATATATATATATATATATATATATATGTGTGTGTGTGTGTGTGTGTGTGTATGCCTAAACTTATAACTTGGGAAAAGAGCATATGGTGCATAATTAAAAGGTGAATTGAAAAGGGGTGTAAAAGTCTATGATTTAAATAGTGAATTGGGCATATAATTAAATATGGGGAAAAAGAGAAATAATCACGTATAATGACATAGGTGGATTTAGATAAAAATGGAATGTTTAATAATTACAATTAGGAATTGTAATTGCACTTATGACACGAGGTTAGGTTGCATTAGTGGTGGAAGTCTGCCCGGACCCGACCGGCATATCTAGCAGCCACTAATGTTGAACCTAATGTGAGAGGTCTAAGTGTGCAAATACGAATTGGGCCAAGACACGAGGTTAGACCCAACTATGAAATAAGACTGCCCGGACCCGACCGGCATATCCCGCATCCACACGTTGTAGGCCTAATGTGGGAGGTTTAGCCCATTATAACCGTAATTGGACATGGTAATGAATTGGACTACTTAACCTAATTTAATCCATAAGGATTATATGATTATGAACTTAAGTTAGGGTTAAGTAAGATTGGATGGGTAGTGGGTGGGTTAAGTAAAATAGAGGGGAGGGGGGGGGGGGGGTTGGGTAATATTTACATATAGACCCACGAACTTAACCCAATAAGGTTATGTAATTAAAGACACCTAGTGGTATACATAACCAGTGGAAAATATAATAAAGTTATGTAATTAAAGACACCCTTGTAGGGTAAGCATAACTTGTAGAAATGATAGAATTAGATATGCGTAATAATCTGCTAAGTAAACAACGATAAGTTGTAGCGACGGTGTAAATTGAGTTTATGATTAAATGAGAAAGAATGAGGAAAACTTGTAAAATAAATAAGTTATATTTAATCATAAATGGTAAGTGATTAGGAAACATGTGAATTGAGATATACTTAATAATATATTAAGGAGAAAATGTTATTGTAATGATGTAACCAAGCAAGAATACACAATAGATTGTGGATTACAGACCTTGGGCCATAATCTAGAGAATAACATGTTGTTGGCTTATTAATAAACTTAAATGGATTAAGTTATATGATTGAAATTAATAAGCAAGAGAAACTTGGTAAATTGGAATAAGAATTCAATATAAACGAGAATAACCAAGTTATATGGGAACCTGGTGAGGTAAGGCAAACGCACAAAAGAATGTTTAAACATAGGGTCTAACAATATAATAAAGAAAGGCGCTTGGACCAGTCCGTACGTTGAGGGTGAATAACCCAACGGGGTAAATCATCGAGGCGTTATAAGATACGAGGGGAGCGCACATTCATCTGATTGTTATGACGGCTCCAAAGGACTGAAAGGGGAAGCACGCGGCTTCCTGAAGTACGTAAGGTGCTCCTAGTAGTCCTCTGTGCGATGATAGATGTTTTAGGCTGTACTCGTAGAGGTTGGGTCTGCGCGTAACTACTAGGTGGGTGGGCCTTGACTGCAGATGTAGCTATGCAGTTAGAATGCTATGACAAGGTGACACTAGGGTAGTTCGGCGGTTGCCTCACGAAGAGGCGGAGGGTCACGACCAATAAGGATAGTAGACTGTCGGATATCTGTCATTGGCAGCCAGCGGGATGCGAAAAGACTAGAGCTAAACGCAAGTACCATTTCACCTTTCACTATCGAGGTACAGGGTTGAGGGTAGATGGCACACGGATGTTTAGATTGGTTGTTATTAGGGGCGGTCGCTTAGCTCTTGTAGTCTTTACTAGTTGAGGGAGGGGCCGAGGTGGGGCCATATCCACCATGGAAAACAGAACCTAGGAATATCTGTATTTGGAGGCTCTTAAAGGCAGGCCTATACAGGTATGGAAAAGCTCCCGACCAAGTTCCGTGTTTCTTGTTTAGCCCTACCACGGAACTCGGTGCACATTAGAGGACGTGCGATTGAGGCATCGAGCTACAATTACAGTACATACGTGGGACAATCTAGATACATGCATATGTGCTCTGGGTGATGTATTATAGACTAGAGGGCATTATTCCGATAAGGAATCTGATTCGATCGATGGTGGCAGTCCATACGCTTACGTAGCATAATAATGACATATATATGTGGAATGTAAGTGTAGGATGAGGGACTGCATTCATTACGGTGGAGACCGTGCAAGTGGGGTACCATGGGGTGTATCTCAATATTGAGAGATAGCTACATATATTGTATTAGGTGAATCCATGAGAAAGTAAATGGGTACGATGCACGTATAAGTCTTGAGTGTTATTAACCCAAGTAACTTAATAATCAAGAAAATGTAATGGAACGATATTAGTAGGGATCATTCTATTTCTGATATACTAGTATCTGCGCGCTGCATAGAAATGTATTTAAGAAGCGCAATATATCATGTTCATCTTATCTTGCTCAGTTCACACTTGTTATCGTTACTGTTATCTTGTTCTTCCAGTTTTAAATACCTACCATGATACTTTTATTTATTTATATTTAAAAGTAACTGGACTCGCAAGACTTTATGTCTGTCCCTTTTTGTTTCCTCTTCTCTCTCCTCCGTTTCCCCCCAGGTTCTCAGGGTGGAAGTGCTTAGAGTTGATTTGGATTCTTTCAGCTTAGCTTGGATTTTGGATATAGATGTACTACTTTGACTTCTTGTCAACTCTCTTATGGCTTTGCAAGAGAAATATGGTTTTATGGTTTTGTACTCTGATATTTTTGGCAAAACAGATTATTAATGTAATTAGTTACTTATGATGTAAGCTCAGTATTTAGGACCATAATGTTTTGATATAAATAAAGTTTTTAATTCTGCTGCTATTTTACATGTATGTCTTGTGCTATTATGTTCTTATCTACCTATAACGCTTCACGAAACTTAATGCATTTCCTTAGTGAGTGACATTAACAGACGTGAGGTGTCACAGTATCTCTAATCGTCATCAACGACGACTATACAACCATTATCAATCAACTCAGAACACCTTGAGTTATCATCACATCCATTGCATTCTAATGGTCAATGAATGCATGTCATCCCTTAGTGCTGACCGACCTAACTTCTGCATGACCGACCCACACTACTCGACCTAACATCCTGAGCCAATAACCGACCCAGTCTTTGCCTTGGTCATGACCGACCGACTCGGTTCCTTCTGACTGACCCGCATTGGAATGACCCATCGCGGACCCTTCTGACTGACCCGGATCCTTCTGACTGACCCGGTTCCTTCTGACTGACCCGGTTCCTTCTGACCGACCCCCTTTGCTTAAAACATAACCGACCTGACCAGCCACTAGTGCGCGACTGTACTATGGAGTTAGTGACCGACCCGAACCCTTTTCCATGTGCCAACATCTGACCGACCGACCTGGTCTTGAACGACCAACCCAGTCATGACCGACCCAGTCATGGCCGACCGACTCATGCATGCCGACCAACCAGAGATGTGTACTATCGTTTGTACTGCACTTGTACTACAACGTACTACAAGACCGACCAGAAACCTGCACAGCCCCAAATCAAGTCCAATTTCGACCAAAACTTCGCCAATCGACACAATCGACGAAATATGCTCATCTAATTCATCCAATTCAACCACAAATATGTTATGAACCTAATAACATCTTAAAAATGACGATCTCATCAATAATTATAAAAACTTGACCAAAATCATGATAAATAGACATATGAGCTAAATTATGGATCTAACTTTCATAAACATATGAAATAGCATAGAAATTACCGATTTTAAGTTGCTAAATTAGATCCTATGGTGATTCATATGAAAATAAGCTTACCATGGTGTAGATCTAGGAGAAAACACTTGAATTTGTTCAAAAACAAGATCAAACATTCATATACTTGATTGAATCCATGTGAGAGATGCATATCACCCACCAATTCTCCAAAACAAGCTAAAAGCAATGAATAATGATTCCAAACAACGAAGAATTTGATCCAAACCCTTCGATTTGATGATCTCTCCCTTGGATTTGCGTAGATCTAGCCTCAAATGTAGTAGATCTTCGATTCTCTAAGCTTTAATGGTGGAAAAATAAAGAGAATGGAGGAACTCTAGCTCTTCCAAATGAAGGAATGGAGAAAGTAAACTCTTTCTCATGCCTCTTACCCCAATTTATAGCCTTCCACCAGCCCACTAATAGGCCTCTCCAAATCAGCCCATTCTGGCTCTCAAAACCTGGACAACCAACTGCAAAACCTTAAAACAACGATTCCTCGCAAACCGCTGAACCAAATCTTTAATGTGACCACTCTATGGAAAGGGAATCATCATTTGCTTTTCAATGGCACAGGTCTCAATACCTAATTTGATCCGAGTCAAAAATTATGCCCTGTACAAAACTGATAGGAGCAAAATGGTCACAAACAAAACTGGTAAAAATTATGGACATGTCTCATATCCCCATAAGAAACATATTATAATATGAGAATGATCCAACTCTTAGGGAATAAAATAAAAATATTTTACGATCTTCCGATACGTAAAATGTAGGTTGTTACATTCTCCCCCATTAGGAATTTCGCCCCCCCAAATTCCAATAAACACAAGCAACCATAACGATTCTGCATGCCTATCATCCATGATCAGAAGCAATTAATTCTATCATCCAAACTAGCAACCATCAAACCATGCATCCATAGCCTTATCTTAGCATGCAGAATTCTAATAACAACAACAATAATCACAAAAATAATAACAACATACAATCGTTATCATCCTTCTAAGCCGTTTCGTGTCATTTCCACAACGCGAAGCAGCTTAAGAGGTTTCGTAACCATGATCTCAACCTCTAGGTTCTCGTACTGCTCCTTAGTACTACCACATCCGGATCGTGCGCATATTTTTGTACAAACGACTCACAAAAATTGTTATGCACACTCTATATTTTCTCGGGTAAAATAAATCTATATGCGAGCTTTCCAATCCGCTTGACTATCGTAAATGGTTTAAAAACTCTAGGGGATAACTTTCCATGTCTTCCGAATCGAATCACATGCTTCAATGGGAAAATCATCACGAAAACTTTATTGCCTACGTCGAATTCCGAATCTTTTCGACGCTTATCAGCATAACTCTTCTGACGATCTTGAGCTACCTTCATTCGTTGTCGAACGATCTTGATACAATTCGAGGTATCTCTTATCATTTCTGGCCTAAGTATCAACTTATCTCTAGTTTCAAACAATAAGTTGGAGAATTGCATGGTCTTTCATACAACGCCTCGTATGGTGCCATCCCAATGCTAGACTGGTAGCTATTATTATATGTAAACTCAACTAGATGTAGATGGTCTTCATACGATCCTCCAATGTCTAACACACAAGCTCTTAGAAGATCTTCTAAAACTCGGTTAACCCTTTCGGTTTGACCATCAGTTTGAGGATGATAAGTCATGCTCAAACACAACTCGATTCCCAAAGCTTCTTGCAACCTTTTCCAAAATCCACTCATGAATAATGGATCTCAATCACTTGCTATGCTCTTAGGGATACCATGAAATTGAACTATCCATTTCACATAAAGTTCATCCAACCTAGATGATGTCCTAGTCGACTTGACAGGAATGAACCTTGCACTTTTGATCAAGCGATCTAAGATGACCCAAATTCTTTCATTTCCTACCCCAATTCTAGGTAGTCTATCGATGAAATCCATCGATATCTGCTCCTACTTGCATGTAGGAACTTCCAATGGCTGAAGCAATACACTCGGCTTCTTCTGTTCAGTTTTCACCAACTGACGGTTCGTGAACGTGAAAATGAACTTTCTAATATATCTTTTCATCCTTTCCTGGTAGTAGACTCGCTTCATGTCCTGACATATCTTGTTACCACCGGGATGAATTGTCAACTTCGAGTGATGAGATTCATTTAGGACCTCATCTCTCAATTCGTCGATATCAGGAACAACCAATCGTCCTTGCTTTCGAATCCATCCTTCTCTATCAACCTCGAACTCTTTATTTTCTGGTTCCGGCTTCTGAATAAACTCGACAAGATTTACATCTTGCTTTTGACTTTCGCCAATCCTTTCGACAAGAGTAGGTCTTATGGATAAGCTTGCCGATAATTCAGGTTCCAACTCACACCGTGGCCTGAAATCAAACCCCGCCAAATAATCAAGGCACTTCCATTCCGAAAACATCGCTTCCACACTCGCTTGTCTTCGACTTAACATATTTGCAACTGCGTTCCCTTTTACCAGGAGTATAGGCTATACCAAAATCATACGATGCCAGTTACTCTAACCACCGTTGCTACCGAAGATCCAAATCCTTTTGGGTGCAAAGTTACTTCAACGACTTATGATCTGTAAGCAACTCGAATCAAACTCCCAACAGGTAAGGTCTCCACATCTTTAGAGCAAACACAATCGCTACCAACTCCAAATCATGAGTTGGATAATTCCTTTCATGCGGCCTTATCTGTCAACTTGCGTAGGCCACAACCTTATCCTTTTTCACTCTCAACGAATGAAATCCTATTGCCAAATCCATCTTGAGAAAACACTTTGTCCTTGTGAAGTTGATCGAACAAGTCATCGATCCTTAGCAATGGATACTTGTTCTTCTCGGTCACCTTATTCAGTTCACTATAGTCATCACACAATCTCTATGAGCCATCAGCCTTGGTTGCAAACATGACTGGTGCACCCCATTCGGATACACTCCGTCGAATGAATTTTTTTTCCAAAAGGTTACAAACTTGCACCTCTAAGTCTCGTTGTTCCTTAGGCGCTGTAGCACCCCGTAATTCTAAAGAATGCTATTATGATAAACTAAATAATAATTAATTAAACATTGTGACTTAAGTAAAACGGACTGTGCCATTGCATTCGTCTCGGAATTCTGCTTAAGATAGACTCCAAGTTTGCGTAAAACAGACATCATATGACGAAGATATTAAGGTTTGAAATTTGTACACATATAAGCAAAAAAAAAAAAAAAAACAGTCTAGAAAATCAAAAATCGAAGAGCGAGAAAGGGAGGGAAATTGGCCCGATGGGTGTTGACCCATGGGTCGACTCCTACAAAGGGGTGTCGACCCTAGGGTCGACCCCACCCAGATCTGGGACAGATCCATTCTGTGAACTGAGACTTGTTTCTTAACCAGATTCTTTGACCGTAGGCTATAAATCGGACCTCATTTATATTGTTTTATTCATCAAAAACAATGGATACAACGAGGTTGCTGCCCTAACTCAGATTGAAATAGTATAATCTTCTACAACAACGATTTATATGTATACAAGAATTTCAGCTACAACATCAACAGTCGTTTCTCTGTTCTTTAGATCCAGTCCCTGTGAGTTTATGTTGCTTTTAGATATAAACATTTAGAAAGTAATCCTAACACGTTTATAAGTTTGGATCTAAACCTGTGCCTGTAAATAAGCTAAATCATAACTAAACAGATCTATCATTACTTGTACACCTGATCCTCTGTTTAGTTCTTACATGCATATCTCAATTATGCCTAATCTGTCATTATGCCCATTTCTGTCACCATATGCCCATTCTGTTATATGCCTATTTCTGTTATCATATGCATGCTTTGTTACTATGACTATTTCTGTTATCTCCTCTCCCTCCTTCCCTTTTTATTTTTATAATTAGGCTACCTTCGAGCCTATGCCTTTCGCTGAAACATGCGAACTAACAAAATTGGGAATGGTTGGGAATGATAAATTGGGGGCATAACTTGTACTGTAAAACATGTTTTGGGGCATAATCTACACCTTGATCTAAAACTTTAATTTGGGGCATAACTTGTATCATGAATCAGACTGGGATTTGGGGCATGAAAACCTATAATGAACATGAAAAATTATTTAAGAATGAATATGCCTAAATTTGCAGTAAATAGAAATTGTAACCACACTTAGACACGAGGTTAGATTACACTTGTGGTAGAAGTCTGCCCGGAGCCACCCGACAAATCCAACATCCACAAGTGGTTAATCTAATGTGAGGGGTCGAGTGCGTAAATGTACATGTAAGGGCGCTAAAACACGAGGTTAAGTCCGACTTATGGCAGAAGAATGCCTGGAATCACCCGGCATATCCAACATCCGCAAGTGGCTGACTTAATGTGAGAGGTCTAGTGCATTAACACACATGAATGGAATAATGATAACAACCTGTTAACCTGTAATACTTAACTTGTTTAAATCAGTGGGGGTCATATGAACCCGTCAAAATTGTGTAAGGGTTAAGTAAACTTTCTTGAATCAATATTAGGTTAAGTAAATTTGTAGGGACGGGTTATATAAACCCGACAAACTTAACATGTTTTATATGGTGGGGTTATGTAGGCTTGTTAATCTTTTAGGCATAACCTGTCAAAATCCTAGTAGTGGGGATGCAAGCCTAGGGGGAGGCTTGTATCATCTATTGTGTGGGACCCGTATCTGTCTGTAAACCATCTTGGTATCAAAAGGAGGACCCCGAACTAGGTAGGGGTCAGGGCACACTTAATAAGTTGATTATAAGAGGTTCATTTGAGTGGGAGTGTTGACGATGCACTCCGTCAGACTCATATGCGTGCATGAATCAGCTTGAGTTGGGATAATAATACGTTGTGACATCAGTAGATGGCTGCGCCCCTCGATAAAGGGGTTGCCACTTTAGGAAGTGATATATCATACTGTGTGGCCAGAACAGGGTATCTACAAGATAGGGAGCTGATCGATTGGGGGTAGCAATTAGGGTACATCTAGTCTTGCTTGTTTATAAGCCCTTTATTATCGTTGGGGGTAACACCGGTCATTTCTGTTGGGTTGCCTGTTATTATTATTGATGGTAAAACCTGTCATTAGAAGTACACCTAAGTCTACCATCGGTTTCTGTAGGGATCATTCTGTTTTTGTTATACTAGTATTGGTGCAGAGAAAAGTATTTGGGAAGTGCAATATATTCTATTTTGATTATTCAGTTTATCCTGCTCAGTCTGTTATACCTTCTTTATGTTATTGTTATCTCTCTCATCTGGTTTATATACCTATCATGATGCTTTTACTTATTTATATGCTAAAAGTAACGGGACTCACCAGACTTTATGTCTGACCCGTTTTGTTTCCTTTTGTCTCTCTTCCTCTCCCCCCCCCCCCCCAGTTTCTCAGGGTGGGAATACTCAGGCTTGATTAGGATCCTCTCTTCTGTTTCTTCTTGGAGCTGCTTTAGATGTACCGCTTTGATTTCTTGTCTACTCTGATATGGCTCTTTTTAGGGACTATGCTTTTATATTACTTTTCTCTGATAATTTTAGTACAAGGTAGATACTTTAAATTGATGTAGTGGGTTTTCTTTATTTCAGACTTATGTTGTAACGAAATTTAGACCATGATGTTTTCTATTTGGAAAATAAAGTTTGAAATTCTGTTGTATTTTATATATGTCTTGTGATGTTTTATTTTTTCTTACCTATAAGGCTTCACGAAACATAATGCATTCTGTGAAAGAGTTACATTAACGGACGTGGGGTGTCATATTTGGTATTAGGGCTGAAGGTTACTAGATAGGATAAAAAGGTTTTGAAAATTGTTTTCAAAAGGTTTTAAAAGAAAGCATTTTCAAAAGAAAAGGCTGTTTTGAAAAACATATTCCCCAAAGCCACATAAATTATCTCTCGACTCTCTGCTTGAATCCCTTTTCCTTTTCTTTTTAGCATGTCCAGGGAACCAATTCTTCCCGATGGTGTTACGATACCGGCATGGTTTTGTAGGTATCTTGAGGCTACGGCGCCTGCCGGAGGCCAAGCAGGCGCCCCTCCCCCAGCTGTAGTCGTTGTTCCTCCTCCTTCGCGAGCGGATAATTTTTCCAAGATATGCAAGGATTTCTGTGCGATGAGAGGAAAGCCATTCCGAGGAACTTAGAATTTTGTAGAAGCAAGAAATTGGCTTAAAGAGACAGAGGATTTGTTTGGGATTTTTGAGGTTGATGACCGTAGGAAGATTTAGTTGGCTGTTTGGCAGCTGAAAGATGAGGCTTCATTCTGGTGGGAAGTGATGCAAGCAGGGGGTCCAGTTGAGGCTTAGGATGATTTTTGACAGAGATTCGAGATGAAGTTTCTTTCTCAAGCCTAGTAAAGTATGCAAATGGAAAGGTTTCTGACACTTAATCAAGGAGGCATGTCTGTTAAAGAGTATGTCAATAAGTTCAATCAATTGGCGAGGTTTGGTTTGGAGCTAGTGAATACCCTGCACAAGAAAGCTTTGAGGTTTGCAAGAGGGTTGAATGAACCCCTCCACGAATTGGCTATGTCTCATATTCCGATTGGGGAAACTTTCGAGAAACTCGTTGATATGGCATTAATGCATAAAGAAGATAAAGGTGAAAAGAAAGAGGCTAAGATTGGTGAAACACAAAACAAGAAAGTATGGCCCAAGAAAGAACAACAACAGCAAAAGAAGGGTAGAAAGAATGACAAAGCCCAAGAAAAGAGGAAATGGCATAATTGTGGACGCGTGGGTCATTTGAGCAAAGATTGCAGAAAAAGGAAGAATGTTTATTTCCAATGTGGAGAGGTCAGACACCTAATTAAGGATTGCCCGAAGAAGCAAGGATAGGGTCAAAGGGCGGGATCTTCTGGAGGGTAGGTGCATGCTCTCATGGCCGGTGTACCGGATAGAGGTAAGAAAGTTTCTGTTGAATGTTTGATTTCTCTTTCCAATCATCCTATTAGAACTCTTTTTGATTCTAACGCTTCACATTCTTTTATATCTGATTTTGTGGTTGAGTCTCTACACCCTAGTACTAGTATGGTTTTGGATCATGCTGTTGTCTCAAACCCCATTGGGTGTATGACTCATCTATCTATGATTTGTCGGGGTTTGAGAATATCTGTGTTGGGCGTCGAGTTTGAGTGCGACTGCTTGGTTTCATTGTCTATGGTTTGATTCTAGGGATGGATTGAATAGCCATGTATGGTGCCATTCTAAATTGTGAGAATAGGGTCGTCAGACTTTTGACTTGTCAGGGGAGGACCCTCGAGATTTCTTATGACACTAAGGGGTCTGTCATGCTTAGTTTCCTAGAGTCTCTTGATGCATCTATCGATGATCTATGATCTATACCAGTAGTATGTGAGTATCCTGATGTTTTTGAGGAGGTTCGGGGCTTACCTCCGAGGTGCGAGATTGATTTCCAAATATAGTTAGTGGACAATGCAAAATGAGTTGCATTGCCTGTGCGCCACATGGCTCCGAGAGAAAGGAGGGTCAGCAAGCAAGTAGGGGAGCTGCTTGAGAAAAGATTTATTAGGTGAAGCAAATTTGAATGGTGTGCTGTAGTAGTATTCTCCACTAATGCGGATGGTTCGCTTCGCTTATGTGTGGATTACAGGGAGTTGAATAAGCTCACTAAGAAAAATATGCACCCACTTCCAAGGATAGATGATCTGTTTGACCAACTTGTTGGTGCATCTGTTATCTCCCAGTTAGACGTAGCCATAGGGTTTTTCATCAGTTGAGGGTAGCCGAGGACAGTATAGACAAGACTGCCTTTAGAACTACAGATGGTTTCTTCGAGTGACTCGTCATGCATTTTGGGTTGACGAATGCACCCGCCTATTTTGTAGATCTAATGAGTAGGGTGTTCCGAGAGTTTCTAAATAAGTTCGTTGTGGTCTTTGTTGATGACATCTTGATTTTCTCGAAGAATGAGGAAGAACATGCCCTACAATTAAGGGAGGTTTTGAAGACTCTCCGAGCACATCAACTTAAGGAAAAATTCTCCATATATCACTTTTGGAGAAAGGAAGTGAGATTTCTAGGGCATGTGGTCTCTAAGGATGGGGTAGCAGTGGATCCCGCGAAAGTAGCTATAGTTCAAGATTGGCAGATTCCAAAGAATGCAATGGAGGTGAAGAGTTTTCTTGGATTAGCGGGATATTATAGGAAGTTCGTTAAGGACTTAGCGAGAATACCACCCCCACTCACCAGACCGACGAAGAAGAATCTGACCTTTTCTTAGGATAAAGACTATAAAGATGCTTTTCAGTGATTGAAGAAGGCTCCGACAACAACCCCGGTCTTGACTTTGCCTGATGGGAACAAAGCGTTCACAGTATACACTAATGCATGTGGTACAGGGCTTGGTGTTCTTTTGATGCAAGAGGTAAGGGTAGTATGTTATGGAGGTAGACAGTTGAGAGTTCATGAGAATAACTACCCTACCCATGACTTAGAGTTAGCTGCCATTGTATTCGCGCTTAAGACTTGGCGTCATTATCTACTTGGAGAGAAGTTTGAGTTGTATGTTGATCATAAATCTTTCAAGTATTTTTCTCGCAAAAGGATCTCAATTTGAGGCAACAGAGATGGATGGAGTTCCAAGTGTCCTATGACTTTGAGATTGCTTATACCCCTGGCAAGGGTAATGTGGTGGCGGATGCACTGAGTAGGCAGAGGATGACTTTGAGTCCACTGTTAGTAGAGATGCGGAGCTTGGAGTATATATCAACCTTTGATTTTAGGCCATTTACGGATCTTATACCCAGTTTGTTGGCATCCTTAGAGGTGCGACCTACTCTTATGGATCAGATAGGAACTTCACAGCGAGAGGATCCACAAATAGCAGACATCTTGGATAGGTTCAGTAAAGGGGAGACTTCTATCACCTAAGTAGATATTCCGCGGATGATAGAGGGTGGTTGCGACATAATGGAAGGCATTGTGTCCCCCGAGTTGGGAGTCTGTTGAAGACAATCCTTGAGGAAGCCCACCATTCTTGGATGACTATCCATCTAGGCAGTGATAAGACGTATAGAGATACAAAGAGGGTTTTCTTTTAGGCTGGATGAAGAAAGATGTAGTGGAGTTTATTTCTTGATGTTTGGTTTGCCACCAAGTCAAAGCTGAGCAAAAGAAGCCCGGTGGTTTACTTCATCCTTTGGAGGTCCCACAGTGGAAGTGGGAGAGCATTTCTATGGATTTCATTGATGTTTTTCTTAGATCGAGGAAACGCAACACTAGATTTGGGTTATAGTTGACAAACTTACTAAGAGCGCTGATTTCATTCCTGTTAAGTAAGAAAACGACAACATGGTTGGCAGCAGTTTATCTTCCTGAGATAGTTCGTCTACATGGAGTACCTTTTAGTATAGTGAGTGATCGTGACCCTATATTCACCAGTGAGTTTTGGAGGAGCTTACACGAGGCATTAGGTACACAGTTGTGTCTGAGCACTTCTTATCACCCTCTGACCGATGGGCAAATGGAAAGGGTAAATAGAGTTCTTGAGGATCTTCTAAGACTGTGTATCCTAGACTTCGGAGGGACTTGGGAAGAGCATCTTCCATTGGTAGAGTTCTCCTACAACATTAGTTATCAAGCTAGTACTGGCATGGCACCCTTCGAGGCACTGTATGGACGACCATGTAGATCACCAACTTTTTGGTGGGAGTCTACAGATAGGCTTCTACTTGGACCTGAGATGATTAGAGAAACTTCAGAGAAGATAGACCTTATTCGCAGACGCATGAAGATAGCTCAAGATAGGCAGAAATCCTATGCAGATAAGAGAAGGAATGATACTGAGTTTAAGGTAGGAGACATGATTTTCATCAAGTTATCATCTTTAAGGAATGTGGTTCGCTTTGGATCTGTAGGGAAATTGGCACCAAGTTTTATCGGGCCTTTTCCCCACAATAGAAAAGATTAGCCAAATGGCCTATAGAGTAAAGCTACCAGACAAATTGATGGGGTTTCATGATGTTTTCCACGTTTCTCATTTACGGAAGTGTCTGCATAATACCACAGAAGTAGTTGAGCCAAATATGCTTAAGGAAGTAGAGGTGGAACGGGAGGCGATAGTTAGACGAGTTCCTACCCGTATTTTGGGATCAGAGGTTAAGGAGCTACGCAACCGAGACATCAAGTTGATGAAAGTTCAGTAGGGAGATGACCATGAGGATGCAACTTGGGAGACTGAAGGCAAGATTCGTGCTTCATACCCTTTTCTTTTCAAGGGTATGTTCTTAACTTCTTTTTCCGAAAGCGTTTATTCATACTTGCTTCTGTCATTAAGTATATCCTATTGATCGAATCTTCGACCTTTAGGTAGGGAACCAATGGATGTAAACAAGTGTTTGAGATATGTTATGTTTGATGGATGCAAGTGTTTGCTAGTGGTTGCTCGTGGATGCATACACACACACGGCACTAGATCGGCTCAGTCACTCTCATACTGCATATGGATGCATGTGCAATTTTCTTCTTTTATGGATGGAAATGGGTGTATCATCATACGGATGTTGCGTATGGGTGAATGATTGTGCACGCATATAGCATTTACATGACATTTAGGATTATTTGTATACATGTTGGATTCATGGCGCTAACATATATTGCATTAAGGAGGTCAACTAAATTAGTAGACCGCCTGATCTTTCACATTAGTATAGGGACATATATACACACCTTTGCATATGTTCATATAAGAATTAGAAATATTTTAAGGACAATGGATGCCTGTGATTGGTGGATGAGTAGATGGATGATGGATGTTAGGATATACATTCTTCTTAACTTAGAGATTTCAGGGACAAAATCCTTTAAGTAGGGGAGAATGTAACACCCTGTAATTTTAAAGAATACTATAATGATAAACAAAATAATACTTAATTAAATATTTGAAATTAAGTAAAACGGACTGTGCCATTGCATTCGTATTGGAATTCTGCTTAAGATAGACTTTAAATTTGCGTAAAATGGACATCATATGAAGAAGGTATTAAGGTTTGAAATTTGTATACATATAAGCAGAAAACATATAAACAAACCAGTCCAGAAAAATCAAAAATGGAAGAGCGGGAAAGGGAGGGAAATCGTCCTGTCAGGGGTCGACCCTAGGGTCGACCCCACCTAAATCTGAGGCAGATTCATTCTGTGAACTGGGACTTGTTTCTTGACCAGATTCGTTGACCATAGGCTATAAATAGAACCTTATTTCTATTGTTTTATTCATCAAAAACAATGGAGACAATGAGATGCTGCCCCAACTTAGATTGAATTAGCATATTCTTCTGCAACAACAATTTATACATACACAAGAATCTAAGCTACAACATCAATAGTCATTTCTCTGTTCTTTAGATCCAGTCCCTGTGAGTTTATGTTGTTTTTAGATATAAACATTTATAAAGTAATCCTGACATGTTTATAAGTTTGATCTAAACCCATGCCTGTTAATAAGCTGAATTATAACTAAAAAGATCTGCCATTACTTTTACACCTGATCCTCTGTTTAGTTCTTACATGCCTATCTCTATTATGCCCATTTCTGTCACTATATGCATATTCTGTTAGTACGCCTATTTCTATTATCATATGTCTTTTTTGTTACTATGACCATTTCTGTTCTCTCCTCTCCCTCATTCCCTTTTTACTTTTATAGCCAGGCTACCTTCGAGCCTAGGCCTATCGCTGAAACATGCGTACGAACGAAATTGGGAATGGTTGGGAATGATAAATTGGTGCATAACTTGTACTGTAAAACATGAATGGGATTTAGGAGCATAATTTATACCTTGATCTAAAACTTTAATTTAGGGCATAATTTCTATCATGAATCAAAGTGGTATTTGGGGCATGAAAAATCTATAATTAACATGAACAATTGTTTAAGAATGAAAATGCCTAAATTTACAGTACACAGAAGCTGTAATGCACTTAGACACAAGGTTAGAATTACACTTGTGGTAGAAGTCTGCCTGGAACCGCTCGATAAATCCAACATCCACAAGTGGTTAATCTAATGTGAGGGGACTAGTGCGTAAATGTACACGTAATGGCGCTATGACACGTGGTTAAATATGACTTGTGGTAGAAGTCCGCCCCGGCATATCCAGCATCCGCAAATGGCCGACTTAATGTGAGAAGTCTAGTGCATTAACAGACATGAATGGAACAGTGATAACAACCTGTTAACCTGTAATACTTAACCCGTTTAAATCAGTGGGGGTCATATGAACTTGTCAAAATTGTGTAAGGGTTAAGTAAACTTGCTTGAATCAATAAGGGTTTAAGTAAATCTGTTAAATCTGTGGGGACGGGTTATATAAACCCGACAAACTTAACATTTTTTATATGATGGGGTTATGCGGGCTTGTTAATCTGTTAGGCATAACTTGTCAAAATCATAGTAAAGGGGATGCAAGCCTAAGGGGCGGCTTGTATCATCTATTGTATAGGACCCGTATAAGTCAGTAACCCATCTTGGTATCAAAAGGATGACCCCGAACTAGGTAGGGGTCTGGGCACGCTTACTGAGTTGATTAAAAGACGTTCATTTGAGTGGGGGTGTTGAAGGCGCACTCCGTCGGACTCATGTACGTGCATGAATCAGCTTGAGTTGGGATAATAAGACGCTGTGACATCGGTAGATGGTTGTGCCTCTCGAAAATAAAGGGGTTGCTACTTTAGGAAGTGATACATCTTACTATAGGGCCAACACATGGTATCTACAGGATTGGGGGCCGATCGATTGGGGTAGTAATTAGGGTACATCTAGTCTTGCTTGTTTAGAATCCCGCTACTATCGTTGGGGGTAACACCTGTCAAATCTGTTGGGCTGCCTGTTATAATTGTTGGGGGTAAAACCCGTCACTAGGAGTACACTTAAGTCTACCATCTGTTTCTAGAGGGATCATTCTGTTTCTGTTATACTAGTATTGGTGTAGAGAAAAGTATTTGGGAAGCGCAATATATTCTGTTTTGATTATTCAGTTTATCCTTCTCAATCTATTATACCAGCTTTATGATATTGTTATCTCTCTCATCCAGTTTATATACCTATCATGATGCTTTTATTTATTTATATGCTAAAAGTAATTGGACTCGCCAGACTTTTTCTGACCCGTTTTGTTTACTTTTCTCTCTCTTCCTCTCCCCCATGTTCTCAGGGTGGGAATACTCAGGCTTGGTTAGGATCCTCTCTTCTGTTTCTGCTTGGAGCTGCTTAGATGTACCGCTTTGAATTCTTGTCTTCTCCGATATGGCTCTTTTGGGGGGCTATGCTTTTATATTACTGTACGATGATGATTTTAGTACAAGATACTTTATATTGATGTAATGGGTTTTCTGTATTTCAGACTTATGTTGTAACTGAATTTGGACCACGATGTTTTCTATTTGGAAAATAAAGTTTCAAATTCCGCTGTTATTTTATATTTGTCTTGTGATGTTTCTGTTTGTTTTTTACCTATAACGCTTCATGAAACTTAATACATTCTGTTAAAGAGTGACATTAACGGACATGGGGTGTCACATGTGCCGTCCACCTAAGAGGCATAATGATAGTTCTAACACCCTCAACCAACTTGATTCTGAACCCAGGCTCATGATGCGGCGGCAAACCTTTGGCTTCTACAAAGACATCATCGAACTCACTTACGATCAACACCGATGACAAGTCTTCCCGTGGAATCGCAAGCGAATGTAAATAACTTGCGAAGACACCGTCTTTTACCTACATCGAGTCACAACCATTCGCCCTTCCTCATTCCCGATTGTCACGTACAACTTCTCGCAATCCACTTTTACCGCATACCTCTTGAGCCAACACATATCCCAAAACAATATCAACCTAGCGAAAGTCATAACGAAACGATCATTCATAAAAACAACCATGACTTAATGAACTAGACCACGACAAGTCCTTCAAAAAGTAGACAAACCCCACACTGGATCAGTTACAATCAAAAGTCTATTACAACTTCAATTTCCGAACCCATTCAACATACAATCTTATTATAGGTAAAAGAAGACGATTCTCTAGTACCGAATAGAACTCAAACAAACTTCACCGGCAGAAAGCAAGTCTGAACTAACAACAGCTTATACCAATTCTCATCAGGAATGCAATAGGAAATCAGAATAGCTTCCAGAACACATGCTTCCTCCTGTTGCTTGTCCTTCAGAAAATCTGGGCAGTCTTTCTTCTTATTCCCTGGCTTGCCGCTTTTAAAGCAATTCCTTTCGGCGCTTGGCTTCTTACAATCTTTGGCATAATGGCCCTCTAGCTGACAGTTGGAGCAAATGTCATTCTTCTTGGGTTTCTACTTTTTCTCTTTCAACTTCCTTGTTCTACTAGGGCCAGTATAGGTTTCTTCGTGAGGCTTATGCCTGCTTCTAAAAGCCTCGTCCCAAGCAGCACTGATCCTTTCTTCTCGCTCCTTAACTCGGCGTCGAACTTTCTCCAAAGCCCTACTTCTTATTGACTCATCTTCTTCATCTGTAGGAGTATAATCCCTCTGTCGCTTAGCGGAATCATCCCTAAGTACATGCACAGGAATACCACGCTCTATTGCTGCTTCTGGAATGGGCATCCTTAGTAGGATGTGGATTGCTATCATCATGGCTCCGAACATAACCAAACATTCTGGCATAACAGCTAAAGCTCCTAGCTGGTTACCATCTCCTACACTTCCTGTCGCAAATCTCACAGCGTAAGGGTAAAATATAATAGTACATATACAACAGGTAATATTAGTGAAGCATATTTGAGCACGAATTTCAAACTTTCCAAACAACTAGAAAGTATATCCATACTCCAGGACTGCAACATATGTCTGTACAAAATTGCCTCACTACAGCACTCAAAGAAAAATAACAAACAACGGAAATCCAAGTACTGTTTAGTAAGAAAGATAGTACACCAATCTCTTGCTCGCCTCCAAACTGCTACATCGTCCTCACTAAGCTATCACCTGTCACCTACCACCTAGTCTGTCCATCCAAAATCAGATGAACAGCCCAAGGTAATAAGAGGGAAACATAAAACCTTGAGTCAGACTACAGTCTTAGTGAGCGATAAAACAACTATCTAACATCATCAATAAAGTATATGAGAATAATGGGTAAATAAATGAACTAATCTACCCACAACACTAGGGAAGAACTCGACTCTCATCTTTCTCACATCAGACAGTGATAGCCTTTACATCAAACATTTCAACCATACATTCATGGAAATTAGAACAACCATTCACTCACATTAATTAGAAACAATCGAACCAAAACACTCATAACATCCAGATTATATATCTCATGTAAATCACCCTAATAGAATTCAACATCCCTTAAGTACAAGCCCCAAAGGCCTAAACCAATATCAAACAAGCACCCAAGGAACATCTCCTTCGATGTTGGACAACATACGCAAGATGGTTCAAACCAAGCATCCAATCATTCATGACATACTCTGGCTATCACCGCCAATCCTACTTTGAAACCATCGTTAATCGTATGACTGGCCATATCATACTGCCATCCATCAAGGGCTAAAGGTAACCCCAGCTTTAGCAAAAAACCCATATGCCTTTCAACGATACGCACCTAGGCCTTTTAATGATACCCAGGGTACTCGACCTACGACCGGTCTTTAAAGTATCCATCAAGGGCTAATGACAGATTTCTGTGATCTGTTTCAAATAAAACGTAGTTGTACTGGTGTATTTATGTGTTTTTAATAAAAAATAGGTAAAGCTAGCTTTGGAAAGCTTTTACTTGTCTTCTTCTTATTTTCTTAAGCATTCATTATTTATATGCAGGAGCATAGTGATTACCTTGGCATATATTTGGGGCCAACAACGTGCAGGACCAGAAACTGCCTACTGTCTTCAAAATCTATGAGATCCAAGTAATTAATATAAAAATAAAACTATACTCATTTTCTAATATTTATGCATATAAAAATAAATTACATCATTATTGCATAACTAATTTTGGGAAATAAGCTTTATTGCATTTGAGAAGTAAACTATTTGCAGTTTAATGAGGATGAGTGTACCACAATGACAAAGGGTACTATTTTCAGAAATGTATTGAGATATATGTTGTTATCGTTGAACTACTATTATCTGCATTTGTTAAAACTTAAATCCTATAACTATTGCAAATATTGCGTTGCAAAAGCGCTGCTTGATGAAATGACATGGTAGTTGTGTATTACTCGAAGGTCTGTGTAAATTAATTCCTTTCACATGGTATCACCTCTCTTCTACCCCCATGTGCTAGGTTCGAATTGAAGTTAGAACTTATCCTTTTCATTCATTTTTTGATGCTTCACGTTCTCTCTTATGATGTTGTATCATGTTCTACCAAATATCTCTTCCTTCTCTTCAACCATTCCTGCAATGTAATTTCTCGGTAATAGGTTATAATATAATTTGAGATTCTTTCCATTAAAAACTGAGAAATCATAAAACCTATTAAATATCAGCTCCCTTCCTCTAAAAATTAATATTTACTTGTGCCTTGATCTTATCATTCATTTATTTTCCCCTTATTTCTTCTTTGAAGCTAAATTTATCCAAGTGGTTTCAGTTATAGTTTAACACGTTAACATGCTTTTACTATGATTATTATTATGCCTAATTTCTAATTTTTGATAAAACAACTGGAATTTGGATTGCTACCAATAAATTTATTACCTTACACCTAATTTTTTTTATCAATGTTAGATGATTATAGTGTCAAATATCATACGAAGAGGCTTGAGAGTTGATGATTGTATTATTGATCCATGGTGGTTATGACAGTTCAGTGGATTAGATGACGACAACTCTTAGAAAAATCTTGATCAGGAAAAATAATCAAGTGCTCCTGAATATTTAACAATAACTTGTAAAGCATTCATGTGATATTGGCTTAGTTAGCGATCAATGCAAATGCACCCAATATATTTAAATTTTCATTTGATATTTTTCATTAAACCCGCTAGGTTTAAACTATATTTTCAAATAAGTAATTCTAAAACCAGGCTCTATTCACGTGGAATTGATTTATTCTCACATCCTTATTACAATTTTTTAAACATTCATTTTTTTTTGAATTTGTTCGGAAGGGAAACCAGTCGAAGTCGTAAAACCCTACCTAGTGCACCTAGCCCGGTCCGCGAGCACCACATAAGTGGTTAATCTTAGCGTATGCACATAGTAAGCTCTTAGCATGTCATTCCAGGTTTCGAACCTGCACCACTGTTACCATGGTGCAAGTTCTTAACCACTGGCTACTGCTGCAGACTTAAACATTCACTGTTTATATGCTTTAGAATAGTGATTATCTGAGTATAGATTTTGGGACCAACAACATGCAAGGCTACAAACTGCACACTGCCTTCAAAATCAGGGGATCTAGGTAATTAATCTAAAAATAAAAAAACTACACTTATTATCTGATATTTATGCATGTCAACATAAACTCCTACATAATTGCATGACAAATTTTTGAGAAATAAGCTTTATTGTAGTTGAGAAGAAATCATAGGTAGTTTTATAGGGATGAGTATATCACAACAATGAAAACATGTAGTGTTTTCAGAAGTGTGTTGAGATCTATTTGGTTATCATGGAATTATTACTATCTGGATTTTTTAGAACTCAAATCCTCAAAACATAATTGATCAAAATAAAATAATTAGAGAAAATAATTGGGGAAAGTGCACACCCGTGTATTGCATATAGTGATTACAAAGTACATGTAGTTCATGGTCTTATACAGAGGTGGAACCTTGGCGCAATGGTAAGGTCACCTGGCTAGTGGCCTAGGCGTCCAGGTTCGAATCCAGAAATGGCATCTTCGCAGTGCGAGGGAAAGGCTGCATACTATCAACCTTCTCATTGCCCGTTCTTATACGGGGAACCTCATGCACTGGGTTCCACCTTTCATGGTCTTGTACAAATACATAAGCAAAGATAAATAACGCCAAGCAACGAATCATTTATGCGTTAAATTTGGTGTACTTTCAGTTGAGATAACTATAAAGTGTTAACTTCAATGCCTTAAATGCATTCACATGCTAAATGCAAACTGCATTAATTAACGTGTTAACTCGATCAACCATGAAACATGACAAAAAACATTTCAAGCCATAAAGTGAAGTATGTCATTGTTTATTTAGTGATGTATGACAGTAAAAAATAGACATGTAGATCGCATGTAAACCCAAGATTAATTTTTTCTAATCCATGCTTATTGAAGCAATATTTAGGTAGTATAATGTAAATTATTATTTAGAAAACAATTTATGCATGCAATCCAAGCAACCATCAGTTAAAGTCGTAGAATGAAACAATAACAACCTAAATAATAGCAAAATTTAGTTTAATACATACTCATCTAATCATTTATAATGCATACAAGATCACAACAAGCAATGTTTTTACATCTACAAATATTATGTTTGAAAATTCCAAATATCATGCAGATATATTTATGAGTTTCGAGTCTCCGAAGTAAGAATAAAGTGGCAAAATGATTGAAGATGTCAAGTACACTACATAACGATAGTTTTGAAATATCAGATCCAGTCCAGATATATGCATAGTAATTTTAGGCCACAATGTAGAGTCTAGCATAATTAAAATAACCAATAATAATAGTTTCTTACAATGTTAACATTTTCAAGGGTTCAGTGTCGGGTTTCCTTCGTTAATGGCGATAAGGATTTTCTTTCTTTACTTTCTTCTACTCTTCCCTTCCCAATTTCCGTCTCACCTCTCTTCATCCGGATTTCTCTCCAAGTGTCCCTTGCTTTTTTCTGCGTGAAGGAAACCCACCACCTCATTTTATCTTCTCCGAACTAACACTTCTTTTCCTGTCTCCCCTTCTTAAATCTCTCCTTCGCTCCACCAAGTAACGACCCCCGCAGATTCCTGTCAATTCAACTTCTCCTTAGCACTGTGATTCCACTTGATTTTGGCAACTCCTTTGCTGTGATTTTCTCAGATCTTGTGTCGAGAACCCATCTCGGGGTCTGTTGGTTCTTTTGAGGATGTTGCGGTGGAGGGATTCAACATAGTTGGGTGTGATTCGGCTTGCTTTGGAATGTGAAATGACCCAAACTTCCCCTTTCGGGAAAGCCCGAATTGAGTTGAGAACACGACACATCAGATCACAAACAATAGAACATTTCATTGCTATTACAACAATTAAATTAGAGTACAAGAATATATCGTAGTACGAATAAATATTACACATTGGAAATACAATATCAGAGATTTAAAATTACATAGCAGCGGAAAATAATACATAAGTATAATGCATAGAGGAAAATAACAACTGACACTACTTAAAGAGATACATGGATACAAAGCTTTCTGAATATAGCTCCAGCTATAATCTAGGACCCTGTGAAAAGAAATATCTGCGAAAAATCAAAACTACTAGCTACCCGTGTGGAAAATACGGGCATCCAGAGTTTAGGTAGAAACAATAAACTCCGAGTCAGTCATGGGACTAGTGTGAGAATAATTAAACTTTACTTTGAAATAAAGTAAATCATGGGACCATGCCGTGTAACACGGAACAGGTTTACTCCACGTGAATCTTAGTTTAAAATAAAACAACGCAATGCTTTTTGGAAAATGAAGCTATTATAAGACTAAGGTCCCATCACACAATGCAACGTAAGCCAAAGGATAGAGTTTTCTCTTATAATAGCCAAACATGCTTGATACGTTAGAAACAATTTTTTTTGATATTGCTATAAGTGTATAGTGTCAAAATCCGCTTCAAATATAAATATATCAATCATAGACGACATAGTACCCCATCCTACTATGTCGCCATACTAGTTCTATAATTAAAACCGAAAAGTCGCGTATTGGAAATTGGATTTCCATCTTGAGTTGAGGCAAGGGATGTCTCCTCACTGATTCGAGACACTCTAGCAAATGTCTCAGGATCCCCCGCAGTGAACCCTTGGATCTTCAGGGCCGGTCCACACATACTTTAATGGATTAGTTATTCCTGAACACACGTTTTCATGTCCTATCAGACCTATCTCTGAGTCACTAGGGACTCAATATCTGAGGTGCCTCATTCCATCGTCCACATAAGTAAAAATGTCTAGGCTTCATACCATGACACCACTCCTAGCTAGAAAGAAACGTCGTGCTCTCCCTGCAGTCCTTATCCCATTTTTGACTCATACCGGGGTGTGTGGCTCGCGAATTAATGTTATACACAAAGCTATGCTAATTAAAGATGTGCTTTGATCATCAACCACAAGACTCTGCTTTTCAACAAAAGCCTTGATCATTTGCGTCTTGGCATGCCACACTGACAATTCACACCATACAACTGATGTCTATCAATATATAACCTCTAAGCTCGTACGTCTCAGAGAAGGGTGTTATGCAAGAGAATAAATTCTCCACCACCATACAGATATATATTTAATAGAAATCAATTAATACAGATTGAAATCCAATGTCAGACACATATCCATTTACAAGTCCGTTCTTGGTTTGAACGATACCGGAGGCACCTTATTCCTCGTTCCATATGTCCAATACAAGAGAGAGGTCCTCACATATCTGTCGATCTCCAAGTACGTCTGAACGATCACCACTTATTACCTTGTCTTAGGTGTACAGCCCAATCAAGACATCAGTAATCATCTAAACGATGTGAAGATCTCCAGTCTTCAACCACCGTCTTCATCGTCGACTTTTAATCGTCGTAGTAATTATTCAGAGTGTGTTAAACCTGGTCTTTCCGAATAACTCACGAATTTTATAATCAATATTCAAGTGCTATAAAAACCGTCATACGCTTCAGTCCATTTCAGAATATTCTTTAATAAAATATTCACATTATTAGGGAAAGATTCCCATTAATTTTATCAAAGATAAATTCTTTTAAATTTATTCTTTAATCTTCCTTTGGATATCAATTTAAGAGATTTTATTAACTAGTCGGGATTATCGAACCTTACCGAAGTAATCATTTATTTATTAATCCCAATCCCAACTTATTCATCCCATGAAGCAAAACTGGTAGTGCTCTATATCTAACACTCACGGTGTTATCGGCAAATTTAATTACCATTTCACGTTCAAATCTAATTAAAGATTTAACTATCGCCTGGAGTGAAATTGGCGGTACTCCATTCTCGATCATTTCATGAATTCGATAAACTTAATCATCTCATTCCCGTTTCAATCTAATTAAAAATTTATTAAAACTCCAATTTGGTTTTGATATCAAAAATCATTACCTTATGATTATTAAAATTTAAGAAATTAATCTTACCTTTAACTGGGTTAAAGAACCAATGTCATTTAAAACACAGTTCACGATAAACGCAAAATCATCTTCCATAACTATGGGATCTTCACGGAAATCATAATAATGTATAATCAGTACAAATTCCTGTATCATACTAATAATATAAATGGAATAGTGGCAAAGCCTTTTAAATTCCGTATATAGTATCAGTTTTCTTTTACATAAGCTTATCTCGATTATTACCAAATCGAATTCCATTCAATTCCAATTTAATATATTAAATTGGAAATCTTTACTTTGGGAAATTTCCATTAAATCTTAATAAAATTATTTATAAATTCCCAATCATCTCTTCACTGTTAACTGGGTTAAAGAACAAATGTTATTTAAAACATTATTCACGATAAACCCAAAAATCCAATTTCAATTCAATTCTAATTAAATATTAATTAATTTGTAAACCTCTCTAAATCTTAATTAAAAGATTTATTCTTTTCTCGGGTTGGGTTTAAGAACAGTGTTGTTGAAGATACCGTTCATGACAAACCCAAAATCCGATTCGATATTAAATATAAGGTTCTGAATAGAAATTATATTGGCTTATCTTCAATATCAAATTCTGAAACCAACAAATATCGTATTGGGAATAACGATATATATATATATATATATATATATATATATATATATGTATGTATGTATGTATATATCTTCCAAATTCCTCAACGACATCTGTATAATCACGGAATCCAATATCGAAATATTCCGAAGATTATTGCTATTCAAATCCATTCCAATTCATACATTGTAAAATCTTGGTTAGATTAAAATCTTTTCAAATCAGTTTATTTATTTATAAACATTGGATTATTATACTAGTTAGGAACTAGTTCATTTAGATAAAAATATATTTTTATCATTTCAAATATGGAATTTCTCATCCAAAATCCTTCCAAACCATTTATTATGATTTTACATAACTTTTTTATATTTTTAATAATTTTATTAAGCCCTTTATAGTCGGTTTCCAATAACGGCCACCGAATTGCATTCATAGCGACCTTTTTTTACTAACTGATTTGGACATATTTTAAAATCCAACCGTTAGATTTCCAATCTATTATATTCATTGGAAAGCTCTTTTCGATACAAACCCAAGGTTCTAGTTTTAGGTGAATCCGACGGTCGGATCTCTCGTTACATCAATTTGAAGTTAATGGTCGAAATTTGCGAACGGTCACTGCGCGACACGTTCTATTCAGGCCATTAAATATAAATAAATAAATAATATATATATATATATATCTTTATCATATTAAAATGATAATATTTTCAAAATATTAGATTTTGAAATCACTTCTTTTCGATATTCATTATAAAATGAATAACATCGATCGATAAATCCGTTCGGGTTAAAATGGCGTTACATAACTATTTTTATTGTTCAAACATTTTATTCAGCACATGAATTTTTTATATAGTTTATACATTCAATAAAAATGATATTTTTATTGTTTGAACATTTTATTCAACACACGAAATGGTTTATACATTCTATAAAAATGATATTTTTATTGTTCAAACATTTTATTCAACACATGAATATTTTATATGGGTTATACATTCAATAAAAATGATATTTTTATTCTTCAAACATTTTATTCAACACATGAATATTTTAGATAAAATATTCATTATTTTAAAATGTTCTTTATTTGCTGAATTGGAATGCGACTCAATCAATTACCGTATAATTTCAGTTATATGGATTTCATACATCGTATGCATTTAACAATAACGATAAATAATCATTAAACGGTCTATTCATAGTCAGAGTGAAATTTACAACTGTGTAAGCATTAAAATAAATAAATAACACTCATCATAGCCTATCAACCCATCGATTGACATACAACTAGATATTAGGACTAGTGTATGTCAAATATTATCCCAATATCCGTGTGGGTTTTCAAACAACAACAGTTTATTTAAATAAATCATTGGTTAATAAATTTAACCAATTCAAATTCGGTTTGAATTATTTTTCTACTTAGCCAATTTGAATGGTTAAAATTATAAATAGATATTTATAATTTAGTTTCAACTACGACCTTAATGTCAACATTATTTATAATGTGTTAATCATCACAACATCACAAACAAAACACAATAAAATCAACTAAATCGTATATGGTCTGTGGACGAGGGAGGTGAGCTAACAATTTATAATGATTAAAACTGATAAAAACCTACACTGGAAATTCTATATATTTTTATACATAAATAAAATAACATGATAAAATAGAATTTAGTGAGGAGTTCTCACCTTAGGTTTCCACTCCGTCATTTTTTATGCAAAGGAATGTGACCTTTTCGGCTCCACAGTCCACATACGACATCCAAATCACTCCAAATCAGTTTTATTAAGAAGCACTCGTCGATACGTGTAAAGACCCTGATTTTTGGTTGGTCAGTTTTAAATATTTAATATGGATTTAAATATTGAGTTGATAATATAAATCGATTTTTATTGAATTATCGTTTTGATACTCGTAATACGATTTATTTTGAATATGCATAACCATCGTAATATGAAAATGAATTTATTTGAATTCAAGATTTAAAACAGAATTGAAAACAGTTCAGATAATCAGTACAGACTTCTGTTTGAATTACAATAATAATATCAATTTACTTTTGAAGAAAATTGTTTTGAGTTTAATTTATATCAAATTAAATTTATATCTTCTCTAGATGATCAATTGAGGCTTCGAAACTTGTCCCAGTGTGTCCAGAATAGTAGTATAACCTTAAAAATGTCGGTTGTTGGATTCAGAAAGGAGTCAAAATCACGGGGTGTTTAAATTAAATTGAATTGTATCAGTTTAAATAAAATAAAATATAATTACTTCCTCCTTAAGCTAATGGAGAGTACACTGTAACCATCTCCATCACTGCAAGGCTATAATCCATAGTGTACCAGCGCATACCAAATCCCTTAAGGACTAAGCATTCTTCGTCTATAAAACATGATGTCCTTCTATTCATTCCTTTTATTCCTTTCTTTTAAATAAATTTGTTTTTGGCAAAATGAAAACGGTCGAAGCCTTCCTCTCAAAATCAATTACTCCATATCAAAATCGAATGAGAAAATTTTCCACTTCCTTTTATAAAATCAAAATAAAATTGCGCTGGTTCTCTGCTCGATCCAAAATTTAATGGAAACCCATATCATGATTTAAATCTGCGGCATTCTAGTTCGTAGTAGAATTAGGGTTCAATATGTATCAGGTTGAGGCAAATCTCTCAAGAACAAAGCTGGAAATCTGAGCGCGAGCTGAAGGTGTTGAAAAGGTGGAAGGCTGCGGTTGTTCAGGAGGAGATGCTGCACGTTTCGGATATTGGGAAGGGTGCGAGACTGATTTTGGGGATTCGTTAGCCTCCTTCGAACAAGGGCTTCAACTCGATATAGTCTTTAGGGGGTTCGATCCTTTGTTTGATCACCCAGTTTTCTACAGGCGCTCGTTACGGCCTGCATTCAGCATCGATTCAAGTGGAGTTTGGGGGATTCGAGATGTCTGAAGTTGCAAATAGAATGAGGGTCGATGACTTGATTAGGTTATGGTATTCGATCCTGTAGTGACAGGACAACAGCGTTTGATGAGGGAGGGGATAGACCAACTAAGTTTTTGAAGAAGATCAGAAGTTAGGACGAAGAATAGTCATGAGAGAAGGAAGGAATGAAGTTCAAATATTTTTTTTTCCAGTAAACGTATGTTGGAATTGAAGTGGGTTTTAAGGTGACAGCGATAGTGTGTTCAAAGTCTGGGTGGTGAGGTACAAGGGGGACGATTGGGTATTTGTTGATGGATTTTGATACAGAAGTTGTCTTATGCGATGTATTTTGTGGAGTTTGATTTTTAGGGAACTGAGTTTGGCAAAGTGGAACAGGGAAGCCGCTGTTTGAGTAGTTGAAATGGGAAGTTAGTGGCAGAATATTGATTCGATACCAATGTCAGTTAAGTCGTAGTGATCGAGGCAGTCTTTGCAGAAGTGAGGCCGAATCTAAGTCGAGGAGCAAGGTATATATCTTACAAAATTTAAATTCATAAGATATTTTATTTATATTGTAGTTAAATTAAATTAATAAAAATGTTTAAGCGATAAATTAAATCGAATAATCGTAGATGCGGGATAGATTCGATGGAAGCAAGTCAAATAGATTCGTAAATGCAAAAATATGGACTTAACAGGATGTTCAACAAAGGAAAAATCACGGTGAGTAAATCTCACTCCTATTTTTATTTAGAATTATTTTATTCATTAAAATAATTGTTCGTTGGTTGTTTGCATGCACTGAAATATTTTTGTGGCTATTAAATATATATTAGTTATTTAGGATTGATGTTTGTGGTCATTATATATATATATATATATATATATATATATTAGTGGTTGGATTCCCGCAGTACCACTAGCGGATGCCCGTAGTATCATTAGCGGATGACCCTATACGCCCCTCGCTATGATATTGGATGACCTTCTATACCGCGATATCTTGCCTCGAAGCAGGATAGGTATTATTTATGTTGGCTAACGTCTGTGGATGCAGGAAAACAGGTTGGAGGAATCCAACTAGATTCCTCAAAAATATCATTATTTGTTTGTTTCATATATATTATCATATATGATGTGTTAGAAAACTTGTGATTGATAACTGAGTTTTTTGTGTTGTTTAAATATCACTGGGGCCAGAATATTGATTTATAAAAATATCATAAAAAGGATATTTTGAGATTTAAAAGGGAAATCTATTATTATAAAAATAGAATTTGAATTTCTAATGGACTAGAAATATTAACTTGTTCTGAATAAATAAAACAACTATTAAATTTATAAACGATGTTTATAAATAAAATAATACAGGAAAATGAGGTGATGAATTTATAAACGTTGTTTATAAATTAAATAACGCAGGAAATTTAAGTAAATTTATAAATGGTGTTTATAAATAAAATGGAATGATTTTCATTGGATAATGCAGAGAATTAAAGTGAATTTAAAAACGGTGTTTATAACTGAAATGGAAAAATTATCATTTAGATGATTTAAATAATTAAATTCAAAAATGAATTTAAATCTTCAAGATTGGGAATCATGTTAATAAGGAACGAGGAAATTATTCCATTGGTTGGAATGAGAACTGAATTAAAATAAATCCGTATGGATTTATAATTTGAATTCGATTAAATCGAACTGATTTAAATAAATATTTTCAGAAAAAGAAAAATATTTGGATTATATTAAATAGAAATTTGAATTTTAAATATGAAAATAAATTCACTATATATATAATTTATTATAAATAAAGTATTCCAAATATAGAATTTTGGTTTCAAATGGGTTTTGAAATGGAACTTGTTTAATGTCTAAAATAAGGAAGAAAATTTATAATCGATGTTAATAAAGTGGAATAATTATCATGGGATAAATATGGAATTATAAATTCAAGTATGAATTTGAAAGTGAATTGGAAATCGTTTCGAAATGCGAACGACGGTTTTTATTTCGGAATTCGGAATATAAACTGAATTGGAAAAATCCAAAAGGATATATATATTTAGAATTCAATTTCATGAATTCTGTATAATAATTTATTCGTAATGGAATTAGAAATAATAATAGAAATGGAGTTGTAATTGAATTGATAACTGAGTAATGAAATAATCGACAATTAGGAATAATCGAAATATTAAGTCGAATTTAGAAACTGGATTTATATATATTAAAATATATATACATGAACGAGATTGAAATTAAAAATAAACGAAGTTTAACGTTTGTTTTTAAATATATTTGAAACAAACTCGCCGCCGCGCGGTAGTTCGTAAATTGGCATTTTTCGAACTTCAATAGAGTATATAGAACTCAATTTAAGTCGGAATTCTTTAAAACAAGAATCATTATGATCGATTGAATAATAGTTTTCTAATGAAAGAGAAAAATCCAGATTTCGTCGTATAAATTTTGAGTTATGTCAAGATCAAATTTTCAGAAAAACAGTGCCATAACCATTTTAAAACCATAACTATTTTCAGAAAAAATCTGAAATTCCATTAGAAAAATCCAGACTTGAGATATTTAATAAATATAAACTCAAGTGATGTAAATGGATTGATTTGTGAAACAAAATCAGATATTTATTATTTAATAGAATTAACTAAGTTAAAGGATAATTTGATAATCGAGTTTTGAATCAAGTTGACTTTGGATAAGTAAATTAAACTTGTGAATTCATATTCGAATTCGAATATGAAACCTGAGTTGAAAAATGGAATTCAATTAGTGTAAGAAAACTAAAATGGTATATGAACGTGATATGTTCAAATAAAATTATGAAATGGGCGAAAGGGCTAATTAATGATAAATTAGCAAATTGAGTTAAAATGACCAGATTGAATTGGAATAAATTAGAAATGGACGCATATGTGTTAAGTAGGTATCGAATGAAGAGAATGAAGTTTATAAATTTAGTGCCCGACAAAAAAGTACATGTTTAAATTCCATATGATGTTTTATGCGCCGAATTGGCAAGATGCTTGGCTTTTTGATTTTTTTTTGAATGGAAAGGGTCTTGAAACACCCCACCTCCGTTAGGGTCACTCTCAAAGGGAATGCCCTAATTTTGGTGGAGGTTTATAAGTATAAGTCACAGATACACAAGACAGATATAAATACACATATTTTTGAACAACGGAAATCAACAGCAACTTTTATTTCATCAAAATACGTGTTACACAAACCATGCCATAATTGTCTTACAATACTTCCAAAAACATTACATTTTCATAACTATCTTGATTTCATAACTTAAAGAAGCATAAAAACATAAGTAAACTGCATAAGTCCCCATAGTTGCTATCCAAAGCCATAGTCCAAAACGAAAGAGATCCTAGCAATACATTCTTTCTCTTCAAGCTGGATGTGAAAACTGGTCAAGCTGCGGTATTCCCTCCCTGTGGACCGGGGGGGAGGGGGTGGGGGGAAACGAAAGAAAAGAAGTCGAAAGAAAAGTAGAGTCAGACATAAAGCCTAAGTAAGTCTAGGACTATTCAGTCTATGAATAAAGAAATGAGCATGATAAGTACAAACTGGAAATGGAAAGCACTATAAGCTAAGTTAAGTTGTCTAGAGTCGAATATACTATCGTACCCCATATTAATCTCTGCACCCCTATAAACTAGTTCCCAATAGGCACCCCATAATCAGGGTGAAGTGATCCATTTCTAATGATCAGCGGCTACTCGCATAGTTACATGTGTCTTACGGCTCCCGATGTTGTAGTTACCTATGCTGGTCCCACCATGGGGTGTATCAAGTCCCATGGTGGCGGCCCGACACAATTCTAGAATGCACAGGTATACTACTGGTGCCCAATGCCTAATTTTTCTGCGCCGGAGTGTGTGAATATTTGCAGCCCATTATTCAAATTCATTTTTTATTGGGTAAAATTAATTTATACCACTTGAATGTTTTCAAGGTCATTGGCATGCGTCCAACATGCCAACACATATGTTTTATATTTTTAACCCAACGTCATTACCCCCGTTTTATACGTTCGTTATAATATAACATATGTTGGGTTTAACGTTTAAGCCCAACTTAGCCACATGAAAAAGGGGAGGCTTAGAACATGGTGTTTATATATTCTAAGTAACATCAAAAGGGGTGTGTGAACGCATGAACTTGCAACACAACGATCTAATTAACATAAATTAGGCACTTGTGAAATTGCATTGTAATAACATATAATCTTGACATGAAACATACCTAAACATGAATCATGGTTTTAATCTAGTCATGTAAACTTGCATTTAAATTGTGAACCTAGTTTAAATTATGTGTCACAAATATTATCACATGATTTTGATAACAACATAGGCCTAAAACATATTTTCAATTAGGCATAACACCAAACGTAATCTAGTCATGTTTATAGAGTCAACACAAGTTCACAAAGATGCTTACTTTTGTCACTAATACAAAAGTATGTCTTTTTTCCCACTAGAATCATAATTCCTATTTCAACATAAATTCATATAAATCATAATACCCAAATGGATCCAACTACACTAA
This sequence comes from Allium sativum, assembly GCA_030737875.1. Classification (NCBI taxonomy): domain Eukaryota; kingdom Viridiplantae; phylum Streptophyta; class Magnoliopsida; order Asparagales; family Amaryllidaceae; genus Allium; species Allium sativum. The sequence continues at coordinate 105,491,137 of CM060911.1, read as the reverse complement.
ACATGATCATAAAACATACATAGAAGGGTCTAAAATCATGTTGGCATAATAGTGAATCACATACTTGCATGAATCTCAACTTTGTTGTAATAAACTACCTCAAACATATAGTCATTAACTTTCAACATGAATCATATACTTGCAAATATCCAATAGGTCTAATATCATTATGCCACAACATCCCAAATTTATTCATAATTAGAATCATAGCAACATACAATTATGAGTTATCATCACCACAAATTAAGTACAATTCCATTTCTCATTTCACACAAATCAAAACTCAATTATTCATTCATATCGGAATAACACTCTACTTACAACGTATGACGAATCTTCAATTCAGGATTCTGAATTCTGAATTTGGAGATGCTATCCTTTGTTGTAGGCGTTGTTTTGATTTAGTTGTCGTTGCTTTAAGCCCTTAAATCGACTCCTAATCGTCTCTCAATTTTGACGACTGCTCCTAGTCTTTCTTCAGCAGCATGACAGTCTCATTCTCATTTTTATTTGTGTGAATTAGGTGGAGTCTTAGGTCCTTTTTATAGAGTTTGTGAATTGATTAGAACCGTTGATGGAGATTAGATTAATATTAGCCGTTCGTTTGAAAGAGAGACCAATCAGGAGCTGACACCTAGCCCTAGTGACAAGACAAAGCTCAGAAACTCGGCCAAGCACAGACCAAGCCAGCCAGGAGGGGCTGGGTTCGACCTGGCTCAGGGGCCAGGTCGACTACCCAGTCGACCCCCAGGTCGACTATGTAGTCGACCTGGGTGGCCCAGGTTGACTACCCAGTCGACCTGGGTGCCTTGGGCGGGAAAATTCCCGCCCAGCCCAATCTGGGTCTGATTTTTGAAATTTGAATTGATTTCTGAGCTGTTTCTGTCTGTTTGAATTTTAAACTGAATTCTGAAACTTCCAGAGGCCATATCTCCTTCATACGGAGTCCGTTTTACGCAAACTCGGACTCTATCCCAAGCAGAATTATGAGACGATCGCAATGGCGTATCCCGTTTCCCTTAATTATTTGATTTGAAATTAATTATAATTTAATTTGTGAATTTCACTGTTATAGAATACACGGGGTGTTACATTCTCCCCCACTTAAAAGGATTTCGTCCCCGAAATCTTCAAGTTTAGGAAGAATGTATATCCTAACATCCAAACGTCCATCTACTCATCCATCAAACACGAGCATCCATTGTCCTTAAAAGACTTCTAATGCTTCATGATCATATGCGAAGTGTGTGTACATGTACTTATCTAATGCAAAATCAGTCGGCCTACTGATTCAGTTGACCTCCTTAATGAAAATTATGTAAGTGTCATGAATCCATTATGTATGCAAATTTTCCTATTCATGATTCTACATGAGTGCACAATCATTCATATAAGTGCAACATCCATATGACAACACATTAAACTTCAACCATATACGAATATAAATACATATATGCACATGCAATATGAAGTGACTGAGCCGATCTAAAACCTATATTGTGTGTATATGCAACTACGAGCAACCACTAGCAATCACTTGCAACCACTTGCAACCATCATCCATAACATTTTTCAATTACATGTTTTCATCCAAAGGGTTTCTACCTAAAGATAAGGTCGAGGAGATATACCTAAAAAGATAGATAAAAGCGCAACTTAAGGAAAAAGAAAGATCAAAGATGTACCCTCGAAAAGAAAAGGGTAGGCTGCGCGTATTCTAGCTTCAGTTTCCCAAGTTGCGTCTTCCTCGGCGTCGTTCCACTGAACTTTGACGAGCTTGACTTCGCGGTTGCGTAGCTTTTTCACTTCCGTTCCTAATATGCGGGTTGGAACTTTCCTCATGGTTGCTTCACGTTCCACTTCAGCTTCCTCAAGGATGTTTGGCTCTAACACTTCAGCAGATTCATGTAGACATTTCGGAGGTGCGAAACATGAAAAACGTTGTGAACTCCAGCTAGTTTTTCAGGTAGGTCTAATCTATAGGCCATTTTCCCAATTTTCTCGATGATATGAAATGGTCCTACAAATCTCGGTGCCAGCTTTCCAGTGGTTCCAAAATGAACAACGTTCCTTAGAGGGGATACCTTAAGAAAAACTCTGTCCCCAACCTCAAATTCAAGGTTGGTCCTCCTCTTGTCTGCGTAGGATTTTTGTCTGTCTTGGGCTGTCTTCATTCTTCTCCGTATCAAGTCTACTTTCTCTGAAGTCTCTCGGATCATATCTGGTCCAAGTATGATCTTATCAGTAGACTCCCACCAACAAGTGGGCGATCGGCACGTTCTTCCGTATAAAGCTTCAAAGGGCGCCATTCCGATGGTGGCTTGGTAGCTGTTGTTGTAGGCAAATTCCACCAAAGGAAGATGGTCTTATCACGTCCTTCCGAAGTCAAGGACGCACAGTCTTAAAAGGTCCTCCAAAACTTTGTTCACTCTTTCTGTCTGGCCGTCGGTTTGGGGGTGATAGGCTGTACTCAAGCATAACTGTGTGCCTACCGCTTCTTGCAGACTCCGCCAAAACTCACTTGTGAAGATAGGGTCTCGGTCACTAACAATGCTGGAGGGTATTCCATGGAGTCGAACAATTTCCTTGAGATAAAGAGATGCAAGGGATGAGGCAGTTCTTTTACTCTTGACAGGTAAAAAGTGGGCCTTTTAGTAAGCCTATCCACTATTACCCAAATGCTAGTGTTGCCTCTTCTAGACCTAGGCAGCCCATCGATGAAGTCCATTGAGATGCTATCCCACTTCCACTGTGGGACCTCTAGAGGATGGAGCAGGCCACCAGGCTTCTTCTGCTCCGCCTTAACCTGTTGGCAAATCACACACTTAGAAACGAAATTCGCCATATCTTTCTTCATGCCGCTCCAAAAGAATGTTCTTTTTATGTCCTTGTACATTTTATCTCCGCCTGGATATATCGTCATCTTGGAGTGATGTGCTTCTTCGAGAACCGCCTTTACTAAACCCCTTGTCTGTGGGACGCATAGTCTTCCGTCTCACCTTAGCCAACCCTTATCGTCGATGGAGTATCTGTTGAGGTGACTTGAAGTCTCACCCCTAATTAGCCTATCAATCGTCTCCACAAGCTGAGGGTCTTCGCGTTGTGCTGTCCCTATTGAGTCCACTAAAGTCGGGCGTACTTCAAGAGATGCTAGCAAGTCCGGTACAAAATCGGAGGAGGGCCTAAAGTCAAAGCTGGCTATAAACTCTAGGCTTTGCCTTTCAACAAACAGTGGGCTTAGGGTCAGTTTCTTTCGGCTCAACGCGTCTGCCACTACGTTGCCTTTGGCCGGAGTGTAGGAGATCTCGAAATCGTACGAGGCAAGAAACTCCATCCATCTCTGTTGCCTCAAGTTAAGGTCCTTCTGCGAGAAGAGACACTTCAAAGATTTATAGTCAGTGTACAGTTCGAACTTCTCACCTAGGAGATAGTGTCGCCAAGACTTGAGTGCAAAGACGATGGCAGCTAACTCAAGATCGTGGGTCGGGTAGTTCTTTTCATGAACTTTCAATTGCCTTCCACCATAAGCTACTACCCTCCCTTCTTGCATCAAGACAGCGCCTAGCCCTGTCCTACATGCATCTGTATAAACTGTGAACATCTTGCTTCCATCTGGCAACGTCAAAACTGGGGCTGTTGTAAGAGCCCTTTTTAGTCGTTGGAAAGCAAACTCGCAATCCAAGTCCCAATTGAACACTAGGTTCTTCTTTGTCAGCCTTGTGAGTGGAGCTGAGATTTTTGCAAAGTCTCTGATGAATTTCCGATAGAAGCCTACTAGCCCGAGAAAGCTTCAGACTTCTGTTGCATTCCTTGGTGTCTTCCAATCCTGTATCGCTACTACCTTAGCAGGGTCCACAACTAACCCTTCTTTGGATACTATGTGCCCAAGGAACCTCACTTCCTCTCTCCAAAAGTGGCATTTGGAGAATTTGCCTTTAGGTTATGGACTCGCAGAGTTTCCATGATTGCCCTTAAGTGCTGAGCATGTTCTTCTTCAATCTTTGAGAAGATCAAGATATCGTCTACGAAGACCACTACGAACTTGTTGAGGAATTCCCTGAACACCCTACTCATCAGGTCCACGAAGTAAGCGGGTGCGTTTGTCAAGCCGAAAGGCATGACAAGCCATTCAAAGAAGCCGTCTGGGGTTCTGAATGCTGTCTTATCGATGCTATCTTCAGCCACCCTTAGCTGACAAAATCCGGTCGCCAATCAAGTTGGGAGAAAACAGACGCTCCTACAAGCTGATCAAACAGATCATCAATTCTGGGGAGAGGGTGCCTATTCTTTTTCGTTAGTTTGTTGAGCCCCCTATAGTCAACACATAGACGGAGTGAACCATCCACCTTTGTGGCGAACACCACTGGAGCGCCCCATTCTGAAATACTCCTTCTAATGAACCCCTTCTCTAGAAGCTCTTTAATCTGTTTACTGAGCTCTTTGGGCAATCTTTAGCCATATGGCCTGTCTCACCGCAAGAAAAGCACCCACCATTCAACTTGGACTTCTTTTTCCGGCAATCTTTCACTAAGTGCCCCACTTTGCCACAGAAATTACACTTCCTCTTCTCTTGGGACTTGTTGTCTTTCCCGCCTTCTTAAAGTCTGTCTTCTTAGGCTGTAAACCTTCTTTCTTCCCTTGAGACCCTTCTGCCTTTGTCTCCTTCTTGCCCTTATCCTCTTCGTTCAGCAATGCCATCTGCACCAACCTTTCATACGAATCTCCCATAGGTATATGGGTCATGGCCAAGCTGTGTAATGGCTCATTCAATCCTTTGACAAAGCGGAGAGCCTTCTTGTGCGGAGTGTTGACTAGGTCCAGTCCGAACCTGGCCAGTTGATCGAACTGATTAACGTACTCTTTGACTGTCATATTCCCTTGCTTAAGAAATAAGAATTTTTCCAATTGGAGACTCCTTTCAGCTTCTGAGAGAAATTTAGCCTCAAACCTCGCCCTAAAGTCCTCCCATGTTTCCACTGGTTTTTATGCATTGGTGACTTCCCACCAGTCGGAAGCCTCGCCTTTAAGTAGCCATACTGCCAGTTGTACCTTCTGCCTATCTTCTACTTCAAAGATGACAAATAAGTCCTCGGTTTCCTTCAGCCAGTTCCTGGCTGCCACGAAGGACTCGGTTCCATGAAAGTCCTTCTCTCCCATAGCTTTGAAATCTTTACATGTCTTAGCAAAAGCATTACCACGCGGAGGAGGTGGAGGAGGAGGTGCTGCTGCAGCTGGATGATTTCCTGCAGCTGGGGGAGGAGGAATAGTGGAACCTGGCTGATTGGCCCTTGCTTCTAAGAATCATCTAAACCAACCAGGTATTGGTACACCCTCTGACAAGTTAAGTTCTTCGGACATGCTGAAACAAAAAGGATAGATTCAAAACGAAGGATAAAAGATAGTACCTACGGCTTTGGGGGACTATGCCTTTTTAAAATAAAATAACATTTTATCTTTTTAAAAAAAATGCTTCTTTAAATTTTCTTTTTGAAAATAAATTTTCAAAACTTTTTATCTGATCTGGTTAACCTATGCTCTGATACCAAGTGAAACACGCCACCTCCGTTAGGGTCACTCACAAAGGGAATTCCCTAATTTTGGTGGAGGTTTATAAGTATAAGTCACATATACACAAGACAGATATAAATACACATATTTTTATAACAGCGGAAACAACAGCAACTTTTATTTCACCAAAATACGTGTTACACAAACCATACCATAATTGTCTTACAATTCTTCCAAAAACATTACATTTCCATAACTGTCTTGATTTCATAACTTAAAGAAGCATAAAAACATAAGTAAACTGCATAAGTCCCCATAATTGCTATCCAAAGCCATAGTCCAAAACGAAAGAGATCCAAGCAATACATTCTCTCTCTTCAAGATGGATGTGAAACTGGTCAAGCTGCGGTATTCCCTCCCCGGGGACCTGGGGGGGAAAACGAAAGAAAAGAAGACGAAGAAAAAGTAGAGTCAGACATAAAGCCTGAGTAAGTCTAGGACTATTCAGTCTATGAATAAGAAAAAGAGCACGATAAGTATAAACTGGAAATGGGAAAGCACCACAAACAAAGTTAAGTTGTCTAGAGTCGAGTACACTATCGTATCCCATATTAATCTCTGCACCCCCTATAAACTAGTTCCCAACTAGCACCCCACAATCAGGGTGAAGTGATCCTTTTTATTGATCGGCTCCTACTCGCATAGTTACATGTGTCTTACGGCCCCCGATGTTATAGTTACCTATGCTGGTCCCACCATGGGGTGTATCAAGTCCCATGGTGGCGGCCCGACACAATTCTAGAATGCACAGGTATACTACTGGTGCCCAGTGCCTAATTTTTCTGCGCCGGAGTGTGTGCACGCCCGCACCCCGTTAGAACCTACACTGTTGCACCACCGCCGTCGGTTTGACCTCTTACAGTCAGCCCAGTAATCGTGCCCCACCCTGCCTAGTTCAGGGTATCCCGATACACCTTGTAGGGTTACTGCTGAAAAGGGTCCCCCGCTACTAGGTTTTCTATTTCTAGCCAACATGCTAAGTTGGTTAAGTGCTCTGTATAAAACTAACCCCCACTCAGTCTGTATAGTTTATCATGTTCAGTTTGATTAAGTATTGATTCAATTTACTTAATCCTATCAATCCTGACTCAGCCTTAATTGTCTTATTAAAGCCTCGACTCTCACGTTAGACAGGTATTGTTGTGACTGCCTGTTGCCGGTTGGTTCCGGGCAGTCTTACGTCACAACTCAGTCTAACCTCGGGTCTTTATTGGGCTCAATGTTTAACCACCCACATTGGATAGGTATTGTTGTGACTACTAGACAGCCGGGCGGGTCCGGGAAGGTTTACGTCATAACTCAATCCAACCTCGGGTTAAACACATCGTATTTTCTAGGTTTACATATCTTGTCTCTTTTCTGTTTATATGTAAATATTTGCAGCCCATTATTCAAATTCATTTTTTATTGGGTAAAATTAATTTATACCACTTGAATGTTTTCAAGGTCATTGGCATGCGTCCAACATGCCAACACATATGTTTTATATTTTTAACCCAACGTCATTACCCCCGTTTTATACGTTCGTTATAATATAACATATGTTGGGTTTAACATTTAAGCCCAACTTAGCCACATGAAAAAGGGGATGCTTAGAACATGGTGTTTATATATTCTAAGTAACATCAAAAGGGGTGTGTGAACGCATGAACTTTCAACATAACGATCTAATTAACATAAATTAGGCACTTGTGAACTTGCATTGTAATAGCATATAATCTTGACATGAAACATACCTAAACATGAATCATGGTATTAATCTAGTCATGTAAACTTGCATTTAAATTGTGAACATAGCTTAAATTATGTGTCACATAAATTATCACATGATTTTGATAACAACATAGGCCTAAAACATATTTTCAATTAGGCATAACACCAAACGTAATCTAGTCATGTTTATAGAGTCAACACAAGTTCACAAAGATGCTTACTTTTGTCACTAATACAAAAGTATGTCTTTTTTTCCACTAGAATCATAATTCCTATTTCAACATAAATTCATATAAATCATAATACCCAAATGGATCCAACTACACTAAACATGATCATAAAATATACATAGAAGGGTCTAAAATCATGTTGGCATAATAGTGAATCACATACTTGCATGAATCTCAACTTTATTGTAATAAACTACCTCAAACATATATTCGTTAACTTTCAACATGAATCATATACTTGCAAATATCCAATAGGTCTAATATCATTATGCGACAACATCCCAAATTTATTCATAATTAGAATCATAGCAACATACAATTATGAGTTATCATCACCACAAATTAAGTACAATTCCATTTCTCATTTCACACAAATCAAAACTCAATTATTCATTCATATCGGAATAGCACTCTACTTACAACGTATGACGAATCTTCAATTCAGGATTCTGAATTCTGAATTTGGAGATGCTATCCTTTGCTGTAGGCGTTGTTTTGATTTAGTTGTCGTTGCTTTAAGCCCTTAAATCGACTCCTAATCGTCTCTCAATTTTGACGGCTGCTCCTAGTCTTTCTTCAGCAGCATGACGGTCTCATTCTCATTTTTATTTGTGTGAATTTGGTGGTGTCTTAGGTCCTTTTTATAGAGTTTGTGAATTGATTAGAACCATTGATGAAGCTTAGATTAATATTAGCCGTTCGTTTGAAACAGAGACCAAATCAGGAGCTGACACCTAGCCCTAGTGACAAGACAAAGCTCAGAAATTCGGCCAAGCACAGACCAGGCCAGCCAGGAGGGGCTGGGTTCAACCTGGCTCAGGGGCCAGGTCGACTACCCAGTCGACCTGGGTGCCTTGGGCGGGAAAATTCCAGCCCAGCCCAATCTGGGTCCGATTTTTGAAATTTGAATTGATTTCTGAGCTGTTTCTGTCTGTTTGAATTTTAAACTGAATTCTGAAACTTTTGGAGGCCATATCTCCTTCATACGGAGTCTGTTTTACACATACTCGGACTCTATCCCAAGCAGAATTCCGAGACGAACGCAATGGCGTATCCCGTTTCCCTTAATTCTTTGATTTGAAATTAATTATACTTTAATTTGTGAATTTCACTGTTATAGAATACACGGGGTGTTACAGGTCTAGAGAGACGTTTTGTAGTTGTACCGAGTTGCCCGTACAAAGGAGGTTATGGCGAAATTTTCCGGAAATTTAAGGAGTAAGAATATTTTTAAGGAATTTTGATAACTAGAAATAAATATATCAAAAGATATAGAATGCGATAAGGAAACAAAGTAAAATAGAATATTATAATCAAAAAGGAAATCTACAATTAAATCTGGTAAAAATAGAAAGATAAATATATACATGTTTTAAAAATGAGTAATTGGTTTATATGATGTTGATTATTCGAGATAAGTCGCCTTGTCCGTTTTTAAGTTAACAATGTTATTCAATCAAGGTCTGAGAGGTAGTTATACCCCAACTTGATTAATTTCATTATTAACCGATAAATAACAAGATTCAGTCTCGAAGAAAGATGTTTAAAGAGATTTAGTTGAATGCAATATTTTGGGTTGTTGTAACGATGCTTTATATAACATTCGTTTTAACCCAAGTAAGTGGAATTTTGGAAATATAATATATAACATTCGTTTTAACCCAAGTAAGTGGAATTTTGGAAATATAATAAATATTTCTTGAGTGTAGAAATGAACGGGCATGAAAGAGACAAGTAATTGGAATGTTTTCCAATTACAAATAGAATATATTTTCTAAGTATAGAAAATAAAAGAAGGCGATATATGGAAATATTTTCCAAATAACGTAAGAGGCCAAGATGATTATTGAAAATATCATGTTAACGAATAAGGATAAGGAAATGGAGAAGAGTTTTAATTAATGAAATATTAATTAAAAGGCCTAGTGATTTGTTTGATGCTTTGAATGAATGTTTATTTTTCTTCGATAGTTAAATAACCGACTATTGAAGTGTTTGTCAATATCGTTGTCAATATGGAGAGACCGGTTGGATTATTATCTGAGAACCACTCCATATTGGCGGTAGCGTTGCAAATCAGATTATATGAAGATAATCGAAGACGGAGTAAAGAGCAAGGACTTTTTCTATTAATAAAAATTGTTCCTTCAGTTTCGTTCAGTCCCAGAATGAAGTGTATGGACGATTGTTTGACAGAGTATTTCCAATGATCGCATAGGAGAATTTATTCTCTTAGCATAATATCCAGAATATATTTGTGCAAATCAATTAATGATTAACGGATCTGACAATGTGGCATTCAAAGTGATTGTTTTATTAATGAATGATAAGTAATCGTAGCCTCAGGCCTCAACAACCGAGAAATGACAAAAATCGGGCAGGCGGCATGGCTATGTGGGTAGCTCCCATTAGGGTGTATTATCACTTATCTAGAGAAATACATTTAATTCCTTATTCTATTCGATGTTATCCCATTCGGGAAAACGGTTGCTGATCCCAACCGTTGGTGATATACATTCGATACACCCAAGAAAAATGAGTGGTCGGTCATGTGTGGTCGGGTTACTAGATGTTCTTATTGAACCCAGTATATTCTCCTCTAGAGATACACTATCGGAAGGTGGTTCCATACTTTGTCATAGTTGGAAATTCATTACCCAATAAGTGCTCGCGGTTTTGATTGTATATTATGTATATGTGGAGCTTGAGATGAAAGCGTTCCACTAGATTTCTATTTACTTGATTTAGACACTATTATAATATCAAAAGAGTTTTGATATAAAGATTTATCGTTTTCTTTCAAAAAGATTTTGAAAGTTGAATCAAGTGTTTTGGATTCTCAGAAGGGAAAAACCCGTTCCGTGTTATACGACGTGGTCTTATGAGATATCGTTTATTTTCTCAAACTGTTTTAAATTGTTTACTCATACCAGTTCCATGACTAACCCGGAGTTTATTTTGTTTTGTTTTACCTAAACTCTTGGGTGCCCAATTTTGTATGGGCAGTCATGTAGTTCAGGATTTTACAGATCTATCTAATGGATCTTGGAGCAGGAGGCTTTAGTGTTAGATATATAGTATTTTTATTCCGCTGTGTTGTAAGTGTTGTACTCTGATAAGTGTATGTTATACAGTTAAAATTTTGTATTTCAAAAGTTATTATATATTATATTTTATTTTGCTGCGATGTGAGATTCTTTGTTGTTATTTCTGTTCTTCTTCTACATTTTTCTTCTAAAAAAATGATTCTTATTTCTGTGATATTTGGGTTGGACATGTGATGTATGTAGTTAACTCAAATAGTACAGATTTGCCGTTCATTACATTGGTATTAGAGCTTAGGTTGAGCGAATACCTAGGCTTTGGTGGGGATGTGCTCATTAGAGACAGGGTCAGTAGTACCTTAGAATGAGTTGAGTGTATATACGAGAGCGCGTATTTGTTATTTGATATACAAACTGTTTTATATTGTGTTGGCTAGTCTATTGAGTGGTTTATGAATTCTGATCGAATCGTGGGACACCACAAAGTCGATAAGAATTTCTAAACACTTGAACAGAAAAATTCGACATGATATTATTTTAAAGTGGGTAGATGAAATAATTTTACCCAAAATTATTTTTTGATAGGAAAGAAATAATTTTCTGAAATTATTATAAAATACGGATGTGTTTGTTTTTATTATTATAATCAAATGAGATTATAAGAAATGAAATGGTTATATATGACCAAATGAAATTTGTATATGAATGATATATACAAATGAGATGAATTAAAATTAAATTCAAACCAGAATCTAGAATTTTAATCCTAGGAAGTTGGAAACTATTTTCCGAAGAATATTTAAATAAAATAGATTTGTTTCGGAAGGATTTTTGAGTAAAAATCATTTTAGATGGATTTTAAAAGCGATAAAGCACTGAACTCACTTTAGTAGCTTGGAAATAATTTTGATGATGACTGCAACATCACCAGTATTCATTTTCGAGTTTATAAGTGATGAATTGCTAGCTTATAAAAGTTTTGATGGAAATTTGTTTGGAAGTAAACAAGTTAGTTTGAAAATTCAAATGTTTTGAATTTGAGATGTAATTAAATATATTATATATGTTTATGTGATTTCAAAAGAATTTGAAATAAAAACCTGGGAATTTAATTTCTAGAATTAAAATTTAACTCAAGCAAGTTAAATAAATTGAAGTGAATAACTTGATTAGAATCAATACGCATATGAATGAAATATGAATTAGATGTGAATATATCAGTGGTAAATCATTCAGATTAAATGAATATAAGCATGTATGATATACAATATAAATGGAAACCAAAAGTTTTGGTTGGAACTAAATATGTAGAAATATGAAAGTTGAGTTTCAACATAAGCGGAATTTGAAAAGTAATGAGTTTGTATCATTTTTCTTACCTTAGTAATTTCGAGGACGAAATTCTTTTAAGAGGGGAAGAATGTAACGACCCTGATTTTTGGTTGGTTAATTTTAAATATTTAAAATGGATTTAAATATCAAATTGATAGTATAAATCTATTTTTATTGAATTATCGTTTTAATACTCGTAATATGATTTATTTCGAATATGTATAATCATCGTAAAATGAAAATGAATTTATCTGAATTCAAGATTTAAAACTGAATTGAAAACAGTTCAAATAATCAATACAGACTTCTGTTTGAATTACAATAATAATATTAATTTATTTTTGAAGAAAATTGTTTTGAATTTAATTTATGTCAAATTAAATTAATATCTTGTCCAGATGATCAATTGAGGCTTTGAAACTTGTCCCAGTGTGTCCAGAATATTAGTATAACCTTAAAAATGTCGGTTGTTAGGATCAGAAAGGAGTCAGAATCATGGGGTGTTTAAATTAAATTAAATCGTATCAGTTTAAACAAAATAAATTATAATTACTTCCTCCTTAAGCTAATGGAGAGTACACTATAACCATCTCCATCACTGCAAGGCTATAACCCATAGTGTACCAGTGCATACCAAATTCCTTAAGGACTAAGCATTCTTCGTCTATAAAACATGATGTCCTTCTGTTAATTCCTTTGATTCCTTTCTTTTAAATAAATTCGTTTCTGGCAAAATGAAAACGGTCAAAGCCTTCCTCTTAAAATCAATTACTCCAAATCAAAATCGAATGAGGAAATTTTCCACTTCCTTTTATAAAATCAAATTCAAATTGCGTTGGTTCTCTGCTTGATCCAAAATTTAATGGAAAACCCAGTTCACGATTTAAATCTATGGCGTTCTAGTTCGCGGTAGAATTAGGGTTCAATACGGTATCGGGTTGAGGCAAATCTCTCAAGAACAAAGCTGGAAATCTGAGCGCGAGCTATTGGTGTTGAAAAGGTGAAAGGCTGCGAATGTTCAGGAGGAGATGCTGCAAGTTTTGGATACTGGGAAGGGTGCGAGACTGATTTTGGGGATTCGTTAGCTTCCTTCGATCAAGGGCTTCCACTCGATATAGTTTTTAGGGGGTTCGATCCTTTGTTTGATCACCCAGTTTTCTATAAGCGTTCGTTACGGCTTAGATTCAGCATCGATTCAAGTGGAGTTTGGGCCATTCGAGGATGTCTGAAGTTGCGAACAGGAAGAGGGTCGATGACTTGATTAGGTTATGGTATTCGATCCAGTGGTGACGGGACAACAACGTTTGATGAGGGAGGGGATGGACACAACTAAGTTTTTGAAGAAGATCAGAAGTTAGGAGGAAGCATAGTCACGAGAGAAGGAAGGAATGAAAGTTTAAATCTTTTTTCCAGTAAACGTATGTTGGAATTGAAGTGGGTTTTAAGGTGACAGCGACAATGTGTTCAAAGTCTGGGTGGTGAGGTACAGGGGGGAGACTAGGTATATGTTTATGGATTTTGATATGGAAGTTGTCTTGTGCGATGTACTTTATGGAGTTTGATTTTTAGTGAGCTAAGTTCGGCAAAATGGAACAGGGAAGCCGCTGTTTGAGTAGTTGAAATGGGAAGTCAGTGGCCGAGTATTGATTCGATACCAACGTCAGTTAAGTCGTAGTGATCTAAGCACTATTTGCAGAAGTGAGGTCGAATCTAAGTCGAGGAGCGAGGTATATATTTTACAAATTTAAATTCATAAGATATTTTATTTATGCTTTAGTTAATTTAAATTAATAAAAAAGTTTAACCGATAAATTAAATCGAATAACCATAGATGCGGGATATATTTGGTGGAAGCAAGTCAAGTAGATTCGTAAATGCAAAAATATGGACTTAACATGATATTCAACAAAGGAAAAATCACAGTGAGTAAATCTCACTCCTATTTTTATTTAGAATTATTTTATTCATTAAAATAATTGTTCGTTGGTTGTTCGCATGCACTGAAATATTTTTGTGGCTATTAAATATATATTAGTTATTTAGGATTGATGTTTGTGGTTATTATATATGTATATATTGGTGGTTGGATTCCCGCAGTACCATTAGCAAATGCCCGTAGTATCATTAGCGGATGACCTTATACGCCCCACGCTATGATAGTGGATGACCTTCTATATCGCGATATCTTGCCTCGAAGCAGGATGGGTATTATTTATTTTGGCTAACGTCTGTGGATGCAGGAAAACAAGTTGGAGGGATCCAACTGGATTCCTCAAAAATATCATTATTTGTTCGTTTCATATAAATTATCATATATGATGTGTTAGAAAACCAATGATTGATAACTGAGTGTTTTGGGTTGTTTAAATATCACTAGGGCCTGAATATTGATTTATAAAAATATCGTGCAAAGGATATTTTGAGATTTAAAATGGAAATCTATTTTTCTAAAAATAGAATTCAAATTTCGAATGGACTAGAAATATTAACTTGTTTTGAATTAATAAAACAAGTATTGAATTTATAAACGATGTTTATAAATTAAATAATACAGGAAATTAAGGTGATGAATTTATAAACGATGTTTATAAATTAAATAATGCAGGAAATTGAAGTAAATTTATAAATAAAAAGGAATGATTTTCATTGGATAATGCAGAGAATTAAAGTGAATTTTAAAACGGTGTTTATAACTGAAATGGAAAAATTATCATTTGGATAATTTAAAAAATTTTAAATTAAAAATGAATTTAAACTGAGGATTGGGAATCATGTTAATAAGGAACGAGGAAATTATTCCAATGGTTGGAATGAGAATTGAATTAAAATAAATCCATATGGATTTATGATTTGAATTCGATTAGATCGAATTGATTTAAATAAATATTTTTAGAAAAAGAAAAATATTTCAATTATATTAAATAGAAGTTTAAATTTTAAATATGAAAATAAATTCACTATATATATAAATATATATAATTTATTATAAATAAAGTATTCCAAATATAGAATTTTGGATTCAAATGCGTTTTGAAATGGAACTTGTTTAATGTATAAAATAAGGAAGAAAATTTATAAACGATGTTTATAAAGTGGAATAATTATCATGGGATAAATGTGGAATAATTATCATGGGATAAATGTGGAATTATATTCAAGTATGAATTTGAAAGTGAATTGGAAATCGTTTCGAAAAGGGAACGACGGTTTTATTTCGGAATTCGGAATATAAACTGAATTAAATATATCCAAAAGGATGTATATATATTTAGAATTCAATTTCATGAATTCTATATAATAATTTATTTCTAATGGAATTAGAAATAATAACATAAATGGAGTTGTAATTGAATTGATAATTGAGTAATGAAATAATTGACAACTAGGAATAATCGAGTTGAATTTGGAAATTGGATTTATATATGTTAAAATATATATACATGAACGAGATTGGAATTAAAAATAAACGAAGTTTAACGTTTTTTTAAATATAGTTAAAACGAACTCACCGCGGCACGGTAGTTCGTAAATTGGCGTTTTGAACTTCAGTTGAGTATATAGAACTCAATTTAAGTCGAAACTCTTTGAAATAAGAATCATCATGATCAATTGAATAATAGTTTTCTAATGAAAGAGAAAAATCTAGATTTCGTGGTATAGATTTTGAGTTATGTCAAAATCAAATTTTCAGAAAACAGTGCCATAACCATTTTAAAACCATAACGACTTATTTAAATAAATAAAAGGATTTTAAGAAAACAAAATCCAAAATTCCATTAGAACAATCCAGACTTGAGATATTTAATAAATATAAACTCAGGTGAAGTAAATGGATTGATTTATGAAACAAAATCATATATATTATTTAATAGAATTAACTAAGTTAAAGGATAATTTGATAATCGAGTTTTGAATCAAGTTGACTTTGGATAAGTAAATTAAACTTGTGAATTCATATTCGAATTCGAATATGAAATCCGAGTTGAAAAATGGAATTCAATTAGTGTAAGAAAATTAAAATGGTATATGAACGTGATATGTTCAAATAAAATTATGAAATGGGTGAAAGGGCTAATTAATGATAAATTAGAAAATTGAGTTAAAATGACGAGATTGATATGGAATAAATTAGAAATGGATGCATATGTGTTAAGCAGGTATGGAATGAAGAGAATGAAGTTTATAAATTTAGTACCCGACAAAAGGGTACATGTTTAAATTCCATATGAAGTTTTATGCACCGAATCCGCAAGCCACTTGGCTTTTTGATTTTCTTTTTGAATGGAAAGGGTCCAGAGAGATGTTTTGTTGTTGTACCGAGTTACCCGTACAAAGGAGGTTATGGCGAAATTTTCCGAAAATTTAAGGACTTAGAATATTTTTAAGGAATTTTGATAACTAGAAATAAATATATCAAAAGATATAGAATGCAATAAGGAAACGAAATAGATTATTATAATAAAAAAGGAAGTCCATAATTAAATCTGGTAAAAATAGAAAGAGAAACATATACATGTTTTAAAAATGAGTAATTGGTTTATACGATGTTGATTATTCGAGATAAGTCGTCTTGTCCGTTTTTAAGTTAACAATGTTATTCAATCAAGGTCTGAGAGGTAGTTGTACCCCAACTTGATTAATTTCATTATTAACCAATAAATAACAAGATTCAGTCTCGAAGAGAGATGTTTAGAGAGATTTAGTTGAATCCAATATTTTGGGTTGCTGTAACGATGTTTTATATAACATTCATTTTAACCCACGTGGAATTTTGGAAAAATATTTCCTGAGTGTAGAAATGAACGGGCATGAAAGAGACAAGTAATTGGAATGTTTTCCAATTATAAATAGAATATATTTTCTAAGTATAGTAAATAAAAGAATGCGATACAAATAATGTAAGAGGCCAAAATGATTATCGAAAATATCGTGTTAACGAATAAGGATAAGGAAATGGAGAAGAGTTTTAATTAATGAAATATTAATTAAAAGTCCCAGTGATTTGTTTGATGCTTTGAATGAATGTTTATTTTTCTTCGATAGTTAAATAACCGAGTATCGAATTGTTTGTCAATATCGTTGTCAATATGGAGAGACCAGTTGGATTATTATCCGAGAACCACTCCATATTGGCGATAGCGTTGCGAATCAGATTGTATGAAGATAATCGAAGACAGAGTAACGTGCAAGGACTTTTTCTATTAATAGAAATTGTTCCTTCGGTTTCGTTTAGTCCTAGAACGAAGTGTATGGACGAATATCTGACAGAGTATTTCCAATGATCGCATAGGTTGGTCT
Source organism: Allium sativum (assembly GCA_030737875.1). Classification (NCBI taxonomy): domain Eukaryota; kingdom Viridiplantae; phylum Streptophyta; class Magnoliopsida; order Asparagales; family Amaryllidaceae; genus Allium; species Allium sativum. The sequence goes on along the minus strand of CM060911.1, from coordinate 105,473,952 downwards.
GTATAGATATATATGGTGGCGGAGAATTTATTCTCTTAGCATAATATCCAGAATATATTTGTGCAAATCAATTAATGATTAACGGATCTGACAATGTGGCATTCAAAGTGATTGTGCTATTAATGAATGATAAGTAATCGTAGCCTGAGCCCTCAACAACCGGGAAATGACAAAAATCGGGCAGGCAGCATGGCTATGTGGGTAGCTCCCATTATTGTGTATTATCACCTATCTTGAGAAATTCATTTAATTCCTTATTCTATTCAATGTTGTCCCATTCGGGAAAATGGTTGCTGATACCAACTGTTGGTGATATACATTCGATACACCCAAGCGAAATGAGTGGTCGGTCGTGTGTAGTCAGGTTACAAGATGTTCTTGTTTAACCCCGTATATACTCCTCTAGAGATACACTTTCGGAAGGTGGTTCCATACTTGTCATAGTTGGAAATTCATTACCCAATAAGTGCTCGCGATTTTGATTGTATATTATGTATATGTGGAGCGTGAGATGAAAGCGTTTCACTAGATTTCTATTTATTTGATTTAGACACTATTATAATATCAAAAGAGTTTTGATATAAAGATTTATCATTTTCTTTCAAAAAGATTTTGAAAGTTGAATCAAGTGTTTTGGATTCTCATAAGGGGAAAACCCGTTCCGTGTTATACGGCGTGGTCTTATGAGATATCGTTTATTTTCTCAAACTGTTTTAAAATGTTTACTCATACCAGTCCTATGACTGACCCAGAGTTTATTTTGTTTTACCTAAACTCTTGGGTGCCCAATTTTATATGGGCAGTCAAGTAGTTCAGGATTTTACAAATCTATCTAAAGGAGCTTGGAACAGGAGGCTTCAGTGTTAGGTATATAGTATTTCTATTCCGCTGTGTTGTAAATGTTGTACTCTGATAAGTGTACGTTATATAGTTAAAATTTTGTATATTAAAAGTTATGATATATTATGTTTTGTTTCGCTGCGATGTGAGATTCTGTGTTGTTATTTCTGTTCTTCTTCTTCTACCATTTTCTTCTAAAAATATTATTCGTATTTTTGTGATATTTGGGTTGGACGTGTGATGTATGTAGTCAACTCAAATAGTACGGATTTGTTGTTCGTTACAACACGGTTCCAACGCATCTTGTTTCACTGAATTCCGAGTTCGTATGAAAAAGTTATGCTTTTTTCAAGTTTCATGTACATATATGTAATTAACATAATTAATTAATTAATTACCTTAATCCTTACTAGTTACATCCTCTAATTTCTTCTTCCTCTCTCAAAACTCATGTATACACAACAACACCATGTCCTTCTTCATGCAAGCTTTCTCCACCTCTTTCTCCTTTGTTTCTACATGAAATCACAAATCGTAAACACCGTTCTCCTTCTCTTCTTCTCCCATTCAATCTCAACACCAAGAATCTCAAACTAAAGCTCCCCCAAAAATCATGCCTTCCACCATAACACGCACAGCTCCCATAAGCATCCCGACACTTTTTATCATCGAATTCCTTCACACTTTGCATACAAGTGTCATTTCTTGCCAAAAACTCCAAAACAATAACCTAATCTTGCATTGTTGCTTCTATCTCAAGAATTCATCAACCCTAGGCCGCATAAGCAAAAAAAAGTCGATTGTAACTTTTTTGAGTGCAATAAAATGTTGCCAAACCTAACAATACTTATATAAGGATGAATCTCTCCTTACAAGGACCTGAAATATATTTATTTCATGATTTTAAGAGGTATGTATGATTTTTTTTAAAAATGGAGGAAGGCTGATTCGTTTTCACGTTGGAAGAGGAGGGTGTGGCATAAATTTTTGCTGAAGAAAGAAGTGATTAGGGTTAGGGAGGGTTGAGATATTATATAGGATAGGGGATATATTTTTTTATTAGTTTTATATATTTTATTTTGTCCAGTTTATGCTTGTTTTCATGGTTCGAAAATCCGTGTGATCACATACGGATTCCGTTTTCAATGAAAATTGACATGCAGCTACTCTTCAATATTACAGACCCAACGAAACTGTTTTCGTCGAATTTTGAGTCTGTATGCACAAACAGCGAATTTTTAAAGTCAAAATATTATTTGTTTTTCACTTTAAAAATCACTCCCAATCACATATTGACTCTAAAAATCATGATATTTGGAATCTTACCATTATTCGACGCTACGAATTCAATAAAAAAAAATTCGTCGAATTTCGACGTCGTCTCAATAATGTTCCTTTGTAAAATTGCTCAAATTAGCTTCAAAAATGCGATTTTAGTGTACCATTTGTTCTTGTATGCCCAAACGCTAACTCCAAAAATTATGGCCTTTTGGATTTAACCATTATAGATGATAAAAGTCCAAAAAAATGGAATCGAACTCTGAGCTTCCTAGCAAAATTTCATTTTTTAAGGGCTATGCGATGATTTTAAAAATCGAATTTTTAAAATTTCCAAAACAAAGCTTATAAATCAATTTAATAATTTTTACTGAGTTTGTTTTAAGTCAAATAAAATATAAAATATAATTTTAAAATTATTCTCAAATTTTATTTAGTAAAAATAACTAATTATATTCGCATATTCCTTAAAATAGCTTAAATCAAAATTTTAAATTGGTTCCGAAAATACAGGTTGTTGCAATCTCCCCCACTTAAAATCTTTTCGTCCTCGAAAAGGAACGGAGCTGAAAGTTGTTTAACTAACCAAGTCAACTTTCATTCTGGTTTTCATTCTTCAACTTTTCAGTTTCCAAGAATTTTCTAATTTCTCAAAAATTTGACTAACACCCTAATTTTTCGAATTTTTTTAGCCATAACCTCCTTTGTACGGGTTGATCGGTAAAACCGCAACTTACCTCATAGGGTCCTCATCAATCCAAAAGAAAATGAAAAAGCCAATCGACTCATAAAATCATCAAACCCGATGAATATAGTAAACATGTACTTATTTGTCGGGCATACAATTTTATTCCTCTTCTTAGCTTCCATGCTATGACCTGTTCAATATATATACTTGTGTATGTATGCAATTTTAAACAATTTTCAATTCAGTTCAATATTTGATTCAATTTGGCTAAAATTTACCTTTCATTCTCTTATTGGTTTTATTAATTATCATACCAACATTTTTGTTTGTTAAACTAATAATTAAACATCACAACCAGCAATCAATTTGTTGATTAACTTTTCAAATTTATATAACTTTTATATATAGTCAAAAATCATATTTTGTGTGTCATATCACAACCAATAAACACTGATTAAGTTTTGGTTCTCACACCAGTCAATTGGAAATATATAGATATCCCACTTTCGAAACTCGAACATAAACTCTGATGATGATGCATCAATCATCAGAATCATCTCCGGGCGACTAGAGTGTGATTCTATATCTATCAAGTATATTTGAGACTTTGTATACACGTTCATGACGCGTATATGCAAAATCTTCATATACTCAATTGTCCAAAATAAAATAAAATAGTATACTCAAATACGTATAATAAGATAAAATTTTCAAAACTAAATTTGTTTTTTTAATAAATAATACTCTTCAAACTCGTTCTAGGGCATTACTAACCTTATCTCTAACGAGTTACTCTTATAGGATGTTACTAATCCTATCTCTGATGAATTCTTTTGTTTAGTTCTAATGTGTCTTGTTCTCTAGCTTTGTAAAGCAAAGCTCTGATACCACGCTGAAACGACCTAAACTTCCCCTTCTAGGAAAGTGCGGATTGAGTTGAGAATACGACGCATCAGAACACAAAAAAAGAACATTTCATTGCTATTACAACAATTACATTAGAGTACAAGAATATATCAGAGTAAAAATAAATACTACACATTGGAAATACAATATCAGAGATTTAAAATTACATAGAAGCGGAAAATAATACATAAATATAATGCGTAGTGGAAAATAACAACTGACACAACTGAAAGAGATACACGAATACAAAGCTTTCCGAATATAGCTACAGCTGTAATCCAGGACCCTATGAAAAGAAATATCTGCGGAAAATCAAAACTACTTCCTGTCCGTGTGGAAAAAGTACGGGAACCCAGAGTTTAGGTAGAAACAATAAACTCCGAGTCAGTCATGGGACTGATGTGAGAACTCAAAACAGTTATTTAAATTTACTTTAAAATAAAGTAAATCATGGGACCACGCCATATAACATAGAATGGGTTTACTCCACATGAATCTTAGCTTAAAATAGAACAACGCAATGCTTGTTGGAAAATGAAGCTATTATAAGATTCGGGTCACCTCAGATAGTGCAACGCATGCTGGAGGATAGAGTTTTCCCTTATAATAGCCAAACATGCTTGATACATTTAAAACAAATTATTTTGATATTACTATAAGTGTATATTGTCAAAATCAGCTTCAAATATAAATGTATCAATCATAGACGGCATAGTACTCCATCCTACTATGTCGCCATACTAGTTCTACAATTAAACCTGAAAAGTCACGGGTTGGAATTTGGATTTCCAACATGAGTCGAGGCAAGGGATGTCTCCTCACCGATTCGAGACACTCTAGCAAATGTCTCAAGATCCCCCGCAGTGAACCCTTGGATTTTCAGGGCCGGTCCACACATACTTTAGTGGATTAGTTACTCCTAAACACACGTTTCCCGGTCCTATCGGACCTATCTCTGAGCCACTAGGGACTCAGTATCCGAGGCTCCTCATTCCATCATCCACATAAGTAAAAATGTCTGGGCTACATACCATGACACCACTTCTAGCTAGAAAGAAACATTGTGCTCTCCCTGCAGTCCTTATCCTGTTTTTGACTCATACTGTGGTGTGAGGCTCGCGAATTAACGCTATACACAAAGCTATGCTAATTAAAGCTGTGCTTTGATCATCAACCACAAGACTTTGCTTTTCAAAAAAAGCCTTGATCATTTGCATCTTGGCATGCCGCACTGACAAATCATGCCATACAGCTGATGTCTATCAATATATAACCTCTAAGCTCGTACGTCTCAGAGAAGGGTGTTAAGCAAGAGAATAAATTCTCCACCACCAAACAGATATATATTTAATAAAAATCAATTAGCAAAGAATGAAATCCAATGTTAGACAAACATCCATTTACAAGTCCATTCTGGGTCTAAATGAAACCAGAGGCACCTTATTCCTCGTCCCATATGTGCAATACAGGAGAGAGGTCCTCGCATATCCATCGAACTCCAAGTACGTCTGAACGATCACCACTTATTACCTTGTCTTGGGTGTACAGCCCAATCAAGACATCAGTAATCATCCAAACGATGTGAATATCTCCAGTCTTCAACCACCGTCTTCATCATCGAATTTTAGTCGTCGTAGTAATTATTCAGAACGGGTTAAACCCGATCTTTCTGAATAACTTGCGAATTCTATAATCAATATTCAAGTGCTATAAAAACCATCATACGCCTCATTCCAATTCAAAATATTCTTTAATAAAATATTCACATTATTAGGGAAAGGTTCCCATTAATTTTATCAAAGATAAATTCTTTTAAATTTATTCTTCAATCTTCCTTTGGATATCGATTTCAAAAGATTTTATTAACTAGTTGGAATTATCGAACCATACCGAAGTAATCATTTATTTATTAATCCCAATCCCAACCATTAATTTTATCGAACCATTAATTTTATCAAAGATTTCAAAAGATTTTAACATATCAATGAAAATTGACATGCAGCTACTCTTCAACATTACGGACCCAACGAAACTTGTTTCATTGAATTCCGAGTTCATATGCACAAACAACAAATTTCTAAAGTCAAAATGTTGTCTGTTTTTCACTTTAAAAATCACTCCCGGTCATATACTGATTCTAAAAATCATGATTTTTGGAATCTTACCATTATTTGACTCTACGGATTCAATAAAAAAATTTCTTCGAATTCTGAGGTCGTCTCAATAATGTTCCTTTGTAAAATTTCTTAAATTAGCTTCAAAAATGCGATTTTGGCATACCTTTTCTTCTTGTACGCCCAAACGCTAACTCCAAAAATCATGGCCTTTTGGATTTAACCATTATTAGACGATATGAGTCCAGAAAAAATGGAATCGAATTCTGAGCTTCCTAGCAAAATTTCATTTTTTAAGGGCTATGCGATGATTTTAAAAATCGAATTTTTAAAATTTCCAATACAAATCTTATAAAACAATTTAATAATCTTACTGAGTTTGTTTTAAGTCGAATAAAATATAAAATCTGATTTTAAAATTGTTCTCAAACTTTATTTAGCAAAAATCACTAATTTATATTCGCATATTCCTGAAAATAACTTAAATCAAAATTTATATTGATTCCGAAAATACAGGTTGTTACAGAATGGTTGTATCAGTTCTAATGCGGAATATTTGTATGGGGTTATGCTTAGTTTGGTTCCGCGACACTCCAACCTCTACCTGGTTTGTCATTCCTTTATTTATATAGTATGCAATGAACTTATTCGTGGTCTCTTTCCGGATGAGCTACTGGGGATCTTCGGCAACTTAGGTGTCTGTCGGAATTTTTGGGCTACTTAGTTTCTAACGTCTGTATGAGTTTGTCTCGTTAGTTTTAGTTCTTTGTTAGTGTGATTTTGGACGGTTTGGTGTTTTGGTGTGATTTCATTGGTGATTTTTTCGTGGGGAGCGGTGTTATGGATGTGCCAAGATCTTGGTAGCTTGGCATTGTTTTTGGCGCTCTGTTTGGTTAATGCTTAATTGGGTTGTCTTGCTCCGGCGTCCATCGGCTATCCACGAGAAGCCTTGGCTCTGACCTTAACTGTCATGGATGGTGGAGTACCAGCCTGACCTTTTGCTTTGGCCTTGCAATTCGGTTCAAAGACAATGTCCTTTCCTTATTAAATCTACTATGAAATGATACAGGTTATGTTACGTCTCCCTATGCTATCGGTTCCATCACTTCGGTGAACAGTCTTGAGACGTTATGGTATTTACGATGGAGATTGTGCTTAGCACGATGTTGCTGCATGTGATTTGCGTGGCTCAAGAAGCAAGGACATTTGGAATGGTTAGTTTTGTGCTGCAACTATGTACCACGGCATTGGGACTGGTGTATAGGCAGAGGGTATTTTGTGTTTCTTGAGTAGTGCAATAATGCGATTCTCGTGGGTTGGCTTGCTCTGGTAGGTTCTCAGTGTAGAGCGTGTTTCTGTCGTCACTTTTTTGATCGTGATAAATATAATTCACTCCATGTGTGGAGTATGTAACCATAGCATCCTAGTATTGTGACTATCTCCTATAATATAATCCAGAATAGATAGTCGACAACCCACTATAAATGTCGTATGTAGTGGACGGACCACTTTATAAACCAAAATAGTAATCTGGCAATCTGCCAAACTTCTGTAACTATTGTATTTATTAATTATAATTAAAAGTGTCGCGGATCATTATAAAAACCAGCCGGCTCTGTCAAAATAATAACTAATATTTTTTTTTGAAAATTGTCTATTGTTGTTAAACAAAAACAGTTTCTACAACGATCTACTAACATGCAAAAGTAGGACAAAGTCGATCAAAAGACTGGTAACATTTAAGATGACTTAATTAGAATATAGTAAATATACTGGATTTTTGGAAATCTCCTTAATTGTACCTATGTTACTTCCTTCACGACATCTTAAAAGGACATGTAAATTTTGCTGGGATGAACCAAAATAAAATGTTTAAGTGAAAGGTTGTATCTATTGGAATGAACAGTCATGTCTGTTGAAATAAAGGGTCGTGCCTGTTGAAGTGAAAAGTCATGTCCGTTCAGTGAAGTGTCATGTCTATTTAATGAAGTGTCATGTCCGTTCAACAAATAGTCGTGTAAGTTCAACGAAGGGTCATGTCCGTTGAAATGAAAAAGTGTCTATTTGTGTTTGTAAGGTCATGTACTCCACTATATATAAGTGTGGTCATTTTGTTGCAAGCAAAAAAGGGCAAGATTGTTGTAAGTAAGAAGAAGTGGAGAAAAAAGTGACAAAAAGAAATTCAAGGAATTCTTTCTCTATAAAAGTTCCTCTTCTTCAATTCTACAAATTGGTATCAGAGCCTGGTCGAAATCATGGGATTTCTATTTGTTATACCGTCCGTTCTCACAAAAGAAAATTATGAAAGATGGAGTAATAAAATAAAAGAAGATTTGATTTCCAAAGGGCTATAAGAGATCGTTGAAAGCGGCTATGAATGGCCAAAAGATGTTAAAAATATGACGGAGAAAGAGATTGAGGCATTTACAAATTTGAGAAGGAAAGATCTTCAAGCTTTTATGGTGCGGAGTGAGAACGTCGATAAAGAAGCATGGTGTCATATTAATGGAGAAAAATCCGCAAAAGATTCATGGAATTTATTAAAAGAGGTATATGCAAAGGATGACACAAAAGTAGAAGAAGAAGATGAAGAGAAGGTCGAAGAAGCTGAAGAAAAAGAGGACAAGGATGAGGAGGACAACAGTGAAATAGAAAAGGTTGAGGAAGACATCAGTGAAAGTGAAAACAACTCTAAGGATGAGCACGATGCTTGCACAACGAGTGGGGAAAACAGTAAAGAGGAATTGCAGAATGAGGACAATTCAAAGAACACAAATGGGGAAAGCAGTAAAGAGGAAATAAAGAACGAGAACTCAAAAAGTACAACCAACTTAGATGAAGAGACAAACGAAACAAAAGTGGAAGTAAATAATGATGTTGAGATTACAGAGGTTGAGGAGGACAATAGTGAAACGGTGATGTAACAACCCACATTTTACGCATCAGAAGATCGTAAAATATTTTTATTTTATTTCCTGAGGGTTGGATCATTCTCATCTTTTGATATGTTGCTTATGGGGATGTGAGACATGTTTATAATTTTTACTGATTTTGTTTGTGACCATTTTGTCCCTATCAGTCTTGTACAGGGAATAACTTTTGACTTAGGTCGAATCAGAGGGTGAGATCTGTGCCATTGGAAAGGAATTGATGATTTCTTTTCCGTGGAGTGGTTACATTAAGGATTTGGCTCAACGGTTTGGGAGGAATCGTTATTTTAAGGTTTTCAGTTGGCTGTTCAGGTTTTGGGAGCCTAATGGGCTAAATTGGGGAGGCCCATTAGTGGGTTAGTAGAAACTATAAATAGGGGGTGAGGGGTATGGGGAAGAGGTTACTTCTCCCATTCCCTCTTTTGGTGGTCTTGAGTTCCTTCTTCCTCTAAAACCTTTCCACCATTAAAAATCCAAATCTAAGGAGGCAAATCATAGATCTACACCATTTGAGGCTAAATCTACATCGATTGAAGCAAGGATTCATTGGATCAAGGAGAGTGGTGCGAAGTGCTTACTGTTTGGATTCTTATTTCATCAATTTTAGCTTGTTTTGGAGAATCGGTGAGTGATTTGCATCTCTCACATGGATTCAATGAAGTATATGAATGTTTGGTCATGTTTTTCATCAAATTCAAGTTGTTTCCTTAAATCTACATCATGGTAAGTCCTATTTCATATGAATCACATTAGGATCTGATTTGAAAAGTTAAAACCGGAAATTCATATGCCATTTCATGCGTTTATGTAAGTAGATTTATCATTTATCATGATTTTGGTGAAATTTGCATAATTCTGGTAATAATCATCATATTCACGTTGTTAGTGATTTATAACATGCTTATTGTTGTGTTAAATGAATTAGATGAGTATATTTCGTCGATTGTATTGATTGGTGAAGTTTCGGTTGGAATTGGACTTAGATTGGGGCTGTTCAGGCCAGGGGTCGCACCAGAGAAACGACTACATTTGTGAAATGCTGTGAAATGTCGTAGTCGGTCGCGCATATGACAGCATTTGAGAAATGCTGTGGTCGGTCTCACCTACAACAACGTTTGTAAAATGCTATTGTCGGTCGCGCATGAGTTTTGGGTCGAACCTACGACAACGTTTGTGAAATGCTGTGGTCGGTCGCACATGAGTTTTGGGTCACACCTACGACAACATTTGTGAAATGCTATGGTCGGTTGCTAGGAGTTTTGGGTCGCACCTACGACAACATTTGTGAAATGTTGTGGTCGGTCGCGCATGAGTTTTGGATCGCACCTTTGACAACATTTGAGAAATACTGTGGTCGGTCGCACCTGTGACATCATTTGAGAAATGCTATGGTTGGTCGTACCTACGACAACATTTGTAAAATGCTGTGGTCAGTCGCACATGGGTTTCAGTCGCGCATGGATGCTAAACTGAACTAGGGGGTATAACAGCATTTCAGAAACGCTGTAAAAGGCTGTTTTGACATTTTAGCCAGTTTTTCATAGCGAAAAGGCTGGAGATGCTATAAAATGCAGTATCGACCAAACAAGGCTTGTTTTTGAGTCGATAATGGTTCTAGCTTCAACACGAGTTCAAGTAGGAAGGTTCGAAGTGTTGCAATGTGTTCATTGATCAGGGAAAAGCAACGAATAGGCAGACAACTCAGGTGTTGGGTGGTGGATAATGGTTACTCGAGTGGGACTTGAGTTTGTGATTAGTCGCCAGAGATGACGACTAGAGATGCAAAGGCCGAGAGATTATCGTTATCGTAAGCTCTAACAGACTTAAAGCAGGGGTACTTTAGGCAATCATGAAGGCCCTCGTACCTTGGGCAGTCGTGAAGGGCCTAGTTGTCGAGATTTGAGAAGATAAACATCCATGTCATGATGGCGTATGGAGTTATGCTAGAACTGGGGTTACCATTAGCCCTTGACATATGGCAGTCATGATGGTGCATCATATGGTTAACGATGGTTTCAAAGCAGGATTGGCGGTGATATCCAGAGTCTGTCATGGATGTTTGAATGTTTGGATGTTTTGTTATACCATCTCACGTGGATTATCCAACATCGAGGGAGATGTTTCTTGAGTGCTTGACTGATATTTGTTTAGGCCTCTGGGGAGACTACTTGAGGGATGTTAAACTCGATTAGGATTATCTACGTGAGACCTAAGTAATCTGGATGCTATGAATGTTATTGATGGTTGTTATGATTTCCAAGGATAAATTGTTGTTACCTTGGTTATGATGAACTGTAAAGGCTATCATTGTCGGACGTGGGGAAAGTGGGTGAGAGTTCTTCTCTAGTGTTGGGTAGTGGTTGGTAACTCTATCCATTCTCATATACTTTATTGATGAAGTTTGTTAGCTGTTTTATCGCTCACTAAGACTGTCATCTGACTCAAGATTTTATGTTTCCCTCTTATTACCTTGGATTGTTCATCCAATTGTGGATGGGTAGATTAAGTAGCAAGTAACAAGTGATGCTTTAGTGAGGACGATGATGTTGATCGATGGCGAGCAGGAGGCTCACGTACCAATTTTATTACTATCTAGTATTTTCTGTTTCCTTGATACTATATACTATGAGGGATGTAGTGAGGACCTATGTAAAAAAATATTATTCTTTGTTGTATGGATCTTTCTACGGGTTCTGTTAAGAGTTTTTAGTTTTCGTGCAATTGGATTTCACTATTACTACCTGTTGTATTTGTTCTATTATATCTTATCCTTGCGCTGTGAGATTTACGACAGGTATCGATGATGTTTATCTACTTTGATGATCGTCCATAGCTTCCTGACACACCTTTTTAGTGCATTATTCCTCTTGTTTAGTGCGGGGACTGTGGGCAGTCATCATAGGTGAGTACTGAAATGAGAAGGAGCACAAGGAGGGTTAAAGGAATTAAGATGAGTCCTTTAAGTAAAGGAGATGATGAAAAAGATGTTGAATATGAAAAGTTAGAAGAAGAGGCTAAGAAAGATGAAAGGATAAATCGATCTAATCGAGTTCGAAATTGTGTTTTAACACCTTAAAACTAGGATCTTAGAGAGAAAATAAATAAAAACTTGTATACATTTTGGGATTAAAACTCATACCTAATGCGTGAGATCCAGAGGAACGATAACAACCTCGAAATAGGAATCGAATCGAGAGCCCTCCTTTTGTTGAGCCTCTAGAGGAGTCCAATGGAATGTCCCCTTCATCAATTAGATTGAAAGAAGAAATCAAAGCATATGGTGCTAGCCGCCATGACCAATTTTACGGTTTTGGAAAGGAAATCGAGTGGAGCGTAATTTTTTTAGATTTGATCTAACCTATTTGATTTCGGTTAAGTCGTGTGTTTTTATAAGAAAGTAAAATCCCCTTTTAAAATGCAAGTATTAACCTTAGGAACCACCCCAATATCCGTTCCAATCCCAAATAAAATATAAAAAAATTGATATTTTATTTGTTCAAATTAGTTTCTCCTTTGTAACGTTCCTTTTGTGTGACCCTGTAGGTTAATATAACGTTGGCAATGGTTTTAAATCGTATTTAAAACCATAAACGGTGATTGGCACTAGCAATGCGTCGCTGCTACCCAAGTTATAATAAAATTATCGATTCAAAACAACCTTTTCTATGACCAGTGTATCAATGTAATATAATCCTTTTAACCTATATATCCAGGATTAAACTCAAGACATGGATCTTATCATCCTCTTTATAACTTAATCCTTTTTCTTGACCGATGAGTAGACTGTTTAGAACAAATCAATATCTGAGCACGACCATGCATTTCACAGTCTCACTCAATCAAGAGGCCCATGGATATCATTACGAATATATCGTAGGGTTAAATTCCATCTAGGTCATTCATAATTTTCATTCGATTCGAGATGTATCCAATAATCATCTTTATCGTTACTCTGTTACGAATAACTTTAAATGATATCAAAACACAAGTATCCTCGAATAAAATTATAATGATTTAAGGTCTAAGGACCATTACATCACTGTCACTATGAGAATAACTTATGATACTGTTAATTATATTCCACGTAGTTATCTCATGGTGGGCCAGCCCAATACGATATTCTCCAATACATATTTAAATTTTACATTAATCTCACGTATGTTAATGATCAATGAGATGTGATCATCAGTCAATCAACATACTAGTTGTAACAACCCGAATTTTCAAAACCAGTTTAAATTTTTTATTTTAACTATTTTAATGGATTTTGAATATTTAAAATGATTTATTTTAAATAATAATGACTAAAAATTTATTTAAATGATAATTAGAACTTATAAATTTATATTAATTATAACACGAGCCTGAAATGGCGAGGCAGTTTGAAAATTCGATTTTAAATTTCAAATGAATGTACAGAATTCAAAATAAATCGAATTTCAGTAAACAAGAAATGTTGGAATCTATTTAATTGTATCTTTCTAACGAATGTGAACAATCCAGATTTCATAATATAAATTTAAAGTTATGTCCGATTTAAAATTCAAAATAGTCTCTATGGAATTTTTAAATATTTCATATAATATATAGCCCTTAAAAATTGCCATTTTGCAAATGACCTCCGTTTTCAACGTAACCACATTTGTTCGATCTGGAATGTCAAAGTATTGTTAGATTCCAATTTTCATAATTTTTGGAATTGATATGTGAGCATGGTGAATTTAAACGCGTTTGGTAATTTTAGTTTGAATCTAATCGATTGGAAAAAAGACCATTTTTCAAATGGCCTCCAAATTCGATGAAATTAGTTTTGTTAGGACCGTATCGTCAAAACATAGCTAGATTTATTTTACTGGAATTTTTGGAGTCAGTATGCGGCCCCAGTAAATTAAAATGTACGTTGAAATCAATTTTGAACGTTATATTAATTTATATTTTAATTTTGATGAAAACTGGTCAAAACAATAGAATTGGCTTACGGGACATGTCCCATTGTGTCCAGAATAAGGGTATTTGGCTAGGGACGACAGTCGTTGGGTTCGGTTTGGAGTTCGAATGAAAAATTCACTTTTTGGAAATTAGAATAATATTAATTATGTTTATATAAATAAGTCTAACCCTAATTCTCCAAACCAAACCCGTCGTTCTTTGAAAAAAAAGTCGCTGCTCCCTCCGAGGCCTCCACCGTCAGAGCTCCCCAGCGCCTCCGCACACGCCACCAACCTCCCTAAGCCCCGCCACCGGCAAGCTTCCTCCCTCCTTCCCCAATTCGAACCCCAAGCCCCAAATCCACCTAAACCCTAGCGCCCACTGCTGACCACCTGCAGCCACCCCCGACCACTAGCTACGTCCGCCGCCCCTCCTCCGCCATCCAATTCGCTTGTGGGCCCCCTTCGACAAAAAATCCAATTTTTATTATTTTCTGTATTTATTTTAACACCATGACCTTCCCGCCTTCGTATCTCCCAAACCGTGCGCTTCTGGCCAAAACTCCAAAGTACCAAAATCAAAAAGCACGATTCTCTTCGATTCGGGTATATGGAAGTCATATTTTGGATTGTGGAGTTGTTCAGAAAACGCATCCAAAATCTGCTGTCTAAATACCGTCTTTTCGCAATTTCCAACGAAATGGAGCATTTTCGGGAAAAAATCCATTAGGCGAAAGTTGTCCGGAATGGCTCGTTTAAGCTAGAAGAAAAGTATCATGTGAAGATTGGAGCTCGTTTGCAAATTCTGGAACCAGAAAAGCAAATCAAAGTGACAAAAAACAACGGTGGAGTGAATCCCAATGTGAGAACACCTTCTCACTCAAATTAGTTTACAGTTAAATATATCCTAGGTTAAGGATGGGGCTTAGTAGCTCTTGACACTATTTATTGTACAAACCATGCTTGTTTGTTTGGATTGTATTATGGGAAAATTGACTGTATTGCGGTAATTGATTGTATTGTGGTTTTGTTGATTGGAATGATAAATGTGTATGGCGCGAGTCAGTATCAGGAGAGGGGTAATGCTAGACACTACTCCGGTTCTAATATCGCGCCGTTATAATGCCGAAATTTTCTGAAACAAATCTTTATTCATTAAAAATATAATTTTTAATGTGTATATGAACTATATAAAATATTCACGTGTTGAATAAAATGTATGAATGATAAAAATATCATTTTTATTGAATTTATGAACTATTTAATATAATCAAGTGTTGAAATAAATATTTTATCATTAAAAATATAATTTTCAACGTATATTTGAACGACATAAAATTCTCCTGAAATGAAAATAAATATTCATTTACAAATCAGACGATTTATCTATATACACCTATTTAACTGACATTGATTGGGATGATAAATTTTACACATCGCCCAACTGCATAAATAATAATCAGTGTTTGTTGATTGAAACCCCACACAGGTATTGGGATGATATTTGAGATACACTAATCCTAATTGTTTAGTTGTATGTCAATCGATTGGTTGATAGACTGTTGTAAGCGTTAATTATTTATATTTAATGCTTATTCAGTTGGGTAATGCACTCTGGATGATGGGTGATTGTTTATCTTTATTGTTGTATACATGTGATGTATGAAATCCATATAAATAAAATATTTGGTAATTGATTGTGTCTGGTTCCAATTCAAAAATAACAAATATTTTAAAATAACGAATATCTTAAAATAATTTTCAGTAAAGGATTAAAATGTGAATTTGATGTCCGATTTTGGATGGAAACAAAAATATTGAAATGTTTGAAGCCGTGTTGATTATATTTGCGCCATTTTAACGCGAACAATATTTATATTGATTTTATTTATTTTTATAATGAATATCGAAAAGGAAATTATTTGAAAATCTGATATTTTGAAAATATTATCATTTAAATATTATAATGATAAGGAGTATTCAATCTTGATTTAAAATTGAAATAAAATTGGGAATCGGTCTTAAAATGAATTTGTAAAATATGTTTTGAAAGAAATATATATCATATATATATATATATATATATTATATATATCAATGGCTTGAATAGAACGCGCCGCGCCGTGAACGTTCGCGAATTTCGACCATTGACTTCAAATTGACATTATGGGAGATCCGACCGTCAGATTCTCCTAAAACTGGAACTGTTGGGTTCGTATCAAAAAGAGCTTTCAATGAATATAAGAGATTTAAATTTGAACGGTTGGATTTGGAATTATGTCCAAATCAAATTTTGAAAAGGTCGCTATGGATGCGGCTCAATGGCCGTTATTGGAAACCGACTGTACGGGCCTTGATAAAATTATTAAAAATATTATTAATTTGTGTAAACTCATAATAAATGATTTGGAAAGAATTTGGATGAAAAATTCCATGTTTGTAAAGATAAAAATATATTTTTATCAAAATGAACTAGTTATCAACTAGAAAATTAATCCAACGTTTTTAAATAAATAAATTGGATTTGTGAATGGTTTTAATTTAACCAAAATTTTCCAATGTATGAATTGGAATGGATTTGAATAGAAATCATCTTCCGGAGATTTCGGTATTCGAATTCGTGACTATATGGATATTGTGGAGGAATTTGGAAGATAGATATATATCGTTATTCCCCATATGATATGTGTTGGCTTCATAATTTGATATTGAACGTAAGTCAATGTAATTTCTGTTTAGAGCCTTATATTTAATATCAAAGTGGATTTTTGGTTTGTCACGAATGGTGTCTTCAGTAACATTATTCTTAAACACCATGTGAAAAGAATAAATCTTTTAATTAAGATTATTAGAGTTCTGGTTATATTTAGTAATTTGAATAAAATGGTATGTGAATTAGGTTTATTGTGAACTGTGTTTTTAAGGACATTCGTTCTTTAACCCGATTAACAGTGAAATTTGATTTGGAATATATATTTTATTAAGATTTAATGGAAATTTTCTAAAGTAAAGTTTTCCAATTTAATATATTAAATTGGAATTGAATGGAATTTGATTTAGTAATAATCGAAGTGAGCTTCTGTGGAGGATTGGAATTTAAAAGGCTTTGCCGTTATTCCATTTACATTATTCGTCAGATACAGAAGTTGATATCGATTATATATATTGAACTGTTTTCCGTGAAGATTCCATAGTTAATGGAATTTGATTTTGGGTTTATCGTGAACTATGTTTTAAACGACATTGGTTCTTTAACCCAGTTAAAGACAACATTACATGTCTAACATTGTATTTTGAACCGTGTTATTGATCTCTGCTAAATATATATCTTTTTGGTGGCGGAGAATTTATTCTCTTGCTTAACACCCTTCTCTGTGGCGTATGAGCTTAGAGGTTATATACTGGTAGAAATCAGTGGTACGGTGTAGATTGTCGATGTGGCATGTTTGTGTTTCCAAAGTTAAATAATCATTAAATAATGATTGTTGGAAGAATAAAACTAAATGGAGTGTTAATGAATCTTTAATTAGATTAAAATGAGAATGTGATAATTTAAATTATCAAATTTGGGAAATGATCGAGAATGGAGTACCACTAGTTTTACTCTGGCGATAGTTAAATCTTTAATTAGATTTGAACGTGAAATGGTAATTAAATTTGCCGATAACACCGTAGGTGTTAGATATTGGGTACTACCAGTTTTGCTCCATGGGAAGAATATGTTGAGATTGGGATTAATAAATATATGATTACTTAAGTAAAGTTCGCTGATCCTGACTAGTTGATAAACCTTAATTTGGTTTAGAATTGAAAAAGGAAGATTAAAGAATAATTTTCAAAGAATTTATCTTTAATAAAATTAATGGAAACCGTTCCCTATTGATGTGAATATTTGAACAAAAGAATATTCTAAATTGGAATGAGGCGTATGATGTGTTTTTTTTGTAGTGCTTGATTTTTGATTATAAAATACGCGAGTTATTCAGAAAGACAGGGTTTATCCCATTCTGAATAATTAATACGACGACTATAAGTCAACGATGAAGACGGTAGTTGAAGACCAGAGATCTTCACATCGTTTGGATGATTAGTGATGTCTTGATTGGGCTTTACACACAAGACAAGGTAATAAGTAGTGATCGTCCAGACGTACTTGGAGATCGACCGGATATGCGAGGACCTCTCTCCTGTATTGGACATATGGGACGAGGAATAAGGTGCATACGTTTTCATTTAGACCTAAAACGGACTTGAAATGGATATGTGTCTGACATTGGATTTCATTCTGTGTTGATTGATTTCTATTGAATATATATCTGTTTGGTGGTGGAGAATTTATTCTCTTGCTTAACACCCTTCTCTGAGACGTACAAGGTTAGAGGTTATATATTGACAGACATTAGTTGCATGGTGTGAATTATCAGTGTGGCATGCTGAGATGCAAATGATCAAGGCTTTTGTTGAAAAGCAAAGTCTTGTGGTTGACGATCAAAGCACAACTTTAAATAGCATAACTTTGTGTATAGCATTAATCGCGAGCCTCACACCCGGTACGAGTCAAAAAGGGGATCGTGACCATTGGGAGAACTTGCGTTTCTTTCTAGCTAAAAGTGGTGTTGTAATGACCCGCATTTTCAGAGGTATTATAATTAATTTATTTAATTACATAAATAGTGATTTAGGGAATTAAATCATCGTTTAATTAAATAAAGTGAATATTTAATTAATTTAAATAATAGAGTAATATATTTAATTCAGAAATAATCAAAAATATTGAATATCACAATATTCTGTGAACTGGGTCGTCCCTATGATTTAGTTCAGCTTAGAGTTGAATTATATTAACAAATATATTCAATCGACATCAGTTTGAACGTAGGATTATAATATAATTAAATCGAGCACGTAACGACGCGGCAGTTCGCTATTTGGCGATTTGAACTTCAACTGAGTATACAGGGTTTATTTTAAATCGGATTTCTCTGAAACAAGAAACGTGTGGAGCTGGTGAAGTATATCCTTCTAGTGGAAGAGAAATATCGGGATTTCTTCATGTAGATTTTGAGTTACGTCCAAATCAAATTCTCAGAAATGCAGCGCCCTGACCATAACGATTTAATTATATTTTATATAAGGATTTAAATAGAAATCAAACATCGATATAACTCTGACGATGTAATATCGAGTTGTAAATCCATATAGGAATATTCTGAAGCTGTACGGTATTCCGTGTGAATATAGACGAGAATATTTATTTTTAAATATTTAATTTAATTATATTTAAATATATTTATATATTTAAATAGGCTATTTAGAGCTTTAAAAATAGTGTGACGACCGCCCATAACCCCCGCACTAAACAAGAGGAATAATATACTAAAGGTGTGCCAGGCTGCTATGGACGATCATCAGAGTAGGTAACACATCGAAACCTGTCGTAGAACTCACAGCGCATGGATAAAATATAGTAGAACATATACAACAGGTAATAATAATGAGGTATCATATAGCAAACTTTTGAAACTTCCTCAACATCCAGAAAGATTATCCAACTGATATCAAAGTTTGTACATATGGCCTCACTACAGCTCTCAAGCAACTCAAACAGCGGAAGCAGAAATACTAGATAGTAATAAAACTGGTACGCCAGCCTCCTGCTCGTCATCGCTCAGCTTCCTCATATCACTAAGCTCCATTACCTGTAACCTGCTACTTAGTCTGCCCATCCACAAACGGATGAACAGCCCAAGGTAATAAGAGGAGACATAAAACCTTGAGTCAGACAATAGTCTTAGTGAGCGATAATACAACTAACAAACTTCAACAAGAAAGTATATGAGAATGGGTAAATGAACAACTTATCTACCCACATCACCAGAGAAGAACTCAACCTTATCTTCCCCACATCGGACAGTGATAGCCTTTACACCAAGCATTTCAACCATTCATCCATAGAAACCAGAACACCCATTCAATCATACATAACACACATGACATCCAGATTATATAGGTCTCACACAGACAACGCTAATCGAGTTTAACATTCCTCAAGTACTCTCGCCAGAGGCCTAGACCAATATCACTTAAGCACTCAAAGAACATCTCCCTCGACTTTGGATAATCTATGTGAGATAGTACAAACAGAACAACCAATCATCCATGACTGACTCTGGCTATCACCGCCAATCCTGCTTCGAAACCATCGTTATCGTATGACTAACCCATATTGCCATCCGTCAAGGGCCATACTCGAAACCCTGGTTCTAGCGAAACTCCATACACCATACAACGAAATGTATTCCAGGCCATACAACGAAACCCAGGGTATTCGACCATACAACGAAATCGTATAACCCTTGCTCTGAGCCTGCTAGAACCCATGATAACGATAATCTCTCGGCCTTCGCATCTCCAATCGCTATCAATCGCGACTGTTCACCAACTCAGGATACTTTAGAGTTGTCATGCTCAGAACACCATAGAGCAATCCTCATCACCCAACTCAAGACACTTTAGAGTTGTCAATACATTCGTTGATCCACCTTGATCAACGAACACATTCACCACTTCGAGCCTTCCTACTTGAACCACCTCGAAGTTAGCACTACCTTTGATCCGAAGTAAGCATCAATCATAAGGATCAAAACAATCCATAGCATCTTATCAACTTGCTAAAGAAAGCCAACGACAGCACATAGGCCATTCACCACAGCATTAAAAAGCGCTGCTGAAATTCCCTCCATTTTAACCAACCAGGGTAGGACCGACCCGACCAACTCCAGGACCGACCCGCCTCCCTGCATCCTTGGACCGACCCACCCCCTTGGGACCGACCAGAATATGCTTCCACCTGACCGACCAAGATTTACCCCATCTGACCGACCAGCTCCTCTAGAGCGACCAGCTACAGAGCGACCAAGATTCCAGAGCCACCAGGATTCCAGAGCAACCATAATTCCCGAACGACCAGGATTCTAGAGCGACCAGCTCCAGAGCGACCTGCCTCCATGCAGCTTTGGATCAACTCGACCTCCTTGCAACTTTGGATCGACTCGACCTCCTTGGGACCGACCAGCTTTGGATCGACCCCGTCAAGACCGACCAGATTTTGCTCCACCTGACCGACCAGCTCCTTCAGAGCGACCAGGATTTGCTTCCAGTAAAACCAACCAGAATGCCACCATCTGAAACCGACCAGAAACACTTCTGCTCCTTCTGGACCGACCAGCTTAAACCGACCAGCTCCCTGACTTGCTTCCCAAGCCATACTTTGACCGACCACCTCATTCCAGACCGACCCGACCAACTCCAGGACGACCAGAAACCTGCACATCTCCAAATCGACTCTGATTTCGACCAAAACTTCAGCAAACGACGAATCCGACGAAACCAACTTATCTGATTCATCCAAACGCAATCACAAACATGTTATGCAACCAACAATATCATCAATTTAACAATTCCCATCAAAACACATAAATTTCCCAAAACATGATAAGTGAATCATGTGAACATAAAAACGGATCTAACTTGCATAATCTTGAGAAAAATCATAAAATTAACCATTTAAATTATCTAGATCAGATCCTAAGGTGATTCATATATAAAATGGACTTAGCATGGTGTGGATCTAAGGAAAATAACATGGAAATGATGAAATTAACATCCTAAAACCCATATACTTGCATGAATCTGAATGAGAGATGTAAATCACTCACCAATTCTTCTAATCGATGCAAAAACAATGAAAAAGCAATCCGGACAGTGAACACTTCGAATCAAATCCTTCAATCCGATGAATTCGCCCTTGAAACGATGTTGATCTAGCCTCGAATGGTATAGATCTTCGATTTCCCCCTTGGATTTGGAATTTTAATGGTGGATAGAGGAAGAAGGAGATCAAAGCCTCCCCATAAGAGAATGAAAAATTCTAACCTTTCCCCATATCCCTTACCCCCTATTTATAGTCTCCACCAACCCCTTAATGGGCCTTCTCCAAATCAGCCCATTAGTCTTCCAAAACCTGAACAGCCAACTGAAAAACCTTAAAACAGCGATTTCTCCCAAACTGCTGAACCAAATCCTTAATGTAACCACTCTACGGAAAGGGAATCATCAATTCCTTTCCAATGGCACATGTCTCACCCTCTGATTCGACCTGAGTCAAAAGTTATGCCCAGTACAAGACTGACAGGGGCAAAATGGTCACTAACAAAATCGGTAAAAATTATGGACATGTCACACATCCCCATAAGCAACATATCAAAAGATGAGAATGATCCAACCCTCAGGGAATAAAATAAAAATATTTTACGATCTTCCGATACGTAAAATGCGGGCTGTTACAAATAGCCACTTTTGCAAACGAAGTCGGAATCCGACAAAACCAATTTTATTGGATCTGCAATATTAAATTATTGTTAGATTCCAAGTTTGGTGAATTTTAGTGTTTCTGTGTGGCCGCACGGATTTTTAGAGTAAGAAACAGTCAGTATTTCGACAGTTAAAAATACGCTGTGTGAGCATACGAAGTCGGAATTCGATGAAACCAGTTTTGTTGGGACCGTAATGTCGAACTCTAGCCACATGTCCAGTTTGGTGATTTTTGGGTATCGTATGTGGTCGCAGGAATTTTAAAGGACGAATAAAATTAGCGATGGCTTAAAATAAAATATTAAAATAAAATATAAAAATATCTCCCTCCTTTATAAATACCGTTCCCAATCCCTTAAAACCAAATACACTTCCTTGGTCAATAGAAAGCGCCGTATATTTCCTCCACAAATTCGAACAGTGAAAGCAAGGTTTCAAAATCAAAGAGAAAAATCAAAATAAAAACTCTAAAAGCGTAAAACTTAGATGATTGAGTTCCCCTTGTGATTTGCTTCAAGTTAGTATGAGTATTGTTGGGTTCGATGCCCATTTTTGTGTTCAACTGTCGACACAGTTGACCTAGGGCTGAGCCACGGCAAGGATGGGGGAGGAGTTGAGTCGAACGGAGGTTGGAGGGTTGTTCAGTGGGTGGAGTCGCAACTATTGGGGAGGCTGGGTGGAATTCCGACACAAAAAGTGTCGAAGATCTGTACAAGTCTTCACGGGGACGGAGATGGCAAGAGCCGTGCGAACCAGACCTTGTGGTGTTGGCGAGGCAGAGGCCGAGGTGGGGAGTTCGAAGGTGAAGCCGGGAGGTTGAACGGTGGTGAGATGAACGGGGTGTAGGGGTTTGAAGAAATGGCGATGAATGGGTTGGAATCAGGATCGAATCGGTCTGAGGGAAGAAGAGGGATTTTTCCAACGGGTGGGCTTTCGAAAATGGTAGTTGGGCCGACTTATATAGGTTAAGCCCAAAATAGAATTTTGTTAAGTTATTTTAATTTTAAAATTGTATAATAACTTGTGTAAATCGTATCTTGATCATACGATATCAGAATTCAACGAAACAAGATCCGTTGGGATCGTACGGACGACGCCTACCCAACGAAACTGACTGGAAGTCCATCGGAGCTTGCTACAATTTATGGCAAAATAAATTGTCCGTCTGAATCAAATCGAGCGATGGTTATCGTTATTAACGATGACAGTCCAATGTGAGTAAAACTCACCAACTCTGAATAGTTCTATTTTTATGACGTATATTTAGAACTGATAAATGATGACTGATTGCTGTGTGTTAACTGTTGGTTGAGTTGTTTGTGTATTGATTGAAATCATAGGTAATGATATATATATATATATATAAATCGTTAATCGAATATTGATTCTATTTATTAGAATATTTTATATATGTGTTGTTTAACATCTGTGATGCAGGGGAACATGTTGTAGGGGTCCAACTGGACTCCTCAATATTTATGATACTGTTCTGTTCATATATTGTAATATATGAGGTGATATATAATCTGTTTTATTATGTGTGTTTAAATGATATCGATCATTGGGGTTTGCTATTTTAAATATCATAAAAAGTCCCTGGGATGTAAAAAGAATTTATTTCAATGTATATTGACATAAAGGGATTTTATAAAATTAACAGATTTTATAAAAGGAAATATTTCGAAAGTAAATAAAAGGAAAATATTTATAAAACGAATAGAGTTTTATAAAAGGGAAAATGTTGATAAAACAAATAAATAGAATAAAGGAATATCTATTTAGAAAATAAATAGGATAAAGGAATATTTATTTAGTAAATAAATAGCATTATAAAAGGAATATTTAGTTGGAAACTAAATAGGATTTTAAAAGGAATTTGACGAGATAAAAAGGAGTTAATCAGACGTAGTTTATCAAAAGGAGTTAATCAAACGTAGTTTATCAAAAGGAGTTAGTCAAACGTAGTTTATCAAAAGGAGTTACTCAAACATAGTTATTTAGGATAAGTTACCATTTAGCACGACTGCTAGCGTAATTCGCAGGCCTGCAGATAGCCTACGGCGGTCGGATGTTTCCTGAGGGAATCAGGCGTAACCATTGTGATCGCTGCGATCTAGAGTCAAGTGAATGGAGTTAAATTCAATATTAGTTATTCGAATAGGAGTTAAACAAATAGAGTTATTCAATTAGAGATTAAAGAAATAGAGTTAAGCAAAATTAGAAACTGACTAGAGATTAGTAAGTTGAAATGTTTTCTGAGTATCGATCTGATGTTGGTTTCGGCCTTCGGGGTTTATACTTGGGTAGTCATTCTCTTACTAGTTTACAGTTAGGGACTAATAGTTGTGGAATGGTAGTGATGCGTGAATAAGCTATGGAAATGTTTTTTCCAGGGTTAATAATGTATATTTTCTGAATATAGAAATGAGGAGATATATATATATGGTTGATGATTGATCGATATAATTTCCACTTGGAAATAATATTGTTGTTTGCACACGTGTTTTTCTTTGATAGTTAACTCATCGACTATCGAAGTTTTTGGACCATTTTAACGTTGTTAATATGGAGAGACCGGTTGGATTATTATCCGAATAACCACTCCGTATTGGCATAAGCGTTGCGAATCATATATGCCAAAGATAATTGAAGACGGAGTTATGCAAGGGCTATCCTGTTTACAGAATAGTGCCTTCGGTTTGTCCAGTCCCAGGACGACCTGTATGGAAGATTGTCTGACAGAGTATATCTAATAGACCGCGTAAGTTGATCTCTTCAAACATATCCACGTTTGGTGGCAGAGGAACTCGTTTCTCTTAGCTGTATACCCGTGGTATTTTTGGGGAAATCAATTTGTGATTTGGTAGGTATGACGATGTGACATTCAAAGTGAATGAAGATGTGGCATGTAAAAGATAAGCGTATCTTCTAGCCTCACATCCAGTAAATGGCAGAAGTCGGGCAGGCAGCATGGCTAAGTCGGTCGCTCCGAAGTAGGATGTATAATCACCTGATCTAGAGTTTCATTTATTTCTATAATCTATTGTCGATGTTGTCCCTTATCGGGAAACGGTTGCTGATCCCAACCGTTGGTGATATACATTCGATACACTCAAGCGAAATGAGTGGTCGGTCATGTGTGGCCGGGTTGCAAGATGTTCTTGTTGAACCTAGTGTATTCCTCTCTAGAGGTACACTAGAGAAAGGTGGTTCCATACCTTGTCATAGTTGGAAATCCATTACCCAATACGTGCTTGTTGTTTTGATTGTATACTATATATGTAGAAAGTGAGATGAAAGCGTTTCTGCTAGACGATTATTATATTGTAGTTGATAGACATTATTATAATATCAAAAGGTTTTTGATATAAAGATATTTTGGATTCTCATAAGGGAAAAACCCGTTCCGTTATAAGGCATGGTCTTATGAGATATCGCTTACTTGTTCGGACTGTTTTAAAACTATTTTACTCACACCAGTCCCATGACTGACCCAGAGTTTATTTTGTTTTGTTTTCCCTAAACTCTTGGGTGCCCAATTTTGTATGGGCAGTCAAGTAGTCAGGATTTGACAGATATACTTGGAGAGCTTGGAGCAGGAGGCTTCAGGATCATATAGCTATTGTTTATTTCTGCTGTGTTGTAAGTGTTGTACTTCGAAATGATATGTATATGCAAGTACAGATTTATATTTCAAAGTTATGTTGTATATTATATGTTATTCGTTCCGCTGTGAGGTTCGTGTTACTCTGATGTTGTCCTTCTTCTTCTTCTATTCTAAGTTTCTATCTTATCTTTCCTCACCCTCTGTTTTCTTTCTATTAATTTCCTGAATTTCAATTTAATTTGGAGTTGGACTTGTGTTATTTGGTCAGCTCAAACTGGACCGAAATTTTGGGTCATTATAGGTGTAATGGTATGGAGCCCAGACATTTTTACTTATTTGGATAATGGATTGCGAGGCACCTCATATTGAGTCCCTAGTGGCTCTAGATACTAGTCGCTACTAGCCAAGTGATATGTCCGATAGGACCAGGAAACGTATTGTTCAGGAATAACTAGTCCACTAAAGTATGAGTGGACTGTCCCTTTTTTTCCAAGGGTTTCCCATAGGTGTGATCCTGAGACATGTGTAGATTGTCCCGTATCGGTGAGGATACATCCCTTGCCTCGGCTCATAGATGGAAATCCATTTCCCAATACGCGACTTTTCGACTTTAGTTGTAGAAATAGTATAGCGACATAGTATATGGTAGTTATGTCGTCTATGATTGATACATTTACATTTGAAGTTGATTTGTACACTATGTACTTATAGTAATAGAAAAAAGATTTGTTTTAAATGTATCAAGCATGTTTGGCTATTATAAGGGAAAACTCTATCCTTCGGCTTACGTTGCATTGTGTGATGGGACCCGAGTCTTATAATAGCTTCATTTTTTCAAGAAGCATTGAGTTGTCTATAAACTGTTTTATGCATAGGTATTCTTGGGGGTAAACCCGTTCCGTGTTATACGGTGTAGTCCCTTGATTTACTCTATTTTAAAGTAAAGTTTTAATAACTGTTTTAGTTCTCACATTAATCCCATGACTGACCTGAAGTTTATTGTTTTAACCTAAACTCTGGGTGCCTCTATGTTCTGCATGGGCAGTTAGAAGTTTTGGTTTTTGCAGATATTTCTTTTCCAGGATCCTGGATTTACAACTGGAGCTATATTCGGAAAGCTTTCTATCCATGTATTTCTTTCAGTTGTGTTATGTATTATTTTTCCGCTGCTAATGTAATTTAAATCACTGATATTTTTCTGATGTATATTATTTATTCATACTCTTTTATGTTCTTGTACTCTGATGTAATTGTTGTAATAAGCAATGAAATGTTCTACTGTTTGTGTGACACCCCATGTCCGTTAATGCCACTCACTAAGGGAATGCATTAAGTTTCATGAAGTGTTATAGGTAAATAGATACAGAATAATTACAAGACAGATATAAATAAGATAGCAGCGGAAATTTAAATTTTTATTTCAACATAAATCATAATACCGTGGTCCACAATACCATAAGTCACAAAAACCATTACAATAAAATAACTTCTGTCTTGCATCATCAGAGCACATAAGAATATAAAAACATAATTCACCGATTGAAAAAGTTAAGCCATAGTAGAGACAAGAACTTGAGCCATACATCAGAATTAGCTCCTAGCAAGATGATATATGAGTCCTGAATAAGCCTGAGTGTTTCCTCCCTGAGAACCCGGAGGGGGGGGGGGGGAACGGAAGAAAGAAGGAGAAACAAAAGGGTCAGACATAAAGTCTGGCGAGTCTAGTTACTTTTAGCCAGTAAATAAATAAAAGTAACATGATAGGATATAAGATGATAAGGGAGATCACTACATAAATGGAAGGTGTGACAAGGTAGACAGGATAAGGTGTATATGCTTCTAATGATTACTCTGCACTGTTACTATATATCCAGAGAGAGATGATCCCTTCAACTATAAGGTGGTAGACTTAGGTATACGTCCAAATGTATCCTAACTACTACCCTGGTCGATCGGCTCCCTAACCCTTGTAGATACCTTGTGCTGTCCCCACAGTAGGAGGTATCACTTCCTAAAGTGGCAACCCCTCATCATAATAATGTGCACAACCACATCTACAGGTGTCACGGTCGTCTTATCCCCCTCTGCCCGGCTCATGCATGCACATGGCTCGGTCGGTTTGCGCCGTCCACACCGTCCTCTATGTTTGGATCTCTTACAATCAGTCTGTAAGCGTTCCCCTTCTCCGCCTAGTACGGAATACTTTGTTTGATACCTACTACGGGTTACTGACTGAAATGGGTCCCACACAATATGATACAAGCTCTCCCCTTTGTCTTGTATCCCCCACTAGGTTTTCACTGACTATGTATACCACTAGGTGTCTTTAATTACATAGCGTTATTTATTTCTACCAGTTATGCTTACCCTAAAGGATGTCTTTATTTAAATAACTTTGTTATTTCCTCCGGTTATGTATACCACTAGGTGTCTTTAATTACATAACCTTAACGGGTTAAGTTTGTGGGCCTATATGTGAATATTACCCACCTCCCTCGGATTTATTTAACCCACCCCTTTTGTTCAATTAAGTTTACTTAACCCCTAACTTACATTTAAGTTCATACAATCCCTATGGATTAACTTAGGTTAAGTAGTCCAATTTATTACCATGCCCATTTATGGTTTATAATGGGCTAGACCTCCCACATTAGGCCTACAACATGTGGATGCGGGATATGCCGGCAGGGTCCGGGCAGACTTATTCCACAGTTGGGTCTAACCTCGTGTCATAGCCCGATTCGTATTTACGTACTTAGACCTCCCACATTAGGTTCAACATTAGTGGCTGTTGGATATGCCGGTCGAGTTCGGGCAGATTTTCACTACTAATGCAACCAAACCTCGTGTCATAAGTACAGTTATTATTCCTAATTGTAATTACTAAACATTCCATTTTTAATTAATTAACCAATTAATTAATGGGTGCATTTTCTACAGGTCCCTATTAAGTTTCAAAATTAGGCTCACATCCGGTCATAAACTTATTATAAATTTAGCCCCTATTTTCATTTTTACGTGTTATTCATAATATTTGCATACATGTATGCAAATATTCAAAAAAATTGCATACATTTATGCAACTATTCTGAACGAATATTTGCATACATGCATGCAAATATTTTGAATTTTTGCATACATGTATGCAACTATTCTGATGAATATTTGCATGCATGTATGCAAATATTCGTTCAGAATAGTTGCATACATGTATGCAACTATTCAAAATATTTGCGTACATGTATGCAACTATTCTGAACGAATATTTGCATACATGTATGCAAATATTCTGAATTTTTGCATATATGTATGCAACTATTCTGAACGAATATTTGCATACATGTATGCAAATATTCTAAATTGTTGCATACATGTATGCAAATAAAGTTGAACTAACGTTGATGAATTGTTGCATAAAGGAATGCAATTTTTCTAAATAGAAAAATAGGGACCTAATTTACAATAAGTTTATGACCGGACCTGAGCCTAATTAATTTTCAAAATAGGGACCTTAGCCTAATTTCCACATAATTAATCCTTTCCTTTTATAGGTGTCAATACCCATTTTACCCAATAATTTGAATTATATGTCCAAAAATGTTCATATTCAAATTATGCCATTTTTAACCCTTTTTCCCCCATTCCTTAACTAGCGCCCTCACAAAATTGGCAGCATGCCTAGGTTAGACAACCGCATAGTCATAAACGATAATAGGGGAAATAATGGGAATATAACCAAAATGATCATCTTGGCATAAACATAAACTAGCATGATAATAAGGTGAACATACATACTGGCATGGACATGAAATTGTCATCATAACAAGGTGGACATAAAACTGATGAACGGTTGGCATTCAATTGATTCTCACATAACGATGATGTCACAATAAGCATAGTAAGATCTAAATTAGCAATTTAGATGTCCAATCCGTTTAGATCTAACATGATTACACAAAGTGATAAATTAGATCACATAATTCAGATCTAGAGGTTAAAATATATCCAACATGATAACACAAGGTGATAAATTAGATCACATAATTCAGATCTAGAGGTTAGAACTAACACGATAACACAAAGTGATAATCTAGATCTGACTAATAGTTTCAATGTCCACATAAATTAGACCTACTACTTTAGAAATAGATCTACACAAATCCATATCATATCATGTCATAGAAGTTACAATTAAGACAAAGATTTAGATCCAGTCCTAACCAATTCAAGGTGACATATGTTCATGATTTACATACATGATTAGATCTATCCAAATGATATAACTGTCCAAATTAACAGAATATAGTTACAAACCAAGATCCACAATAATAACATAGTAGAATAATCACAATTGAATTGGATTTAGAGAAATAGATTTATCATGACATAGCATAAGATATGATAATAACATAAATTCATGGTTTACATCATATCCAATTCACAGTCTTTCATAATTCACTTTAGTTTATCTAAACCTAAAAATAACAAGAAACTCACAACGTTAGGTTTAGAAACTAGAGAGAATGGATCTTGAATTCTTGGATTTGATTTCCCTTAATTGATAGATGAAGATAAGGGATCCAGTTCAATTCACACATCGGCAGAGTCTGGCCGCCATTGTTTCTTTGTGAAGAAAACAAAGGAATTGAGGTATATTTATAGCTAATAGGTTACAGAATTCCGATGCCACCTCAGCCCTAAAGGAATTGGGTCATTGGTCGCCACCCACTTGAAAAAGGCCCGAATACTCAGAAACCATTCTGGGCGCACTTTACAGGTGCGCAGTGTAAATTTGCCTTGCCACACTTGTGAAGTGCGCCAGTTATATCTGGTTTAATTTTCAAACTTTTATCGTCTGTAACTTCTTCATATGTTATCCGCTTTACGCAAACTAGGTGTCTATCCTGACCAGAATTTCGAGACGGGCGTAATGACATAGTCCGTTTTCCTTAATTCTTAATATTAAATTATTTGTTCTTTAATTTATCCTCTTTAATATCGTTAAAAATTTGGGGTGTTATATTCTCCCCTACTCAGAGAATTTCATCCCCGAAATCTCTAAGTTGAAAAGAATGTATCCTGCCATCCATCATCCATCTACTCATCCATCAATCACTGGCATCCGTTGTCCATAAGGATTTCTAATGTTTATATGAGTATATGCAAAGGTGTGTGTATATGTCCCAATACTAATGCGAGGATCAGGTGGTCTACTGATTCAGTTGACCTTCTTAATGCAATGTATGTTAGTGCCATGAATCCAATATGTAAACAAATAAGCCTATTATAACCTGTAAGCTCTATATGTATGCTCACTCGTTCGTCCAAATGCAACATCCATATGCTAGTTCATCCATTTCCATCCATAAAAGAAAACAAAATGCACATACATCCATATGCAGTATGAGAGTGATTGAGCCGATCTAGTGCTTAATGTGTGTGTATATGCATCCACAAGCAACCACTAACAAACACTTGCATCCATCAATCATAACATGTCTCAAACACATGTTTACATCCATAGGATTCCTATCTAAAGGTCAAAAAATACTATGGATAAGATATACTCAAATGATAGAAACAAGTACTGATAAAACTTTGGAAAAAGGAGTTAAGAAGATACCCTCGAAAAGAAAAGGGTACGAAGCACGAATCTTGTCTTCAGTCTCCCAAGTCGCATCTTCTGGGTTATCTCTCCATTGAACCTTTAGCAATTTGATCTCTTTATTGCGTAACTTCTTAACTTCTGATTCAAGAATATGGGAAGGAACTCGGCTGACTGTCGCCTTCCGTTCCACTTCTATCTCTACCAATATGCTCGGCTCAATAACTTCCATGGTGTCATGCAAGCACTTCCGCAGATGGGAAACGTGGAAAACACCATGAACGCCGGATAGATTGTCTGGGAGTTTTACTCTATAGGCTATTCGGCCAATCTCTCGGTTATGGGAAATGGTCCCACAAACCTAGGTGCCAATTTCCCTATTGATCTGAAGCTAAACACATTCCTCAGAGGTGACACTTTGATAAAAACCAAGTCTCCTTCCTCAAATTCGAGGTTAGTCCTTCTCTTGTCTGCATAGGATTTCTGCCTATCTTGAGCTGTTTTCATCCACCGTCGAATAAGGTCAATCTTTTCGAACGTTTCCCTAACCATATCTAGTCCAAGTAATAATCTTTCTGTAGACTCCCACCAACAAGTTGGTGATCTACAGGGTCGTCTGTACAATGCTTCGAAGGGTGCCACGCCGATGCTAGCTTGATAACTGTTATTATAGACAAACTCTACCAAAGGAAGATGCTCTTCCCAAGTCCCTCCAAAGTCTAGGATACACAACCTAAAAAGATCTTCAAGAATCCTGTTCATCCTCTTTGTCTGTCCATTGGTCTGAGGATGATAAGCGATGCTCAAACATAACTGCGTACCTAATGCTTCTTGCAAGCTCCTCCAAAATTCACTGGTGAAGATGGGGTCATGATCGCTCACGATGCTGGAAGGTGCTCCATGAAGATGAACTATCTCACACACATAAATTGCGGTAACCACGATGTCGTCCTCTTACTTTTAACTGGAATAAAGTGAGTGTTGTTAGTGAGTCTATCTACCACAACCTAGATACTGGTGTTGCCTTTCTTCGATCTAGGAAAACCATCTATGAAATCCATAGAGACGCTCTCCCATTTCCACTACGGAACCTCCAATGGATGAAGTTATCCACCGGGCTTCTTTTGCTCAGCTTTGACTTGTTGGCAAACTAAACATTGAGAAACAAATTCAGCCACATCTTTCTTCATCCCAGCCCAAAAGAAAACCCTCTTCATGTCGCTGTACATCTTATCACCGCCTGGATGAATGGTCATCTTAGAATGGTGGGCTTCTTCTAGGACTGCCTTTATTAAGCTTCCTGTTTGTGGAACAAAAATCCTTCCATCTCATCGTAACCACCCCTTTTCATCTATGGCATATATGCTGAGGTGACTAGAAGTTTCCCCTCTTCTGAGCTTATCTATGATGTCTAGAATCTGTGGGTTTTCTTATTGCAAATCTTTTATCTGGTCCATAAGAGTTAGTCGTATCTCTCAGGATGCAAACAAATCAGGAAAAATCTCGATGGAGGGTCTAAAATCAAAAGCTGATATGAACTCCAAGTTCTCTCTTTCCACAAACAGAGGACTCAGGGCCACCCTCTGCCTACTTAGTGCATCTTCCATCACATTACCCTTGCCAAGGGTATAAGAAATATCAAAATCATAAGAAGCTAGAAACTCCATCCACCGCTGTTGCCTTAAATTGAGATCCTTCTGCGAGAACAGATACTTGAGAGATTTATGATTGGTGTATAACTTGAACTTCTCTCTAAGTAAATAATGATGCCACGTCTTTAACGCAAACACTATGGCAGCTAGCTCTAGATCATGGGTGGGGTAGTTATTTTCATGAACTCTCAACTGTCTACCCCCATAACATACTACTTTCCTTCTTGAATTAGAACCGCACCAAGCCCTGTACCACATGCATCAGTGTAAACAGTAAACACCTTATTCCCGTCAGGCAAGCTCAAGACTGGGGCTGTTGTCAGAGCCCTCTTCATTCGTTGGAAAGAAACGCCACAATCTATATCCCATGAGAATGCCAAGTTCTTCTTCGTCAACCTGGTGAGTGGGGCTAATATCCTCGCGAAGTCCTTAATGAACTTTCTATAGTAGCCTGCTAACCCAAGAAAGCTTCTCACCTCAGTGGCATTTTTAGGAACTTGCCAATCTTGCACTGCAACCACCTTCGCGGGATTTACAGCTATCCCTTCTTTGGAGACCACATGCCCTAAGAACCTCACCTCTTTTCTCCAAAAATGACATTTGGAGAATTTTGCTTTAAACTGATGGTCACGGAGAGTTTTCAAAACTTCTCTCAAATGCTAGGCATGCTCTTCTTCACTCTTGGAGAAGATCAAGATATCATCAACAAAGACTACGACAATTTTTTTAGGGATTCCCGAAACACCCTACTCATCAAATCAACAAAATAGGAGGGTGCATTCGTTAACCCAAAAGGCATAACTAGCCACTCAAAGAAACCATCTGGAGTCCTAAAAGCAGTCTTATCTATGATGTCCTCAACCACCCTCAACTGATGAAACCCCGTGGCCAAGTCTAACTAAGAAAATACCAAGGCACCAACAAGCTGATCAAATAGATCATCAATCCTCGAAAGCTTGTGCCTATTATTCTTAGTGAGTTTATTCAGCTCTCTATAATCAACACACAAACGAAGCAAACCATCTGCCTTAGTTGTGAATACTACTGGAGCACCCCATTCAGATATGCTTCATCTAATAAACCCTTTCTCAAGTAGCTCCCCTACTTGCTTACTCAGCTCCCTCCTTTCCCTTGGAGCTATGTGGTGCACTGGCAAAGCAACTGGCTTTGCATTGTCCACCAAATATATACGAAAGTCGATCTCGTGCCTTAGAGGTAAACCACGAACCTCATCAAAAACATCGGAAAAATCCCGGACTATTGGAACAGATTGCAGATCGTCGATAGATGCATCAAGAGACTCTAGGAAACTAAGCATAACCTACCCTTGTGGGTCACACGAAATCTCGAGGGTTCTCCCATGACAAGTCAGATGCCTAACAACCCTCTTCTCACAATTCAGAATGGCACCATACATGATAAGCCAATCCATTCCTAGAATCAACCCATAGCCCATAAACCCGAGTACATACACGTCGCATTCAAACTCGACGCCTAACACAAATATTTTCAAACCCTGACAAATCATAGATAAATGAGCCGAACCACCAATGGGGTTTGAAATATCTACGGGATCCACTACCATACTAGTAATTAAGTGCAGAGATTCTACTATAGAACTAGATATAAATGAATGTGAGGCACCAGAATCAAAAAGTGTTCTAATAGGATGGTTTGAAAGAGAAACTGAACCTTCCATAGAAACTTTTCTACCTCTATTAGGAGCACTGGTTGCGAGAGCATGCACCTGCCCTCCAGAATTTCCTGCCCTTTGACCTTGTCCCTGTGATCCCCGTTTCTTTGGGCACTCTTTAACAAAGTGTCCGGCCTCTCCACAGTGGTAGCAGGAGTTCTTCCTTCGCTTACAGTCTTTAACCAGATGACCTTCCTTCCCATAATGGTGACATTTTCTCTTATCCTTGCCTTTATCATTCTTCCCTCCTTTATTCTGCTGTTGATGCTGCCCCTTCTTGAGCCACACCTTCTTATTTTGCGATGGCTCCTCAACCTTCTTTTCTCCCTTGTCTTCCTCATACATTAGGGCTATATCGATAAGCTTTTCGAAAGTAGCCCTCATTGGGATATGGGACATGGCTAGACCATGTAGAGGCTCATTCAGGCCTTTAGAAACCGCAAAGCCCTTTTGTGTGGCGTATCCACCAACTCTAAACTGAACCTTGCCAGATGGTTGAATTTATTCACATACTCTTTTACCGTCAAGTTTCCTTGTTTGAGTGCTAAGAATCTCTCCATCTGCATGCTGCTTTCAGCTTGAGAAAGAAATTTCATTTCGAACCTCTATCTAAAATCTTCCCAAATTTCCACCAGACATCCAGCCTGAGTGACTTCCCACTAAAATGAGGCTTCGTCCTTCAGTAGCCAAGCGGCTAACTGAACCTTCCTTCTATCCTCTACTTCAAAGATTACGAATAAATCCTCGGTTTCCTTGAGCCAATTCCGAGCTTCTACGAATGTCTCTTTCCCATGGAATGACTTTCCTCCCATAGCAAGGAAGTCTTTGCAGATCTTGGCGAAGTTATCTGCTCTTAGAGGGAGAGGAAGGGGAATGCCTAGTGAAGCTGGGGGAGGAATATTTCCTTGGCCTTCAGCAGGCGCCGTGGCCTCCAAATACCTACGGAATCATCCGGCTATTGTGACGCCCTCTGGGATATTAGGAATGTTTTGTTCCCCAAACATGCTGAAAAGAAAAAGGAAGAGGTTTAGACAAAGGACCGAAGGGTATTACATATGGACTTTTGGGAATGTTTTTCAAAATAGACTTTTCTTTATGAAAATGCTTTCTTTTAAAACCCTTTTGAAAATAATTTTCAAAAACTTTTGTCTAATTTGGTAACCTTCAGCTCTAGTACCAAGTGTGACAACCCACATCCATTAATGTCACTCACTAAGGGAATGCATAAGTTTTGTGAAGCGTCATAGGTAAACAGACACAGAATAATTACAAGACAAATATAAATAAGATACAAGCGGAAATTTTAATTTCAATTTCAAAATAAATCATAATACCATGGTCCACAATACCATAAGTCACAAAAACCATTACAGTAAATTAACTTGTGCATTGCAACATCAGAGTACATAAGAATATAAAAACATAACTCCCCAATTGAAAAAGTTAAGCCATAG
This sequence comes from Allium sativum, assembly GCA_030737875.1. Classification (NCBI taxonomy): domain Eukaryota; kingdom Viridiplantae; phylum Streptophyta; class Magnoliopsida; order Asparagales; family Amaryllidaceae; genus Allium; species Allium sativum. The sequence goes on along the minus strand of CM060911.1, from coordinate 105,437,884 downwards.
TAGAGACAAGAACTTGAGCCATACTTCAGAAGTAGCTCCTAACAAGATGATATCTGAGTCCTGACTAAGCCTGAGTGTTTCCTCCCTGAGAACCTGGGAGGGGGGGGGGGGGGAACGGAAGAAAGGAGGTGAAACAAAAGGGCCAGACATAAAGTCTGGCGAGTCTAGTTACTTTTAGCCAGTAAATAAATAAAAGTAACATGATAGGCAGATAAAGTGGATAAGGGAGAGATAACTACATATATGGAAGGTGTGACAAGGTAGACAGGATAAGGTGTATATGCCTCTAATGATTACTCTACACTGTTACTAGTATATCCAGAAAGAGATGGTCCCTTCAACCATAAAGTGGTAGACTTAGGTATACGTCCAAATGTATCCTAACTACTACCATGGTCGATCGGCTCCCTAACCCTCGTAGATACCTTGTGTTGTCCCCACAGTAGGAGGTATCACTGCCTAAAGTGGCAACCCCTTGTCGTAATAATGTGCAAAACCATATCTATAGGTGTCACAGTCATCTTATCCCCCTCTGCCCGGCTCATGCACGCACATGGCCCGGTCGATTTGCGCCACCCATACCATCCTCCACGTTTTGATCTCTTACAATCAGTCTGTAAGCGTGCCCCTTCTCCGCCTAGTACGGAGCATTTTGTTTGATACCTACTCTGGGTTACTGGCTGAAATGGGTCCCACACAATATGACATAAGCTCTCCCCTTTGTCTTGTATCCCCCACTAGGTTTTCACTGACTATGTATACCACTAGATGTCTTTAATTACATAGCCTTATTTATTTCTACCAGTTATGCTTACCCTAAAGGGTGTCTTTAATTACATAACTTTGTTATTTCCTCCAGTTATGTATACCACTAGGTGTCTTTAATTACATAACCTTAACGGGTTAAGTTTGTCGGCTTATATGTGAATATTATCCACCCCCTCAGATTTACTTAACCCACTCCTTTTGTTCAACCAAGTTTACTTAACCCCCAACTTAAATTTAAGTTCATACAATCCCTATGGATTAACTTAAGTTCAGTAGTCCAATTCATTACCGTGTCCATTTATGGTTTATAATGGGCTAGACCTCCCATGTTAGGCCTATAACATGCGGATGCTTGATATGCTGGTCGGATTCGGGCAAACTTATTCCACAGTTGGGCCTAACCTCGTGTCATAGCCCGAATCGTATTTACGTACTTAGACCTCCCACATTTGGTTCAATATTAGTGGCTGCTGGATATGCCGGTCGGGTCCGGGCAGACTTCCACTACTAATGCAACCTAACCTCATGTCATAAGTATAATTATAATTCCTAATTGTAATTACTAAACTTTCCATTTTTAATTAATTAACCAATTAATTTATCGTTTCCTTTTACAGGTGTCAATACCCATTTTACCCAATAATTTGAATTATATGTCCAAAAATGTTCATATTCAAATTATGCCATTTTTAACCCTTTTTTCCATGTTCCTTAACTAGCGCCCTCATAAAATTGGCAGCATGCCTAGGCTAGACAACAGCCTAGTCATAAACGATAATATGGGAAATAATCGGAATATAACCAAAATGATCATCTTGGCATAAACATAAACTAGCATGATAACAAGGTGAATATACATACTGGCATGGACATGAAATTTTCATCACAACAAGATGGACATAAAACTGATGAACGATTGGCATTCAATTGATTCTAACATAACTATGATGTCACAATAAGCATAGTAAGATCTAAATTAGCAATTTAGATGTCCAATCGGTTTAGATCTAACATGATAACACAAGGTGATAAATTAGATCACATAATTCAGATCTAGAGGTTAAAATTTATTCAACATGATAACACAAGGTGATATATTAGATCACATAATTCAGATCTAGAGGTTAGAATAGATCTAAGATGATAACACAAAGTGATAATCTAGATCTGACTAATAGTTTCAATGTCCACATAAATTAGATCTACTAGTTTAGAAATAGATCTACACAAATCCACATCATAGCATGTCATAGAAGTTACAATTAAGACAAAGATTTAAATCCAATCCTAACCAATTCAAGGTGACTTATGTTCGTGATTTACATACATGATTAGATCTATCCACTGATATAACTGTCCAAATTAACAGATTTTTATTAACCACAATATAGTTACAAACCAAGATCCACAATAATGACATAGTAGAATAATCACAAGTGAATTGGAACTAGAGAAACAGTTCTATCATGACATAGATTCATGGTTTACATCATATCCAATTCACAGTCTTTCATAATTCATTTATTTATCTAAACCTAAAAATTACTAGAAACTCACAGCGTTAGGTTTAAAAATTACAGAGAATGGATCTTGAATTCCTGAATTTGATTTTCCTTAATTGATAGAAGAAGATAAGGGATCCAGCTCAATTCACACATCGGCAGAGTCTGGCCGCCATTGTTCCTTTGTGAAGAAAACAAAAGAATTGAGGTATATTTATAGCTGCTAGGTTACATAATTCGGATGCCACCTCAGCCCTAAAGGAATTGGGTCATGGGTCGCCACCCACTTGAAAAAGGTCCGAATACCCAAAAACTATTCTGGGCACACTTTACAGGTGCTCCAATGTAAAATTGCCTTGGCGCACTTGTGAAGTGCGCCAATTATACTGGTTTGATTTTCAAACTTTTATTGTCCGTAACTTCTTCATATATTATCCATTTTACGCAAACTAGGTGTCTATCCTGACTAGAATTTCGAGATGGACGTAATGACGTAGTCTGTTTCTCTTAATTATTAATATTAAACTAATTATTCTTTAATTTATCCTTTTTAATGTTGTTAATAATTTGGGGTGTTACAGTTTGTGTTCTAATTTGTCGTGTTTTCAACTCAATCCGGACTTTCCCTTACGGGTGAGTTTGGGTCATTTCACTAGTATCAACGCTTAATTGTTGTCCTATATAAACAATAAAACTCGACTAGGGATATTTAAGAATTATAATACTCATTATATTATATAATCTCAAATTCAAGTCTTGCTTGAACTATATAATTCTGTATTATAATTCTAAGGACTTCTATTATATTAATATTTATATTACGCAGTAAATATAATATAATAGATTATTATTTTATTCCAAATAAAACAATAACACCAGCAGTGTTATCAATCTCATAATATGAGGCAACCTCTAGGGCATAAACCTAACGAAAGAAAGGTTGAGAAGAGGAAGTTGTAGCTGAACTGAGAAGAAAATTGATAGATGAAGAGATTAAAAAAATGAGAATGGCCAAGGAAAGAGATAAAAGGAAGAAAGCACAAAAGGAGCAAAAAAGAGATGAATACAAAGTCCAAAAGGAAGCTGATGAAAAAAAAAAAAGAAAGCAAGCTTGGATGATTTCTATAGTTCTACCAAAGTACGTAAAAAAAAAGCACAAGTGGTTTCATGTTCAACAAATGTTGCTGCATTGCGAACTTGAAGGAAATTTGGTTTTAGGGAGACATTTGTTGGGATAAACCAAAATTAAATGTTTAAGCGAAAGGTCGTATCTATTGGAATGAATAGTCGTGTCTGTTGAAATAAAGGGTCGCGTCTATTGATGTGAAAAGTCGTGTCAGTTCAATGAAGTGTCATGTCTATTTAATGAAGTGTCATGTCCGTTCAACGAATAGTCGTGTCAGTTCAAAGAAGGGTCATGTCCATTGAAATGAAAATGTGTCTATTAGTGTTTGTAAGGTCATGTAGTCCACTATATATAAGTGTGGTCATTTTGTTGTAAGCAAAAAAAGGGCATGAATGTTGTAACTAAGAAGAAGTGGAGAAGAAAGAGACAAAAGAAATTCAAGGAATTCTTCCTCTATAAAAGTTCCTCTTCTTCAATTCTACAATGACTTTAGCCAAAGAATAGATGTTAGAAATCATGTAATTAAGTGAGCAATAAGTTAAATAATAGTGAAAATTTAATAGCAGCTTCCATATATTATGTTGCCAAAACATTATTGAAACATGACTTTGTTTTAATATACTATTACTTTTGTCATCATAGCAGGAAATCCATTTTTTTGCATATGAAACTTACTGCAATGACATTCTTCGTAGGGGCATATTAAAAGTTGTTTGATTGTCAAACACTTCATTTAGTACAGTCGATGACACTACACAATATACAATCAATATTAACTAAAGCAACATTATGTTGAAGACTACGTACTATTATAGCTAATGGAATAAACGTGAGATGGTAAATCTAAGGGAAGCAGTCAATCTCTTTTATACAGTATGAGACCAGAACATGGTGGTAGTTTGTAACAACCCGAAAATCTGGGCCAGTTTAAAATTTTTATTTTGGCAATTTTAGCGAATCTTGAATATTTAAAATGAATTATTTTAAATAAAAACGACGAGAAATTTATTTTGAATAGAATTCGAACGTATACATTATATATGTCGTCGTTAGAATATAAATAATTATATATAATTATAAAAGGAATTGAAAATGGCGCGGTAGTTCGATAATTAGATTTCAAACATCAATTGAATGTACCGGGTGTAAAACAAACCGGATTTTAGCAAAACCAAAAACAATAGGATCTAATTGTGAATATCTTTCCAACGAATCCGAAGAATCAAAATTTCATAGCGGGAATCAAAAGATATGTCCAATTGAAAATTCTGAATAGTCGCTATGGAATTCCGGCCCTTAAAAATGGACATTTTGCAAACGACCTCGGATTTCGACGAAACCACTTTTGTTGGGTCCGTGATGTCAAGTTATTGCTAGATTCCAAATTTCATAATTTTCCGAATCAATATGTGAGCGTGGCAAAGGAAAACGCATTTAACCAGTTTCAGTTGATTTTAATCGACTGGAAAATGACCATTTTTCCAACTGTCTCAGAATTCGATGAAATTAGTTTTGTTAGGACTGGATCATCAATACGAAGCTAGAAAATATTTTTCTGGAATTTTTAGGGTTAGTATGTGACCCCGGTAAATTGAAATGTACGTTTAAAATTCAATATAATGATTTAAATGTAAATTTGACGAAAACTGATCGAAACAACCGAATTGGCTTGCGATACATATCCCATTGTGTTCGGAATGGGGGTAAAACGCTACGGACGACAGTCGTTGGGTCTCGTTTGGAGATCGGGTAAAAAGTCAACTTTTAAAGGAATTAAATAATATATAAATTAATTTATAAACCCTATTATCTCTCTCCCTCCTCCATCGTTCATTACAGATCTGAGAAAAAAAAAATTTGCGCGCCCTCCTTTACAATCCCGTCGCTCCCTCCGACCAGCGTCCCCACCCGCCACCGCCCAGGCGGCGCCGTCCACCGCAACGCCCCCCTTTGTTGCGCCCTCCTCCTCTCTCTTAGGCGCGAGCTCGAACCCTAAAACCCCCGTTTCAGTCCACGCCGCGGCCCACCACACCCCACCTGAGCGCCGCCCCCATCTCCGACATACCCTCCGACCTCCTATCCCCTTCCCCGTTCTCCTCCATCTCCCACGTGGAGACCCCGACGCCCTAGCCCCCTGAAACCGCAGTCAACCTCTACGCTGGCCCCACCACTGCGTCATTGCCTCTGCCACCACCAGCTCTGTAATAACCCGCAAAATCTGGGCCAGTTTAAAATTTTTATTTTGGCTATTTTAGCGAATTTTGATTATTTAAAATGAATTATTTTAAATAATATCGACGAAAATTTATTTTGAATAGAATTCGACGTATATATTATACGCGTTGTCGTTAGAATATAAATATTTATATATAATTATAAATAGAATTGAAAATGGCGCGGTAGTTCGATAATTCGATTTCAAACTTCAATTGAATATACCGGGTGCAAAACAATCCGGATTTTAGTGAAACCAAAAATAATGGAATCTAATTGTGGATATCTTTCCAACGAATCCGGAGAATTGAGATTTCATAGTGGGAATCAAAAGATATGTCCAGTTGAAAATTCTGAATAGTCGCTATGGAATTCAGGCCCTTAAAAATGGACATTTTGCAAATGACCTCGGATTTCGACGAAACCACTTTTGTTGGGTCCGTGATGTCAAATTATTGCTAGGTTTCAAATTTCATAATTTTTCGAATCAATATGTGAGCGTGGCGAATGAAAACGTGTTTGACCAGTTTCAGTTGATTTTAATCGACTGGAAATTGGCCATTTTTCAAACGGTCTCAGAATTCGACGAAACTAGTTTTGTTAGGACCGTATCGTCAATACGAAGCTAGAAAATATTTTTCGAGAATTTTTAGGGTGAGTATGTGGTCTCGGCAATTTGAAATGTACGTTTAAAATTGAATATACACTGATTTATGATTTGATTTTGAGAAAAACCTATCGAAACAGCCGAATTGACTTACGATACATATCCCATTGTGTTCGGAATGGGGGTGAAACGCTATGGACGACAGGCAGTGGGCCTCGTTTCGAGGTCGTATGTGAAAGTCAACTCTTTAGGATAAAATAAATAAATTAATAAAAAAAAAAAACTCCTTTCCCCCTTTTAACTCTGGCCCCCCCCTTCAGTTCGATCAAAACCCGATTTCAATAAAAAAAAAAAAAAAAAGAAAAATTCATCGCGCCAGGCGCGACGATCATCGTCGCCACCCAGCGCCGGGGCCGTGCCACCTCCGGCCGGCATCCCTCCAACCGCAGCCCACGTCCGACGCCCCCCCTCCACATTTCGAATCGAAGAAGCCCCGTAGCCCCTTAACCCCCAAACCTAACCCTAGGCGACCATCACCAGGCCAGCGCCTGCCCCACCACCCCACGACCACCTGCTCGAGCCCGTGCCCCCCCCCAAATGCGATGGAAACCGTGCCGCCAGCCTGTGGGCCCACGCCACCCCCTGGAAATTGCGACGCTGACTGATGAACGCAAAACCCCTCTCGCCCAAGCTAATGTAAGTGTTTTAATTCGATTGTTAAACTGATTTTTAGTTAATTTTCAAAATAGAGAGATTAGAGTTTTCAAAACAAAAAGATTAGAATTTTCTGAAGTAAAAAGATGTGATTTTTGTTTTGAATAACGCTTTAGAAACGATTTCTATATAAAGTAATGGTTTTTAGGATGTTAAAGTAATGATTTTTACGGTGTTAAAGAAACGATTTACATGTAAAGATATAATTTTTATTATAGTAAAAGGTTGAGGATATAATCTTTATTATGGTAGAAGGTTAAAAATATAATTTTTAGATAAGCAAGAAGCTAAAAATATGATTTTTACTTGTGTAAAGTATTAAAAATATAATCTTTATTAAGTAGAAGATAGAAAAATAGGATTTTTATATATTGAACTTCGATAGAAAAATAGAATTTTTATATATTGAACTTCGATAGAAAAATAGGATTTTTATATATTGAACTTCGATAGAAAAATAGGATTTTTATATATTGAACTTCGATAGAAAAATAGGATTTTTATATATTGAACATCGAAGTAAAAATTCGATTTTTATATATTGAATAGTGAAGTAAAAATTCGATTTTTACATAGGTAGTGAAAGCGGGCAACGAAGATGCGATAGCGATGAAGATTTCTACCACAGAAGTGCCGTGGAGCTAGGATAGCTATATGTGAGAACTTCTCACTCAAATTCTATTTTTCTAGTTATATATATATATACTAGGATGCAGACGGTGCTTAGTAGCACCCGACACCCGTCATCCACAGACCATGGATGGCTTGTTTGTTAAATTGTTTGGTTGTGTAGTTATATGATTTGATTTGAATGTGGTTTGTGGTGTGAAAAATCGAATCGATAAATTGGTTAGGATTAGACGTGCGCCGTTATAAGGCGAAGGAGTAAGGCTAGGTTAGACTCTTACTCCAAATTTTGTGGTTTGCAAAATGAGATTGATTTGATTGATGTGTGAATGGCGTGGGCCTTCACTAGACCGGGGATAAGGCTAGGCCTCGTCCCGTTTCTAGTATCGTGCCGTTATGCCGCCGAAATTTTCTAAAATACCATTAGAAAATAAAAATATCATTTTATTGTGTAAATGAATAATAGAAATTCATATGTTGGAATAAAATGTTTTATCGTTAAAAATATAATTTTTAACGTGAATATGAATATCGTGAATGTGAATAAATAAATATTCATTTACAAACCAGACGGTTTGTTTATGTACACCTATTTGAAGGACATCGATTGGGTCGATAAATTTTACACATCGCCCAACAGCACAAATAAAATTTGTGTTTGATTGTTTGAAACCCCACACGGGTGTTGGGATGAAATTTGAAGTTCACTCATCCTGATTGATTAAATATGTCGATCGATTGATTGACAGGCTGTTATAAGCGTTAGATATCTATATTTGATGCTTATACAGTGTAGTGCACTTTGGTTGATGGTTGATTATTTTTCAATGCTATTATACATGTGTTGTATGAAAAATCCATATAATTAACTTTATATGGTAATTGATTGGGCCTCATTCCCGTTTTAAAATAGAAATATTTGAAGTAGAAATATTCGAAATGGAATATTTGAAAATATCAATATATGAAGCCGTGTTGATTAGATTGACGCCATTTTGACGTGAACGATATTTAAAACGATTTCGAAATGAATTGAATTGAAAACGATTTCGAAATGAATTGAATTGAAAACGATTTCGAAATGAATTGAATTGAAAACGATTTCGAAATGAATTGAATTGAAAACGATTTCGAAAGGAATTGAATTGAAAACGATTTCGAAACGAATTGAATTGAAAACGATTTCGAAATGAATTGAATTGAAAACGATTTCGAAATGAATTGAATTGAAAACGATTTCGAAATGGATTGAATTGAAAATGATTTCGAAATGAATTGAATTGAAAACGATTTCGAAATGAATTGAATTGAAAACGAATTCAAATTGAATTGAAAACGAATTGAAATGAATTCAAATTGAATTGAAATTTGAATTGAATAGAAATGAATTTTGAAACGAATTTATAAAGAAGAATTCAATTTTGCTTTGAATTGAAATGGAAGTTGAAATAGATTTTGAAACGAATTTTAAAACTATTTATATAATTCGTTTTAAATAGAAATCGACGAAATATATATTATATATATTATATATATAATATAATGGCCTGAATAGAACGCGCCGCGCCGCGGCAGTTCGTGAATTTCGACCATTCATTTCAAACGAACATTACGGGAGATCCGACCGTCGGATTCTCCTAAAACCGGAATCGTTGGGTTCGTATCGAAAAGAGCTTTCTAACGAATATTAGAAATTTGAAATATAACGGTTGGATTTGGAGTTACGTCCAAATCAAATTTGAAAAAGGTCGCTGTAAGTGCAGTTCGATGGCCATTGATGGAAATCGACTGTACGGGCCTTGATAAAATTATTAAAAATAGTAATAATTTGTGTAAAATCATAAGAAATGATTTGTGAAGATTTGGGATGAAAAACTCCATATTTGAAAGGATAAAAATAGATTTTTATCGAAATGAACTAGTTTTGAACTAGAATTATAATTCTATTTATTTTTAAATAAATAAATTGAATTTGAAAAGGGTTTTGAAAATAACCAGAATTTCCAATGATTGCATTGGAGTGGATTTGAATTGAAATTGTCTTCGGAATATTTCGATGTTGGAATTCGTGATTATACAGGTGGTGTTATGGAAATTTGAAAGATATATATTTATATCGTTATTTCCAATACGACATTTGTTAATCGTAGAATTTGATATTGAATATAGGCCGATATATTTTCTATTCAGAGCCTTGTATTGAATATCGAATGTGATTTGGGTTTGTCGTGAATGGTGTCTTCACTAACACTGTTCTTGAACCCAGTTGAGAAATGATTAAATCTTTTTATTTAGATTTAATGAAGTGTACCAATTAAACGATATTTAATTGGAATTGAATTGATATTGATTTTTGGGTTTATCGTGAACAGTGTTTTAAATAACACTTGTTCTTTAACCCGATAATTAATGGAATGTGATTTTGGGTTTATCGTGAACCGTGTTTTGAATGGCACTGATTCTTTAACCCAGTTAAAGATTAAAACTAAGTGGAGTTTTAATGAATCTTTAATTAGATTGAAATGATCGAAAATGGAGTATCACCAGTTCTTGTTGCTGGCCCTGTGTGGGCTGGGTTCGCGTGATAGGGGGTTCTCGCTTCGCAGTTTGGTGGCGAACGGGAGACTCTTACCCCTACATGTCCCTTGTGGTGGGGGTTGGTTCGCCAGTGGGCGCGAGACTCGGACATAGTGGCATGGGACGCTCATGCCGCCTATGATTGATACTTATGATTTGAAGTTGTTTTATACACTATGCACTTATAATAGTATCAAACGATTTGTTTTAACCGTATCAAGCATTCTTTGGCTGTTATAAGGGAAAACCCTATCCTCGGCTGCGTTGCATTGTGTGATGGGACCTGGGTCTTGTAACAGCTTCATTTTTCTTTATTTAGCATTGCGCTGTTTGTTTTATGCACTGGTATCCTTGGGAGGAAACCCGTTCCGTGTTATACGGCGTGGTCCCTTGATTTACCTAACTTTAAAAATAAAGATTAACTGTTTTAGTTCTCACACCAGTCCCATGACTGACCTGGAGTTTATTGTTTTAACCTAAACTCTGGGTGCCCCTATTTTGACACGGGCAGCTAGTAGTTTCGGTTTTGCAGATTTATATTCACAGGATCCTGGTTTACAGCTGGAATGATATCCGGAAAGCTTTGTATCCGTATATCTCTTCTAGTTGTGTATTGTATTATTTTCCGCTGCTATGTATTTAAATGTAATTTAAATCTCTGATAATTCTGTGTATTATTCATTTATACTCAGTATATTCTTGTATTCTGATGCATTGTTGTAATATACAATGAAATGTTCTTCTGTTTGCGTTCTGTTGTGGTTTGTTCTCGAACTATCCGACGCTTTCCTTTACGGGGAAGTTACGGGTTTTTACACGTGGTATCAGAGCTTTGGTTTACAAAGCAGAGAACAAGGCACATTAGAACCATACGAAAGAATTCATCAGATATTGGATTAGTAATATCCAATTAGAATGACTCGTTAGAGATGGGATCAGTAGTATCCTAGGACGAGTGTGGAGAGTATATTTTTAAAATGAAAACAATTTTTGTTTTGAAAATTTAAATCAATTATTCGTATTTGATTATCTATTTATATTGATTAGGACAGTCCAGTATACAAAGATTTTGCATATACGCCTTGCAAACGTGTATTTGAAATTTTAATATACTGGATAGATATAGAATTACCCTCTAATCGCCCGGAGATGATTTTGATGATGGAGCTCCATCATTAGAATTTATATTCGAGTGACGAACGTGTAATATCTATATATCTCCTATTGACTGGTGTGAGAACCAAAATTAGATAGGGCCTATTGTTGGGATTTGGTATCAAAAACATGATTTTTGTATATGTATCAAATTATGAATTTGAAACTCTAATTCACTAATTGATTGATGTTTGTGTTGTTTGTTAGTTGTTTGCTAATTTTTAGCCATTTAGCCTAATTGAATCACATATTGACTGTATTGAAAATTTGGTCGCATTTGCTTGCATATACTTGCACTTACATTGAACAGGTCATAGCAAGGAGGCTAGAGCAGAGAATAAAATTTGTTTGCCCGACAAATAGGTACATGTTTACTACATAATTTCCTTTTTTTGTTTGGGTGATGATGATTTTATGAGCCTATTGGCTAGCCGCTTGGCTTTTTCTTTTTCTTTTTGAGATCTGAAGGACCGGGGAAGCTATTTGAAATTCCCCGATGCTCCCGGTGCAGGGGAGGTTATGGCGAAATTTTTCAAAAATTTAGGGTGTTAGCCAAATTTTTGAAATCTTTGAAAAGTTCTTAGAAACTGAAAAGTTGAAGAACTTAAGCCGTAATCGAAACAATGGAAGTTGAGTTGAATTGTTAAACAACTTTCGACTTTGTTCCTTTTCGGGGACGAAAAGTTTTAAGTGGGGGAGATTGTAATAACCCGCAAAATCTGGGCCAGTTTAAAATTTTTATTTTGGCTATTTTAGCGAATTTTGATTATTTAAAATGAATTATTTTAAATAATATCGACGAAAATTTATTTTGAATAGAATTCGACGTATATATTATACGCGTTGTCGTTAGAATATAAATATTTATATATAATTATAAATAGAATTGAAAATGGCGCGGTAGTTCGATAATTCGATTTCAAACTTCAATTGAATATACCGGGTGCAAAACAATCCGGATTTTAGTGAAACCAAAAATAATGGAATCTAATTGTGGATATCTTTCCAACGAATCCGGAGAATTGAGATTTCATAGTGGGAATCAAAAGATATGTCCAGTTGAAAATTCTGAATAGTCGCTATGGAATTCAGGCCCTTAAAAATGGACATTTTGCAAATGACCTCGGATTTCGACGAAACCACTTTTGTTGGGTCCGTGATGTCAAATTATTGCTAGGTTTCAAATTTCATAATTTTTCGAATCAATATGTGAGCGTGGCGAATGAAAACGTGTTTGACCAGTTTCAGTTGATTTTAATCGACTGGAAATTGGCCATTTTTCAAACGGTCTCAGAATTCGACGAAACTAGTTTTGTTAGGACCGTATCGTCAATACGAAGCTAGAAAATATTTTTCGAGAATTTTTAGGGTGAGTATGTGGTCTCGGCAATTTGAAATGTACGTTTAAAATTGAATATACACTGATTTATGATTTGATTTTGAGAAAAACCTATCGAAACAGCCGAATTGACTTACGATACATATCCCATTGTGTTCGGAATGGGGGTGAAACGCTATGGACGACAGGCAGTGGGCCTCGTTTCGAGGTCGTATGTGAAAGTCAACTCTTTAGGATAAAATAAATAAATTAATAAAAAAAAAACTCCTTTCCCCCTTTTAACTCTGGCCCCCCCCTTCAGTTCGATCAAAACCCGATTTCAATAAAAAAAAAAAATTCATCGCGCCAGGCGCGACGATCATCGTCGCCACCCAGCGCCGGGGCCGTGCCACCTCCGGCCGGCATCCCTCCAACCGCAGCCCACGTCCGACGCCCCCCCTCCACATTTCGAATCGAAGAAGCCCCGTAGCCCCTTAACCCCCAAACCTAACCCTAGGCGACCATCACCAGGCCAGCGCCTGCCCCACCACCCCACGACCACCTGCTCGAGCCCGTGCCCCCCCCCCCCAAACGCGATGGAAACCGTGCCGCCAGCCTGTGGGCTCACGCCACCCCCTGGAAATTGCGACGCTGACTGATGAACGCAAACCCCCTCTCGCCCAAGCTAATGTAAGTGTTTTAATTCGATTGTTAAACTGATTTTTAGTTAATTTTCAAAATAGAGAGATTAGAGTTTTCAAAACAAAAAGATTAGAATTTTCTGAAGTAAAAAGATGTGATTTTTGTTTTGAATAACGCTTTAGAAACGATTTCTATATAAAGTAATGGTTTTTAGGATGTTAAAGTAATGATTTTTACGGTGTTAAAGAAACGATTTACATGTAAAGATATAATTTTTATTATAGTAAAAGGTTGAGGATATAATCTTTATTATGGTAGAAGGTTAAAAATATAATTTTTAGATAAGCAAGAAGCTAAAAATATGATTTTTACTTGTGTAAAGTATTAAAAATATAATCTTTATTAAGTAGAAGATAGAAAAATAGGATTTTTATATATTGAACTTCGATAGAAAAATAGAATTTTTATATATTGAACTTCGATAGAAAAATAGGATTTTTATATATTGAACTTCGATAGAAAAATAGGATTTTTATATATTGAACTTCGATAGAAAAATAGGATTTTTATATATTGAACTTCGATAGAAAAATAGGATTTTTATATATTGAACATCGAAGTAAAAATTCGATTTTTATATATTGAATAGTGAAGTAAAAATTCGATTTTTACATAGGTAGTGAAAGCGGGCAACGAAGATGCGATAGCGATGAAGATTTCTACCACAGAAGTGCCGTGGAGCTAGGATAGCTATATGTGAGAACTTCTCACTCAAATTCTATTTTTCTAGTTATAGGATGCAGACGGTGCTTAGTAGCACCCGACACCCGTCATCCACAGACCATGGATGGCTTGTTTGTTAAATTGTTTGGTTGTGTAGTTATATGATTTGATTTGAATGTGGTTTGTGGTGTGAAAAATCGAATCGATAAATTGGTTAGGATTAGACGTGCGCCGTTATAAGGCGAAGGAGTAAGGCTAGGTTAGACTCTTACTCCAAATTTTGTGGTTTGCAAAATGAGATTGATTTGATTGATGTGTGAATGGCGTGGGCCTTCACTAGACCGGGGATAAGGCTAGGCCTCGTCCCGTTTCTAGTATCGTGCCGTTATGCCGCCGAAATTTTCTAAAATACCATTAGAAAATAAAAATATCATTTTATTGTGTAAATGAATAATAGAAATTCATATGTTGGAATAAAATGTTTTATCGTTAAAAATATAATTTTTAACGTGAATATGAATATCGTGAATGTGAATAAATAAATATTCATTTACAAACCAGACGGTTTGTTTATGTACACCTATTTGAAGGACATCGATTGGGTCGATAAATTTTACACATCGCCCAACAGCACAAATAAAATTTGTGTTTGATTGTTTGAAACCCCACACGGGTGTTGGGATGAAATTTGAAGTTCACTCATCCTGATTGATTAAATATGTCGATCGATTGATTGACAGGCTGTTATAAGCGTTAGATATCTATATTTGATGCTTATACAGTGTAGTGCACTTTGGTTGATGGTTGATTATTTTTCAATGCTATTATACATGTGTTGTATGAAAAATCCATATAATTAACTTTATATGGTAATTGATTGGGCCTCATTCCCGTTTTAAAATAGAAATATTTGAAGTAGAAATATTCGAAATGGAATATTTGAAAATATCAATATATGAAGCCGTGTTGATTAGATTGACGCCATTTTGACGTGAACGATATTTAAAACGATTTCGAAATGAATTGAATTGAAAACGATTTCGAAATGAATTGAATTGAAAACGATTTCGAAATGAATTGAATTGAAAACGATTTCGGAATGAATTGAATTGAAAACGATTTCGAAATGAATTGAATTGAAAACGATTTCGAAACGAATTGAATTGAAAACGATTTCGAAATGAATTGAATTGAAAACGATTTCGAAATGAATTGAATTGAAAACGATTTCGAAATGGATTGAATTGAAAATGATTTCGAAATGAATTGAATTGAAAACGATTTCGAAATGAATTGAATTGAAAACGAATTCAAATTGAATTGAAAACGAATTGAAATGAATTCAAATTGAATTGAAATTTGAATTGAATAGAAATGAATTTTGAAACGAATTTATAAAGAAGAATTCAATTTTGCTTTGAATTGAAATGGAAGTTGAAATAGATTTTGAAACGAATTTTAAAACTATTTATATAATTCGTTTTAAATAGAAATCGACGAAATATATATTATATATATTATATATATAATATAATGGCCTGAATAGAACGCGCCGCGCCGCGGCAGTTCGTGAATTTCGACCATTCATTTCAAACGAACATTACGGGAGATCCGACCGTCGGATTCTCCTAAAACCGGAATCGTTGGGTTCGTATCGAAAAGAGCTTTCTAACGAATATTAGAAATTTGAAATATAACGGTTGGATTTGGAGTTACGTCCAAATCAAATTTGAAAAAGGTCGCTGTAAGTGCAGTTCGATGGCCATTGATGGAAATCGACTGTACGGGCCTTGATAAAATTATTAAAAATAGTAATAATTTGTGTAAAATCATAAGAAATGATTTGTGAAGATTTGGGATGAAAAACTCCATATTTGAAAGGATAAAAATAGATTTTTATCGAAATGAACTAGTTTTGAACTAGAATTATAATTCTATTTATTTTTAAATAAATAAATTGAATTTGAAAAGGGTTTTGAAAATAACCAGAATTTCCAATGATTGCATTGGAGTGGATTTGAATTGAAATTGTCTTCGGAATATTTCGATGTTGGAATTCGTGATTATACAGGTGGTGTTATGGAAATTTGAAAGATATATATTTATATCGTTATTTCCAATACGACATTTGTTAATCGTAGAATTTGATATTGAATATAGGCCGATATATTTTCTATTCAGAGCCTTGTATTGAATATCGAATGTGATTTGGGTTTGTCGTGAATGGTGTCTTCACTAACACTGTTCTTGAACCCAGTTGAGAAATGATTAAATCTTTTTATTTAGATTTAATGAAGTGTACCAATTAAACGATATTTAATTGGAATTGAATTGATATTGATTTTTGGGTTTATCGTGAACAGTGTTTTAAATAACACTTGTTCTTTAACCCGATAATTAATGGAATGTGATTTTGGGTTTATCGTGAACCGTGTTTTGAATGGCACTGATTCTTTAACCCAGTTAAAGATTAAAACTAAGTGGAGTTTTAATGAATCTTTAATTAGATTGAAATGATCGAAAATGGAGTATCACCAGTTTTACTCCAGGCGATAGTTAAATCTTTAATTAGATTTGAACGTGAAATGGTAATTGAATTTACCGATAACACTGTGGTGTTAGATATGAAGTATTACCAGTTTTACTTCATGGGATGAATAGGTTGGGATTGGGAAATAAAATAAATGATTACTTCGGTGTGGTTCGCTAATCCCGACTAGTTTGAATTGATATTCAAAGGAGATTAAAGAATAAATTTAAAGAATTTATCTTGGATAAAATTAATGGGAACTTTTTCCCAAAGTATAGGAATATTTGAATAAAAGAATATTCTGAATTGGAATGAGGCGTATGTTGTGTTTGTGTAACACTTTTATAATATATACGCGAGTTATTCAGAAAGACCGGGTTTATCCCATTCTGAATAACTGATTCGACGTGGTGTCGAAGATGAAGACGGTGGTCGAAGACCGGAGGTCTTCACGTCGTTTGGGTGATAACTGATGATCTTGATTGGGCTGTACACCCAAGAAGATGGAAACAGTTGGTGATCGTCCAGACGTACTTGGAGATCGATGGATATGCGGGGTACTAGGTGCCTCCGGTTTCGTTCAGACCCAGAACGGACTTGTAAATGGACTGTGTGTCTGACATTGGATTTTAGTCCGTGTGATTGATCTCTATTAAATATATATCTGTTTGGCGGCGGAGAATTTATTCTCTTGCTTAACGCCCTTCTATGAGACGTACGAGCTCAGGGGTTATATATTGATGGATATCAAACGCATGGAGTAAATTGCCTGTGTGGCATGCCTAAGTGGCAATTGATCGAGGCTTCTGTTGAAAAGCAAAGTCTTGTGGTGATGATCAAAGCACAGCCTGTGTGGCACAGCTTTGTGTAACGTGAATTCGCGAGTTTCACACCCGGTATGAACCAGAAACGGGAGACGGACCTCAGGGAGGGCATGCGTTTCCTTCTAGCTAAAAAGTGGCGTCAGTGGTTTTACACGCCCTGACGAGTTTGACTTATGTGGTTGTTGCTGTTGCGAGGCGCCTCGGTTTGATCGGACGATCCGGGTCCGATGGAGTCATTTGTTGGCTCATTTACGCCCCAAAGGGCGGGGAAACGTAGTGTTCAGGCATAATAATCCACATCGGTGGACCGGCCCTGTCGCTCCATGGGGCAGTTGCGGCTGTTCCTGAGACATGGGCTAGATTGTCTCGAATCGGTTGAGGACTATCTTTTGCCTCAGTTCATAGACGGAAATCCAATTTCCAAAAACGTGACATTTGCGGTTTTAATTGTAGAACCTATATATGGCGACATAGTGGCATGGGACGCTCATGCCGCCTATGATTGATACTTATGATTTGAAGTTGTTTTATACACTATGCACTTATAATAGTATCAAACGATTTGTTTTAACCGTATCAAGCATTCTTTGGCTGTTATAAGGGAAAACCCTATCCTCGGCTGCGTTGCATTGTGTGATGGGACCTGGGTCTTATAACAGCTTCATTTTTCTTTATTTAGCATTGCGCTGTTTGTTTTATGCACTGGTATCCTTGGGAGGAAACCCGTTCCGTGTTATACGGCGTGGTCCCTTGATTTACCTAACTTTAAAAATAAAGATTAACTGTTTTAGTTCTCACACCAGTCCCATGACTGACCTGGAGTTTATTGTTTTAACCTAAACTCTGGGTGCCCCTATTTTGACACGGGCAGCTAGTAGTTTCGGTTTTGCAGATTTATATTCACAGGATCCTGGTTTACAGCTGGAATGATATCCGGAAAGCTTTGTATCCGTATATCTCTTCTAGTTGTGTATTGTATTATTTTCCGCTGCTATGTATTTAAATGTAATTTAAATCTCTGATAATTCTGTGTATTATTCATTTATACTCAGTATATTCTTGTATTCTGATGCATTGTTGTAATATACAATGAAATGTTCTTCTGTTTGCGTTCTGTTGTGGTTTGTTCTCGAACTATCCGACGCTTTCCTTTACGGGGAAGTTACGGGTTTTTACAAGCTCGGACCAGCACACCCTCCGACAGCTCCGACGAACCCCCAGCGAGACCCAGCGCCCCTCCCCTTTTACACCACCGTAAGTCTTGTTTTTTTTCTTTTTATTTTTGTTTATTTTAAATAATCAGTTTTCTTATACATGTTTCTGTCACAAACATGAATCAACGATAATAGGTTTTTAGAAACAAATATGTAAATAACGACAAGCATAGCCTATGCAGGAGCTCAGCTCTACAACCATAGACTATCAGGACAGATTCACTAATTAATTTCTAAAATCCTAAAATTAGATCTAGATCTGATAAATGTTAGATCGAACACGAATATACCATGTGAAGGAGCAGAGCTCTTAAACGACACAGGATATTAAGGTTCAGATCTAACCCTAGTTCAGATCTAGATCTATATACATGAATTCCTCATCCTTTGGCTATGTGATTCATATTGAATCATACTATCAGCGTCATCACCCCCTAATCAAAGGGGATTAGCTAGACATAGCTAAAGAAGAAGAGAAAAAGAAAATAAATAACATGAACATAAATAAAATAAACAAAAAGTAAAAAGAAAAGGAGAGAATGATTTTATTCCAAGAAGAGAATTACAGAATAAAACCTAATGTGTTTTACAATGAATGAGATACAAGGTATTTATAGCTGATATGACAAAGGCTAGCTAGCTAATTACATAATGTGGGACTAAAGAAATAACCCAAATAACACATAAGCCAGTGTGAACGCAGCTTTAGAGTGAGTGGTTTAGCAAATAGGCTAGTGTGAACGCAACATGAGTAAGAGGCCTTCCTAATGAGCTAATGTGAATGCAGTTTGAGTCTTTATTGAGCCAAATCTTCTTAACTGAAATATAATTGCAACCGTTCTTCAAGCTTCAGACTCTTCAAGCTTTAGCAATTTTAAACTTCACTCTTTTTTAGCAAATTCTTCATGCTTTATCCATCAAATGCTCTAAACCATGCTTCTTGTCAACAATCTGAAAATACAGCTATAAATACAAAGTATCAATTATTTTAAAGGGAAAATAAGATAAATAAGCGGATAAAATATACACATTTGCGTGTATATCAAATACCCCCACACTTATCTTTTTATTCGTCCTCGAATAAACTAAACTAAGATATGTCACACTTTCGTAGGAAACACGATTGCATTTAGCGTATGCAACAAGCCGTTAAACCTCTGGGTGTCCCCAGTAGGACGAGTGTTGTCTCGTGAGGGTTTTCAGCGGATACTACCCACAAAATCCAAAGCGTCTTATGTACGCAGATTAATCAAACAATATATTTAAGGTCTTTAACATTCCAAGGATTTCACCTAACTTCAATAATAACGGTTTAGTTCCAATTGTCCATCCCATTATTGGTGCAAAAATGAATAAGATTTTTCAAGCTGAATCGTAATTCCTTGATAACACTGTAATTGTCTTGAAGGTTAAGAGCGTGGTGTCAACCAAAGTTCTACACATCGACAATGTGCACCCATCATTTATTCAACCTTTTTTTTTTTTTTTTGAATAATTTTGCACCACCGTAACTGTAATGTATTGGATGTGAGTTATGCATAGATGAAGGAAAATTTTGTAAGTTCTAAAAAATATTATAGATGAGAGGGCAAGTGTATTAGTTGAACTTCAAGCTACAAAAGATAAAGTAATACTAAGGCACATATAGACATTTTGTTTCCTTTCATTTCCTCTACTACAATCCTCACTTCCAAGTACGGTATAATGGATGTGGATGGAATGGAACTGAATGCTTTATAGTCAAGAATGATGAATGACTATTTTATTCTGAGAGACTCTCTCTTTATTTCATTTTTTTCTTCTTTTTTTTCCTCTTTCTTTTTTTTTCATATTTGCATGATGAATGATGAGTGGAGATGGAATGGAATGATACCGTACATTATTTCATTAGATTCCTCCTCTACTAAACCAATACTTCATGAAAGGAAAGTTTTTTTTTTTTTTTGGGATGTTGACAGAACAGGAGATGATTTGCAGCGAATGAGGTGGTTGAAGAAGGCTATTGAAGGTAGCAGGGAGTGAATGGTTTTGGGAGATGGTGGTTCGGGTTCTAGCAGGTTTGACGAGTAGTGTTGTTTGGAGGCAAAAACGTGGGTCAATGAGGGCTATTATAGTGTGGGGGAAATTTGGTGGTTCGCTGCAAGTATAGGGCTATATGATGGAGTATTGTGATGGGGTATTGCGAGCAGAATCGGTACAGTGAGAACTAGGGGACTGCGGTGTTAGCGAATGGAGAAAGGCGTGAAGTTTTTTTTTTCAAATTTATAAAAAGAAGAAAGAGATATATATAGAAGACAGAAAAGAAAAGGAGAGGAAAGAAACAGGAAGATTGGCAAGTTTTTTTTTTTTTAGAAGATCTTTGTAATAAAAGGAAGGGAAAGGATGTAAAAATAGAAATAAGCTGAAAAATGGGACTAACAGAAGAATCCAAAACAAGAAGATTTTTTTTTTTAATTTGTAGAAAAGGAATAGAAAGAAATTGGAAGGAGATTTTTTTTATTTGTAAGATTTGCAGAAAGGAAATTGTATTGAAGAGGAAAGAAATAAATGGAAAGAAACTGAAACAAAATCTGGCAAGAATATATTTTTTTTCTCCTATTTGGTAGATTATGGTATCACAGATCAAATACCAAATCAACCAATAAGAATTTTTTTTTATCCTATCTATACTAGAAAACAAAAGGGAACAAAATAAAAAAAATTATTTTTTTGTGTTTTTTTTATATTAAAAAAAAAGAAAATTATAACCCGAAGGATTTAAAAACAAAAATTATTTTGGTCCCCGGCAACGGCGCCAAAATTTGTTTGCGAACAAATTAACAACTATAAACAATTGTTTAATCCGTTCGGCTTTTCTAAACAACAAGGATTGTTGTAGAGGGTGTCGAACTCTGGGACCAAATTATTTTATTAATAAATCCAATCAAGTTATCCCTAACTTTTGATTGGTGGAAAACAAAGAAAATAGCAGAAATTAAATAAAAGAGAGTTTTAACAATAAGTGAAAGCGATTAGGGGATAATGACATAGATCAGATTCATAATCATCAATAGCCAAAAGATTAACCAGATCTAATACATGTTTCTGTCACAAACATGAATCAACGATAATAGGTTTTTAGAAACAAATATGTAAATAACGACAAGCATAGCCTATGCAGGAGCTCAGCTCTACAACCATAGACTATCAGGACAGATTCACTAATTAATTTCTAAAATCCTAAAATTAGATCTAGATCTGATAAATGTTAGATCGAACACGAATATACCATGTGAAGGAGCAGAGCTCTTAAACGACACAGGGTATTAAGGTTCAGATCTAACCCTAGTTCAGATCTAGATCTATATACATGAATTCCTCATCCTTTGGCTATGTGATTCATATTGAATCATACTATCAGCGCCATCACCCCCTAATCAAAGGGGATTAGCTAGACATAGCTAAAGAAGAAGAGAAAAAGAAAATAAATAACATGAACATAAATAAAATAAACAAAAAGTAAAAAGAAAAGGAGAGAATGATTTTATTCCAAGAAGAGAATTACAGAATAAAACCTAATGTGTTTTACAATGAATGAGATACAAGGTATTTATAGCTGATATGACAAAGGCTAGCTAGCTAATTACATAATGTGGGACTAAAGAAATAACCCAAATAACACATAAGCCAGTGTGAACGCAGCTTTAGAGTGAGTGGTTTAGCAAATAGGCTAGTGTGAACGCAACATGAGTAAGAGGCCTTCCTAATGAGCTAATGTGAATGCAGTTTGAGTCTTTATTGAGCCAAATCTTCTTAACTGAAATATAATTGCAACCGTTCTTCAAGCTTCAGACTCTTCAAGCTTTAGCAATTTTAAACTTCACTCTTTTTAAGCAAATTCTTCATGCTTTATCCATCAAATGCTCTAAACCATGCTTCTTGTCAACAATCTGAAAATACAGCTATAAATACAAAGTATCAATTATTTTAAAGGGAAAATAAGATAAATAAGCGGATAAAATATACACATTTACGTGTATATCATTTAGCAAATAAAATAAATAGATTTTTATTAAAGAAAAGTTTTGATTTTTATTTAGAAATGTATATGATTTTTATTTAGGAAGTTAAATGGTTTTTATTGTTTAAAAAGGGATGATCTAAAAGAAAAATATAATCTTTGTATGAAATGATGTAGAGGAAAAGTAGGATTTTTCTATATTGAATAGCATAGTAAAAATTCGATTTTTCTATATTGAATAGCGAAGTAAAAATTCGATTTTTATATATTGAATTGCGAAGTAAAAATTCAATTTTTATATATTGAATAGCATAGTAAAAATTCGATTTTTATATACTGAATAGCGAAGTAAAAATTCGATTTTTATATATTGAATAGCATAGTAAAAATTCGATTTTTATATATTGAATAACATAGTAAAAATTTGATTTTTATATATTGAATAGCATAGTAAAAATTCGATTTTTATATATTGAATAGCGAAGTAAAAATTCGATTTTTATATATTGAATAGAGAAGTAAAAATTCGATTTTTATATATTGAATAGCGAAGTAAAAATGTGATTTTTACATATGTAGAGAATACAGGCAAAGAAAGTGACAAGAGGCAAGAACGACGAAGATTTCTACATAAGAAGAGTCGAGACATTGGATTAGCAATTCTGTGAGAACTTCTCACTCTTCAATTTCTTTTTCTAGTTATATATATACTAGGATGCAGACGGTGCTTAGCAGCATCCGACACCCGTCATCCACAGACCATGGATGGCTTGTTTGTTTAATTGTTTGGTTGTGTAATTGGTTAGATTATTTGGGTTTGGAATTGAATTGTTTGGTGAAATGAAATTGATTTGATTGATGTGTGAATGGCGTGGGCCTTCACTAGACCGGGGATAAGGCTAGGCCTTGTCCCGTTTCTAGTATCGTGCCGTTATGCTGCCGAAATTTTCTAAAAATAAGTTAGAAAAATAAAGATAACATTTTATTTAATAAATGAACCGAATAGAATATTCATAGGTTGAATAAAATAGTTTGATCATTAAAAATATAATTTTTAACGTGAATGTGAATAAATAAATATTCATTTACAAACCGGACGGTTTGTTTATGTACACCTATTTGAAGGACATTGATTGGGACGATAAAATTTTACACATCGCCCAACTGCACAAATAAAAATCTGTGTTTGATTGTTTGAAATCCCACATAGGTGTTGGGATGATATTTGACGTACACTAATCCCGATTGTTTAGTTGTATGTCGATCGATTGATTGACAGGTTGTTATAAGCGTTGAATATTTATATTTGATGCTTATACAGTGTAGAATGCACTTTGGATGATGGTTGATTATTCATCGTTGTTGATATATACATGTGTTGTAGAAAATCCATATAATTAACATTATATGGTAATTGATTGGGCCTCATTCCAGTTTTAAAATAGAAATATTTGAAAAAGAAATATTTGAAATAGAATATTTGAAAATAGGAATATATGAAGCCGTATTGATTAGATTGACGCCATTTTGGCGTGAACGATATTTATATCGATTTTATTCATTTTATAATGAATATCGAAAGTGATTTCAAAATCTGATATTTTGAAAAGAATTGAATATAAACGAATTCGAATTTAAATTGAATATAAACGATTTCGAATTGAAATTGAGTATAAATGAATTCGAATTGAAATGGAATAGAAATGAATTCGAATTGAAATTGAATTGAAAACGAACTGAAATTGAATTAGAAATCAATTTGAGTTGAAATCAATTTGAAATGAATTTAAATTGGAATATTCAATTTTGATTTGAAATTGAATATGAAGTTGAAACCATTTTGAAAAGAATTTAAAACGAATTTATATTGGAATATTCAATTTTGATTTGAAATTGAATATGAAGTTGAAACCGTTTTGAAAATGAATTTAAAACGATTTATAAAGCACATTTTGAATTGAAATCGACGAAGTATATATTATATATATTATATATATAATATAATGGCCTGAATAGAACGCGCCGTGCCGCGGCAGTTCGCGAATTTCGACCATTGACTTCGAACGGATATTACGGGAGATCCGACCGTCGGATTCTCCTAAAACCGAAACCGTTGGGTTCGTATCAAAAAGATCTTTCTAACAAATATTAGAAATCTAACGGTTGGATTTGGAATTATGTCCAAATCAAATTTGAAAAAGGTCGCTGTAAGTGCAGTTCTATAGCCGTTGATGGAAATCGACTGTACGGGCCTTGATAAAATTATTAAAAATACTAATAATTTGTGTAAAATCATAAGAAATGATTTAGAAAGAATTGGGATGAAAAAACTCCATATTTGAAAAGATAAAAATAGATTTTTATCGAAATGAACTAGTAAAGAACTAGAATTATAATTCTATTTATTTTTAAATAAATAAATTGAATTCGAAATGTTTTTGAAAATAACCAGAATTTCCAATGATTGCTTTGGAATGGATTTGAATCGAAATTGCCTTCGGAATATTTCAATGTTGGATTTCATGACTATACAGATGTGGTTATGGAAATTTGAAAGATATAGATATATATATCGTTATTTCCAATACGATATTTGTTGGTCGTAGAATTTGATATTGAATATAAGCCGGGATATTTTCTATTCAGAGCCTTGTATTTAATATCAAATGTGATTTGGGTTTGTCGTGAATGGTGTCTTAACTAACACTGTTCTTGAACCCAGTTGAGAAAGGATTAAATCTTTTTATTTGGATTTAATGAAGTGTACCAATTAAATGATATTTGATTGGAATTGAATTGATATTGATTTTTGGGTTTATCGTGGACAGTGATTTAAATAACACTCGTTCTTTAACCCGATAATTAATGAATGTGATTTTGGGTTTATCGTGAACCGTGTTTTAAATGACACTGATTCTTTAACCCAGTTAACGATTAAAACTAAGTGGAGTTTTAATGAATCTTTAATTAGATTGAAATGATCGAGGATGGAGTATCACCAGTTTTGCTCCAGGCGTTAGTTAAACCTTTAATTAGATTTGAACGTGAAATGGTAATTGAATTTACCGATAACACCGTGGTGTTAGATATGAAGTATAACCAGTTTTACTTCATGGGATGAATAGGTTGGGATTGGGAAATTAAAACAAATGATTACTTCGGTAAGGTTCGTTAATCCCGACTAGTTGAATCGAAATTCAAAAGAAGATTAGAGAATAAATTCATGGAATTTATCTTGGATAAAATTAATGGGAACCTTTCCCTATGAATGTGAAATTAGAAACTAACTGTCGGTTAGCCAAGCAGAATGGTTTTCTGGATATTGATCTGATGTTGGTTTCGGCCTTCGAGGTTAATATTTAGGGAATTATTCTCTTGTTAATTTATGGTTAATGACTGATGAATTTGAATGAGGCGTATGTTGTGTTTGTGTAACACTTTTATAATATATACGCGAGTTATTCAGAAAGACCGGGTTATCCCATTCTGAATAACTGATTCGACGGGGTGTCGAAGATGAAGACGGTGGTTAAAGAAGGGAGGTCTTCACGTCGTTTGGATAATTACTGATGATCTTGATTGGGCTGTACACCCAAGAAGATGGAAACAGTTGGTGATCGTCCAGACGTACTTGGAGATCGATGGAGATGCGGGGTACTAGGTGCCTCCGGTTTCGTTCAGACCCAGAACGGACTTGTAAATGGACTGTGTGTCTGACATTGGATTTCATTCTGTGTGACTGATATCGGTTGCATAGAGTGGTTTGCCTGTGTGGCATGCTAAGATGCAATTGATCGAGGCTTCTGTTGAAAAGCAAAGTCTTGTGGTGATGATCAAAGCACAGCCTGTGTGGAACAACTTTGTGTAACGTGAATTCGCGAGCCTCACACCCCGGTTGTGAACCGAAAACGGGAGAGGACCTCAGGGAGGGCATGCGTTTCTTTCTAGCTAGGGCGGTGTCAGTGACCTACCAGCCCTGACATTTATATACTTTTCACCTGTGTGGTTGTTGCTGTTGCGAGGCGCCTCGGTTAGATCGGACGATCCGGGTTCGATGGAGCCATTCGTTGGCTCATTTACGCCCCAAAGGGCGGGGAAACGCATGTTCAGGCATTTTAATCCACATCGGTGAACCGGCCCTGACGATCCAAGGGCCCACCTGAGTCTGGGTCCTGAGGGGCGGGCTAGAGCGTCTCGAATCGGTTGAGGACTATCTTTTGCCTCGGTTCATAGATGGAAATCCAATTTCCAAATACGTGACATTTGCGGTTTTATTTGTAGAACCTAGTATGGCGACATAGTGGGATGGGGCGCTTATGCCGCCTATGATTGATACTTATGATTTGAAGTTGTTTTATACACTATGCACCTATAATAGTATCAAATGATTTGTTTTTCAACGTATCAAGCATTCTTGGCTATTATAAGATAAAAACCCTATCCTCTGGCTTGCGTTGCATTGTGTGATGGGAACAGGGTCTTATAATAGCTTCATTTTTCCTTATTTAGCATTGCGCTGTTTGTTTTATGCACTGGTGTTCTTGGGAGGAAACCCGTTCCGTGTTATACGGCGTGGTCCCTTGATTTACCTAACTTTAAAAATAAAGATTAATAACTGTTTTAGTTCTCACACCAGTCACATGACTGATCTGGAGTTTATTGTTTTAACCTAAACTCTGGGTGCCCTTATTTTGACACGGGCAGCTAGTAGTTTTGGTTTTGCAGATTTATATTCACAGGATCCTGGTTTACAGCTGGAACGATATCCGGAAAGCTTTGTATCCGTATATCTACTTCTAGTTGTGTATTGTATTATTTCCCGCTGCTATGTATTAAAATGTAATTTAAATCTCTGATATTTCTGTGTAATATTCATTTATACTCTGTATATTCTTGTAATCTGATGTATTGTTGTAATATACAATGAAATGTTCTCCCGTCTGCGTTCTGTTGTGGCTTGTTCTCGAACTATCCGCGCTTTCCTCACCGGGGAAGTTACGGGTTTTCACATAGTTAAAGGTTTGTGTATGCCAAAAAACTTAGAATCTGGTATAAACAGTAATGCGCAGCGGGAAACACAGGTAATGCAAAATCTAACCTCACATTAGATTTATTACAAAAGTAGTGCATAATCTAACCTCACATAAGTAGTGCATAATCTAACCTTAAAGTATATCCAGCGTCCACAAGTGGTAAATCTAATGTGAGGGGTCTACGTGAAACAACATGATTGAAAAGAAACCTTAAATAATATTTATTTCAAAAGCAATATTTTCAGTAGTCAAATTTAATAACATATCCTAAAAAATTAATTGGTCTACTTAAAACAAAGGTATAAATATATAATATGTTTACAGAAGTAAAGATAATATTATTTGATAATATATGACGCTTTTGGCATATTATTTGTGTTATAGAAAATTAAGATTATAAGAATACAATTGAAATTAAAACCACTTCACTTTCAAACATAAATTTGAAAGTCAAGTTGTTTTTATATGAATGATTTATTAAAACATACAATCTAGTGTACCATATTTTGGTCAATTATGTTGAATGCTTCAATTTTTCATTCCAAAGACAATGAATCCCATTTCATTATATTTCTTATTTTGGAAAAAAATTAGTCTTTTATTATTATATCTCTCCGTAAATGACTCCACATAAATGTCAAGGTGGTGTAAATAGCCGTCAATAGTTTACAAATTTTCATGTGCTCCACCTAATAAAAATGATTTACCATTTTCTTGGTTTTGTAGTATATGTAAGTTAATAAGTGAGAAGAGCCAGCCATGAGGCACATTTAGATCAATGTACGACAATGGGTAAACTTAACAGATGAACAATTAAATATGATTAGGTCAACCCTTTTTGAGTTTCCAAATTTAATAGTTTTTTCAAGTTATGAAGCCAAAAAACAAATGATGAAACTTGATTTTCCTTAACAATTACAATATATATACTATCATTGAGCTTATGTGATGAAAATGGTTTTTCCTTTTGAAGCATAACAATACAAACCACCAAGACTAGAAAATTTGAACAAGAAAAGCATTAACAATCCGACCATCCATTGAGCAACGAAGTAGGCTGGATTATGGTGCAATGAATCCGTTTTTCAAAATTTCATAAGTTTTCCTATCCAAATATAATGTTTGATTTTTATTGGATTTTTATTTCATCTTTGAATTAATCTTGCTTCTCTTAATATGTATGGAATTTATTGTTTGATGTTATCGTTTTAATTTTTGAACTCTTCATTCAATCTTGCACCTCTTTATGTATGTATACATACGTTTAATTATTTCTTAAAATCAAGTTTGAAGTAAAGATTTGGTTACATTCAAAGCAAAATTGTAAAATAACTAACTATAGTGTTTACACAAAAGTTTTCTTCCTACAAAAACTTATGATGATATAACAATTCATCCCTTAACTAAACATTAAGATCTTTCTTTAGTATATCAGATTTACTATATAAATATGTACATAAGTTCTGATATTCTGGAAAGGTAAAATATATGTGCATGTCATGTATTTATATGTTTTTTTGTTATTCAATTTGACTAAACTATTGATTTTAATGTTGTTCATCAGAAAAACTATTGGGGAAAATTTTCCTAAAAAACACCGTGGGAATAAAATCCCACCTTGCGGAAAAACAAATAGGAATGGATTGATGGTGAGGCAAACCAAAAAACAGGTAGTCACCAGCAAAACAATTACGGATCAAGCAATAAAAGCAAGAACACAAAAGATTTATATTGGTTCCACTAACGTCTTGTTAGTGTACGTTAACTTGGGGAGCGAAGATTTTATTACTTTTATAAATAAGAAAATATTACAAGATTGATAATAGAGAGGAAAAAGAAGAAATGCAACTTTTAGAGATGATACATTTACCTAATCCCTATCCTTATATAAGGATTAATACTTGGGGTTGAAGTAATTGATTTATGTTTATAAATTAATGCCTAATTAATTCTCCAATTTATTTGCTCCCAATTAGGGAATTAATTCCTTACTTCAATAGTCCAAATAAAAACTTCTTCATATTCTTCCACTTATGCAGATAATTTATTGCCTTATCTAATTTTACAAAAGAGGCAATAAATTTTCTGATATCTTCTCGATCTTCTACAGTTGGAAATATTATATTACTCAAATGAACAATATTTCCTAAATCATCTCTAAACAGAAATATTGTATCACCATAATCAATAATATCTTCCAAATCTTCTGCAAATGGAAATATTGTATCATGAAATCTAACAATCTCCACCTTGATACTATATTTTCTTACAAGCATACCAACTCCACCAACATCCTCTTATTCTAAGCATCTTCTCGGATAAGGCACCATGGTTACTTTCCCCAATGAGCTTTAACATGGCCATCACCCATTGCACTTTGTCAACAGACTCCGGCAATGCCACCGCCTGCCAACAAAGTGTTCAAAGCACCCCCTTCTTGTTAGACCTATCAATCTTCACCATGTAAACAAACGTCTCCATGAACCATCTCTACTCTCTCCCCACACCGTGCCACCGCGTGGCACCTGACATTTCGATAAGCGATCCTAGCTTGAGCAACACCCAAACTTAGCAGTCTGCAAAGACTTATATATGCATATCCACTGCTTTCTCCTTTGATCTCTGACCAACTTAAGATGACCCCTTCTTCTGCTTATCGAGCACATCCTCTTGGCAAAATCCCACCTTATTGAAACTTTCTCATTTGATCATATTCTGCCTATGCATAAACTCAAGTCTCTTCTCGTATTCCTAGCTTTGACATCTTTTCCACGAGAAATGTAGACTCCAACCCTTGACTTTCCAAGTACAGTGCTCCCCCTCAGGAGATAAAAATTATGAAACGTATCTCCCTACATCACTATAAATGCACCCTTAGAAACCCTTAGACTATCCTTATCAATATGAGATTGCATTCTTTGGATGTCAACTGCCCAAGAAATATCATTGACTTCTAAAGACCTGGAACATAGCGGACAACTGTCAAGGTGCGTATTACCCCGTCATACATGTGAATATGCACAGTACCTTCGCCCATGACTCTATAACCAGCATCATTTCCCATAAGAACCAGTTTCCTCTTTTTCTTTTAAAAGAACTGAAATAATTCTTATTAGGTGTCATATGAAAAGACGCCCCCGTATTAGCACCAATGGTCTGATACATCTGATACTACCACTGTCAACAAGTCATCCGATAAAAATTCGTCTACCGCAACCGATGAATTTCCAACTTCAATTTTTTCTTTAAGTCCAGACAATCTCTCTTCCAATGGCTTTGTTTCTTGCAAATGTAGCACTTCCCATCTCTTGACTTTATTTTCTTCTTCTCCCCTTTCTCCATACTAGCTAATAGGGCTTCCGTACTGCTTCCTCCTCTACTTTTACTCGGCCCCTTCATCTGATCCCTCAAGTCCTCAGATAGAAGACCTGCCTTCACATCATCTACTGTTATTGTATCTCTAGCATAAATAAGATTATTAGCGAAACCTATGTATCGCTCCGGAAGAGAACATAAAAGAACCATTGTTGTTTTCTCCTCATCCACCTTCAAGTCAACAGTCTTCATCTTCATCACGAGATCATGGAAGAAGCTTGGATGTGCCTTCACTGAAGTACCCACTCTCATCCGCATGGTGAAAAACGTCTTCAGCAAAATCAGATGGTTGGTTAGTGACTTCTGTAAATAGAGTTTTTCCAGCTTGGTCCGAATGTCCTTAGTAGTGGTCACCGCTAATCTCTAAAATGACGTTTTCTCCCATTGCTAATTGTGGAGTAGTAAATGCCCATCGTTCCATCTTCTTTTCCATGGCTGAAATATCACCCGTCAACTCCTCAGCAGCAAACACCACAGGATGAACATTGTTCCTCATCAGAACAACTTTCATCCTTCATTACTACTTCTTGAAGTATTTATCCCTATTCCATCTTTCTATTGCTAACTGGGATCCTGCTTCTATATATGTCCCTTTGACATATGGCCTTGATACATTTGCTGAATTCTCCTCATCTCCTGCCATAATGCCTAACACCCTTTCTCAATCAAAATCGTAGCTTTGATACCAATTGTTGGGGAAAAGTTTCCCAAAAAACGCCTTAGGAATAAAACCCAACCTTGCGGAAAAAATAGGAACAGATTGATCGTGAGGCAAAACAAACAACAGGTAGTCACCAGCAAAACAATTACGGATCAAGCAATAAATGCAAGAACACAAAAGATTTATAGTGGTTCCACTAAAGTCTTGTTACTGTACGCCCACTTGGGGAGAGGAGATTTTATTACTTTTCTAAATAAGAAAATATTACAAGACTGATAATAGAGAGGAAGAAGAAGAAATGCAACTTTTAGAGATGATACATTTACCTAATCCTTATCCTTATATAAGGATTAGTACTTGGGGTTGAAGTAATTGATTTATGGTTATAAATCAATGCCTAATTAATTCTCCAATTTATTTGCTTCTAATCAAAGAATTAATTCCTTACTTCAATATCCAAAAAAAAGCCTTCTTCATATTCTTCCGCTTATGTAGGTAATTTATTGCCCTATCTAATTTTACAAAAGAGGCAATAAATTTTCTGATATCTTCCCAGTCTTCTACAGTTGGAAATATTATATTACTCAAATTAACAATATTTCCCAAATCTTCTCTAAACAGAAATATTGTAACACCATAATCAATAATATCTTCCAAATCTTCTGCAAATGGAAATATTGTGTCACGAAATCTAACAAAAACCTCTTAGTCCAAAGTATCAAAAGGGATCGGTAACTAAGAGTAACGAGCACGATGATCCTTAAATTAAAGGTGTTTGTGTATTGGGTTGTTAAGAATGAATCAAAATGTGGCTTTGTTGTACCGAAGTGGTAAATTGCCTCAATGCGTCCTGTGTAAAGAAAAGGACGAGTAAAAGTTGTACAGCTCAGTTTCAGCTTAGTGTCTAAATATAATATGTACATACTTGGATTTTCCTTTCGTTTGTAACTAGATGGAAAAAAATGAAACTATATGACATGTGTTATTTACCCAACATGAGAGATTAAGGAGCATGCTTCAAATATGTAACAATTAACTTTACATGAGCGTTTTCAATTTTGAAAGGAAATTTTCAGTAATGATCTTGATTATTATAGACATATCGATGTTGCCTCTTTATTTATATTTTAGGTGTTATTATATTGTATAATCTTCATGATAATATAAATTTATTGTTATGTTTGCAAGAAATTTTCTATTACTTTGCCTTGCTTCAACAATACTAATATTTTTGGATATTTTATATTTTTTCACGAAGTAAAATGCGCTGGCGTTGTTTTATTAGTTATGTTATGTAACAATGTGATGGTGTGCTTATTATATAAATTTTTATTGTATCATTTATGATGTTGCCACTTTAGGGTGTTAAATATATTATCGTTGACATGCTTTTTGGTCAAAGCTGTCACACGTCAGGATTTTGCTTAGCAACGCGCTCTAGCGTCAATAACATCGTCAAAAACACAAAGCAACTTGGTGGAAGTTGCAACATATTCAGAAAAAGAATTGGAAATGGCGTCGATTCATAAAATCATCATCGGTCGACACGGAAAAGCTGGCATAGTAAAAATATGGGATCAACACTGTCCGATCAGCTCAAAATGGTTGAGCGCGTCGGTTCGATCACGTGGCAAAACTCATTTTGCAAAAATATTTGGATTTGGTAAAAAAACAGTATTGCACACTCAGAAACAACTGATCTACATACGCTGATCACGAAGAATGACTCGCACGACACACGACGTCAAAATCTGGCAAAGGTGGCAAGCTCAGGCTTGGCACGGTTAAAAACAGGCAAAAAACATGGTTGATCACTCAAAAAACTATGCGTAGCCTTGGCTGATCACACCAAAAAAATGGTCGATCACCATAATCTGGCACGTTTAAAACCATTGATCGACACATCATTTTCTAGGATCCTCGAGTGCGCATCGACAGTTTTCAATTTGGCAAAATGGCTTGGCAAATTCCCTTCATTGCGTCGCATCTGATCTGATGCAATTTTGCCACAATCGCATCAACCTCGGCTCACAAAAAGGCGGCTTCGCATCGCATCTGGCATGGTGCAAGATTCAGTAAATTGGTAAGGCAACATGGATTCTTGGCATGGGATGCGATGCGATTCTTTGTTGATCACATCGTGGAAATGTGAATTTGGCACGGACTGTGCATGAGGGATTCTGATGCGATTTTTTTATGACGCGATGAGATCTGGTACCATGACAAACCACTTGTCACAATACAAACGTCGTGTAGATTAGGCAAAATCAAGTGATCCGAATATGTTTTCACCACTTTTTAGTGATACTATCTAGCAAACTTCCAAGATGCGATTTGTTTACTTCGACCAAGCTCGAATGCGATTTTTTGGATGCGACGATGCTTGTGATGCGATTTTTTGTATCCTAGCATGATGTGATGAGTTTTTTGCATGTGGGCTCTGTAAGATGCGATTTTCTGACAATGGGCCCAAAATGCTACCTAACTCACTCACCTATAAATACCCCAAGGTTTGGCCTTCATTTGGATCTTTTCCCTTGGATTTTGGACTTTTTGGAGCTCTCAATCATCATTAATGGCATACACCTTCTTTCTATGATCATCGGACATGGTACGGACCACTAAAACGTTGCATAAACATTTTCCATCAACTTTTGGACATGCACAAGCATAATTACATTGCTTTTGGACTGCCTTGGACATTTCAGATATTCCTTGGATTTCTTGGACATTGAAGCTATATTTTTGGACATTGTTGACCAAGTCAACGCAGTTTTCACTCAACGAAGAAGGAGAAGGGCATTCTAGTCAAAGTTTAGAATTAACAATCATCTTGTGATTCTATTGTAATGCTTTGTACTTAAATATTGTCTGGACTTGTACAACTATGTAATCAACAATTATATGATGAATGATTATTATGAAGTGGATGTAAGCGTTAGTGTCGAACCACTATAAAAAGCTATGTTCTCCTACATTACTTTATTTTGAATTTGGATTACTGTGTTCACAATACACATACATTTTGAGGGTTGGCATGTGCAGAATCCATGATAATTCCCCACATCAACGTCTTTGGCGTGCCAGGAAGGGGAGCACAGCTTTAGCTTTTGCTTTGGATTACATTCTCAAATTTGTCTTTGGATTTCCTCTTCGACTTTGGTTTTAGTCTTGGACTTCGTTACTCGCTTTTCATCATGGTTAAACGCAAGAAGCTCAATGCTATCACTGAAGCCCAAGGTACAGAGGGAGGAGGAAGTCAAGAACTCTCCTCGATTGGAGTTCCATCGAACTACGTCACTCGAGAAGACATCGATGGAACGATTAAGAATTTAGCTATGGGTTTGAAAACAGGCTTGAGCATTAGGAAGAAGCTTTTAACACCTTTCTTGACCGGATTGAAGAAAGAATAAGGAATTCTTCAAGGTCGACTAGCCAGGCAGACATTATTGTAACTAGCACCAGTGTTCCTCCACCCACGAATTGGGACTTAGGGGGAACCCCACAAACAAATCAGCAGGTCGACATCAACCCTTAGAATGGTGCCGGTCCTGCTAGACTCGAGGGCACCCCTAATCCCGACATCGCTCCAGCCCATGACGCTTTGGTAGGTCAAGTTGCGGGCTTCTCCATTGGTAGCGTTTCTCAAGCGCCGGTGCATACAGATTTGAACGGTTGTGCTCCCACGGTTGCGGAAGTCAGGATTTTCTCTGATGTGGCTCCTCGGGTTGGGATTCAACCGGATGTTCTTCTCTGCAATCAATCAATTTCTAACTTGGACCTAAACACTGGGGGCACCAGTGTCGCTCTGGATAATCTTAATCAATTGCTTTCTTTAGATAATGGGTATCAAATCACGGATGTCATCCATCGATTCACTCGAGGCGGTGCCTATTCTACAGACATGGATTGTGTGACTCGTAGTCCGTTCTCTATGGATATAAGAAATTCTCGCAACCCACCGGACTTCACGCTACCGGTGGTGGAACATTAAGATGGTCGGAAGGATCCGACTGCCCACTTGGTGAGATATATTCATCATATGGAAGTCCTCTCTGCTTCATAAATCATCATGGCAAAGTGCTTTTCGCTTTTCTTAACAGATATAGCTGCAATGTGGTTCATGCAGCTGGAGGCGGACTCCACTACTTCTTGGAATACTTTGGTCGTTAAATTTGTGGAATAGTTTAGGATCAACATCGCTTATCCGAAAAGCGTGATGACTTTAATTAAAATTAAGCAAAAGTCCAACGAGGTTCTACGAAAATTCTTAAAATGGTTTGATACTGTGGTGGCTTCGGTTGACAAACCCGATCCTTTTATGGTTTTGATGGCCGTAGTATCTGAAGTTTTGGACAAGTCTGAATTTAAGACATCATTACATCGGGACCCACCAAGGGATCTTTGAGAGTTCTATTTTGAGGTTGAAAGATTCCTTTGGGAAGAAGATGTGAGGACGACCAGCAAAAAGGCTCTAGAGGCAAATGATGTTAAGGACGGGAAATCGTCCGATCTTGGAAAGGCTAAAGAATCCGTTGTTGTTACGGAACCTCCTTCGTGGAATGATCGAAACTGAACTTGGAGGCAACTTAAGTTCTCATCTTACTCAGAGCTTACTCACACCCCCGAGGAGATCTATTTGGAAGTTCATCCCGCTGCTCCTTTCAAAAAGCCACCTGCAAGGGAGTCGACTGAAAGAGAAAGAGACATCGGTCGACATTGCATATTTTTTACGGTCTTGATGGTCACAATACAAACAATTGTCGACATCCCAGGGATTTGATAGAAGAATATGTTAGACATGGATATATGGCATGATTTGTTTAGACTCGGGTTGCGGTGCCAGGACAAGCACACCCCCTCAAAGGAATCAGGATAGGACGGGGACTAGCAATCATCCCGGCGACATTGTTATCAATTAACCACTTACTGGCTCTGGTTCCTTGGATAAAAGTCTCCCTGACATCAGTATATTGTGACTTGTGG
Organism: Allium sativum; assembly: GCA_030737875.1. Taxonomy (NCBI): domain Eukaryota; kingdom Viridiplantae; phylum Streptophyta; class Magnoliopsida; order Asparagales; family Amaryllidaceae; genus Allium; species Allium sativum. The sequence goes on along the minus strand of CM060911.1, from coordinate 105,401,288 downwards.
CTTGGGATTTTCTAAGTTTTTGGTTTTCGTTCTTTCGGTTTTGCAGGTACTTCGGCTCTTAAGTCTTGATTCTTGTGGATACTTCGGATACTCGGTTTTTGGATTTGCATGGCTTTTTGGTTCTCGGGTTTTTGCTCTTGTGGATTTTTGGGTTGAATACTTATGAATATTTGATGTGGCTATTGCGGATTCTCGTTTTCAGTTTTCCCTTGATTATGGGTTTTTGGCCCTAGGTGCTTAGTTTTCCTAGATACGACTTTATTTGTTTTCTCGGCTTTTGGATTTTATGGCTCTCAGATAATGAGCTCCACACTTTGGCTTTATCATTTTGGTCGTATGGATTTTGGATTTATTGAATACCTCGAGCTTATGCTTTTGGCTCTTTTGGCTTTCTTGGATATGATTATTTGTGCCTCGGTCCATGGATTTGGCTTTACAAGACTTCAGTCCAATGGATGTATCCTTTTTTAGTTATTTTGATTATAAGATGGTTGAGTCGGCATACCCATGTACAGGAGCTATTATAATCCCTAGGCATTCTCTTTTCTCAGCAACATACCATCACTCTCTCCAGTTATTAATGAAAAGTTTACTTTTCTCGGTTTTGGATTTTGAATGGCTAAGTTTGTTTACCCATGTAATGGGAACCGGAGAGATCCTCGGCATGCTCTTCATGAACGATAAACAATTCGCTTTCCTTCACGAATGAATTTGAAATCAAAATGATTAAATCCGCTTACCTATGTATGGTAACAAACATCCCTAGGCATGCTCTTTGCGAATAATAAACCATTAGTTTTTCTTTTGGTTTTAGTAAAAAATCCCTAATGTTTATAGCTTTAATAAAATTACTTCGCAAAGTAAGGACGCTTGCCTGTGGAGTTCAAAATCAACAACAGGATTGCAAACTCTAATCATCATCTAGTTATCTTGGCCTCTTATCCCATTGCGACAAGATTGCCTTGATTTTGTGGTGGGTTTTGGACCTTGTGCGTCTGGTCGGCCGATCCTGATTGTTTGGATTTGGGTCGTCCTGTCAAGACGACTGACTGGATATTAGATTACATCTGGTGGACTTATCAATGAGGTGACAAGATTATCCATTCGTGGTTGTCTTGGCGTCTTGTCCAACTTCGACAAGATTGCCTCGACTTATGGCGAGTCTTGGATCTTGTGCGTCTGGTCAGCTGATCCTGCTCATTTGGTTATTAGATCGCCCTCACATAGCGGTTCATCTAGTTATCAGGCTATATGGTTACTCGCTATTCTAAATTTATAGATATCGAGTTAACCCCAACCTCCTGTCTATGGATTTTCTGGTTATTCAGATTATCGTGTCCCTGTGGCCCTCTGGTTGTTCTGGCCACTCTAGTAATCCAATTATTTTGGTAATCTTTCTAAATGATTCAGAGCAATCGTCGTCTTCATCGGATTTTAGGCTCTCTGGTTAATGGATAATACAATCCGGAACGATCGCGGATTTCTGCTTTATTGGCTTTGGATTTCTATAAGACGATCCAGTGTGATCGTGGCTCTTTGGCTTTCTGGTTATGGAAGTTCACTTTGGACTTCTCCCGGCTTTGGTTTTCGGATTTCCAAATTTCTTGTCTTTTCTCAAAACATACCTTCCTTTGATCAAGTAAGATATGTTTTGGGGGCAAATGTTGACACATTTTTTGGTCGAAACTGTAACAGGTCAAGATTTTGCTTAGCGACGCGCTCAAGCGTCAATAACATCGTCAAAAACACAAAGCGACTTGGTCGAAGTCGCGACGTGTTCGGGAAAAGGACTCGAAATGGCGTTGATTCATAAAATCATCATTGGTGGACTAGGAAAAGCTGGCAACGTAAAAGTATGTGATCAACACTATGTGATCAACTCAAAATGGTTGAGCGCGTCGGTCCGATCACGTGGGAAAACTCGTTGCATAAAAATATATGGATTTGGTAAAAAAAGTGTCGCACACTCAAAAACAGACGATCGACACGTGTCGATTACGAAAAATAGCTCGCGCGACTCATGGCATCAAAATCTGGTAAAAGCGACAAGCTCAGGTTTGGCACGGTAAAAAAAGGGATAAAAAACGTGGTGGACCACTCAAAAAAACCCATGCGCAATCTTGGCTGATCACACATTAAAAATGGTCGATCACCACAATCTAGCACGTTGAAAACCATTGATCGGCACATCATTTTGGCCAGGATCCTCGAGTGCGCACCGGTGGTTCTCTATTTGGCAAAATGGCATGGCAAATTCCCTTCATCGCATTGCATCAGATCTATTGCAATTTTTCCACACTCGCATCAGCCCAGGCTCACACAGGCAGCTCTGCATTGCATCTGGCATGATGCGAGATTTGTTAAATTGGTAAGGTGGCTTGGATTCTTGGAATGGGATGCGATGTGATTCCTCGCTAATTGCATTGTGGAAATGTGAACTTGGTATGGTTTGCGCATAAGGGAATCTGATTTCTATGATGCGATGGGATCTAGCGTCTTGCCAAACCACTTGACACAATACCTATGCCGTGCGGATCAGGCAAAATCAGGTGATCGACACGTGTTTTCACTACTTTTCGGTGATGCGGTCTGACAAACATGCTACAATGTGATTTCTTCACTTCGACCAAGCTCGGATGCTATTTTTTGGATGCGACAAGGCCTATGATCCGATTTTTCGTATTCAAGCATGATGTGATGCAATTTTCGTGTGTGTGCTTTGTAGGATGCGATTTTCTGACAGTGGGTCTCAAACCCTACCTACTTCTACCTGATCCACTCACCTATAAATACCCCTAGGCATGGCCTTCATTTGGATCTTTTTCCCTTTGATTTTTGGACTTCTTGGAGTTCTCAAGCTTGATTAATGGCAGCCACCTTCTTCTCCATGACCATTGGACATGGCATGGACCATTAAAATGTTGCGCAAACGTTTTTCATCAACTTTTGGACATCCATAAGCATGATTACACTACTTTTGGATTGTTTTGGACATTTCAGTCATTTCTTGGATTTCTTGGACATTGAAGCTATATTTTTGGACACTATTGACCAAGTCAACGCAATTTTCAATCAACGAAGAAGAAGAAGGGCAGTCTAGTCAAAGTTCAGAATTAGCAATCATCTTGCGATGCTATTAACGCTTTGTACTTAAATATCGTCCGGACTTGTACAACTGTGTAAACAACAATTATATGATGAGTGATTACTATGAAGTGGACATAGGCGTTAGTGCCTGACCATTATAAAAAGCTGTGTTCTCACGCATTAATTTATTTAAGATTAGGATTTCTATGCTCACAATACACATACGCTTTGAGGGCTGGTGTGTACTGAATCAACGACAATTCCCCACATCGACACATATGACTAACCATAAATTAAAGATAATCCCATGGTGCCCTCATGTCATCTTTTTCTTACCAATTAAATTTTATAGGTTGTTTATAATTACCTTTCTGCTATCATTCGCAACAAATGATCCTATATTTAAGATTATAGGGTAGCTTTACTACTGATATTTGTTTAGAAACCATTTAATCTATTCATATTTATAATTTGTATTCCAAATATCCAAAATTACCATCAACCAAGGTGATATTTACCAAGCTGGTATTTTGTCAACTATTTGAACAATTCGCCAAACATTAGAATTAATAAATTATAACCCAAAAGTGATTGTGCATAATATGTATATGTATATTACATAAAATTTTCCAATATTGACTTTTATTGATTTTACCGAATTGTTAAGTAAAAATTTGAAGCTTTATATACACTAATTTTTCCGTTGTTTCATTGATTTTATGCACTTGACGGTTATCCCAACTGAAAGTGCACTGTGTTTAAAACATAATTCTTTGTTGCTTAATGTTATCAATTTAACTTATGTATTTTTACACGATTATAAACTACATTTATTTTGCAATACGCCTATGTAAAGCACGAGTGCGCACTTGTTGTTATTATTATATCTCATGTAACACCCCGTAATGTTATAACACATTAAGATGATAAACTAAAGAATAATTAATTAAATATTGGAAATTAAGTAAAATGGACCACGCCATTGCGTTCATCTCGAAATTCTGCTTAAGATAGACAATTTTTTTGCGTAAAACAGACATCCTATGAAGAAGATATTAAGGTTTGAAATATGTATATGCATATGCATAAGAGAATTATATATATATATATAATGATTTAAAACCATTTCAGAATTCAAAATCAAACGATGCGGAATAGGGCAGGAGTTCGGACCATTAGGGGTCGACCCCACAATAGGGGTGTCGACACCCATGTCAACACTCGTATCGACACCCCCCAGATCCGAGGCAAATTCAGTTCTGCGTATGTGGACTTGTTTTCTAACTAGATTCGTTGACCCTAGGCTATAAATAGGACCCTATGTCCATTGTTTTATCCATCTAATTCAATAGCGACAACGAGGTGCTGCTCCAACATAGTTTGATCTAGCCTACTTCTTCTTCAACAAACAAGTTATACGTATTCAAGGATCTGTGATTCAATTTCTGCAATCATTCTACTATTTCTTAGATCCAGTCATAGTGAGTCTATGTTATTTTTAGATGTAAACACTTAAAAGTTATCTTGACATGTCTACGAACTGGATCTAAGCCTATGACTATTTGAATCATATCAGATCTAACATTATTAATATATCTAATTCACTGTTTAGATCTCATCATGCCTGTTTATGATATCCCTATTATGTTAGTTTGCCTAATTATGTCACCGTATGCCTATTATGTTAGATTGCCTAATCATATCACTATGCCTATTCTGTTAGTATGATCAATTCCATCATCTTATGCCAGTTTTTATTTGCTATGCCTATTCTTGTTCTCTTCTTCCCTTTTTCCCCTTTTTGTTTTTATAGCCAAGCTACCTTCGAGCCTAGGCATATCGCTGAAATACGAAAACGCACGAAATCAAGAACGATTAATTTGGGCATAATTCTTATTGTAACACATGATTGGGAATTTTGGGCATAATTTGTACCTTGAGCCAAAACTTATAATTTGGGGGCATAATCTAGATCTTGATCTAAATTTGGGGCATAACTTGTATTGTAGAACGGACGGGGAATTGGGGCATAATGAACATGATAATTGGTTAACAATGAAAATGCTTAGATTTACAATAATTAGAAATTGTAACAGTTTTTAGACACGAGATTAGAATACATTTGTGGTAGAAGTCTGCCCGGAACCTCCTGGCATATCCAGCGTCCACAAGTGGTAAATCTAATGTGAGGGGTCTAAGTGCATAAACATATTCCCCAAAGCCATATGTAATATCTTTAAATTCTCTATTTGAATACCTTTTCCATTTTCTTTTTACCATGTCTGGGGAACCTAATATTCCTAAGGGCGTACAGATGCCGGCTTGGTTTCGTAGGTATCTGGAGGCTACAGCACCCACCAAAGGCCAAGCAGATGCCCCTCCCCTAGCTGCACCCGCTGTTCCTCTTCTCCCTCCTCCGCATGCTGATAATTTCTCTAAGATATGCAAAGATTCCTGTGCTATGGGAGGAAAACCATTCTGAGGATCTGAGACTTTTATGGAAGTAAGGAATTGGCTTAAAGGGACGAAGGATTTGTTTGGAATTTTTGAAGTTGACAATCGTAGGAAGATTCAATTGGCCGTTTGGCAGCTGAAAGATGAGGCTTCATTCTGGTGGGAAGTGACGCAAGCAGGGCGTCCAATCGAGACTTGGGATGATTTCCAATAGAGATTCGAGATGAAGTTTCTTTCTCAAGCCGAGCAAAGTATGCAATGGAATGGTTTTTGGCGCTTAAGCAAGGAAGCATGTCTGTTACAGAGTATGTTAATAAGTTTGATCAATTGGCGAGGTTTGGTTTGGAACTAGTAGATACCCCCACACAAGAAGGCTTTGAGGTTTACTAGAGGATTAAATGAACCCCTCCATGGGTTGGCTATGTCTCATATTCCAATGGGAGCAACTTTTGAGAAACTCGTTGATATGGCATTGATGCATGAAGAAGATAAAGGTGAAAAGAAAGAAGCTATGGCTAAGGAAAAACAAAATAAGAAAGTGTGGCCCAGGAAAGGACAACAACAACAACAAAAGAAGGGCGAAAAGGACGGCAAGACTAGAGATAAGAGGAAATGTCATAATTGCGGACGCGAGGGTCAAGGACTTTAAAAGAAAGAAGAACGCTTGATTCAATTGTGGAGAAGTTGGACATTTCTCTAAGGAGTTCCCGAAGAAGCAAGGACAAGTTCAAAGGGAAGGATCTTCGGGAGGGCAGGCACATGCTCTTGTGGCCGGTGTGCCAGATAGAGGTAGGAAAGTTTCCGTTGAAGGTTTACTTTCTCTTTCCAATCATCCTATTAGAACTCCTTTTGATTCTAGCGCTTCACATTCTTTTATATCTGATTTTGTGGTTGAATATCTATACCTATTACTAGTATGGTTTTGGATCCCATTGTTGTCTCAAACCCCATTGGGGTACAACTCATATGTCTATGATTTGTCGGGGTTTGAGAATATCTGCGTTGGTTGTCGAGTTTGAGTGTGACGCATACCTGCTTGGTTTCATGGTCTATGGTTTGATTCTAGGGATGGATTGATTGCCATGTATGGTGCCATTCTGGATTGTGAGAAGAGGGTCGTTAGACTTTTGACTTGTCATAGGAGAACCCTCGAGATTTCTTGTGACCCTAAGGGGTCTATCATGCTTAGTTTCCTAGAGTTTCTTGATGTATCCACCGATGATCTATGATCTGTACTAGTAATCTGTGAGTATCCTAATGTTTTTAAGGAGGTTCAGGGCTTACCTCCAAGGTGCGAGATTGATTTCCAAATATACTTGGTGGACAATGCAAAACCAGTTGCATTTCCTGTGCACCACATGGCTCCGAGAGAAAGGAGGAAGCTCAGTAAGCAAGTAGGGGAGCTGCTTGAGAAAGGATTTATTAGGTGAAGCATATCTGAATGGTGTGCTCCAGTAGTATTCGTCACTAAGGCGGATGGTTCTCTTCGCTTATGTGTGGATTACAGGGAGTTGAATAAGCTCACTAAGAAGAATAGGCACCCATTTCTAAGGATATATGATCTATTTGATTAGCTTTTTGGTGCATCTACTTTCTGTCATTTAGACTTGGTTATGGTGTTTCATCAGTTGAGGGTGGCCGAGGATAATATAGACAAGACCGCTTTTAGAACTCCAGATGGTTTCTTTGTGTGGCTCGTCATGCCATTTGGGTTGACTAATGCACCCACCTATTTTGTTGATTTGATGAATAGGGTGTTTTACGAGTTTCTAAATAAGTTCGTTGTGGTCTTTGTTGATGACATCTTGATTTTCACAAAGAGCGAGGAAGAGCACGCCCAACATTTAAGGGAGGTTTTGAAAACTCTCTGTACGCACCAGCTTAAAGAAAAATTCTCCAAATGTCATTTTTGGAGAAAATAAGTGAGATTTCTTGGGCATGTGGTCTCTAAAGATGGGATAACAGTAGATCCCGCAAAGGTAGTTGTAGTTCATGATTGGCAGATCCCAAAGAAGGCAACGGAGGTGAAAAGTTTTCTTGGATTAGCGGGCTATTATAGCAAGTTCATTAAGGACTTCGTAAATATATCAGCCCCAATCACCAGACCGACGAAGAAGAATCTGACATTTTCATAGGATATAGATTTTGACGATGCTTTCCAGCGATTGAAGAGGGCTCTGACAATAGCCCTAGTCTTAACCTTGCCTAACGGGAACAAGGTGTTCACAGTATACACCGATGCGTGTGGTACAGGGCTTGGTGCGGTTTTGATGCAAAAAGGAATGGTAGTATGTTATGAAGGTAGACAACTAAGAGTTCATGAGAAAAACTACCCTGCCCATGACTTAGAGTTAGCTGCCATAATATTCACGCTTAAGATTTGGCGCCATTATATACTTGGGAGAAGTTCGAGTTGTATACTGATCATAAATCTCTCAAATACTTGTTCTCACATAAGGATCTTAATTTAAGGCAAAAAAGATGGATGGAGTTCCTAGCGTCCTATGACTTTGAGATTGCTTATACCTCTGGCAAGGGTAATGTAGTGGCAGACGCATTGATTAGGTAGAGGATGACATTTAAGGCTATCAAATTGGTTAAGAAAAGTATAATATGTTCATACCAGATATGACGAATCCCTATTAGTATAAAAGAAGTGCTTAAAAGAGGAGGTATAGCTACATAATTGATTGGAAGTGGACAATCATAAGATGTGGGCATATAATAAAAAAAAGAAATATAAAACTAGAGAAAGGGTGTCCTTTATTTGTGGAGAGGAAAAGCTTGGAGTTCATATCGACTTTTGATTTTAGACCCTCCACCGAGTTTATACCCGGTTTATTGTCATCACTAGAGGTGCGACCTACTCTTTTGGATCAAATAGGTATTTCGCAAAAAGAGGACCCGCAGCTAGTAGATATTTTTGATAGACTCAATAAGGGGGAGACTTCTAGCCCCTTCAGTATATATTCCATGGATGATAGAGGATGGTTGCGACGAGATGGAAGACTTCGTGTTCCCCGAGTTCGGAGTCCGTTGAAGACAACCCTTGAGGAAGCCCATCATTCTTGGATGACTATTCATCCAGGTAGTGATAAAATGTATAGAGATACGAAGAGGGTTTTCTTTTGGGATAGAATGAAGAAAGATGTGGCAGAGTTTGTTTCTCGTTGTTTGATTTGCCAGGAAGTAAAAGCTGAGCAAAAGAAGCCCAGTAGTTTGCTTTATCCTTTGAAAGTCCCACAGTGGAAGTGGGAGAGCATATTTATGGATTTTATTGAAGGTTTTCCTAGATCGAGGAAAGACAACACCAGTATTTGGTTTATAGTGAACAGGCTTACTAAGAGCGCTCATTTCATTCCTGTTAAGACTAAAAGGAAAACATCATGGTTGGCAGCAGTTTATCTTCGTGAGGTAGTCCATTTGCATGGAGTACCTTCCAGTATTGTGAGTGATCGCGATCCTATATTCACCAGTGAGTTTTGGGAGAGCTTGCAAGAGGTGTTAGGTACATAGTTGTGTTTGAGCACCGCTTATCACCCACAGACCGATGGACAGACAGAAAGGGTGAATAGAGTCCTTGAGGATCTTTTAAGACTGTGTATCCTAGACTTCGGAGGGACATGGGAAGAGCATCCTCCTTTAGTGGAGTTTACCTACAACAATAGTTATCAGGTTAGCATTGGCATGGAACCCTTCGAAGCATTGTATGGACGACCTTGTTGATCACCGACTTGTTGTTGGGAATCTACAGAAAGGCTTCTACTTGGACCTGAGATGGTTAGAGAAACTTCAGAAAAGATTGATCTTATCTGCAGGCGCATGAAGACATCTCAGGATAGGCAGAAGTCCTACGCAGATAGAAGAAGGACCAATATTGAGTTTGAGGTGGGAGACATGGTCTTCATCAAGGTATCAACTTTGAGGAACGTTGTTCGTTTTGGATCTGTAGGGAAATTGGCACCAAGGTTTGTAGGACCATTTCCCATAACAGAAAGGATTAGCCAAATGGCCTATAGGGTAAAGCTACAAGAGAGGTTGTATGGTGTTCATGATGTTTTCCATGTTTCTCATTTACGGAAGTGTTTACATGATACCGCAGAAGTAGTTGAGTCGAGTATGCTTGAGGAAGTAGAAATGGAATGGGAGGCGACAGTTAGATGAGTTCCTACCCGTATTCTTGGATCAGAGGTTAAGAAGCTACGCAACTGAGAGGTCAAGTTGATGAAAGTTCAGTAGGGAGATAACCAAGAGGATGCAACTTAGGAGTCTGAAGATAAGATTCACACTTCGTACCCTTTTCTTTTCAAGGGTATGTTCTTAACTTCCTTTCCAAAGCTTTTATTCATGTTGTTTCTATCATTTAAGTATATCTTATCGATCGCACCTTCGACCTTTAGGTAGGAATCCCATGGATGTAAACATGTGTTTGAGACATGTTATGTTTGGTGGATGCAAGTGGATGCGAGTGGTTGCTAGTGGATGCATATACACACACACATTAGGCACTAGATCAGATCAATCACTCTCATACTGCATATGGATGTGTGTGCATTTTTCTTCTTTTTATGGATGAAAATGGGTGTATCATCATGTGGATGTTGCATTTGGATGAGTGATTGCGCACACATATAGAACATTCATGTTATAATAGGATTATTTGCATACATGTTGGATTCATGGCACTAACATACATTGCATTAAGGAGGTCGACTAAATCAGTAGACCGCCTGATCTTTCGCATTAGTATAGGGACATATACACACACCTTTGCATATGTTCATATAAGCATTAGAAGTCTTTTAAGGACAATGGATTCCTGTGATTGTTGGATGAGTAGATGGATGATGGATGTTAGGACATACATTCTTCTTATTTTGGAAATTTTGAGGACGAAATCCTTTAAGTAGGGGAGAATGTAACACCCCATAATTTTATAACACATTAAGATAATAAACTAAAGAATACTTAAGTAAATATTGCGAATTAAGTAAAACAGACTACGCCATTGTGTTCATCTCGGAATTTTGCTTAAGATAGACACCAAGTTTACGTAAAAACGGACATTGTACGAAGAAGATATTAAAGTTTGAAGTTTGTATACGCATAAGAGAATTAAATATATATAAAACAATTTAAAAGCATTTTAGAATTCAAAATCAAACGACGCAGGACAGCGCGGGCGCAGGAGTTCAGATCGTTGGGGGTCGACCCCACCCTAGGGGTGTTGACCCATGGGTCAACACCACAACAGGGGTGTCGACACCCATGTCGACACCCCCCAAATCCGAGGCAGATTCAGTTCTGCGCATGTGGACTTGTTTTCTGACCAGATTCGTTGTCCCTAAGCTATAAATAGGACCCTATATCCATTGTTTTATTCATCTAATTCAATGGCGACAATGAGGTGCTACTCCAACATAGTTTGATCTAGCCTACTTCTTCTTCAACAAATAAGTATGTAACGACCCAAGGATTTTCGGCCATGAAAAGCGACATAAATACATTTACCGTATCTCATGTCGACCTTCCAAACACCGAAATGTTATTAGAAAGAAATTAGAGGGTGAGATAAGAAAGAAAGAAATATTAGAATAGAAGAAGAAGAAGAACCAACACAACATAATCAGAGTTTCACATCGTAGTGGAACAAAATATAATATAGAATAAATCTTTACTGAGAGCTTTTAAAATACTTACAATCATCAGAGTACATTACACATTTGGACAGTAATAATAACCTGTCCTCATAAACAAAACACAACGGAATAGAAGTTATATAATATCATACGTCTGAACTCTTCCAGCTCGTCTCTTCACAGCATTTAATAACCTGAACCTGTACAACCTGGTCTAACCCGAGCATTTACAAAACACCGGGTTAGTCTAGTGAACCAGAGTGAGAAAAACACACTAAATTTTATAGTATCATCTAACTTGATTTTAAAGTTAAAATCTTTTTTGAAAGAAAAGTATAATCGTAAGACCTAATCCACACATAAATAAAGATGGTTTTTACCTTACGATAACCCAAACCATTTTTAAAATCAATATTTTATTCTGATATTATAATAATGTCTAAATACAAGTAAATAGCAATCTAGCGGAACGCTTTCATCTCACGCTCCATATACATAGTATACAATCAAAACCGCGGGCGCTTATTGGAGATTGGATTCCAAGGAAGACGCGACTTGGGAAACTGAGGCTAGAATACGCGCAGCTTACCCTTTTCTTTTTGAGGGTACATCTTTGATCTTTCTTTTCCCTTAAGTTGTGCTTTTATCTATCTTTTAGGGTATATCTCCTCGACCTTATCTTTTAGGTAGAAACCCTTTGGATGAAAACATGTAATTGAAACATGTTATGGATGATGGTTGCAAGTGGTTGCAATTGATTGCTAGTGGTTGCTCGTGGTTGCATATACACACACAATCTTGGTTTTAGATCGGCTCAGTCACTTCATATTGCATATGCATATATGTATTTACATTATTATGTGGTTGAAGTTTAAGGTGTTGTCATATGGATGTTGCATTTATATAAATGATTGTGCACTCATGTAGAATCATGAATAGGAAGGTTTGCATACATAATGGATTCATGACACTTACATAATTTGCATTAAGGAGGTCAACTGAATCAGTAGACCGACTGATTTTGCATTAGATAAGTACATATACACACACACTTCGCATATGATCATGAAGCATTAGAAGTCTATTAAGGACAATGGACGCTCGTGTTTGATGGATGAGTAGATGGACGTTTGGATGTTAGGATATATATTCTTCCTAAACTTAAAGATTTCGGGGACGAAATCCTTTTAAGTGGGGAGAATGTAACACCCCGTATATTCTGTAACAGTGAAATTCATAAATTAAAGTATAATTAATTTCAAATCAAAGAATAAATGGAAACGGGATAAGCCATTTCGTTCGTCTCGGAATTCTGCTTGAGATAGAGTCCGAGTTTGCGTAAAACGGACTCCGTATGAGGGAGATATGACCTCTGGAAGTTTCAGAATTCAGTTTAAAATTCAAACAGGCAGAAACAGTTCAGAAAAACAAATTCAAATTCAAAATCGGACCCAGATTGGGCTGGGCGGGAAAATTCCCGCCCAGGACCCAGGTCGACTGGGCAGTCGACCTGGGGGACTGGGTAGTCGACATGGCCCCTGAGCCAGGTCGAACCCAGCCCCTCCTAGCTAGCCTAGTCTGTGCATGGCCGAATTTCTGGGCTTTGTCTTGTCACTAGGGCTTATGTGTCAACTCTTGATTGGTTTCTCTTTAAAACGAATGGCTTATATTAATCTAAGCTCCATCGACGGCTCTAATCAATTCACAAACTCTATAAAAAGGACCTAAGACTCCGCCAAATTTACACAAATAAAAATGAGTATGGAGCTGTCATGCTGCTGAAGAAAGACTAGGAATAGCCGTCAAGTCAAGCGACAATTAGGAGTTGATTCAAAAGCATAAAGCCACGACAATTAAATCAAAACAATGCCTACAACAAAGGATAGCATCTCCAAATTCAGAATCCTGAATACAAGATTCGTCATACGTTGTAAGTAGAGTGCTATTCCGATATGAATGAATAATTGAGATTTGATCTGTGTAAAATAAGAAATGGGATTGTACTTTAATTATAATAATGTTAATTCAGAATTGTATGTTGCTATGATTTGCTATGAATGGATTTGGGATGTGGTAGTGTAATTAACATGATGTTGGACCTATTGAATAGTTGCGATACAAGTATATAACTCATGTTGGAAATTTATTACGTTGTGGTTAATGAGAAGTTATATATTTCGTTGTAACCAAGTTAAGACTTATGCAAGTATATGATTCACTATTATGCCAACATGATTTTTAGATCCTTCTATGTATATTTTTATGATCATTTTTAGTGTAATTGGATCCAATTGGGTATTATGATTCATATGAATTTTTGTTGGAATTGGCATCATGATTCAGGTGAAAAACCATACTTTTGTATTAGTGACAAAAGTAAGCATCTTTGTGAACTTGTGTTGACTTCATGAACATGGCTAGTTTATGTTTAACTTTATGCCCAAACAAAATATGTTGTAGGCTTAGGTTATGGTTAAAGAACATATGATAATATATGTGACACATAATTAAGTTAGATTCATACTTCAAATAAAATTTTACATGATTAGATTAAAATCATGATTCATGTTTAGGTATGTTTTATGCCAAGATTATATGCTATTAACATGCAAGTTCACAAGTGCCTAATTTATGTTAATTAGATCGCTATGTTGCAAGTTCATGCGTTTACACACCCCTTTTTGATGTTACTTAGAATATATTTACATCATGTTCCAAGCCTCCCCTTTTTAGGTGGCTAAGTTGGGCTAAAATGTTGAAGCCCAACATATGTTATATTATTAAGTATAAACGGGGGAATACGTTAGGGTTAATTAAAGTATATGTGTTGGCATGTTTGGAACATGCCAACGATTCATGACAGTTTAAATGGTATAAATTATTATACCCAAGAATAATGAATTTGAATAATGGGCCGCAAATATTTACATATAAAAGAAAAAGAGACAAAATATGTAAACTTAGAAAATACGACATACTTAACCCGAGGTTGGATTGCGTTGTGACATAAACCTGCCCAGACCCGCCCGGCTGTCCAGTAGTCACAACAATACCTATCCAATGTGGGTGGTTAAGCATTGAGCCCCATAAAGACCCGAGGTTAGACTGAGTTGTGACGTAAGACTGCCCGGACCCAACCGACAATAGGCAGTCACAACAATACCTGTCTAATGTGAGTGGTTGGAGCTTTAATAAGACAATTAAGGCTAAGTCAGGATTGATAGGATTAAGTAAATTGAATTAATACTTCATTAAATACAACATGCTAAACTATACAGACTAATTGGGGGTCAGGTTTACAGAACACTTAACTAACTTATCATGTTGGCTAGAAATAGAAAACCTAGTAGCAGGGGACCCTTTTCAGCAGTAACCCTACAAGGTGTATCAGGATACCCTGAACTAGGCAGGGTGGGGCACGATTACTGGGCTGACTGTAAGAGGTCAAATCAACGACGGTGGTGCAGCAGTGTAGGTTCTAACGGGGTGCGGGCGTGCACACACTCCGGCGCAGATAAATTAGGCATTGGGCACTAGTAGTATACCTGTGCATTCTAGAACTGTGTCGGGCCACCACCATGGGACTTGATACACCCCATGGTGGGACCAGCGTAGGTAGCTACAACATCGGGGGCCGTAAGACGCATGTAACTATGCGAGTAGGAGCCGATCAATAAAAAGGATCACTTCACCCTGATTGTGGGGTGCCAGTTGGGAACTAGTTTATAGGGGGTGCAGAGATTAATATGGGATACGATAGTGTACTCGACTCTAGACAACTTAACTTTGTTTGTGGTGCTTTCCCATTTCCAGTTTATACTTATCGTGCTCTTTTTCTTATTCATAGACTGAATAGTCCTAGACTTACTCAGGCTTTATGTCTGACTCTACTTTTTCTTCGTCTTCTTTTCTTTCGTTTTCCCCCCCAGGTCCCCGGGGAGGGAATACCGCAGCTTGACCAGTTTCACATCCATCTTGAAGAGAGAGAATGTATTGCTTGGATCTCTTTCGTTTTGGACTATGGCTTTGGATAGCAATTATGGGGACTTATGCAGTTTACTTATGTTTTTATGCTTCTTTAAGTTATGAAATCAAGACAGTTATGGAAATGTAATGTTTTTGGAAGAATTGTAAGACAATTATGGTATGGTTTGTGTAACACGTATTTTGGTGAAATAAAAGTTGCTGTTGTTTCCGCTGTTATAAAAATATGTGTATTTATATCTGTCTTGTGTATATGTGACTTATACTTATAAACCTCCACCAAAATTAGGGAATTCCCTTTGTGAGTGACCCTAACGGAGGTGGCGTGTTTCACTTGGTATCAGAGCATAGGTTAACCAGATCAGATAAAAAGTTTTGAAAATTTATTTTCAAAAAGAAAATTTAAAGAAGCATTTTTTTTAAAAAGATAAAATGTTATTTTATTTTAAAAAGGCATAGTCCCCCAAAGCCGTAGGTACTATCTTTTATCCTTCGTTTTGAATCTATCCTTTTTGTTTCAGCATGTCCGAAGAACTTAACTTGTCAGAGGGTGTACCAATACCTGGTTGGTTTAGACGATTCTTAGAAGCAAGGGCCAATCAGCCAGGTTCCACTATTCCTCCTCCCCCAGCTGCAGGAAATCATCCAGCTGCAGCAGCACCTCCTCCTCCACCTCCTCCGCGTGGTAATGCTTTTGCTAAGACATGTAAAGATTTCAAAGCTATGGGAGAGAAGGACTTTCATGGAACCGAGTCCTTCGTGGCAGCCAGGAACTGGCTGAAGGAAACCGAGGACTTATTTGTCATCTTTGAAGTAGAAGATAGGCAGAAGGTACAACTGGCAGTATGGCTACTTAAAGGCGAGGCTTCCGACTGGTGGGAAGTCACCAATGCATAAAAACCAGTGGAAACATGGGAGGACTTTAGGGCGAGGTTTGAGGCTAAATTTCTCTCAGAAGCTGAAAGGAGTCTCCAATTGGAAAAATTCTTATTTCTTAAGCAAGGGAATATGACAGTCAAAGAGTACGTTAATCAGTTCGATCAACTGGCCAGGTTCGGACTGGACCTAGTCAACACTCCGCACAAGAAGGCTCTCCGCTTTGTCAAAGGATTGAATGAGCCATTACACAGCTTGGCCATGACCCATATACCTATGGGAGATTCGTATGAAAGGTTGGTGCAGATGGCATTGCTGAACGAAGAGGATAAGGGCAAGAAGGAGACAAAGGCAGAAGGGTCTCAAGGGAAGAAAGAAGGTTTACAGCCTAAGAAGACAGACTTTAAGAAGGGCGCGAAAGACAACAAGTCCCAAGAGAAGAGGAAGTGTAATTTCTGTGGCAAAGTGGGGCACTTAGTGAAAGATTGCCGGAAAAAGAAGGCCAAGTTGAATGGTGGGTGCTTTTCTTGTGGTGAGACAGGCCACATGGCTAAGGATTGCCCAAAGAAACGAGGGCAGGGGCACAAGGCTGGATCCACCTCAGGGGCACAGGTTCATGCACTAGAAGCACCACCTCTGCAACAGCGAGGTATAAATACTTCTGTAGAAAGTGTAGTTTTTCTTTATGATCACCCAATTTGCACTTTATTTGATTCTGGCGCATCACACTCCTTTATTTCATCTGCTTTAGTAGAATCTCTGCACCTAGAAACTAGTATGGTAGAGGACCCCTTAATTGTTTCAAATCCAATCGGGGGCCCAGCTCATTTGTCTATGATTTGTGTGGGATTGAAAATTTTTATTCTAAGCGTAGAATTTAGATGTAGTGCCTTTGTTTTGGGCTTCTCGGGATATGGTTTGATTTTGGGCATGGATTGGCTATCCAGTAATGGTGCCATCCTTGATTGTGAGAAAAGGGTGGTTAGGCTTCTAACCCAACTCGGTAACACTCTGGAAATTACTTGTAATCCCTCGTATGCGGTTATGCTTAGTTATCTTGAATCGCTAGATGCTTCTGTTGAGAGTTTGCAATCGGTTAGAGTGGTCCGTGAATATCCGGACGTCTTCGAAGAGGTGAAGGGCTTACCTCCGAAGCGGGAGATAGACTTCCGCATATATCTTGTAGATAATGCAAAGCCCGTTGCGTTGCCCGTTAGACATATGGGTCCACGGGAAAGGAAAGAGCTCAGTAAACAGGTTAAAGAGCTTCTACAGAAGGGGTTCATTAGGGGGAGCATTTCAGAATGGGGCGTTCCAGTGGTGTTCGCTACAAAGGCGGATGGTTCACTCCGTCTATGTGTTGACTATAGGGAGCTCAACAAGCTAACGAAAAAGAATAGGCACCCTCTCCCCAGAATTGACGATCTGTTTGATCAGCTTGTAGGAGCGTCAGTTTTCTCCCAACTCGATCTGGCAACCGGATTTCATCAGCTAAGGGTAGCTGAAGATAGCATCGATAAAATAGCATTCAGAACCCCGGATGGCTTCTTTGAATGGCTTGTCATGCCTTTCGGCTTTACAAACGCACCCGCTTACTTCGTGGACCTGATGAGTAGGGTGTTCAGGGAATTCCTCAACAAGTCCGTGGTAGTCTTCGTAGACGATATCTTGATCTTCTCAAAGATTGAAGAAGAACATGCTCAGCACCTAAGGGCAATCATGGAAACTCTGCGAGTCCATCAGCTAAAAGCCAAATTCTCCAAGTACCACTTTTGGAGAGAGGAAGTAAGGTTTCTTGGGCATGTAGTATCCAAAGAAGGGTTAGTTGTGGACCCTGCTAAGGTAGTAGCGGTACAGGATTGGAAGACACCATGGAATTCAACTGAGGTCCGAAGTTTTCTAGGACTAGCAGATTTCTACCGAAAATTCATAAGGGATTTTGCGAAAATCTCAGCTCCACTCACAAGGCTGACAAAGAAGAATCTAGTGTTCAATTGGGACTTGGATTGCGAGTTTGCTTCCAACGACTAAAAAGGGCTCTTACAACAGCTCCAGTCCTGACTCTGCCAGACGGAAGCAAGATGTTCACAGTTTATACAGATGCATGCGAGACAGGGCTAGGCGCTGTCTTGATGCAAGAAGGGAGGGTAGTAGCTTATGGTGGAAGGCAATTGAAAGTTCATGAAAAGAACTACCCGACCCACGATCTTGAGTTAGCCGCCATCGTCTTTGCACTTAAGTCTTGGCGACATTATCTCCTAGGTGAGAAGTTCGAACTTTACACTGACCATAAATCGTTGAAATATCTTTTCTCGCAGAAAGGTCTTAACTTGAGGCAACAAAGGTGGATGGAGTTTCTTGCCTCGTACGATTTCGAGATCTCCTACACTCCGGGCAAAGGCAACGTAGTCGCAGATGCTTTAAGCAGAAAGAAGCTAACATTAAGCCCGCTGTTTGTTGAAAGGCAAAGCCTAGAGTTTATAGCCAGCTTTGACTTTAGGCCCTCCTCTGATTTTGTACCCGGTTTGTTATCATCTCTTGAAGTACGCCCTACTCTTTTGGACACAATAGGGACGGCACAACGTGAGGACCCTCAGCTAGTTGAAGTGGTTGATAAACTAATTAGGGGTGAGACTTCAAGTCACCTCAACAGATACTCTATCGACGATAAAGGCTGGCTGAGACGCGACGGAAGACTATGCGTTCCACAAGCAAAGGAGTTGATAAAGAAGGTTCTCGAGGAAGCACATCGTTCCAATATGACAATACATCCAGGCGGAGACAAAATGTACAAGGACATGAAAAGAGTTTTCTTTTGGAACGACATGAAGAAGGACGTGGCAGATTTCGTTTCTAAGTGTATGGTATGCCAACAAGTTAAAGCGGAACAGAAAAAGCCTGGAGGACTGCTTCATCCTCTAGAGGTTCCACAATGGAAGTGGGATAGCATTTCAATGGACTTCATTGATGGGCTGCCTAGGTCTAGCAGAGGCAACACTAGCATTTGGGTAATAGTGGATAGGCTTACAAAAAGCACCCACTTTTTACCTGTCAAGAGTCGAAGGACTGCCTCATCTCTAGCATCTCTTTATCTCAAGGAAATTGTTCGACTTCATGGAATACCATCCAGCATTGTTAGAGACCGAGACCCTATCTTCACAAGCGAGTTTTGGCGAAGTTTGCAAGAAGCTGTAGGCACGCAGTTGTGTTTGAGCACGGCCTATCACCCCCAGACCGATGGACAGACGGAAAGGGTGAATAGAGTTTTAGAGGATCTTTTGAGACTTTTCGTCCTAGACTTTGGAGGGACATGGGAAGATCACCTTCCCTTAGTGGAGTTTGCTTACAACAATAGCTTCCAAGCTACCATAGGCATGGCACCCTTCGAAGCATTGTATGGAAGACCGTGCAAGTCACCAACTTGTTGGTGGGAGTCTACAGATAAGGTTATTCTTGGTCCAGACATGATCATAGAAACTTCAGAAAAAGTGGACTTGATACGAAAAAGGATGAAGACGGCCCAAGATAGACAGAAATCCTACGCCGACAAGAGAAGGACCGACCTAGAGTTTGAGGTTGGGGACAGAGTTTTTCTTAAGGTATCTCCTCTAAGGAACGTTGTTCGTTTTGGATCCACTGGAAAGCTGGCACCGAGGTTTGTAGGACCATTTCCTATCATCGAGAAGGTTGGGAAGATGGCCTATAGATTAGAGCTACCCGAAAAACTGGCCGGAGTTCACAACGTCTTTCATGTTTCTCACCTCCGGAAGTGTTTACACGAGTCTGCTGAAATAGGAGAGCTTAGTATTCTAGAAGAAGCCGAAGTGGAACGTGAAGCAACTGTGAGAAGAGTTCCAACACGCATCTTAGGAACTGAAGTGAAAAAGCTATGCAACCGCGAAGTCAAGCTCGTCAAAGTTCAGTGGAGCGACGCCGAGGAAGACGCGACTTGGGAAACTGAGGCTAGAATATGCGCAGCCTACCCTTTTCTTTTTGAGGGTACATCTTTGATCTTTCTTTTCCCTTAAGTTGTGCTTTTATCTATCTTTTAGGGTATACCTCCTCGACCTTATCTTTTAGGTAGAAACCCTTTGGATGAAAACATGTAATTGAAACATGTTATGGATGATGGTTGCAATTGATTGCTAGTGGTTGCTCGTGGTTTCATATACACACACAATCTAGGTTTTAGATCGGCTCAGTCACTTCATATTGCATATGCATATATGTATTTACATTCTTATGTGGTTGAAGTTTAAGGTGTTGTCATATGGATGTTGCATTTATATGAATGATTGTGCACTCATGTAGAATCATGAATAGGAAGGTTTGCATACATAATGGATTCATGACACTTACATAATTTGCATTAAGGAGGTCAACTGAATCAGTAGACCGACTGATTTCGCATTAGATAAGTACATATACACACACACTTCGCATATGATCATGAAGCATTAGAAGTCTTTTAAGGACAATGGACGCTCGTGCTTGATGGATGAGTAGATGGACGTTTGGATGTTAGGATATACATTCTTCCTAAACTTGAAGATTTCGGGGACGAAATCCTTTTAAGTGGGGGAGAATGTAACACCCCGTATATTCTGTAACAGTGAAATTCATAAATTAAAGTATAATTAATTTCAAATCAAAGAATTAAGGGAAACGGGATACGCAATTTCGTTCGTCTTGGAATTCTGCTTGAGATAGAGTCCGAGTTTGCGTAAAACAGACTCCGTATGAGGGAGATATGACCTCCGGAAGTTTCAGAATTCAGTTTAAAATTCAAACAGGCAGAAACAGTTCAGAAAAACAAATTCAAATTCAAAATCGGACCCAGATTGGGCTGGGCGGGAAAATTCCCGCCCAGGACCCAGGTCGACTAGGTAGTCGACCTGGGGGCACCCAGGTCGACTGGGTAGTCGACCTGGCCCCTGAGCCAGGTCGAACCCAGCCCCTCCTGGCTGGCCTGGTCTGTGCTTGGCCGAATTTCTGGGCTTTGTCTTGTCACTAGGGCTTATGTGTCAACTCTTGATTGGTTTCTCTTTAAAACAAACGACTTATATTAATCTAAGCTCCATCGACGGCTCTAATCAATTCACAAACTCTATAAAAAGGAACTAAGACTCCACCTAATTCACACAAATAAAAATGAGTATGGAGCTGTCATGCTGCTAAAGAAAGACTAGGAATAGCCGTCAAGTCAAGCGAAAATTAGGAGTTGATTCAAAAGCTTAAAGCCACGACAATTAAATCAAAACAACGCCTACAACAAAGGATAGCATCTCCAAATTCAGAATTCAGAATCCTGAATACAAGATTCGTCATACGTTGTAAGTAGAGTGCTATTCCGATATGAATGAATAATTGAGATTTGATCTATGTAAAATAAGAAATGGGATTGTACTTTAATTATAATAATGTTAATTCAGAATTGTATGTTGCTATGATTTGCTATGAATGGATTTGGGATGTGGTAGTGTAATTAACATGATGTTGGACCTATTGAATAGTTGCGATACAAGTATATAACTCATGTTGGAAATTTATTACGTTGTGGTTAATGAGAAGTTATATATTTCGTTGTAACCAAGTCAAGACTTATGCAAGTAAATGATTCACTATTATGCCAACATGGTTTTTAGATCCTTCTATGTATATTTTTATGATCATTTGTAGTGTAATTGGATCCAATTGGGTATTATGATTCATATGAATTTTTGTTGGAATTGGCATCATGATTCAGGTGAAAAACCATACTTTTGTATTAGTGACAAAAGTAAACATCTTTGTGAACTTGTGTTGACTTCATGAACATGGCTAGTTTATGTTTAACTTTATGCCCAAACAAAATATGTTGTAGGCTTAGGTTATGATTAAAGAACATATGATAATATATGTGGCACATAATTAAGTTAGATTCATACTTTAAATAAAATTTTACATGATTAGATTAAAATCATGGTTCATGTTTAGGTATGTTTTATGCCAAGATTATATGCTATTACCATGCAAGTTCACAAGTGCCTAATTTATGTTAATTAGATCGCTATGTTGCAAGTTCATGCGTTTACACACCCCTTTTTGATGTTACTTAGAATATATTTACATCATGTTCCAAGCCTCCCCTTTTTAGGTGGCTAAGTTGGGCTAAAATGTTGAAGCCCAACATATGTTATATTATTACGTATAAACGGGGGAATACGTTGGGGTTAATTAAAGTATATGTGTTGGCATGTTTGGCACATGCCAACGATTCATGACAGTTTAAATGGTATAAATTATTATACCCAAGAATAATGAATTTGAATAATGGGCCGCAAATATTTACATATAAAAGAAAAAGAGACAAAATATGTAAACTTAGAAAATACGACATGCTTAACCCGAGGTTGGATTGCGTTGTGACATAAACCTGCCCGGACCCGCCCGGCTGTCCAGTAGTCACAACAATACCTATCCAATGTGGGTGGTTAAGCATTGAGCCCCATAAAGACCCGAGGTTAGACTGAGTTGTGATGTAAGACTGCCCGGACCCAACCGGCAACAGGCAGTCACAGCAATACCTGTCTAATGTGAGTGGTTGGAGCTTTAATAAGACAATTAAGGCTAAGTCAGGATTGATAGGATTAAGTAAATTGAATTAATACTTAATCAAATACAACATGCTAAACTATACAGACTGATTGGGGGTTAGGTTTACAGAACACTTAACCAACTTAGCATGTTGGCTAGAAATAGAAAACCTAGTAGCGGGGACCCTTTTCAGCAGTAACCCGACAAGGTGTATCAGGATACCCTGAACTAGGCAGGGTGGGGCACGATTACTGGGCTGAATGTAAGAGGTCAAATCGACGGCGGTGGTGAAGCAGTGTAGGTTCTAACGGGGTGCGGGCGTGCACACACTCCGGCGCAGAAAAATTAGGCACTGGGCACCAGTAGTATACCTGTGCATTCTAGAACTGTGTCGGGCCACCACCATGGGACTTGATACACCCCATGCTGGGACCAGCATAGGTAGCTACAACATCGGGCGCCATAAGACACATGTAACTATGCGAGTAGGAGCCGATCAATAAAAAGGATCACTTCACCCTGATTGTGGGGTGCCAGTTGGGAACTAGTTTATAGGGGGTGCAGAGATTAATATGGGGTGCGATAGTGTACTCGACTCTAGACAACTTAACTATGTTTATGGTGCTTTCCCATTTCCAGTTTATACTTATCATGCTCTTTTTCTTATTCATAGACTGAATATTCCTAGACTTACTCAGGCTTTATGTCTGACTCTACTTTTTCTTCGTCTTCTTTTCTTTTGTCCCCCCCAAGTCCACAGGGAGGGAATACCGCAGCTTGACCAGTTTCACATCCAGCTTGAAGAGAGAGAATGTATTGCTTGGATCTCTTTCGTTTTGGACTATGGCTTTGGATAGCAATTATGGGGACTTATGCAGTTTACTTATGTTTTTATGCTTCTTTAAGTTATGAAATCAAGACAGTTATGGAAATGTAATGTTTTTGGAAGAATTGTAAGACAATTATGGTATGGTTTGTGTAACACGTATTTTGGTGAAATAAAAGTTGATGTTGTTTCCGCTGTTATAAAAATATGTGTATTTATATCTGTCTTGTGTATATGTGACTTATACTTATAAACCTCCACCAAAATTAGGGCATTCCCTTTGTGAGTGACCCTAACGGAGGTGGGGTGTTTCATTATGGGACCACCTGCCGATAGTGTATCTCTAGAGGGGAATACATTGGGTTCAAGAAGAACGTCTTATAACCCGGCCCACACATGACTAACCACTCATTTCTCTTGAGTGTATCGAATGTATATCACCAATGGTTGGGCTCAAACCACCATTTCCCAAAAGGGACATCATCGAAATAGATTAAAGAAGCAAATGAAATTTTTCTAGATAGGTGATTATACACCCTAATGGGAGCGACCCACATAGCCATGCTGCCTGCCTGATTTTTGTCATTTCCTGGTTGTGAGGCTTGAGGTTAGAATTTACTTTTTGAAACATCTGGTCACCATTCACTTTGAATGCCACATCGTCAGATACATCATAAATCACTATTTGACGCCCACAAAATTACACTAGTTGATAAGCTAAGGGAAAGGCCTTTCTCCGCCACCAACTATGGTAGATTTGAAGAAATCAACATACGTGATCCTTTGGAAATACTCTATCAGACATCCGTTGTGAAAACCCGTAACTTCCCCGGTGAGGAAAGCGCGGATAGTTCGAGAACAAACCACAACAGAACGCAGACGGAAGAACGTTCCATTGTATATTACAACAATGCATCAGAATACAAGAATATACAGAGTATAAATGAATAAATATTACACAGAAATATCAGAGATTTAAATTACATTTAAATACATAGCAGCGGAAAATAATACAATACACAACTAGAAGAGATATACGGATACAAAGCTTTCCGGATATCATTCCAGCTGTAAACCAGGATCCTGTGAATATAAATCTGCAAAACCAAAACTACTAGCTGCCCGTGTCAAAATAGGGGCACCCAGAGTTTAGGTCAAAACAATAAACTCCAGGTCAGTCATGGGACTGGTGTGAGAACTAAAACAGTTATTAATCTTTATTTAAAATTAGGTAAATCAAGGGACCACGCCGTATAACATGGAACGGGTTTCCTCCCAAGAACACCAGTGCATAAAACAACAGCGCAATGCTAAATAAAGAAAAATGAAGCTATTATAAGACCCAGGTCCTATCACACAATGCAACGCAAGCCGGGGGATAGGGTTTTTACCTTATAATAGCCAAGAATGCTTGATACGTTTAAAAGAAATCGTTTGATACTATTATAAGTGTATAGTGTATAAAACAACTTCAAATCATAAGTATCAATCATAGGCGACATGAATGCCCCATACCACTATGTCGCCATATATAGGTTATACAATCAAAATCGCAAAGTCACATATTTGGAAATTGGGTTTCCATCTATGAACCGAGGCAAAAGATAGTCCTCAACCGATTCGAGACTCTCTACCCCGAGCCTCAGGAACAGCCGCAACTGCCCCTTGGATCGTCAGGGCCGGTCCACCGATGTGGATAATAATGCCTGAACACTACGTTTCTCCGCCCTTTGGGGCGTAAATGAGCCAACGAATGACTCCATCGGACCCGGATCGTCCGATCAAACCGAGGCGCCTCGCAACAGCAACAACCACACAGGTGAAAATAATATAAATGTCAGGGCTGGTAGGTCACTGACACCACCCTAGCTAGAAAGAAAACGCATGTCCCCCCGAGGTCCGTCTCCCGTTTTTGGTTCACCACCGGGGTGTGAGGCTCGCGAATTCACGTTACACAAAGCTGTTCCACACAGGCTGTGCTTTGATCGTCACCACAAGACTTTGCTTTTCAACAGAAGCCTTGATCATTTGCATCTTAGCATGCCACACAGGAAAACCACTCTATGCAACCGATATCAGTCACACAGAATGAAATCCAATGTCAGACACACAGTCCATTTACAAGTTCGTTCTGGGTCTGAATGAAACCGGAGGCACCTAGTACCCCGCATATCCATCAATCTCCAAGTACGTCTGGACGATCACCAACTGTTTCCATCTTCTTGGGTGTACAGCCCAATCAAGATCATCAGTAATTACCCAAACGACGTGAAGACCTCCGGTCTTCGACCATCGTCTTCATCTTGGACTTATCGTCATATCAGTTATTCAGAATGGGATAAACCCGGTCTTCCCGAATAACTCGCGTATATTTTAAATAAGTGTTACACAAACACAACATACGCCTCATTCCAATTCATCAGTCACTAACCGTAAATTAATCAAGAGAATAATTCCCCAAATATTAACCCCGAAGGCCGAAACCAACATCAGATCAATATCCAGGAAATCATCCTGCTTAGCTAACCGACAGTTAATTTCTAAATTTCACATTCATAGGGAAAGGTTCCCATTAATTTTATCAAAGATAAATCCTTTAAATTTATTCTTTAATCTATTTTTGAATATCAATTCAAACTAGTCGGGATTAACGAACCTTACCGAAGTAATCATTTGTTTTAATTTCCCAATCCCAACCTATTCATCCCATGAAGTAAAACTGGTCATACTTCATATCTAACACCACGGTGTTATCGGTAAATTCAATTACCATTTCACGTTTAAATCTAATTAAAGATTTAACTATCGCTTGGAGTAAAACTAGTGACACTCCATTCTCGATCTTTTCAATCTAATTAAAGATTCATTAAAACTCCACTTAGTTTTAATCGTTAACTGGGTTAAAGAATCAGTGTCATTTAAAACACGGTTCACGATGAACCCAAAACCACATTCCATTAATTATCGGATTAAAGAACTAGTGTTATTTAAAAACACTGTCCACGATAAACCCAAAAATCAATATCAATTCAATTCCAATTAAATATTATTTAATCGGTACACTTCATTAAATCTAAATAAAAAGATTTAATCTTTTCTTAACTGGGTTCAAGAACAGTGTTAGTCAAGACACCATTCACGACAAACCCAAATCACATTTGATATTAAACACAAGGCTCTGAATAGAAAATATACCGGCTTATATTCAATATCAAATTCTATGACTAACAAATGTCGTATTGGAAATAACGATATATATATATATATATATATATCTTTCAAATTCCCATAACAATATCTGTATCATCACGAAATCCAACATCGAAATAATCCAAAGACAATTTTGATTCAAATCCATTCCAATATAATTATTGGAAATTCTGTTTATTTTCAAAACCATTTCTAATCCAATTTATTTATTTTAAAAATAAATAGAATTATAATTCTAGTTCAAAACTAGTTCATTTCGATAAAAATCTACTTTTATCTTTTCAAATATGGAGTATTTCGTCCCAATTCTTTCTAAATCATTTCTTATGATTTTACACAAATTATTACTATTTTTAATAATTTTATCTGGGCCCGTACAGTCGATTTCCATCAACGGCCATCGAACTGCACTTACAACGACCTTTTTCAAATTTGATTTGGACATAATTCCAAATCCAACCGTTAGATTTCAAATTTCTAATATTCATTAGAAAGCTCTTTTCGATACGAACCCAACGGTTCAAGTTTTAGGAGAATCCGACGGTCGGATCTCCCGTAATATCCGTTCGAAGTCAATGGTCGAAATTCGCGAACTGTCGCGGCGCGGCGCGTTCTATTCAGGCCATTATATTATATATATAATATATACTTCGTCGATTTCTATTTAAAACGAAATTTATAAATCGTTTTTAAATTCGTTTTCAAAACGTTTTCAACTTCATTTTTAAATTCAAATAAAAATTGAATTTTCCCTTTCAAATTCGTTTTAAAATTCATTTCAAATCGATTCGATTCAATTCGATTCTTAATTCAATTTTGATTCGTTTTCAATTAAATTTCGATTCGTATTCAATTCTATTAAATTTCAATTCGAATTCATTTCTATTCGAATTCAATTCGAATTCATTTCTATTCGAATTTCAAATCATTTCAATGTATTTCGAATTTCAAATCAATTCAGTTTAATTCGAATTTCTATTCACTTTAAATATAATTCGAATTTCCATTCATTTCAGTATAGTTCGAATTTCAAATCTATTCAATATTTATTGAAGAATGAATAAAATCAATATAAATATCGTTCACGTCGAAATGGCGTCAATCTAACCAACACGGCTTCATATGTTTCTATTTTCAAATATTCTTTTTCAAATATTTCTATTTCAAATATTTCTATTTCAAATATTTCTATTTCGAAACTGGAATGAGGCCCAATCAATTACCATATAATGTTAATTATATGGATTTTCTACACAAATGTATATATCAACAACGATGAATAATCAACCATCATCCAAAGTGCATTCTACACTGTATAAGCATCAAATATAAATATTCAACGCTTATAACAGCCTGTCAATCAATCGATCGACATACAACTAAACAATCGGGATTAGTGTACGTCAAATATCATCCCAATATCCGTGTGGGGTTTCAAGCAATCAAACACAGATTTTTATTTGTGCAGTTGGGCGATGTGTAAAATTTATCGTCCCAATCAATGTCCTTCAAATAGGTGTACATAAACAAACCGTCCGGTTTGTAAATGAATATTTATTTATTCACATTCACGTTAAAAATTATATTTTTAATGATCAAACTATTTTATTCAACCTATGAATATTCTATTTGGTTCATTTATTAAATAAAATGTTATCTTTATTTTTCTAACTTATTTTTAGAAAATTTCGGCGGCATAAAGGCACGATACTAGAAACGGGACAAGGCCTAGCCTTATCCCCGGTCTAGTGAAGGCCCACGCCATTCACACATCAATCAAATCAATTTCATTTCACCAAACAATTCAATTCAAACCAAGTAATCTAACCAACTACACAACCAAACAATTAAACAAACAAGTCATCCATGGTCTGTGGATGACGGGTGTCGGGTGCTGCTAAGCACCGTCTGCATCCTAGTATATATTATAATATAACTAGAAAAAGAAATTGAAAGGTGAGAAGTTCTCACAGAATTGCTAATCCAACGCCACGACTCTTCTTAGCAGAAATCTTCGTCATTCTTGCCTCTTGTCACTTTCGTTGCCCGTAGCCACTACATATGTAAAAATCGAATTTTTACTTCGCTATTCAATGTATAAAAATCGAATTTTTACTTCGCTATTCAATATATAAAAATCGAATTTTTACTTCGCTATTCAATATATAAAAATCGAATTTTTACTTCGCTATTCAATATATAAAAATCGAATTTTTACTTCGCTACTCAATATATAAAAATCGAATTTTTACTATCTCTACTATATATAAAATTCATATTTTTATTATCTACACTATATAAAAAATATATTTTTATAGCGCTACCACTAATATAAAAATCAGAGCTTCATAGCGTTAAAGATCATAGCTTTTTGTTTCTAAAAATCATAACTTCATAGCGTTAAAGATCCTAGCTTTTTGTTTCTAAAAATCATAACTTCATAGCGTTAAAAATTCTAGCTTTTTGTTTCTAAAAATCAAATCTATATAGTTTTAAAAATCTCAACTTTTCTAATTTCAAAATCTCAACTTTTCTATAAAGAAAAATCTAATCTTTTTGCTTGTGTTCATGTAAGAAAAATCATAGCTTTATCACCAAGTAAAAATCAGTTTTTATGTGAACAAAAATCAGTTTTTATATTTATATATAGAAAATAGATAAACAAATAAATAAATAAAAAAATACTCACTGTAGAAATCGAGGGGGGGGGGAATGGTTCGCAAGCGTCAGAGGTGGCGGGGAGGTGGTTCCGGCGGTCAGGCAAGGGGGTTCGACGTTGGAGCTCGTGTCTTCGATTTGGGGCTTGGGGACATCGTGGGATCGGAGAAGAGAGGGGGAAGCTGGGGCGCGCGATCGTTGGCCAGAGGAGGGGGATACGGCGGTGGCGCCAGGGGGACGGTGGGCGGGCGGCTGTCGCAGTTTCTTTTTAGGTTTTTTTTTATGAACTGATTTCGATTTTTAATCGGGGGGGGGGGGGGGGTCTGCTGAGTGATGTAAGAAGAGGGGAGGTATTTTTTTTATTTATTTAATCCCAAAAAGTTGACTTTTTCATACGACCTCTAAACGAGGCCCACCGCCTGTCGTCCATAGCGTTTCACCCCCATTCCGAACACAATGGGATATGTATCGTACGCTAATTCAAATGTTTCGATCCGTTTTTGTTAAAATCAACACATAACTCTATATATTGAATTTGAACGCGCATTTCAATTTACCGGGGTCACATACTAACTCTATAAATTGCAGAAAAATATTATCTAGCTTCGTATTGATGATACAATCCTAATAAAACTAGTTTCATCGAATTCTGACACCGTTTGAAAAATGACCATTTTCCAGTCGATTAAAATCAACTAAAACTGGTCAAACGCGTTTTCCTTTGCCATGGTCACATATTGATTCAAAAAATTATGAAATTTGAAACCTAGCAATAATTTGACATCACGGATCCAACAAAAGTGGTTTCGTCGAAATCCGAGGTCGTTTGCAAAATGGCTATTTTTAAGGGCCTGAATTCCATAGCGACTATTCAAAATTTTCAACTGGACATATCTTTTGATTCCCGCTATGAAATTTTGATTTTTCGGATTCGTTGGAAAGATATTCTCTATTAGATTCCATTACTTTTGGTTTCACTAAAATCCGATACATTCAATTGAAGTTTGAAATCGAATTATCGAACTATCGTCGATCTATATAACTATATACGATTGAATTTTATTCAAAATAAATTTCTCGTCGTTTTTATTTAAAATAACTCATTTTAAATAATCAAAATTCGCTAAAATTGCCAAAATAAAAAAATTTAAACTGGCCCAGATTTTCGGGTTGTTACAATCTCCCCCACTTAAAACTTTTCGTCCCCGAAAAGGAACAAAGTCGAAAGTGGTTTGATTAATCAACTCTGAGTTCGATCTGGCTTTCATTCTCCAACTTTTCAGTTTCTGAGAATTTTCAAATTCTTCAAAAATTTGGCTAACACCCTAAATTTTCGAAAAATTTCGCCATAACCTCCCCTGCACCGGGAGCCACGGGAAAATCCCGAAATTGCCATACAGGCCTTCTGATCTCAAAAAGAAAAAGAAAAAGCCAAGCGGTTAGCCAATCGGCTCATAAAATCATCATCACCCAAACAAAATAGTAAATTATAGTAAACATGTACCTATTTGTCGGGCAAACAAATTTTATTCTCTGCTCTAGCCTCCTTGCTATGACCTGTTCAATGTAAGTACAAGTATATGCAAGCAAATGCGATAAATTTTCAATACAACTCACTTTTTGGTACAATTTGACTAAATGGTTTAAATATTAATTAATCAACCAATAATCAAACAACACAACCATCAATCAATTAGTTGATTAGCTTTTGAAATTCATAACTTTGATACATAGTCAAAAATCAAATTTTTGATGCCAAATCACAACAATAGGCCCTATCTAATTTTTGGTTCTCACACCAGTCAATAGGAAATATATAGAAATCTCACTTTCGTCACTCGAATATAAACACTGATGATGAGGCCTCATCATCAGAATCATCTCCGGGCGACTAGAGTATGATTCTATAACTATCAAATACATTAAAACTTCGAATACACGTTTGCGAGACATATATGCAAAATCTTTATATATTGGATTGTCCCGATCAATATAGAATAAATAATCAAATACGAATAGTTGATTTAAATTTTCAAAACAAAAATTGTTTTCATTTTTAAAAATATACTCTTCACACTCGTTCTAGGATACTACTGATCCCATCTCTAACGAGTCATTCTAATTGGATATTACTAATCCCATATCTGATGAATTCCTTCGTATGGTTCTAATGTGCCTTGTTCTCTAAGCTTTGTAAACCAAAGCTCTGATAACAACTGTGAAAACCCGTAACTTCCCCGGTGAGGAAAGCGCGGATAGTCCGAGAACAAACCACAACAGAATGCAGACGGAAGAATGTTTCATTGTATATTACAACAATGCATCAGAATACAAGAATATACAGAGTATAAATGAATAAATATTACACAGAAATATCAGAGATTTAAATTACATTTAAATACATAGCAGCGGAAAATAATACAATACACAACTAGAAGAGATATACGGATACAAAGCTTTCCGGATATCATTCCAGCTGTAAACCAGGATCCTGTGAATATAAATCTGCAAAACCAAAACTACTAGCTGCCCGTGTCAAAATAGGGGCACCCAGAGTTTAGGTCAAAACAATAAACTCCAGGTCAGTCATGGGACTGGTGTGAGAACTAAAACAGTTATTAATCTTTATTTAAAATTAAGTAAATCAAGGGACCACGCCGTATAACACGGAACGGGTTTCCTCCCAAGAACACCAGTGCATAAAACAACAGCGCAATGCTAAATAAAGAAAAATGAAGCTATTATAAGACCCAGGTCCTATCACACAATGCAACGCAAGCCGGGGGATAGGGTTTTAACCTTATAATAGCCAAGAATGCTTGATACGTTTAAAAGAAATCATTTGATACTATTATAAGTGTATAGTGTATAAAACAACTTCAAATCATAAGTATCAATCATAGGTGACATGAATGCCCCATACCACTATGTCGCCATATATAGGTTATACAATCAAAATCGCAAAGTCACATATTTGGAAATTTGGTTTCCATCTATGAACCGAGGCAAAAGATAGTCCCCAACTGATTCGAGACTCTCTAGCCCGAGCCTCAGGAACAGCCGCAACTGCCCCTTGGATCGTCAGGGCCGGTCCACCGATGTGGATTATAATGCCTGAACACTACGTTTCTCCGCCCTTTGGGGGCGTAAATGAGCCAACGAATGACTCCATCGAACCCGGATCGTCCGATCAAACTGAGGCGCCTCGCAACAGCAACAACCACACAGGTGAAAATAATATAAATGTTAGGGTTGGTAGGTCACTGACACCACCCTAGCTAGAAAGAAAACGCATGTCCCCCCTGAGGTGTGTCTCCCGTTTTTGGTTCACCATCGGGGTGTGAGGCTCGCGAATTCACGTTACACAAAGCTATGCCACACAGGCTGTGCTTTGATCGTCACCACAAGACTTTGCTTTTCAATAGAAGCCTTGATCATTTGCATCTTAGCATGCCACACAGGCAAACCACTCTATGCAACCGATATCAGTCA
The DNA here is from genome assembly GCA_030737875.1 of Allium sativum. Classification (NCBI taxonomy): domain Eukaryota; kingdom Viridiplantae; phylum Streptophyta; class Magnoliopsida; order Asparagales; family Amaryllidaceae; genus Allium; species Allium sativum. The sequence goes on along the minus strand of CM060911.1, from coordinate 105,368,486 downwards.
CACAGAATGAAATCCAATGTCAGACACACAGTCCATTTACAAGTTCGTTCTGGGTCTGAACGAAACCGGAGGCACCTAGTACCCCGCATATCCATCGATCTCCAAGTACGTCTGGACGATCACCAACTGTTTATATCTTCTTGGGTGTACAGCCCAATCAAGATCATCAGTAATTACCCAAACGACGTGAAGACCTCCGGTCTTCGACCATCGTCTTCATCTTCGACTTATCGCCGTATCAGTTATTCAGAATGGGATAAACCCGGTCTTCCCGAATAACTTGCGTATATTTTAAATAAGTGTTACACAAACACAACATACGCCTCATTCCAATTCATCAGTCACTAACCGTAAATTAATCAAGAGAATAATTCCCCAAATATTAACCCCGAAGGCCGAAACCAACATCAGATCAATATCCAGGAAATTATCCTGCTTAGCTAACCGACAGTTAATTTCTAAATTTCACATTCATAGGGAAAGGTTCCCATTAATTTTATCAAAGATAAATCCTTTAAATTTATTCTTTAATCTATTTTTGAATATCAATTCAAACTAGTCGGGATTAACGAACCTTACCGAAGTAATCATTTGTTTTAATTTCCCAATCCCAACCTATTCATCCCATGAAGTAAAACTGGTCATACTTCATATCTAACACCACGGTGTTATCGGTAAATTCAATTACCATTTCACGTTTAAATCTAATTAAAGATTTAACTATCGCTTGGAGTAAAACTGGTGATACTCCATTCTCGATCTTTTCAATCTAATTAAAGATTCATTAAAACTCCACTTAGTTTTAATCGTTAACTGGGTTAAAGAATCAGTGTCATTTAAAACACGGTTCACGATAAACCCAAAACCACATTCCATTAATTATCGGATTAAAGAACTAGTGTTATTTAAAAACACTGTCCACGATAAACCCAAAAATCACTATCAATTCAATTCCAATTAAATATTATTTAATTGGTACACTTCATTAAATCTAAATAAAAAGATTTAATCTTTTCTTAACTGGGTTCAAGAACAGTGTTAGTCAAGACACCATTCACGACAAACCTAAATCACATTTGATATTAAGCACAAGGCTCTGAATAGAAAATATACCGGCTTATATTCAATATCAAATTCTATGACTAACAAATGTCGTATTGGAAATAACGATATATATATATCTTTCAAATTCCCATAACAATATCTGTATCATCACGAAATCCAACATCGAAATAATCCAAAGACAATTTCGATTCATATCCATTCCAATATAATTATTGGAAATTCTGGTTATTTTCAAAACCATTTCTAATCCAGTTTATTTATTTTAAAAATAAATAGAATTATAATTCTAGTTCAAAACTAGTTCATTTCGATAAAAATCTACTTTTATCTTTTCAAATATGGAGTATTTCGTCCCAAATCTTTCTAAATCATTTCTTATGATTTTACACAAATTATTACTATTTTTAATAATTTTATCAAGGCCCGTACAGTCGATTTCCATCAACGGCCATCGAACTGCACTTATAGTGACCTTTTTCAAATTTGATTTGGACATAATTCCAAATCCAACCGTTAGATTTCAAATTTCTAATATTCGTTAGAAAGCACTTTTCGATACGAACCCAACGGTTCCGGTTTTAGGAGAATCCGATGGTCGGATCTCCTGTAATATCCGTTCGAAGTCAATGGTCGAAATTCGCGAACTGTCGCGGCGCGGCGCGTTCTATTCAGGCCATTATATTATATATATATAATGTATATAATATACACTTCGTCGATTTCTATTTAAAACGAAATTTATAAATCGTTTTCAAAACGTTTTCAACTTCATTTTTAAATTCAAATCAAAATTGAATTTTCCCTTTCAAATTCGTTTTAAAATTCATTTCAAATCGATTCGATTCAATTCGATTCTTAATTCAATTTTGATTCGTTTTCAATTAAATTTCGATTCGTATTCAATTCTATTAAATTTCAATTCGAATTCATTTCTATTCGAATTTCAAATCATTTCAGTGTATTTCGAATTTCAAATCAATTCAGTTTAATTCGAATTTCAATTCACTTTAAATATAATTCGAATTTCCATTCATTTCAGTACAGTTCGAATTTCAAATCTATTCAATTTCAAATCTATTCAATATTTATTGAAGAATGAATAAAATCGATATAAATATCGTTCAGGTCGAAATGGCGTCAATCTAACCAACACGGCTTCATATGTTTCTATTTTCAAATATTCTATTTCAAATATTTCTATTTCAAATATTTCTATTTCGAAACTGGAATGAGGCCCAATCAATTACCATATAATGTTAATTATATGGATTTTCTACACACATGTATATATCAACAACGATGAATAATCAACATCATCCAAAGTGCATTCTACACTGTATAAGCATCAAATATAAATATTCAACGCTTATAACAGCCTGTCAATCAATCGATCGACATACAACTAAACAATCGGGATTAGTGTACGTCAAATATCATCCCAATACCCGTGTGGGGTTTCAAGCAATCAAACACAGATTTTTATTTGTGCAGTTGGGCGATGTGTAAAATTTATCGTCCCAATCAATGTCCTTCAAATAGATGTACATAAACAAACCGTCCGGTTTGTAAATGAATATTTATTTATTCACATTCACGTTAAAAATTATATTTTTAATGATCAAACTATTTTATTCAACCTATGAATATTCTATTCGGTTCATTTATTAAATAAAATGTTATCTTTATTTTTCTAACTTATTTTTAGAAAATTTCGGCGGCATAACGGCACGATACTAGAAATGGGACAAGGCCTAGCCTTATCCCCGGTCTAGTGAAGGCCCACGCCATTCACACATCAATCAAATCAATTTCATTTCACCAAACAATTCAATTCAAACCAAGTAATCTAACCAACTACACAACCAAACAATTAAACAAACAAGCCATCCATGGTCTGTGGATGACGGGTGTCGGGTGCTGCTAAGCACCGTCTGCATCCTAGTATATATATTATAATATAACTAGAAAAAGAAATTGAAAGGTGAGAAGTTCTCACAGAATTGCTAATCCAACGCCACGAATCTTCTTAGCAGAAATCTTCGTCGTTCTTGCCTCTTGTCACTTTCGTTGCCCGTAGCCACTACATATGTAAAAATCGAATTTTTACTTTGCTATTCAATATATAAAAATCGAATTTTTACATCGCTATTCAATGTATAAAAATCGAATTTTTACTTCGCTATTCAATATATAAAAATCGAATTTTTACTTCGCTATTCAATATATAAAAATCGAATATTTACTATCTCTACTATATATAAAATTCATATTTTTATTATCTACACTATATAAAAATTATATTTTTATAGCGCTACCACTAATATAAAAATCATAGCTTCATAGCGTTAAAGATCATAGCTTTTTGTTTCTAAAAATCATAACTTCATAGCGTTAAAGATCCTAGCTTTTTGTTTCTAAAAATCATAACTTCATAGCGTTAAAGATTCTAGCTTTTTGTTTCTAAAAATCAAATCTATATAGTTTTAAAAATCTCAACTTTTCTAATTTCAAAATCTCAACTTTTCTATAAAGAAAAATCTAATCTTTTTGCTTGTGTTCATGTAAGAAAAATCATAGCTTTATCACCAAGTAAAAATCAGTTTTTATGTGAACAAAAATCGGTTTTTATATTTATATATAAAAAATAGATAAACAAATAAATAAATAAAAAAATACTCACTGTAGAAATCGAGGGGGGGGGGGGAATGGTTCGCAAGCGTCAGAGGTGGCGGGGAGGTGGTTCCGGCGGTCAGGCAAGGGGGTTCGATGTTGGAGCTCATGTCTTCGATTTGGGGCTTGGGGACATCGTGGGATCGGAGAAGAGAGGGGGAAGCTGGGGCGCGCGATCGTTGGCCAGAGGAGGGGGATACGGCGGTGGCGCCAGGGGGACGGTGGGCGGGCGGCTGTCGCAGTTTCTTTTTAGGTTTTTTTTTATGAACTGATTTCGATTTTTAATCGCGGGGGGGGGGGGGGGGGGGAGGGGGGTCTGCTGAGTGATGTAAGAAGAGGGGAGGTATTTTTTTATTTAATCCCAAAAAGTTGACTTTTTCATACAACCTCTAAACGAGGCCCACCGCCTGTCGTCCATAGCGTTTCACCCCCATTCCGAACACAATGGGATATGTATCGTACGCTAATTCGAACGTTTCGATCTGTTTCCGTTAAAATCAACATATAACTCTATATATTGAATTTGAACGCACATTTCAATTTACTGGGGTCACATACTAACTCTATAAATTGCAGAAAAATATTTTCTAGCTTCGTATTGACGATACGGTCCTAATAAAACTAGTTTCGTCGAATTCTGACACCGTTTGAAAAATGGCCATTTTCCAGTCGATTAAAATCAACTAAAACTGGTCAAACGCGTTTTCCTTTGCCACGCTCACATATTGATTCGAAAAATTATGAAATTTGAAACCTAGCAATAATTTGACATCACGGATCCAACAAAAGTGGTTTCATCGAAATCCGAGGTCGTTTGCAAAATGGCTATTTTTAAGGGCCTGAATTCCATAGCGACTATTCAGAATTTTCAACTGGACATATCTTTTGATTCCCGCTATGAAATTTTGATTTTTCGGATTCGTTGGAAAGATGTTCTCTATTAGATTCCATTATTTTTGGTTTCACTAAAATCCGGTTTATTTTGCACCCGGTACATTCAATTGAAGTTTGAAATCGAATTATCGAACTACCGCGCCATTTTCAATTCTATTTATAATTATATATAAATATTTATATTCTATCGTCGATCTATATAACTATATACGATTGAATTTTATTCAAAATAAATTTCTAGTCGTTTTTATTTAAAATAATTCATTTTAAATAATCAAAATTCGCTAAAATTGCCAAAATAAAAAAAATTTAAACTGGCCCAGGTTTTCGGGTTGTTACATCCGTCCATACAAGTCATCCAGGAATAGGATGAACCGAAGGTACTCTCCTACTGCATCCAATATAGGAACCACCCATGGATCAGTAGTGAGAAGTCCTTGCAACCCTAGATTCCAACCACGACAGAACAACAATACATCTTTGGATGCAGACCAGAGATTATAGCGGTTCTTCCATTTAAGAAGATCTACGGTCTTCAATGCTCTGTCTCGATCAGCTTTTGATATCTTCACGTATTTGTTGGTCGGAATGGTTTTCGAATATAAATTTGATCCCGGTCTTTCCGTACCAACAATCGTATTGGACATATTTGATACTCGGTTATTTAACTATCAAAATAAACAGTGATTCAATCATGAAAATCCAATGAGTTCACTGGTTCAGTATTCAGCATTACATGGCATTTTAATTAAAATAAATATAAATTTTAAAACTCTTAAATATTTCGATATGATGAATATAGTTTTCTCGCTTCTTTATTTAACATAAGATTTTTCCTTAAACAAATTCATTTTAATACCTAGGAAAATCCTATATCATATCGAGTTTTCTATTTTCACTTTCAAAACATTAGCCACATTATTATCTAATATTGGGAAATCAACTTAACTTATACTCATAAACCAACGTTACGAAATATCTTCTATTCATCACATGACAACACCCAATGCTTATTCTTATTTAATAAAACTCAACTTTTACATTTCCTTTCTATCTCGAAAATATTGTTATAATTCACGCAATCCCCTTTTATTTCCCTTTTCTCTTTGGAATCCTCATTATCTATTCTTCAAATTTCCACCAAACATTTGTATTATTATTTCTCAAATGAAATAATAAACTTTTACTAACATTTTTACCATTACAACTAATATCATCCTCAAATAATCCTGATGTCGTTCAAGTTGGGGTATTTTAATTACCTATCAGACCTTGATCAACAACGTTCTTATCTTAAGATAAATACGATTTGTAATCCAAAACCCAATATTTCATTCTAATATCAACACAAATTCCCTTTTTACTATTTTGTTCAAAATACGGTTTCATAAAATCTTCTTATCATTTTGAAAATCTCTTTCTTGGATATAATCACTATTCCTTAATTTAATAATTAAGTAATTTCTTAAAAAACACCACTTTCTAACCTTTACACTTTTAAACAAATTCATTTCATAATTCGGATTTGTTTACAAAATTCTATGACCCACTTCTTTTACCAAATTCACTTTCACCAATTCTTTTCCAAATCCATTCAACCGTTCCTGCTTTGGAAATCTTATTTTAAATTACCCCCTTTTTATCTCATTATTAAGTAAAATTTATTTAAAATTAACGCTTTACCACCTCACCTCTTTTTAAAAACCCCGTTTATATAACTCTGGTTTAATATAAACCCTTCCGTTCTTTCCTTTTACTTAATTCAAATCTTAAGTAAACATCTATCATATTCGCTTAAAATTCTCTTTATAACTTCACTATAAAAATTTGGGTTTTAAATATAAATCCTGTTAATAAACTCCTTTCACCATTCAACTAGATTTCATTTCAATTTCGATTACTTTTTAAATGAATTTCCATTAAAAAGTAATTTTCTAAATTATTATTAGTTAAGATAATAATTTACTTTGATCAATAACTACTTTAGTATTTAATTTCTTTATTAACAAAAATAAATAGTAGATTCTATTTTAAAATCTTATTAAAATTAAAATAATATCTGTTAAACGATTTTATTCAAAACAGATTAATTCAAAAATCAATCCCAATTAAAAACGGTCTATTTTGTCAACTCAAACCACGATTATCCCATTAACCAATTCCAATTAGTTCTCATTTTAAATTAATTAATTTAAATAAATTGCATTTATTTATTCCTTAACAAAACAATTTTCCAAATTTAACCTGTCGGTTAATTTCTTTTCACTTATTTATAAATCTGATTAACATCAAAATTGACTTTATAAAATCAATGAATAATTAATTATAAAATTCAATAAATAAAAACAAATATTTATTTTATTTTAATAAACTGTTATTAAAAATAATCTATTTCAAAATGTCTCCAGTTATAAAATAAATTTTATAACTTTAGTTTTATCGATTCACCTGACGGTAAATCAACATAAACAAAACAATTTATTCTTAGGCCGTTTACGGCCGATTAATCAACCAATATTGCCCATCGGTTCAAACAAAACAAATGTTGAATTTCAGTTCAAGGGTCATCAACTAAATCGATCATCCAATCATAACAGTTCATATGATAACATGAAAATAAATAATATTAGATATATTTGAGGAATTTGGTTAGATCCCTCCAACCTGTGCTTCCCTGTGTTCAAATAGGTTATCTACAATCAGATCATTCAATTCCATTTAACTGATAATTTCTATAATACTAAATAACAACTATTTAACATCAACCAATTCCAACAATTCAAGCAATTCAACACGTTTATTTTATAAACGTGACCAATAAGGTAAGTTACCTGTATTTGGTCCAATCGTTAAAATAACGATTTGGTATTTTACTGAAATTAAACGACAGTTTAATTTCATTGGTTAAATCAACAAAGGAACATATAACTAGCAAATAGTCAACCATTAAAAACCAGAGCATACAAAATAAAAACCCAATTTATATAAAATATAAATGGGAAGAACTAATTGAGTTTAACTCACCTTAATTTAACTTATTTCTGAACTAGTTCGGTTTCAGTTAAATTAAATGAGTGTTTAATTCAACTGAAAATTCCTTTTGATTAAATATTTGTCTAATCTAGCGCCATAATGTAGTATTTGTCGAGACAATCCCAACACAACTTGGTTTGTCCATTTCTGATAACATACGATGGTGTTATCAATATTTAAAGGTCAACATATTTAAATTGAAATAAAATTCCTTAATTAAGTTAATTTCATTACTAATTATGTTTAGGCTAAATGATCAGCCAATCGAATACTCAGCTTTGTTCCCCTCGTGATAACGTGATGCCTGCAAAAATCCAAGTTTAAGTCCAATATAATTTAGGTAACACTAAACAACTAATTAATTTAATTATTTAACTCTTAATCTAAATTTAATTAGACAAATAAATTACATTTTAAAAGTTTATGTTAACAACCGGTTACAAACTTTGTCCAAGATAATAGCTGGCACAAATTAAAGTTGCTACTCCTCTGTTTCTCTCATCTCATGTACGTTATTCTGGTTCTAGACCTTCACCGAGTTCGACCATAGCAATTCCATACTACATCACCCCCTAGCAATCCGACCTCCGATCTGACGCTATCACCAGAAGTGCACGAGCCTCCTCTGCCTGCGCCCAAGACCCCGCGTCGTCGTACCATCTTGTTTTCCAGTAGTTCATAGATGAACACAACGCCTATTAGCATGATTTCTGGCTCCGGCACCCCATTGTTTCCCATCACAACCGTTTAGTATATGGAACTCATCTTGCTGAAGATAATTTTATTTGGAAGATTTAGATTTTAATAAGTAGATTGTGAGATTTAGGGAAGGAAAGGGAATGAGATTCAAGCCGTTGGTATGTTGTATGGCGGCTACAACTTATTTGTTAACCACGAGTTAGGTCTTTGACCCTGAAATGTGCGGATGAATCATATATTTAGAGAAGAGGGATGGAATAAGTTATTAATTTATTATCAATGAAACTTAATTGTGAATTAACCTTTAAAACTACCACATACCACTTCAATTTTTTGATAAAAAGGCTAATCCTAACACAAAAAATATTCCGGACCCAATGAGACATGTTTCGTCGAATTCCGAGGTCGTTTGTGAAAAGTCCTATATAATTATCGATGAAAAATCACGCATTTAAAATTCCTATAATTACATAAAAAATCCAATAAATTTGAAACCTTGATATTTTACTGGACCCCTTCCTTACGGATTCGATGAAATTTATTTTATTCAAATCGGAGTTCATTTGGCCAGTCATTTATTCGTTTAAAGTTACCCCTGTCTGGATTAACCAAAATAATATAATTGAGTAAGGCGTTTATCGTTTCCATGATCAAACGGTAAATACGATTGACATGAAAATCAAAATCCTATAATAATTAATTAATACGAATCCATGGCACTAGTTTCATTGCATTCTAAGATTATTTCCCGGTACACTATTTTTATACGCACTGGAATGCCATTTTGGACACCAAATTACCCGGTCTCCAAAAATAACAAATTATATATCTATCCTAACTCTAATCGTCGATATGAACTCAATGGAATTGGTTTCGTGGCTTAATTTGATCGTATGCTCAAGTTATACACAAATATTTATTTACTGATTTAATTTAATTTAATTACGCGCTATAGAAATTGACTGGGCGTTTTCGGCTGCTGTGATCACATACGACATCAGTTTGCCACACAATTTAATACCATACAATAATTTAACATTACGGTTCCAATGACACTAATTTCATTAAAAACGGAGACTGTTTGAAAAATGGCTATTTTAAAGGCCTATAATTAAATAACAATTTCCATAGCGACTATTTCAAATTTTGATTTAGTCATAACTAACAATCTATAACAAGAAATATGGATTTTTTTTCTCTTTCATATGAAAATTATAATCGACTAGATTCTAAAGTTTCTTGTTTCACATAAATCTGACTTGTATCGAATCCTGTATATTCAGTTGAAGTTCAGAATTCCATATTACGAACTACCGCGCCATTTCGAGCTAGATTTGTAATATATAAATATATAACGTTCAAACTTCGTTTTAAATAACAAATTCAATATTAAAATCCATTAGTATACCAAATAAAATATTAAAAAAAAATATTTGACTGCCAAAAATACGGGACATTACATTCTTTCTCCCTTAAAAGAATCTCGTCCCCAAAATTGCTAAGGTTAGAAGAATGCTACAAATCCCATTAATTTTCAAATCCAAATTTATTTTAAATCAAAAACCAATTCATTATCGTAAAGAAATATCTTCAAAAATATCGAAAATTTCCTAACACATTAAATTTTCAGAAAAATTCGGTAGAGTCTTCCCTGTATGGAGTGACATCTGCGATATCGTAGGAACAAATAATATATATACATCGACCCACACGGTCGGAAAACAAAAATTAAAACCCAAAATTTTATTTTTTTCGCGTAGGCGTACCTTTTTTGAGCGCTATTGAACATAATTTCTCAATGTATATGTGATTTGCTCAACCAATATCAACCTACCTAGCCATCGGACACCTGTACTTAACTCAATTCAATATATGAGTAATAATTACATGAATTTCTTATGTAATATTTCACTAATCAATAAGTATAACTACTCCAATTCCAAAATCAAACAGATAACATCAATTCATTATCGAATACAGGGTTAAATCATAAATTCCAATTCATATGCAGTTCATTCTAGTTTAATTATAACGGAATTTATTCTTTAGTTTACAGTTCATTTAACTCCATTAAATTATTGATTATTCCATTCAAACAAACCATCATCCAATAACGAACAATTCACAACCAACAACCAATACACAACAAAAACAATTGAATTTACATTCAATATTAATATTTTATTTTGGTTTCGCATATTTGAACATCAATTGATAAATATCCGATTGATTTCTATTTGATTATTATTTATTCATCAAATTTTCAATTTATTTATTTCAATTTAATTGTCACTTAACCAAGTTAAGTTTTCAATTTAAATTTTCAATCTATTTTGAATTCCATTCAAATCAATCAAACACACTAATATCCCAATAATTTGATAAAAATATTTATTTTCTATACAAAAATATGATTTGGGTAAAATTATTTCATTTACCCTCTTTACAAAACAATATTGTATCCATTGCTAGTTCAATGCTTCTCAACACTTGAACCGATCAAACAAAACAACACAAAAATTTTGTATATAAAATTAACAAATACGCTCTCATAAATATATACTAAATCTTGATCTAGGGTATAACTAACCCTATCTCTATCGAGTTATACCACAGAGCCAAGGTTATTACTAAACCAATAGCTCTGATACCGTTGTAACGCCCCAAGGATTTTTGACCATGAAAATCGACATAAATACATATATTGTATCTCATGCCGACCTTCCAAACACCGAAAACACTGGAACGTTATTAAAAAGAAATTAGAGGTAAGATAAGAAAGAAATAAATATTAGAATAAAAGAGGAAGAAGAACCAACACAACATAATCAGTGTCTCACATCGCAACGGAACAAAATATAAAATATAATAAATCTTTAGTGAGAGCTTTAAAAATACTTACAATCATCATAGTACATCATACGTCTGGACAGTTATAATAACCTGTCCTCATATACAATACACAACGGAATAGTAGTTATATAATACCATACGTCTGAACTCTTCTAGCTCATCTCTTCATAGCATTCAATAACCTGAACCTGTACAATCCAGTCTAACCCGAGCATTTACAAAACACAGGGTCAGTCTGGTGAACCAGAGTGAGAAAAACACACTAAGTTTTATAGTATCATCTAACTTGATTTTAAAGTTAAAATCTTTTTCGAAAGAAAAGGATAATCGTAAGACCAAATCCACACATAAATACGAACGGTTTTTACCTTACGATAACACAAACCATTTTTGAAATCAATATCTTATTCTGATATTATAATAATGTCTAAATACAAGTAAATAGCAATCTAGCGGAACGCTTGCATCTCACGCTCCACATACATAGTATACAATCAAAACTGCGGGTGCTTATTGGAGATTGGATTCCGACTATGACAAGGTATGGGACTACCTGTCGACAGTGTATCTCTAGAGGGGAATACACTGGGTTCAACAAGAACGTTTTGCAACCCAGCCCACACATGACCGACCACTCATTTCGCTTGAGTGTATTGAATGTATATCACCAACGGTGAGGCTCAAACCACCGTTTCCCGAAAGGGACAACATCGAAATAGATTAAAGTAGAAAATGAAATTTCTCTAGATATGTGATTATACAATCTAATGGGAGCGACCCACATAGCCGTGCTGCCAGCTCGATTTTTGTCATTTCCCGGTTGTGAGGCTTGAGGTTAGAATTTCCTTTTTGAGACATCTAGTCACCATTCACTTTGAATGCAACATCATCAGATCCATCAGACATCACTAATTGACGTCCATAAAAATACTCTAGTTGATAAGCTAAGAGAAAGGCCTTTCTTCGCCACCAACTATGGTACGTTTGAAGAAATCAACGTACGTGATCCCTTTGGAAATACGCTGTCAGACATCCCTAACCATACAAGTCATCCAGGAATAGGATGAACCGAAGGTACTCTCCTACTGCATCCAATATAGGAACCACCCCCATGGATCAGTAGCGGGAAGTCCTTGCAGCCTGTAGATTCCAACCACAATAGAACCACAATACATCATTGGCTGCAGACCAGAGATTATTAGCGGTTCTTCCGTATATGAAGATCTGCGGTCATCAATGCTCCGTCTCGATCAACTTCTGATATCTTCACGTATTTTTTGGTCGGAATGGTTTTCGAATATAAATTCGATCCCGATCTTTCCGTACCAACAATTGTACTAGACAGATTTGATAGTCGGTTATTTAACAATCAAAATAAATAGTGATTCAATCATGAAAATCCAATGAGTTCACCGGTTCAGTATTCAACATCACTTGGCCTTTTAGTTAAAATAAATGTTAATTTTAAAACTATTAAATATTTTGATATTATGAATATAGTTTTCTCACTTCTTTATTTAACATAAGATTTTTCTTTAAACAAATCCATTTTAATACTTAGGAAAATCCTATATCATATCGAGTTTTCTATTTTCACTTTCAAAACATTAGCCACATTATTATCTAATATTGGGAAATTAACTCAACTTATACTCGTAAAACAACGTTACAAAATATCTTCTATTCATCACATGACAACACCCAACACTTATTCTTATTGAATAAAACTAAACTTTTACATTTCCCTTCTATCTCGAGAATATTGTTATAATTCACGCAATCCCCTTTTATTTTCCTTTTCTCTTTGGAATCCTCGTTGTATATTCTCCAAATTTCCACCAAACATTTGTATTATTATTCCTCAAATGAAATAATAAACTTTCACTAACATTTTTAACATTACAACAAATAAAATCCTCAGGTAATCCTGATGTCATTCAAGTTGGGGTATTTTAATTACCTCTCAGACCTTGATCAATAACGTTCTTATCTTAAGATAAATACAAATTGTATTCCAAAATCCAGTATTTCATTCTAATATCAACACAAATTCCCTTTTTACTATTTTATTCAAAATACGGTTTCATAAAACCTTATTATCATTTTGAAAATCTCTTTCTCGAAAATAATAACTATTCCTTAATTTAATAATTAAGTAATTTCTTATAAAACACCACTTTCTACCCTTTATCCTTTTAAACAAATTCATTTCATAATTCGGATTTGTTTACAAAATCCTATGACCTACTTCTTTTACCAAATTCACTTTCACCAATTCTTTTCCAAATCCATTCAACCATTCCTGCTTTGGAAATCTTATTTTAAATTACCCCCTTTCTATCCCATTATTAAGCAACGTTCGTTAATTTAAAATTAACGCTTTACCACCTCACCACTTTCTAAAATTCCATTTATGTAACTCTGGTTTAATATAAACCCTTTTGTTCTCAATTCCTTTTACTTAATTCGAATCTTAAGTAAATATGTAACGACCCGAGCTTCCCTGTGAAGGAAAGCCAAGATTGCTTTGAGATCAAGACTAATTGGAACACAAACAGAAGAACATTTCATTGCTTATTACAACAATTTACATCAGAGTACGAATAAATATTATACATTTGCTAAATATCTGAAATTTACGAATTTACAATATAGCGGAAAATAATACAAAACACAACTGAAAGAGATACACGGATATAGAGCTTTCCGAATATCGTTCCAGCTATAAACCAGGATCCTGTGAATACAAATCTGCAAAACCAAACTACTAGTTGCCCGTGTGGAAAATAGGGGCACCCAGAGTTTAGGTTAAAACAATAAACTCCAGGTCAGTCATATGAATGGTTTGAGAACTAAAACAGTTATTTAAAACTTTACTTTAAAATATAGTATATTAACAGACCATGCCGTATAACACGGAATGGATTTCCTCCCAAGAATACTAGTGCATAGAATAAACAACGCAATGCTTTTTAAAAAAAATGAAGCTATTATAAGTCCCAGGTCCCATCACACAATGCAACGCAAGCTGGAGGATAGGGTTTTCCCTTATAATAGCCAAACATGCTTGGTACGTTTAAAAAATCATTAGATACTATTATAAGTGCGTAGTGTATAAAACAACTTCAAATATAAATGTATCAATCATAGGCGGCATAGGTACCATTTATCATGTCGCCAATACTAGGCTCTACAATCAAAACCAAAATGTCACGTATTGGAAATTGGATTTCCGTCATGATTCGAGGCAAATGATGTACTACTCGCCGGCTTCGAGGCACTCTAGCAAATTCCTCAGGATCTCCCGTAGTAGACCCTTGGATCCTCCAAGGCTGGTCCTCCCTTACATTTGAGTATTGGCAATTCCTAAATACACGTTTCTCGGTCCTATAGGACCTATGTCCATCGGCTCCTAAGAGACCGATATATCCGAGGCGCCTCGCATCCCAACAACCACAAAGGTAAAAATAATATAAATGTCAGGGCTTGCAAAACACCAACACCACCCATAGCTAGAAAGAAACGTCATGTTCTCCTTGGGTTCCCTTATCCCATTTTTAACTCATACCGAGGTGTGAGGCTCACGAATTAACGCTATACACAAAGCTATGCTATATTAAAGACGTGCTTTTATCATCAACCACAAGACTCTGCTTTTCAACAGAAGCCTAGATCATTTGCATCTCAGCATGCCACACAGGCAATTCATGCCATGCCACTGATATCTATCGATATATAACCTCTGGGCTCATACATCTCAAAGAAGGGCGTTAAGCAAGAGAATAAATTCTCCGCCGCCAAACAGATATATATTTAATAGAAATCAATCAAATAAGAATAAAATCCAATGTCAGACACACATCCATTTACAAGTTCGTTTTGGGTCTGAACGAAACCGGAGGCACCTTATTCCTCGTCCCGTATGTCCAATACAGGAGAGAGGTACTTGCATATCCGGTCGATCTCCAAGTAGGACTGGACGATCACCACTTATTACCTTGTCTTGGGTGTACAGCCCAATCAAGTCATCAGTAATCATCCAAACGATGTAAGATCTCCGGTCTTCAACCACCGTCTTTATCATCGACTTATCGTTGAATCAGTTATTCAGAATGGGTATAAACCCGGCCTTTTCGAATAACTCACGTATATAATAAACACGTGCTATACAATGTAACATACACCTCATTCCAATTCTGAATATTCTTTTATTTAAATATTCATATCATTTGGGAAAGGTTCCCATTAATTTTATCAAAGATAAATTCTTTGAATTTATTCTTTAATCTTCCTTTGGATATCAATTCAAGGCATATTAAGGTTTTCCAAACTAGTCGAGATTAGCGCACCTTACCGAAGTAATCATTTGTTTAATTTACCAATCCCAACCTATCCATCCCATGGAGAAAAACTAGTCATACTCCATATCTAGTACCATGGTGTTATTGGTAAAATTAATTACAATTTCCTTTCCAAATCTAATTAAAGATTTACCTATCGCTTGAAGCAAAACTGGTAATGCTCCACTCTCGATCATTTCTCAAATTTGGTGATTTAAATTATCAATTCACATCTCAATCTAATTAAATATTCATTAAAACTCCACTTAGTTTTAATCTTCCCAAAAATCAATGTAAATGATTATTTAACTTTGGAAACACAAACATGTCGCATTGACAATCTACACCGTACTATTGATTTTTGCCTATATATAACGTCTGAGCTCGTATGTTTCAGAGAAGGGTGTTAAGCAAGAGAATAAATTCTCCGGCACCAAACAGATATATATTTAGCAGAGATCAACCATACAGTTCGAAATACAATGATAGACATGTAATCTTGCCTTTAATTGGTTTAAAGAACTAATGTTATTTAAAACACAGTTCATAATAAACCCATATCACATACCATTAATTATGGAATTTTCGCGGAAAAACAAATCAATATATAATCGATATCAATTTCCGTATCCGACTAAGAATATAAATGGAATAACGACAAAGCCTTTTAAATTCCATATGTATTAATAGTCTTCCTCCACAGAAGTTCACTTCGATTATTACCAATCGAATTCCATTCAATTCCAATTTAATATATTAAATTGGAAAACTTCGCTTTGGAAAATTCCCGTTAAATCTTAATAAATAGATGTATAAATTCCAAATCACATTTCAATGTAAATCGGGTTAAAGAACGAATGTCGTTAAAAACACAGTTCACAATAAACCTAATTCACATTCCATTTTCAGTTACAATTAAATGTTAATTAATTGGTATTTCTTCTTAAAATCTTAATTAAAAGAATTATTCTTTTCACGCTGGGTTTAAGAACAGTGTTACTGAAGAGCCCATCCCATCAGTCTCTAACCGTAAATTAGTAAGAGAACAATTTCCTAAGTATTAATCTCGAAGGCCGAAACCAACATCAGATCAATACCCAGGATACCATTCAACTTAGCTTATCTCCAGTTAGTTACTAATTTTCTTAACTTCATTAGGTTTAAGAACAGTATTATTAAATATACCATTCACAACAAATCCAAAAATCTCCTTCCATTATTAATCGGGTTAAAGAACAAGTGTTATTTAAAACACGGTTCACGATAAACCCAAAAACCAATTTGATATTAAATACAAGGCTCTGAATAGAAAATATATCGGCTTATATTCAATATCAAATTCTGAAACCAACAAATATCGTATTGGGAATAACGATATATATATATGTATCTTCCAAATTCCTCCACAATGTCCGTATAATCATGGAATCCAATATCGAAATATTCCGAAGATAATTTTGATTCAAATCCGTTCCAATTCATATATTGGAAATTCTGGTTATTTTTAAAACCATTTTAAATCCAATTTATTTATTTAAAAATATTGGATTTTTAATTCTAGTTCATAACTAGTTCATTTCGATAAAAATATAATTTTATCTTTATAAACAGGGAATTATTCATCCCAATCCTTTCCAAATCATTTATTATGATTTTACACAAATTATTGATATTTTTAATTGTTTTATCAAGGCCCGTACAGTCGATTTCCATAAACGGTCATCGAACTGCACTTACAGCGACCTTTTCCAAATTTAATTTGGACATAATTCCAAATCCAACCATTAGATTTCAAATCTCTTGTATTCTTGGAAAGATATTTCAGATATGAACCCATCAGTTCCTGTTTTAGGAGAATCCTACGGTCGGATATCCCGTAATGTCCGTTCGAAGTCAATGGTCGAAATTCGCGAGCTGCCGCGGTGCGGCGCGTTCTATTCAGGCCATTATATATATATAATATTATATATATTTCGTTGATTTCCATTTAAAACGTATTTTATAAATCGTTTTAAATTCGTTTTCAAAACGATTTCAACTTCATATTCAATTTCCAATCAAAATTGAATATTCCATATCATCAATATATAAATGATAGTATTTTAAAAACATAAGATTTTGAAATCACTTCCTTTTCTATATTCATTATAAAAATGAATAAAATCGATATAAATATCGTTCACGTCAAAATGGCATTAATATAAATATCATTTCGTAAGCAAATTCAGCCGTTACGACCAATTTCTGAAGCGACTCGAACTTCCCCGTGAAGGAAAGCCCGGATTGAATTGAGGACAAGACGAATCAGAACACAAATAGAAGAAGATTTGATTGCTCATTACAACAATTTCATCAGAATTCAAGAATATACAGAGTATGAATAAATATTACACATTTGCTAAATATCAGAGATTTACAAATTACAACGCAGCGGAAAAATAATACAAAACACAACTGAAAAGAATATACAGATGCAGAGCTTTTCGAATATCATTCCAGCTGTAAACCAGAGTCCTATGAATATAAATATGCAAAACCAAAACTACTAGCTGTCCGTGCAAAAATAGGGCCACCCAGAGTTTAGAGAATATACAGATGTAGAGCTTTCCGAATATCATTCCAGCTGTAAACCAGAGTCCTGTGAATATAAATATGCAAAACCAAAACTACTAGTTGTCCGCGCAAAAAATAGGGGCACCCAGAGTTGAGGTTAAAACAATAAACTCTAGGTCAGTCATGTGACTGGTGTGAGAACTAAAACAGTTATTATCTTGGTTTTAAAGTAAGGTAAATCAAGGGACCACGCCGTATAACACAAATTGGGTTTCCTCCCAAAAATACCGGTGCATAAAACAATAGCGCAATGCTAAATAAAGAACAATGGAGCTAGTATAAGACTCAGGTCCCATCACACAATGCAACGCAAGCCCGAGGATAGAGTTTTTACCTTATAATAGCCAAAAATGCTTGGTACGTGAAATTTCATATTTTATTATTACTATAAGTGTATAGTGTCAAAACAATTTCAATCATAAGTATCAATCATAGACGACATAAGTGCCCCATACCACTATGTCGCCATACTAGGCTCTACAATCAAAACCGCAAAGTCACGTATTGGAAGTTAGATTTCCGTCTGTGAACCATGGAAAGCGATCGTCCTTACCGCTTTGAGACAATCTAGCCTACCATGTCTCAAGATCAGAATGCATTGACCCTTGGATCTTCAGGGCCGGTCAACACGGAGTGGATTAAAATGCCTGAACATTGCGTTTCCACGCCCTATAGGGCGTAAACTGGTCATACCCCAACCAGACCATCGGTCCCAGATTGACCGATATAACCGAGGTGCCTCGCTATCCATCATCCACATAAAAAAAATGCCAGGGCTAGTAAAACGCTGATACCACTCCTAACTAGAAAGAAATGCATGCCCTTCCTGCAATCCTCTCCCGTTTCAGGTTCCCACCGGGCTGTGAGGCTCGCGAATTAATGCCACACAAAGCTACGCTATATCAAAGCCGTGATTTGATCATCAATCACAAGACTCTGCTTTTCAACAGAAGCCTTGATCATTTGCATCTCTGCATGCCACACAGGCAATTCACGCAATGCAACCGATGTCTATTGATCACACAGAATGAAATCCGATGTCAGACACACGTCATTTACAAGTTTATTCTTGGTCTGAACGAAACCGGAGACACATTTTTCCTCCCCTATATGTCCAATACAGTGGAGAGGCCCTCACATATCCGTCGATCTCCAAGTACGTCTGCACGATCACCACTTATTACCTTGTCTTGGGTGTACAACCCAATCAAGACATCAGTAATCATCTAAACGATGTGAAGACCTCCAGTCTTTAACCACCTTCTTCATCCTCGACATATCGTCGAATCAATTATTCAGAATGGGATAAACCCGGTCTTTCTGAATAACTCGCGTATATAATAAACAAGTGCTATAAAAACACAACATACGTCTCATTCCAATCCAGAATATTCCTTTATTCAAATATTCTTATACCTTGGGAAAAGTTACCATAAATTTTATCAAAGATAAATTCTTTAAATTTATTCTTTAATCTTCCTTTGGATATCATTTCAATCTAATTAAAGATGCATTAAAACTCCACTTGGTTTTAATCTTCCCAAAAATCAATATTAACGATTGTTTAACTTGGGAAATCATATCCTGTCTTTAACTGGGTAAAAGAACCAATGTCATTCAAAACATGGTTCATTATAAACCCAAAATCACATTCCATTCCATCAGCCTTTAACCGTAAATTAGCAAGTGAACAAATTCCATAAGTATTAACCCCGAAGGCCGAAACCAACATCAGATCAATACCCAGGAAACCATTCAACTTAACTAATCTCCAGTTAGTTTTTGATTTTCTCAACTCCATTGGGTCTAAGAACAGTATTATTAAAGATACCATTCACGACAACCCAAAATCTTATTCCTATCTTTAACTGGGTTAAAGAATCAATGTCATTTTAAACACGGTTCATGATAAACCCAAAATCTTATTCCTTTCCATCAGCCTCCAACTGTAAATTAGCAAGTGAACAATTCCCTAAGTATTAACCCCTAAGGCCGAAACTATCGTCAGATCAATACCCAAGAAACCACTCAACTTAACTAATAATCTGCAGTTAGTTTCTGATTTTCTTAACTCCATTGGGTCTAAGAACAGTATTATTAAAGATACCATTCACGAAAACCCAATCACATTCCATTAACAATGGAATCTTCATGGAAAACAATTCAACTTCCATATCCAACCGATAACATAAATGGAATAATGACAAGGCCTTTTAAATTCCATATATATTAACCGTCTACCTCTACAAAAGCTTACTTCGATTATTACCAAATCGAATTCCATTCAATTCTAATTTAATATGTTAAATTGGAAAACTTTACTTTGGAAAATCTCCTTTAAATCTCAACAAAAGATTTATAAATTCCAAATCATATTTCACTATAGATCGGGTTAAAGAACGATTGTCGTTAAAAACACAGCTCACGATAAACCCAATTCACATTCCCTCTTATTCCAATTATTAAATATAATTGGAAATTCTAACAATCTTAATTAAATGATTTATTCTCTTCACATGGGGTTCAAGAACAGTGTTAATTAAGACACCGTTCATGACAAACCCAAAATCCCATTTGATATTAAATACAAGGCTTTGAATAGAAAATATATCGGCTTATATTCAATATCAAATACTACAACCAACAAATATTGTATTGGAAATAACGGTATAAATATATCTTTAAAATTTCCATAACAATATCTGTATAATTACGAAATCCAACATTGAAATATTCCGAAGACAATTTCGATTCAAATCCATTTCCAATTTATATATTGGAAATTCTGGTTATTTTTAAAACCATTTCAAATCCAATTTATTTATTTTTAAAAATAACTGGATTATAATTCTAGTTTAAAACTAGTTCATTTCGATAAAAATCTATTTTAATCTTTTCAAATATGGAATTTTTCATCCCAATTCTTACCAAATCATTTCTTATGATTTTACACTAATTATTGATATTTTTAATAATTTTATCAAGGCCCGTACAGTCAATTTCCATAAACGGCCATCGAACTGCACTTACAATGACCTTTTCCAAATTTTATTTGGACATAATTCCAAATCCAACTGTTAGATTTCTAATTTCTAATATTTGTTAGAAAGCTCTTTTCGATTCCCAACGGTTCTGGTTTTAGGAGAATCCGACGGTCGGGTCTCCCGTAATGTCCGTTCGAAGTCAATGGTCGAAATTCGCGAACTGCCGCAGCGCGGCTCATTCTATTCAGGCCATTATATATATAATATTATATATATTTCATCGATTTTCATTTAAAACGTATTTTATAAATCGTTTTAAATTCGTTTTCAAAACGATTTCAGCTTCATATTCAATTTCTAATCAAAATTGAATATTCCATATCATTAATATATAAATGATAATATTTTCAGAATATTATATTTCAAAATCATTTCCTTTTTTATATTCATTATAAAAATGAATAAAATCGATATAAATATCGTTCATGTCAAAATGGCGTTAATCTAATCAACGCGGCTTTATATATTTAAATATTTTCGTGTCCATCCCAAATCGGACATCAAAATCATAGTTTGATTCTTTTCTGAATATTATTTGAAAATATTCGTTATTTTAAAATAATTGTTATTTTAAAATATTCAATCCTTCTGAACTGGAACCAGACACGGTCAATTACCATATAATGTGATTATATGGATTTCATACACCACATGTACGCAACAACAATCAAACACAGTCAACCATCATCCAAAGTGCATTTTACACTGCATAAGCATCAAATATGAATATTCAATGCTTACAACAGCCTGTCAATCAATCGATTGACATACAACTAAATATTGGGATTAGTGTATATCCAATATCATCCCAATACCCATGTGGGGTTTTCAAACAACAAACAAAAATTTATTTGTGTAGTTGGGCGATGTGTAAAATTTACTGTCCCAATCAACATTAGTCAACTCCGCTTACATAAACAAATCGTCTGATTTGTAATTGAATATTTATTTTATTCATATACATGTAAAAAATTATATTTTTAACTATAAATTATTTTATTTCAGCACAAGAATATTTTATTTATTCCATTCCGCATCGCACAATAAAATTTCACAACACAATCAAACAAATAAACAAGTCGTCCATGGTTTGTGGACGATGGGTGTCGGGTGCTGCTAAGCACCGTCTGTATCCTGGCATATATTTTAACTAGAAAATAAAATCAACGTGAGAAGTTCTAACCTTTGGGTTCCACTCCGCCATTTTCTATTGTCGCTTAGATTCGCCGTTTTGATTCCAACACAATCTGTTTCACGAAATCTATATTAAAAATCATATTGTTTAACTTGCTATTTATATGACAAAAATTATATTTTTAACACCACGCTTCATGTATAAAAATCACATTCCATAACGCTACATTTATAGAAACGATTATATTTTTATAATTCAATTTTCTATATAAAGATCATATTTTTTACTTCGCCACTTTATATATAAAAATCGTATTTTTATTTCAAATCTCTACACGTAAAAATTTTATTTTCCTTTCGCTAAATGAATAAAAATCATATTATTATATCATAAAAATCGTATCTTTCTCTCATGACAATTTAAACCTTTTTGTTTATAAAAAATCAAACCTTTTTAAAACTAAAAATCAAATCTTTTTTAAAACTAAAAATCAAATCTTTTTAAAACTTAAAATCAAATCTTTTTAAAACTAAAAATCAAATCTTTTTACTGTTAAAAATCTCAACTTTATATATAAAGATCCTAGCTTTATTATATTATACATATAATAAAGATCCCATTTTTATCTTCATAAAAATGTTTTCTTTATACGATAAAAACCACATTTTTATGCTATTAAAAATTATATTTTTATCGACTAAAAATATTTCTACCTTAGAATAAAAATCACATTTTTAAGACAACACTTTACATATAAAAATCGCATCTTTAAAATAATGCTTCTCATATAAAAACCCGATTTTTATGCAGTGTTAGTTAAATTAAAAATCTGATTTTTTAAGCAATGTAACAAAATTAACATTTAATAAATTAATTTAAATTACCTTTCTCTATCGTTTTCACTCTAGGAAAGCTCAAAACCGTGCTCTTGTTGACTTCACCATTCTGCGCTATCCACCGCTCACCTTTTTCTTTGCAAAAGCTGAATTTTTATTGAAGGAGGAATTCACGTTTGGAGATGGCGGCGGGAGTATGTGGTGCGGGGGTGCTGATGGGTCGGGGGAGGCTCTATGGCCAGCGGCAGGCGGTGGTTGGCAGATTGGGCTCTAGGGCGTGGGGTTTTATAAATTGGAGAAGGGAGTGGGTGGCTTGGAGGTCGGGATGGCAAGGGGGGCTCTAGCGAACTAGAGGAGCGGAGCGGGAGTAGAGAGAGGGGGTCAGAGGCGGTTGCGCCCGCCTTGGCGGCGTTGGAAGTGGCCGTCGCGCTAGGGCGCACTGGTTTTATTATATATATATATTTTCTTTGAATGAATCGGTTTGACTGTGGAGAAGGGGAAAAGGAAGTTATAATATATATAAATATTTAATTATTAAATTAATTCCAAAAAGGTCACTTTTTATTTGAACCCCAATTCGAGCCCAATAGCTATAGTCCACAACTAATTACCCTCAGTCCGAACACAATGGGATATGCCACGTAAGCCGATTCCATCATTTTGATCCGTTTTCATTTAAATTAACATTTAAATCAATATATTGAATTTTAAACGTACATTTCAATTTACCGGGGCCACATACAGACTCTAAAAATTCCAGAAAAATAAATCTGGCTATGTTTTGAAGATATGGTCCTAACAAAACTAATTTCGTCAAATTTGGAGACCGTTCGAAAAATGGCCATTTTCCGGTCGATCCAAAATGACTAAAGCTGACAAAACACGTTTTCCATCGCCACGCTCAGATATTGATTTAAAAAATTATGAATTTTGGAATCTAGAAATAATTAGACATCCTGGATCCAACAAAAGTGGTTTCGTCCAAAGCAGAGGTCGTTTGAAAATTTTCCATTTTTAAGGGACCAAAATTCCATAGCGACTATTCTGAATCTTCAACTGGGAATAACTTTTTATTCCTGCTATGAAATTTCAATTTTTCGGATTCGTTGGAAAGATATTTTCAAACAGATTCAAATATTTTTGATTTCACTAAAATCCGGTTTATTTTGAATCTTGTACATTCATTTGAAATTTGAAATCAAATTTTCAAACTACCGCGCCATTTTCAATTCCTTTTATAATTTAAAATAAATATTTATATTCTAACGTCGATCTATATAGATATAAACGTTCTAATTTGATTCAAAATAAATTTCTGGTCGTTATTATTTAAAATAATTCATTTTAAATATCCAAAATTCATTAAAATTGCAAAAATAAAAAAAATTTAAATTGGTTCGGAATTTTCGGGTTGTTACAATCTCTCCCACTTAAAATCTTTTCGTCCTTGAAAAGGAACGGAGCTGAAAGTTGTTTTACAAACCAACTCAATTTTCATTATTTTCATTATGGCTTAAGTTCTTCAACTTTTCAGTTTCTAAGAACTTTTCAAATTTTTCAAAAATTTGGCTAATACCCTAAATATTCGAAAAATTTCTCCATAACCTCCCATGTACGGGAGCACCGGGAAAATCCCCAAACCGCCACACAGGCCCTCTCACATCAAAAAGAAAAAGAAAAAGCCAATCGGCTCATAAAATCATCCAAACCCAATAAATTAGTAAACATGTACCTATTTGTCGGGCACACAATTTTATTCCTCTGCTCTAGCTTCCCTGCTATGACCTGTTCAATGTATATACATGTATATGCATGCAATTCCAAACAATTTTCAATTCAGTTTAACATTTGGTACAATTTGGCTAAATTTACCTTTCTTTCACATGTTAATTTAAATAAATAATCACACAACATAACCATCAATCAATTAGTGGATTAACTTTTTCAAAAGCACAACTTTGATGTATATATATATAGAGAGAGAGAGAAAATCATGTTTTTGATGCAAATTCACAACAATAGACCCTATCTAGTTTTGGTTCTCACACCAGTCAATTGGAATCATATAGATATCCCACCTTCGTTACTCGAAAATAAATACTGATAACGCTGCAGCATCAACATAATCATCCCCGGGCGGCTAGAGTGTGATTCTATATCTATCCAGTATATTAAAACTTCGAATACACGTTTGCAAGGCATATATGCAAAATCTTTATATATTGGATTGTCCAAATTCAATACATATAAAATATTCAAATACGTATCATAAGGTTTAAATTTTAAAAACAAAAATTGTTTTCATTTTTATTTTAAAAATAACACTCTTTCGACTCGTTGTAGGATACTATTGATCCCATCTCTAACGAGTCATTCTCATTGGATATTACTAATCCATTCTCTGATCAATTCTTTCGTTCGGTTCTAATGTGTCTTGTTCTCGAGCTCTATAAACCAAAGCTCTGATACCAAATGAAGCGACCCGAACTTCCCCGTGAAGGAGAGCCCGGATTGAATTGAGGACAAGACGAATCAGAACACAAACAGAAGAACATTTCATTGCTCATTACAACAATTTCATTAGAATACAAGAATATATAGAGTATGAATAAATATTACACATTTGCTAAATGTCAGAGACTTACAAATTACAATGCAACGGAAAAATAATACAAAACACAACTGAAAAGAATATACGGATACAGAGCTTTCCGAATATCATTCCAGCTGTAAACCGGGGTCCTATGAATATAAATCTGCAAAACCAAAACTACTAGCTTCCCATGCGGAAAATACGGGCACCCGGAGTTTAGGTTAAAACAATAAACTCCAGGTTAGTCATGTGACTGGTAAGAGAACTAAAACAATTATTATCTTGGTTTTTAAGGTAAGGTAAATCAAGGGACCACGCCGTATTACACGGATCGGGTTTCCTCCCAAGAATACCAGTGCATAAAACAACAGCGCAATGCTAAATAAAGAACAATGGAACTATTACAAGACTCAAGCCCCATCACACAATGCAACACAAGCCGAAGGATAGAGTTTTTACCTTATAATAACCAAAAATGCTTGGTACATTAAATTTCATATTTTATTATTACTATAAGTGTATAGTGTCAAAACAATTTCAATCATAAGTATCAATCATAGATGGCATAAGTGCTCCATACCACTATGTCGCCATACTAGGCTCTACAGTCAAAACTGCAAAGTCATGTATTAGAAGTTGGATTTCCATCTGTGAACCAATGCAAGGGATCGTCCTTACTGCTTTGAGACAATCTAGCCTACCATGTCTTAGGATCAGAACATATCGACCCTTGGATCTTCAGGGCCAGTCCATACGGAGTGGATTAAAATGCCTGAACAATGAGTTTCCCCGCCCTTTGGGGCGTAAACTGGTCATACCCCGACCAGACCATCGGTCCCTGATCGACCAATATAACCGAGGCGCCTTGCTATCCATCATCCACATAAGTAAAAAGTCAGGGCTAGTAAAACACTTACACCACTCCTAGCTAGAAAGAAATGCATGCCCTCCCTGCAGTCCTCTCCCGTTTCTGGTTCACACCGGGGTGTGAGGATCGCGAATTAATGCCACACAAAGCTACACTATATCAAAGGCGTGCTTTGATCATCAACCACAATACTCTGCTTTTCAACAGAAGCCTTGATCATTTGCATCTCCGCATGCCACACAGGCAATTCACGCTATGCAACCGATGACTATCGATCACGCAGAATAAAATACGATGTTAGACACACATCTATTTACAAATTCGTTTTGGGTCTGAACGAAACCAGGGGCACCTTATTCCTCTCCCATATGTCCAATACAGGGGAGAGGCCCTTGTATATCCGTCGATCTCCAAGTACATCTAGACGATCACCACTAATTACCTTGCCTTGGGTGTACAGCCCAATCAAGACATCAGTAATCATCCAAACGATGTGAAGACCTCGGTCTTCAACCACCATCTTCATCCTCGACTGTAACAACCCGTAAAATGCGAGCCAGTTTGAAATTTTTATTTTGGCCATTTTAGCGAATTTTGATTATTTAAAATAATTTATTTTAAATAATATCGACGAGAAATTTATTTTTAATGGAATTAAAACGAATATGTTTATATACGTCGTCGTTAGAATATATAATAATTATATATAATTATAAAAGGAATTGAAAATGGCGCGGTAGTTCGATAATTCGATTTCGAACTTCAATTGAATGTACCGGGTGCAAAACAATCCGGATTTTAGTGAAACCAAAAATGATAGGATCTAATAGATGATATCTTTCCAACGAATCCGGAAAATCAAGATTTCATAGCGGGAATCAAAAGATATGTCCTGTTGAAAATTCTGAATAGTCGCTATGGAATTCAGGCCCTTAAAAATGGACATTTTGCAAATGACCTCGGATTTCAACGAAACCAGTTTTGTTGGGTCCGTGGTGTCAAGTTATTGCTAGGTTTCAAATTTCATAATTTTTCGATTCAATATGTGAGCGTGGCAAAGGAAAACGCGTTTGACCAGTTTTAGTTGATTTTAATCGACTAGAAAATGGCCATTTTTCAAATGGTCTTAGAATTCGACGAAATTAGTTTTGTTAGGACCGTATCGTCAATACGAAGCTAGAGAATATTTTTATGGGATTTATAGAGTTAGTATGTGACCCCGGTAATTTGAAATGTACGTTTAAAATTCAATATAGTGATTTAAATGTAAATTTAACGGAAACTGATTCAAACGATCAAATCAACCTACGATACATATCCCATTGTATTCGGAATGGGGGTAAAACCCTATGGACGACAGGTGGTGGGCCTCGTTTAGAGGTCTTATGTGAAAGTCAACTTTTTTTCAAAATTAAAATAATAAAATATAAAGAATAACACTATCTCTCTCCTACCCTTATTCTTCCATTCTGGCCCCCTATCGTTCTTCAATAAATCGAAATATAAAAAAAAAAGAGAAAACCCTAACTAAACCCGTCGCCCCTACCCAAAGCGCCGCCGCCGGAGGCTACCTCCCCATCACCATCGATCGACCCCTCCTCCGCTGTCCCCTCTTCCTCTCGATCCCCCTTTGGAAAACCCGACGCCTCACGAGCCCAACCCTCCAGCAGCCACCGCCTGAAGCACCTACTTCGGGCCGACCGCAGCCGACCACCACATCGTTCGACCCCCCCTTGCATCCCCCTTCCTCCGACGAACCCGCATCCCCTCTCTCTCGCTGTGAAAAAAAAACCTGTAAGTGTCTTTTTTTTATATTTTTTTATTTTTTTTATGATGCTTTGTTTATATATTTATATTTATATATATATGTACACGATTTTTAGGCTAATAAAAATAGGATATTTAGGTGATTTTAAATTAGTTTTAATTTTAGTTTTTCAGTTTTAATGTTAGTGAAAAATCAGTTTATATTTATGTATATATATGAAAGATTATATTTTTATTATAATAAAGTTTTGATTGTTGACAATATCAAGTTCTAATTTTTTTTAAAGTAAAAATATGATTTTTATATGTTGAACTTCCAAATAGAAATATGATTTTTATATGTTGAACTTCGAAATAGAAATATGATTTTTATATGTTGAACTTCGAAATAAAAATATGATTTTTATATGTTGAACTTCGAAGTAAAAATATGATTTCTATGTATTTAATAGCGAAGTAAAAATTCGACTTTTATATATATTGAATAGCGAAGTAAAAATTCGATTTTTATATATTGAATAGCGAAGTAAAAATTCGACTTTTACATATGTAGTGGCTACAGCAACGAAGATGATAGAAAGGCGAGAACGTTGAAGATTTCCTGCATTGGAAGTGCCGTGGAGCTAGGATAGCTATAGGTGAGAATTTCTCACCTTTCAATTTCTTTTTCTAGTTATATATATATATATACTAGGATGTAGACGGTGTTTAGTAGCACCCGACACCCGTCATCCACAGACCATGGATGGCTTGTTTGTTAAATTGTTTGGTTGTGTAGTTAGTTAAATTATTTTGGTTGAATTGATTTGTTTGGTGAATTTGATTGATGTGTGAATGGCGTGGGCCTTCACTAGACCGGGGATAAGGCTAGGCCTTGTCCCATTTCTAGTATCGTGCCGTTATGCCGCCGAAATTTTCTAAAATAAGTTAGAAAAATAAAAATATCATTTTATTTAAAGAATGAACTGAATAGAAATTCATATGTTGGAATAAAATGTTTTGTCGTTAAAAATATAATTTTTAACGTGAATGTGAATAAATAAATATTCATTTACAAACCAGACGGTTTGTTTATGTACACCTATTTGAAGGACATTGATTGGGTCGATAAATTTTACACATCGCCCAACTGCACAAATAAAATATGCGTTTGATTGTTTGAAACCCCACACGGGTGTTGGGATGAAATTTGAAGTTCACTCATCCTGATTGATTAAATATGTCGATCGATTGATTGACAGGCTGTTATAAGTGTTAGATATCTATATTTGATGCTTATACAGTGTAGTGCACTTTGGTTGATGGTTGATTATTTTTCAATGCTATTATATGTGTGTAATGCATGAAAATCCATATAATTAACTTTATATGGTAATTGATTGGGCCTCATTCCAATTTGAAAAATAAAGAATATTATAAAATAAAGGTTCATGTGTTGACAGTACTCATCCATTGAGATTGGTCATGTGTTGAACGAAATATTTTGATAATAACAACTATTTTGAAAAAGAAATATTTGAAATAGAATATTTGAAAATAAAGGAATATATGAAGCCGTGTTGATTAGATTGACGCCATTTCGACGTGAACGATATTTATATCGATTTTATTAGATTTTGAAATGAATTGAATTGAAAACGATTTCGAAATGAATTGAATTGAAAACGAATTCAAATTGAATTGAATGCGAATTGAAATGAATTCGAATTGAATCGAAATTTGAATTGAATAGAAATGAATTTTAAAATGAATTTATAAAGAAGAATTCAATTTTGATTTGAATTGAAATGGAAGTTGAAATTGCTTTGAAACGAATTTAAAACTATTTATATAATTCGTTTTAAATAGAAATCGACGAAATATATATTATATATATTATATAATGGCCTGAATAGAACGCGCCGCGCCACGGCAGTTCGTGAATTTCGACCATTTATTTCAAACGGACATTACGGGAGATCCGACCGTCGGATTCTCCTAAAACCGGAACCGTTGGGTTCGTATCGAAAAGAGCTTTCTAACGAATGTTAGAAATTTGAAATCTAACAGTTGGATTTGGAGATACGTCCAAATCAAATTTGAAAAAGGTCGCTGTAAGTGCAGTTCGATGGCCATTGATGGAAATCGACTGTATGGGCCTTGATAAAATTATTAAAAATATCGATAATTTGTGTAAAATCATAAGAAATGATTTGTGAAGAATTGGTATGAAAAACTCCATATTTGAAAAGATAAAAATAGATTTTTATCGAAATGAACTAGTTTTGAACTAGAAATATAATTCTATTTATTTTTTTAATAAATAAATTGAATTTGAAAAGGGTTTTAAAAATAACCAGAATTTCCAATGATTGCATTGGAGTGGATTTGAATCGAAATTGTCTTCGGAATATTTCGATGTTGGAATTCGTGATTATACAGATGTTGTTATGGAAATTTGAAAGATATATATATTTATATCGTTATTTCCAATACGACATTTGTTAATCGTAGAATTTGATATTGAATATAAGCCGATATATTTTCTATTCAGAGCCTTGTATTGAATATCAAATGTGATTTGGGTTTGTCGTGAATGGTGTCTTCACTAACACTGTTCTTGAACCCAGTTGAGAAAAGATTAAATCTTTTTATTTAGATTTAATGAAGTGTACCAGTTAAATAATATTTAATTGGAATTGAATTGATATTGATTTTTGGGTTTATCGTGAACAGTGTTTTAAATAACACTCGTTCTTTAACCCGATAATTAATGGAATGTGACTTTGGGTTTATCGTGAACCGTGTTTTAAATGACACGGATTCTTTAACCCAGTTAATAATTAAAACTAAGTGGAGTTTTAACGAATCTTTAATTAGATTGAGATGATCGAGAATGGAGTATCACCAGTTTTGCTCCAGGCGATAGTTAAATCTTTAATTAGATTTGAACGTGAAATGGTAATTGAATTTACCGATAACACCGTGGTGTTAGATATGAAGTACTACCAGTTTTACTTCATGGGATGAATAGGTTGGGATTGGGAAATTAAAACAAATGATTACTTCGGTAAGGTTCGCTAATCCCGACTAGTTTTGAATTGATATTCAAAAATAGATTAAAGAATAAATTCAAGAAATTTATCTTGGATAAAATTAATGGGAACCTTTCCCTATGAATGTGAAATTTAGAAACTAACTGTCGGTTAGCCAAACAGAATGGTTTTCTGGATATTGATCTGATGTTGGTTTCGGCCTTCGGGGTTAATATTTTGGGGAATTATTCTCTTGATTAATTTACGGTTAGTGGCTAATGAATTGGAACGAGGCGTATGTTGTGTTTGTGTAACACTTTTATAATATATACGCGAGTTATTCGGAAAGACCGGGTTTATCCCATTCTGAATAACTGATACGACGATAAGTCGAAGATGAAGACGGTGGTCGAAGACAGGAGGTCTTCACGTCGTTTGGGTAATTACTGATGATCTTGATTGGGCTGTACACCCAAGAAGATGGAAACAGTTAGTGATCATCCAGACGTACTTGGAGATCGATGGATATGCGGGGTACTAGGTGCCTCCGGTTTTGTTCAGACCCAGAACGGACTTGTAAATGGACTGTGTGTCTGACACTGGATTTTAGTCTGTGTGATTGATCTCTATTAAATATATATCTGTTTGGCGGCGGAGAATTTATTCTCTTGCTTAACGCCCTTCTCTGAGACGTACGAGCTCAGGGGTTATATATTGATGGATATTAAACGCATGGAGTGAATTGCCTGTGTGGCATGCCTAAGTGGCAATTGATCGAGGCTTCTGTTGAAAAGCAAAGTCTTGTGGTGATGATCGAAGCACGGCCTTTGTGGCGTAGCTTTGTGTAACGTTTACTTCGCGAATTTCACACCCGGTATGAACCAAAAACGGGAGAGGACCTCAGGGAGGACATGCGTTTCTTTCTAGCTAGAAGTGGCGTCAGTGGTTTTACACGCCCTGACGAGTTTGACTTATGTGGTTGTTGCTGTTGCGAGGCGCCTCGGATTGATCGGTCGTTCTCGAACCGATGGAGTCATTTAGTTGGCTCATTTACGCCCCAAAGGGCGGAGGAACGTATTGTTCAGGCACTATAATCCACATCGGTGGACCGGCCCTGTCGCTCCAAGGGGCAGTTGCGGCTGCTCCGGAGACATGGGCTAGATTGTCTCGAATCGGTAGAGGACGATCCCTGGCCTCGGTTCATAGATGGATATCCAACTTCCAAATACGTGTATTGCGGTTTTAATTGTAGAACTAGTATGGCGACATGATATATGGTACCCATGCCGTCTATGATTGATACTTATGATTTGAAGTTGTTTTATACACTATGCACTTATGATGGTATCAAATGATTTGTTTTTAAACGTATCAAGCATTCTTGGCTGTTATAAGGGAAAACTCTATCCCCTGGCTTGCGTTGCATTGTGTGATAGGACCTGGGTCTTATAACAGCTTCATTTTTCTTTACTTAGCATTGCGCTGTTGTTTTATGCACTGGTATTCTTGGGAGGAAACCCGTTCCGTGTTATACGGCGTGATCCCTTGATTTACCTAACTTTAAAAATAAAGATAAATAACTGTTTTAGTTCTCACACCAGTCACATGACTGACCTGGAGTTTATTGTTTTAACCTAAACTCTGGGTGCCCCTATTTTGACACGGGCAGCTAGTAGTTTTGGTTGTGCAGATTTATATCCACAGGACCCTGGTTTACAGCTGGACCGATATCCGGAAAGCTTTGTATCCGTATATCCCTTCTAGTTGTGTATTGTATTATTTTCCGCTGCTATGTATTTACATGTAATTTAAATCTCTGATATTTCTGTGTAGTATTTATTCATTTATACTCTGTATATTCTTGTAATCTGATGCATTGTTGTAATATACAGTGAAATGTTCTTCTGTTTGCGTTCTGTTTTGTCTTGTTCTCAAACGATAGGGCGTTTCGAACGGTTTGGGTCGGTTTAGCGACTGGTTCGGATCGAGCGAAATTCCTTCTCGTCACATCGACATATCGTCGAATCAGTTATTCAGAATGGGATAAACTTGGTCTTTCTGAATAACTCGCATATATTATAAACAAGTGCTATAAAAACACAAAATACACCTCATTCCAATCCAGAATATTCCTTTATTCAAATATTCTTATACTTTGGAAAAGGTTCCCATAAATTTTATCAAAGATAAATTCTTTAAATTTATTCTTTATTCTTCCTTTGGATATCATTTCAATCTAATTAAAGATGTATTAAAACTCCACTTGGTTTTAATCTTCCCAAAAATCAATATTAACGATTGTTTAACTTGGGAAATCATATCCTGTTTTTAACTGGGTAAAAGAACCAATGTCATTTAAAACACGGTTCACGATAAACCCAAAATCACATTCCATTCCATCAGCCTTTAAGCGTAAATTAGCAAGTGAACAAATTACTTAAGAATTAACCCCGAAGGCCGAAACCAACATCAGATCAGTACCCAGGAAACCATTCAACTTAACTAATCTCCAGTTAGTTTCTGATTGTCTTAACTCCATTGGGTCTAGAATAGTATTATCAAAGATACCATTCATGACAACCCAAAATCTTATTCTTGTCTTTAAATGGGTTAAAGAATCAATGTCTTTTAAAACACGGTTCACGATAAACCCAAAATCTTATTCATTTCTATCAGCCTCTAACCGTAAATTAGCAAGTGAACAATTCCCTAAGTATTAACCCCATAGGCCGAAACCAACATCTGATCAATACCCATGAAACCATTCAACTTAACTAATAATCTCTAGTTAGTTTCTGATTTTCTTAACTCCATTGGATCTAAGAATAGTATTATTAAAGATACCATTCACGACAACCTAAAATCACATTCCATTAACAATGGAGTCTTCATGGAAAGCAAATATATATATAATCGATATAAACTTCCATATCCAACCGATAATATAAATGGAATAATGATAAGGCCTTTTAAATTCCATATATATTAACGGTCTTCCTCTACAGAAGCTTACTTCGATTATTACCAAATCGAGTTCCATTCAATTCCAATTTAATATGTTAAATTGGAAAACTTTACTTTGGAAAATCTCCTTTAAATCTTAACAAAAGATTTATAAATTCCAAATCACATTTCACTATAGATCGGGTTAAAGAATGAATGTCATTAAAAACACAGTTCACGATAAACCCAATTCACATTCCCTCTTATTCCAATTATTAAATATAATTGGAAACACTAAAAATCTTAATTAAAAGATTTAATCTCTTCACATGGGGTTCAAGAACAGTGTTACTGAAGGCACCATTCACGACAAACCCAAAATCTCATTTGATATTAAATACAAGGCTTTAAATAGAAAATATATCGGCTTATATTCAATATCAAATACTACAACCAACAAATATCGTATTAGAAATAACGATATAAATATATCTTTCAAATTTCGATAACAATATCTGTATAATCACGAAATCCAACATCGAAATATTCCGAAGACAATTTCGATACAAATCCATTTCCAATTTATATACTGGAAATTCTAGTTATTTTTAAAACCATTTCAAATCCAATTTATTTATTTTTAAAAATAATTGGATTATAATTCTAGTTTAAAACTAGTTCATTTCGATAAAAATTGATTTTTATCTTTTCAAATATGGAATTTTTCATCCCAATTCTTTCCAAATCATTTCTTATGATTTTACACTAATTATTGATATTTTTAATAATTTTATCAAGGCCCGTACAGTCGATTTCCATAAACGGCCATCAAATTACACTTACAACGACCATTTCCAAATTAGATTTGGACATAATTCCAAATCCAACCTTTATATTTATAATTTCTAATATTCATTAGAAATCTCTTTTCGATACGAACCCAAAGGTTCCGGTTTTAGGAGAATCCGACAGTTGGATCTCCCGTAATGTCCGTTCGTAATCAATGATCGAAATTCGAGAATTGCCGCAGCGCGACGCGTTCTATTCAGGCCATTATATATATATGTATGTATTATATTTTTCATCGATTTCCGTTTAAAACGTATTTTATAAATCATTTTGAATTCATTTTCAAAACGATTTCAACTTCATATTCAATTTCTAATCAAAATTGAATATTCCATATCATTAATATATAAATGATAATATTTTCAAAATATTATAGTTCAAAATCATTTCCTTTTTGATATTTATTATAAAAACAAATGAAATCGATATAAATATCGTTCACGTCAAAATGGCGTTAATCTAATCAACACGGCTTTATATATTTAAATATTTTCATGTCCGTCCCAAATCGGACATCAAAATCATATTTTGATTCTTTTTTGAATATTATTTGAAAATATTCGTTATTTTAAAATAATCGTTATTTTAAAATATTCATTCCTTCATAACTGGAACCAGACACAGTCAATTACCATATAATGTGATTATATGGATTTCATACACCACATGTACACAATAACAATCAAATACAGTCAACCATCATTCAAAGTGCATTTTACATTGCATAAGCATCAAATATGAATATTCAATGCTTACAACAGCCTATCAATCAATCGATTGACATACAACTAAATATTGGGATTAGTGTATGTCCAATATCATCCCAATACCCGTGTGGGGTTTTCAAACAACAAACAGAGATTTATTTGTGCAGTTGGGTGATGTGTAAAATTTATCGCTCCAATCAATATCAGTCAACTCATTATACATAAACAAATCGTCTGATTTGTAAATGAATATTTATTTTATTCATATACACGTTAAAAATTATATTTTTAACTATAAAGTATTTTATTTCAACATAAGAATGTTTTATTTATTCCATTCCACATTATACAATAAAATTTCACAACACAATCAATCAAACAAACAAATCGTCCATGGTCTGTGGACGAATGGTGTTGGGTGCTGCTAAGCACCGTCTGTATCCTAGTATATATTTTAACTAGAAAATAAAGTCAAAGTGAGAAGTTCTCACCTTCGGGTTCCACTCCGCCATATTCCATTGTCGCTCAGATTCGCCATTTTGATTCCAACGCAATCTGTTTCACGAAATCAATATTAAAAATCGTATTTTTAACTTGCTATTTATATGATAAAAAATATATTTTTAACACCACGCTTCATGTATAAAAATCATATTCCATAACGCTACATGTATAGAAAAGATTATATTTTTATAATTCAGTTTTCTATATAAAGATCATATTTTTTACTTCGCCACTTTATATATAAAAATCGTATTTTTGTTTCAAATCTCTATACGTAAAAATCTATTTTCCTTTCATACATGAATAAAAATCATATTTTTATAATCATAAAAATCGTATCTTTCTATCATGAAAATTTAAACCTTTTTGTTTATAAAAAATCAAACCTTTTTGAAACTGAAAATAAAATCTTTTTTAAAACTAAAAATCAAATCTTTTTAAAACTAAAAATCAAATCTTTTTAAAACTAATAATCAAATCTTTTTATTGTTAAAAATCTCAACTTTATATATAAAGATCCTAGCTTTATTATATTATACATATAATAAAGATCCCATTTTCATCTTCATAAAAATGTTTTCTTTATACGATAAAAACCATATTTTTATGCGACTAAAAATTATATTTTTATCAACTAAAAATATTTCTTCCTTAGAATGAAAATCACATTTTAAGACAACAATTTACATATAAAAATCGCATCTTTAAAATAATGCTTCTCATATAAAAACCCGATTTTATGCAATGTTAGTTAAATTAAAAATCTGATTTTTTAAGCAATGTCACAAAATTAACATTTAATAAATTAATTCAAATTAACTTTCTCTGTCGTTTTCACTCCAGAAAAGCTCAAAACCGTGCTCATCTCGACTTCACCGTTG
Organism: Allium sativum; assembly: GCA_030737875.1. Lineage (NCBI taxonomy): Eukaryota > Viridiplantae > Streptophyta > Magnoliopsida > Asparagales > Amaryllidaceae > Allium > Allium sativum. The sequence continues at coordinate 105,331,178 of CM060911.1, read as the reverse complement.
CTGCGCTATCCACAGCTCGCCTTTTTCATTTTAAAAACTGAATTTTTATTGAAGGAGGGATTTACGTTTGGAGATGGTGGCGGGGGTAGGTGGCGCGGGTGGTGTTGATGGGTCGGGGGAGGCTCTACGACCGGCGGTAGGTGGTGGTTGGCGGATTGGGCTCTAGTGCGTGTGGTTTTATCGATAGGAGAAGGGAGTGCGTGGCTTGGAGGTGGCAATGGCAAGGGGGGCTCTGGTGAACTGGAGGAAGGGAGCGGGAGGGGAGCGGGAGTGGAGAGAGGGGTCGGAGGCGGTTGCGCCCGCCTTGGCAGTGGTGGAAGTAGCCGTCGCGCTAGGGCACGATGGTTTTATTTTATATTTTTTTTTCTTTGAATGAATCGGTTTGACTGTGGAGAAGGGGAAAGGAAGTTATAATATATATATAAATATTTAATTATTAAATTAATTCCAAAAAGTTCACTTTTTATTTGAACCCTAATTCAAACCCAACGGCTATCGTCCAAAGCTAATTACCCTCATTCCGAACACAATGGGATATGCCACGTAAACCGATTCCATCGTTTCGATCAGTTTTCATTTAAATTAACATTTAAATCAACATATTGAATTTTAAACGTACATTTCAATTTACCGGGGCCACATACGGACTCTAAAAATTCAGAAAAATCAATCTGCCTATGTTTTGACGATACGGTCTTAAAAAAACTAATTTCATCGAGACCGTTCGAAAAATGGTCATTTTCTGGTCGATCCAAATTGACTGAAACTGACAAAATAAGTTTTCCTTCGCCATGCTCACATATTGATTTCAACAATTATGAATTTTGGAATCTAGCAATAATTAGACATCCCGGATCTAACAAAAGTGCTTTCGTCAAAAACGGAGATCATCTGCAAAATTTCCATTTTTAAGGGCCCAAAATTCCATAGCGACTATTCTGAGTCTTCAACTGGGCATAACTTTTTATTCCCGCTATGAAATTTCAATTTTTCGGATTCGTTGGAATGATATTTTCAAATAGATTCAAATATTTTTTGTTTCGCTAAAATCCAATTTATTTTGAATCATGTACATTCATTCGAAATTTGAAATCGAATTTTCAAACTACCGCGCCATTTTCAATTCGTTTTATAATTTAAAATAAATATTTATATTCTAACGACGATCTTTATAAATATATGCATTCTAATTCGATTCAAAATAAATTTCTCATCATTATTATTTAAAACATTTCGTTTTAAATATCCAAAATTCATTAAAATTTCCAAAATAAATTTTTTTAAATTGGTTCAGGTTTTCCGGGTTGTTACAGATTCCGTTGAATTTAAAATATAAATCAATATAAATTGAATTTGAACGTACATTTCAATTTACTGGGGTCACATACGGATCCCAAAAATTCCAGAAAAATAAATCTGGCTATGTTGGGACGATATGGTCCCAACAAAACTAATTTCATCAAATTTGGAGACTGTTTGAAAAATGACCATTTTCTGGTTGATTCAAATTAACTGAAACTGTTAAAACACGTTTAACTTCGCCACGCTCACATATTGATTCCAAAAATTATGAAAACTGGAATCTAGCAATATTTTGACATTCCAGATCCAACCAAAGTGGTTTCGTCGAAAACGAAGGTAGTTTACAAAATCGCTATTTTTAAGGGCTATATTTCCATAGCGACTATTCTGAATTTTCAACTGGGCATAACTTTTTATTCCCACTATGAAATTTGGATTTTTCAGATTCGTTGGAAAGATATTTTCTAATAGATTCTAATATTTCTAATTCACTAAAATCTAGTTTACTTTGAATCCTGTACATTCATTTGAAATTTGAAATCGAATTTTCAAACTACCGCGCCATTTCCAATTCCTTTTAACATAAAAATAAAAATTTATATTCCAATTTTGATTTAAATAAATATATACATTCTAATTCTATTCAAAATAATTTTTCAATAATTATTATTTAAATTAAATCATTTTAAATATTCAAAATTCATTAAAATTGCTGAAATAAAAAATTTAAATTAGTTTTGATTTTCCGGGTTATTACAATCTCCCCTACTTAAAATCTTTTCGTCCTCGAAAAGGATTGGAGCTGAAAGTTTTTTTACTAATCAGCTACACTTTCATTCTTCAACTTTTCAGTTTTTAAGAATTTTCAAATTTTTCAAAAATTTGGCTAACACCCTAAATTTTCGAAAAATTTCGCCATAACCTCCTTTGTACGGGGAGCACCGGAAAAATCCCCCAACCGCCACACAGGCCCTCTCATCTCAAAAAGAAAAAGCCAAGCGGCAAGCCAATTGGCTCATAAAACCATCCAAACCCAATAAATTACTAAACATGTAGCTATTTGTCGGGCATACAATTTTATTCCTCTTCTCTAGCCTCCCTACTGTGACATGTTCAATGTATATACATGTGCATGCAATTTCAAACAATTTTCAAGTCAGTTCCATATTTGATACAATTTGGTTATATGTACCGTTCTTTCACATAATGGTTTTATTAGTTAACAAATAATCTTACAACACAACCATCAGTCAATTAGTAAATTAACATTTCAAATTCATAATTTTGATACATATATAGAAAATCATGTTTTTGATGCCAATTCACAACAATAAACCCGATCTAATTTTGGTTCCCACACCAGTCAATTGGAAATATACAGATATCCCACTTTCGAAACTCGAACATAAATACTGATGATGCATGTGCTATCATCAGTATCATCTCCGGGCGACTAGAGTGTGATTCTATATCTATCCAGTATATTCAAACTTCGAATACACGTTTGTAAGGCATATATGCAAAATATTTATATACTCGATTGCCTAATTCAATATAAAATAAATATTCAAATATGTATAATATGGTTTAAATTTTCAAAACAAAATTCATTTTCATTTTTATTTAAAAAAACACTACTCTTCACACTTATTCTAGGATACTGCTGATCCCATCTCCAACGAGTCATTCTTATTGGATATTACTAATCCAATCTCTGGTGAATTCTTTCGTTCGGTTCTAATATGTCTTGTTCTCAAGCTCTATAAACCAAAGCTCTGATACCACGCTGTAACGACCCGGATTTCCCCATGAAGGAAAGCCTGGATTGCTTTGAGAACAAAACTAACCGGAACACAAACAGAAGAACATTTCATTGCTTATTACAACAATTTACATCAGAGTATGAATAAATATTATACATTTGCTAAATATCAGAGATTTACAAATTTACAATGCAGCGGAAAATAATATAAAACATAACTGAAAGAGATACACGGATAGAGAGCTTTCCGAATATCGTCCCAGCTGTAAACCAGGATCCTGTGAATATAAATCTGCAAAACCAAAACTACTAGCTGCCCGTGTGGAAAATAGGAGCACCCAGAATTTAGGTTAAACAATAAACTCCAGGTCAATCATGTGACTGGTGTGAGAAATAAAACAGTTATTTAAAACTTCACTTTGAAATATAGTATATCAAGGGACCACGCCGTATAACATGGAACGGGTTTCCTTGCAAGAATACCAATGCATAGAATAAACATTGCAATGCTTTTTGAAAAAATGAAGCTATTATAAGACCTAGGTCCCATCACACAATGCAACGCAAGCCGGAGGATAGGGTTTTCCCTTATAATTGCCAAACATGCTTGGTACGTTTAAAACAAATCATTTGATACTATTATAAGTGCGTAGTGTATAAAACAACTTCAAATATAAATGTATCAATCATATGCGGCATGGGTACCATCTATCATGTCGCCAATACTAGGCTCTACAATCAAAACCGAAATGTCACATATTGCAAATTGGATTTCCGTCGTGAGTCGAGGCAAGGGATGTACTCCTTGCCGGTTTCGAGGCACTCTAGCAAATGCCTCAGGATCTCCCGCAGTAGACCCTTGGATCCTCCAAAGTCAGTCCTCCCTTACGTTTGAGGATTGACAATTCCTGAACACACGTTTCCTGGCCTTATAGGACCTATATCCATCGGCTTCGAAGAAACCGATATATCCGAGGCACCTCGCATCCCAACAACCATAAAGATAAAAATAATGTAAATGTCAGGGTTTGCAAAACCCCAACACCACACATAGCTAGAAAGAAACGTCATATCCTCCTTGGGTTCCCTTATCCCATTTTTAACTCATACCGAGGTGTGAGGGTCGCGAATTAACGCAATAAACAAAGCTATGCTATATTAAAGTCGTGCTTTGATCATCAACCACAAGACTCTTCTTTTCAACAGAAGCCTTGATCATTTGCATCTCAGCATGCCACACAGGCAATTCATGCCATGCGATTGATATCTATCGATATATAACCCATGGGCTCGTACGTCTCAAAGAAGGGCGTTAAGCAAGAGAATAAATTCTCCGCCGCCAAACAGATATATATTTAATAGAAATCAATCATCACAGAATAAAATCCAATGTCATACACACATCCATTTACAAGTTCGTTCTGGGTCTGAACGAAACCAGAGGCACCTTATTCCTTGTCCTTACGTCCAATACAGGAGAGAGGTCCTCGCATATCCGGTTGATCTCCAAGTACGTCTGGACGATTACCCCTTATTACCTTGTCTTGGGTGTACAACCCAATCAAGACACCAGTAATCATACAAACGATGTGAAGACCTCCGGTCTTCAACCACCGTCTTTATCATCGACTTATCGTTGAATCAGTTATTCAGAATGGGTATAAACCTGGCCTTTCAGAATAACTCGCGCATATAATAAACACGTGCTATAAAACACAACATATGCCTCATTCCAATTTTGAATATTCTTTTATCTAAATATTCATATCATTTGGAAAAGGTTCCCATTAATTTTATCAAAGATAAATTCTTTAAATTTATTCTTTAATCTTCCTTTGGATATCAATTCAAACCATATTAAGATTTTCCAAACTAGTCAGGATTAGCGCACCTTACTGAAGTAATCATTTGTTTAATTTCCCAATCCCAAACTATCCATCCCATGGAGCAAAACTGGTCATACTCTGTGTCTAACACCACGGTGTTATTGGTAAAATTAATTACCATTTCCCGTTCAAATCTAATTAAAGATTTACCTATCACTTGGAGCAAAACTGGTGATACTCCACTCTCGATCATTTCCCAAATTTGATAATCTAAATTATCAATTCACATTTCAATCTAATTAAAGATTCATTAAAACTCCACTTAGTTTTAATCTTCCCAAAAATTAATGTTAATGATTATTTAACTTTGGAAACACAAACATGTCGCATCGACAATCTACACCGTACTATTGATTTCTGCCTACATATAACCTCTGAGCTCGTACGTCTTAGAGAAGGGTGGAAGCAAGAGAATAAATTCTCCTCCACCAAACAAATATATATTTAGCAGAGATCAACCATATAGTTCGAAATACAATGACAAACATGTAATCTTGCTTTTAATTGGGTTAAAGAACTAATGTCTTTTAAAACATAGTTTACAATAAACCCAAATCACATTCCATTAATTATGGAATCTTCACGAAAAAAACAAATCAATATATAATCGATATCAATTTCCGTATCCGACTAATAATATAAATGGAATAATGACAAAGCCTTTTAAATTCCATATGTATTAACAGTCTTCCTCCACAGAAGTTCACTTCGATTATTATCAATCGAATTCCATTCTATTCTAATTTAATATATCAAATTGGAAAACTTCACTTTGGAAAATTCCCGTTAAATCTTAATAAAAAGATTTATAAATTCCAAATCACATTTCAATGTAAATCGGGCTAAAGAACGAATGTCGTTAAAAACACAGTTCACAATAAACCCAATTCATATTCCATTTTCAGTTCCAATTAAATGTTAATTAATTGGTAATTCTTCTTTAAATCTTAATTAAAAGATTTATTCTTCTCAGACTGGGTTTAAGAACAGTGTTACATAAGACACCATCCCATCAGTCTCTAACCATAAATTAGTAAGAGAACAATTTCCTAAGTATTAATCCCGAAGGCCGAAACCAACACCAGATCAATACCCAGGACACCATTAACCTTAGCTAATCTCCAGTTAGTTTCTAATTTTCTTAACTTCATTGGGTTTAAGAATAGTATTATTAAATATACCGTTCACGACAAACCCGAAAATATCATTCCATTATTAATCGGGTTAAAGAACAAGTGTTATTTAAAACAACGTTCACGATAAACCTAAAAACCAATTTGATATTAAATACAAGGCTCTAAATAGAAAATATATCGGCTTATATTCAATATCAAATTCTGAAACCAACAAATATCGTATTGGGAATAACGATATATATATCTTCCAAATTCCTCCACAATGTCCGTATAATCACGGAATCCAATATCGAAATATTTTGAAGATAATTTTGATTCAAATCCATTCCGATTCATATATTGGAAATTCTGGTTATTTTTGAAACCATTTCAAATCCAATTTATTTATTTAAAAATATTGGATTTTTAATTCTAGTTCATAACTAGTTCATTTCGATAAAAATATATTTTTATCTTTTTTAAATAGGGAATTATTCATCCCAGTCCTTTCCAAATCATTTATTATGATTTTACACAAATTATTGATATTTTTAATTGTTTTATCAAGGCCCGTACTGTCGATTTCCATAAACGGTCATCGAACTGCACTTACATCGACCTTTTCCAAATTTAATTTGGACATAATTCCAAATCCAACCATTATATTTCAAATATCTTGTATTCGTTGGAAAGATCTTTTAGATACGAACCCAACAGTTCCGGTTTTAGGAGAATCCGAAAGTCGGATCTCCCGTAATGTCCGCTCGAAGTCAATGGTCGAAATTCGCAAACTGCCGCGGTGCGGCATGTTCTATTCAGGCCATTATATATAATATATATATATATATATATATATTATATGTATTTCTTCGATTTCCATTTAAAACGTATTTTATAAATAGTTTTAAATTTGTTTTCAAAATAATTTCAACTTCATATTCAATTTCCAATCAAAATTGAATATTGCATATCATTGATATATAAATGATAGTAGTTTCAAAACATTAGATCTTGAGATCGCTTCATTTTCGATATTCATTATAAAAATGAATAAAATCGATATAAATATCATTCACGTCGAAATGAGTTAATCTAATCAACACGGCTTAATATATTTGAATATTTTCATGTCCATCCAAAATCGGACATCAAAATCAGATTTTGATCTTTTACCGAATATTATTTTAAAATATTCATTATTTTAAACTATTCGTTATTTTAAAATATTCATTCTTTCTGAATTGGAAGCAGACACAATCAATTACCATATAATTTTATTTATATGGATTTCATACAACACATGTATAGAGCAACAATGATAAACAATCAACCATCATCCAGAGTGCATTACACAACTGCATAAGCATTAAATATAAATAATTAACACTTAAAACAGCCTGTCAACCCATTGATTGACATACAACTAAATATTGGGATTAGGGTATGTCCAATATCATTCCAATACCCTTGTGCGGTTTTCAAACAACAAACACTAATTATTATTTGTGTAGTTGGGCGATGTGTAAAATATAACATCCCAATCCATATTAGTCAAATGTGTGTACATAAACAAATCATTCGATTTGTAAATGAATATTTATTTTATTCATATACACGTTAAAAATAATATTTTTAACGATAAAATATTTATTTCAACTCATGAATATTTTATATACCATTTCACATCACAAACAATTTTCACAACACAATCAAATCAAACAAGTCGTTCATGGTTTGTGGACGACGGGTGTCGGGTGCTGCTAAGCACTGTCTGCATCCTAGTATATATTTTAACTAGAAAATAAAATTAAAGTGAGAAGTTCTTACCTAGGAGATAAACCAAACGCCGTGACTCTTCATATGTATAAAATCTTCACTGTTTTTCCAACGATATCTGTTTCACGTGGTATATGTTAAAAATCATGTTTTTAACATCGCTACCTCATTATAAAGATCAAACCTCTATATTCACTATGCATACGATAAAAATTATATTTTTATTTCAAAACTATTTATATAAAAATCGTATTTTTATTTCGCTACATATATAAAAGTAATATTTTTATATTCTCTATTGTATAAAAATCATATTTTTATACCTCCATTGATATCATAAAAATCATATGTTTATATCGATGTTTTCCATTATAAGAAAACATATTTTTATCTTCGCTACTTCATATATATAAAAATCAAATTTTCATAACGATGTTTACCTTATAAAAATTACATATTTATGCAACGTTTTCTATGATTAAAAATCACATTTTTTTATAAAAGAAGTTATTTAAATAAAAATGATATTTTTACATGTCATTCACATAAATAAAAATCCAATTTTTAAATCAATACCTTATATATAAAGATTACATTTTTATAACTCTTTATATTTTAAAACAAAGTTATGTATATATTTTTAAATGATTTTCAAATAAGGTTTTATATAATAAAGACTGATTTAAAAAAAATAGCAAAAAAAAAAAAAAAAAAATACAAATGAACAACTCACTGCTTTCATTCGGAGGAGGATTGCTGGAGCATAGCAGGCGGCGCAGGGGGTTCCAACCATCGAGGGAGGCGCGGATCGCCGGCGGTGGGGGTCTGGAAAAGGCGGCAAAACTTAGGGTTTTCGGTGGGGTGTAGATTTGGATTTGGAGGCGAGGAAGGAAAAAAGGGGAGGAAAGGGGATGGTAGCACGACGGCTTGAGGAGGAGGGCGGCGTCGTCGCGCACGGTGGCGGGTAGTGGAGAATCGCGGTGGAGATCACGAGAGTTTGGTTTTTTTTCTCATTGGTTCGATCTGTAGAAAGAGGAGAGAGAAGAGGGAAAGGCGGGTGTATATTTCAATTTATTTATTATATATATTTTCGTTTTATTCTCCAAAAATGTTGACTTTCCATTTGAACCCCAAACGAGACCCAACGACTATCGCCCCTAGTTAATCACCCCCATTCCGAACACAATGAGATATGTTTCGTAAGCCAATTCGGCTGTTACGATCAGTTTCTGTTGAAATTAAAATATAAATCAATATAAATTGAATTTGAACGTACATTTCAATTTACGGGGGTCACATACGGATCCCAAAAATTCCAGAAAAATAAACCTGGTTATGTTGGAATGATACAGTCCTAACAAAACTAATTTTGTCAAAGTTGGAGGCCGTTTGAAAAATGACCATTTTCTGGTCGATCCAAATTGACTGAAACTGTTAAAACACGTTTAACTTCGCCACGCTTATATATTGATTCCAAAAATTATGAAAATTGGAATCTAGCAATAATTTGACATTCCGGATCCAACCAAAGTGGCTTTATCAAAAACGGAGATCGTTTGCGAAATTGCTATTTTTAAGGGCTATATTTCCATAGCGACTATTCTGAATTTTCAATTGGGCATAACTTTTTATTCCCACTATGAAATTTGGATTTTTTAGATTCATTGGAAAGATATTTTCAAATATATTCTAATATTTCTGGTTCACTAAAATCTGGTATATTTTGAATCCTGTACATTCATTTGAAATTTGATATCGAATTTTCAAACTACCGCGCCATTTCCAATTCCTTTTAAAATTAAAATAAAAATTAATATTCCAATTTCGATTTAAACAAATATATACATTCTAATTTTGTTCAAAATAAATTTCCAGTCATTATTATTTAAAATAAATCATTTTAAATATTAAAAATTCATTAAAATTGCCAAAATAAAATTAAATTGGTTCTAATTTTCTGGGTTGTTACAGAATATCTATCGTATTCGCTTAAAATTCTCTTTATGACTTCATTATAAAAAAATTCGTTTTAAATATAAAAACTGTTCATAAACTCCTTTCACTATTCAACTAGATTTCATTTCAACTTCGATTACTTTTTAAATCAATTCCATTAAAAAGTAATTTCTAAATTTTTATTAATTAAGATAATAATTTACTTCGATCATTAACTGCTTCAATAGTTAATTTCTTTATTAACAAAAATAAATATTAGATTCCATTTTAAAATCTTATTAAAACTAAAACAATATCCGTTAAACTATTTTATTCAAAATAGACTAATTCAAAAATCAATCCTAATTAATAACCGTCTATTTAGTCAACTCAAAACACGATTATTCGATTAACCGATTCTAATTAGTTCTCATTTTAAATTAATTTATAATATAATTAATTTAAATAAATTCCATTTAATTGTTCCTTAACAAAATAATTGTCCATATTTAACCATTCGATTAATTTCTATTCACTTATTTATAAATCTGATTAACATCAGAATTGACTTTATAAAATTAATTAATAATTAATTATAAAATTCAATAAACAAAAATAAATATTTATTTTCTTTTAATAAACTTTTTTTCAAAATAATCTATTTTGAAATCTCTCCAGTTATAAAATAAATTTTATAACTTCAGTTCTATCGATTCACCTGACGGTAAATCAACGTAAACAAAACAATTTATTCTTAGGCCATTTACTACCGATTACTCAATCTATATAGCCCATCGATTCAAACAAAACAAATGTTGGATTTCAGTTCAAGGGTCATCAACCAAATCGATCATCCAATCAGAATAGCTCATATGATAACATGAAAATAAATAATATTCAATATATTTGAGGAATTCGGTTGGATCCCTCCAACCCGTTCTTCCCTGTATTCAAATAGGTTATCTCAAGTTAGACCATTCAATTCCATTTAACTGATAATTCCTATAATAGTAAGTAACAACTATTTATCATCAACCAATTCAAACAATTCAACATGTTTATTCTATAACGTGACCAATAAGGTAAGTTACCTGTATTGGGTCCAATCGTGATCACGTGATGCCTGCAAAAATCCAAGTTTAAGTCCAATATAATTTAGTTAACACTAAACCGCTAATTAATTTAATTATTTAACTCTTAATCTAAATTTAATTAGACAAATAAATTACATTTTAAAAGTTGTTGTTAACAGTCGGTTAAAAACTTTCCCAGGTCCGTTCCTCATATCATGGTTTGCTTTTGTCCAAGATAATAGCTGGCGCAAATTAAAGCTGTTGCTCCTTTGTTTCTCTCATCTCGTTTACGTTATTCTAGTTCCATACCTTCACCGAGTTCGACCATAGCAATTCTATATCGCGCCACCCTTAGCAATCTGATCTCCGATCTGATGCAATCACCAGAAGCGCACGAGCCTCCTCTGCCTGCACCCAAGACCCCACCTCGCCATGCCTTCCTATTCACGAATAGTACATAGATGAATGTTGCGCCTATTAGCATGATTTTCGACTCCGACACCCCATTATTTCCCATCACAACCGTTCAGTATATGGAACTCATCTAGCTGAAGATAATTTTAACTAGAAGATTTTGATTTTAATAAGTAGATTGTGAGATTTAGGGAAGGAAAGGGAACGAGATTCAAGTCGTTAGTATGTTCTATGGCGGCTGCAGCTTATTTGTTGACCACGAGTTAGGTCTTTGACCCAAAAATGTGCGGATGAATCATATATATAGAGAAGAGGGATGAAATAAATTATTAATTTATTATCAATGAAACTTAATTGTGAATAAACCTTTAAAACTACCACATACCACTTCAATTTTTTGATAAAAAGGCTATTCCTAACACACACAAAATATTCTGAACCCAATGGGACAGGTTTCGTCAAATTCCGAGGTCGTTTGTGAAAAGTCCTTTATAATTATCGATGAAAAATCACGCGTCTAAAATTCCTATAATTACATAAAAAATCCAATAAATTTGAAACCTTAACATTTTACTATAACTCTTCCTTATGGATCCAATGAAATTTATTTTGTTCAAATCGGAGTTCATTTGGCCAGTCATTTATTTGTTTAAAGTTACCCTGTCTGAATTGACCAAAATAATATAATTGATTAAGGCGTTTATCGTTGCCACGATCAAATGGTAAATCCGATTGACACAAAAATTGGAATCCTATAATAATTCATTAATTCGAATCCAACGCCACTAGTTTCGTCGCATTCTGAGACTGTTTCCCGGTACACTATATTTATACGCATCGAAATACCATTTTGGACACCAAATTACCCGGTCTCCAAAAATAACAAAATATATACTTATCCTGTCTCTAATCGTTGATATGAACTCAACGGAATTGGTTTTGTGGATTAATTTGATCATCTGCGCAAGATAAACACAAATATCTCTTTATTGAATTAAATTAATTTAATTATGCACTATACAAATTGACTAGGCGTTTTCGGCTGCCATGATTAGGAATGTTAATGGGGCGGGTTGGGGTGGATTTCTCGTACCCCAGACCGGACCCGAACTTTTTATACCCTGCCCCAGACCCGCCCGTAGAGCCAGTGCGTGTCTGGAATTTCGCCCCGTACCCGAAACCCGTACGAGTCAGGGTAGACCCGTCCCGCCCCATGACCTGGTGATATTGTTTTCTAATGCACACAAATTTATATACTTACATTTTTTATCACTAAATGATAAATTTTATACATATGGTAATGTGTTCATAATGATAAGAGAATATAATAAAATGATTGTAAGATAATAGTTCAAAATGTATGCATTTTTATTGTTGATGCAACTTAATACTATGAAAAATTTATAGTTGTTGATTGAAAGAATAGAATATTCAAGTTATATCTATGTATATCTAAGAAGATTAATATGTAATCATTATAATTATAAAGTTTTTAATGATGTTTCAATCGTGCGGGTCGGGTTAGGGCGGGTTAGCCGTGCCCTAGACCCAACCCTAGACTCGGACCTCCAAAAGCGGGTCGCAGGTCTACCCGTCCTGAAGACCCTATGGGGCGTGTCTTAATGGGTAAAAACAGGGCAGGTCAAGCGGATTTGGACCTTACCTGTAACACCCCGCAAATTCTATAACTGTGAAATTCATAAATTAAAGTATAATTAATTTTAATCAAAGAACTAAGGGAAACGGGATACGCCATTGCGTTCGTCTCGGAAAAATACGCGAAATAGAGTCCGAGTTTTCGAAAAACGGAGTCCGTATGAAGAAGATATGGCCTTCGGAAGTTTCTGAATTAAGTTTAAAATTCAAACAGAATAAAATAGTTTTAAATTCCAAAATGGGGCCCAATGGGCCAGGGCGGAAAAATCCCGCCTGACGCACCCAGGTCGACTGGGCTGTCGACCTGGCCTAACCAGGTCGATAGGGCTGTCGACAGGGCTGTCGACAGGCATGTCGACCTGGTCCAGAGCCAGGTCGAACCCAGTCCACCCTGGCTGGCCTATTCTATGTTGGTCGATTTTCTGTGGTCTGCTTTGTCATTAGGGCTAGGTGGCAGGCTCTAATTGGTCTCTCCTTAGGATGAATGGCTACGATCAATCCAAGCAACATCAATGGTCCTAATCAGTTCATTTCCCCTATAAAAACAACCCTAGACTAACCCTAATCTATTCATTCAAAAATAAGAACAAAGCCGCCATGTTGCTGAGGAACGACTAGGGGTAGCCACCAATTGGAGAGAGGATTAGGAGGCAAAATTCTAAGGCATAAAGCAACTCAATCAAATCAAACCGCATCTTCAAATCCCTAAATTAGAGAATTCGCCACACCATTGTAAGTAGAGTATTACTTTGGTATGAACAAATAACTGTGTTGGTTTGTATACTTGATTGTGGTAATAAATAATTCATAATTTGTGCGTTACTATGATTCTTATCGATTTGGAATATTGTATACGTTTGGATATCCTCATATTATGTTATTCATTATAAAGAACTACATGCGGTAGTTCTATGCAAGTATACGTTTGGAATATTCGCAAATTATGCAATCCTTGTTGAAGCTACATGTATGTAGTTGTTTAATTGAAACTCATGCAAGTTTGGGGTTATGCTACTATGCCATCATGATGTATATTTTTGCACATAAATCATTTTGTACGTAATTGAAACAAGTTTGGTTGTTATAGTTCATATGAAACTATGTTGGAATTTTGGCACCATGATTTATGTATTAAGACATGCTTTTGTACTAGAGAACCTATTTGCAAACTTATGAATATGACTAGGCTATGATTGATATTTGGCACAATTGAAATCCATGTTAAGTCTATATTATACGATGTCATATGTGATACATAGCTAGGTTAGATTCAAAATCCCTTTTTGCAAGTTTGCATGACTAAAGTAAAAATCATGATTTCATGTTAGAAATATTTATGCCATGGTTATGTGAACAAATTTAACTATACTTATGCCATGCTTATGTTTGACATTATGCCATGCTTATGTTTGACATTATGCCATGCTTATGTTAGAAATGTTTATGCCATGCTTATGTTTGACATTATGCCTGAAATAAAAATATAGGTTCATGTTGTAGTTAGGCCTATGTGTCAATAGTGATATTCTTAACATAACTACAAGTTTACATGCTTTGATTCATGTCACTTATGCTTTATGAACAAAGTATATGTCACTACTATGCAAGTACACCAGTTTCTATTTTATATTTCCAACGTCATATTGCAAGTTCATGCGCTCACATTCCCCTCTTTGTGTATGTAATCACGCTTTAAGCCTCCCCTTTTCGCATGGCTAAGTTGGGCTTTAAAAGGCTAAGCCCAACATATATATAATAAACGGACGTGTAAAACGGGGGAAAATAACGTTGGGTTAAAATTACTAATGAATGAAAATATAAAATAGAAGGGCCCAAATTCAAGTATGGGTTGGGCCCATGATTGGTGTAACCTTTACACCATTAACTTAATAATGGGCCGCAAATATTTACATATAAATAAAGAAGAAAGACAAAATATGTAAATGTAGAACATACGATGTGTTTAACCCGAGGTTGGATTGAGTTGTGATGTAAACCTGCCCGGAACCGCCCGGCTGTCCAGTAGTCACAACAATACCTATCCAATGTGGGAGGTTAAACATGGAGCCCAATAAGGACCCGAGGTTAGACTGAGTTGTGGCATAAGACTGCCCGGAACCAACCGGCAAGAGGCAGCCACAACAATACATGTCTAATGTGAGAGGTCAGGGCCTTAATAAGACAATTAAGGCTGAGTCAGGATTGTTAGGATTAAGTGAACTAAAGACTTAATCAAAATGGAACATGCTAAACTAAACGGACTGGTGGGGGTTAGGTTAGGAAACACTTAACCAACTTAGCATGTTGGCTAGAGATAGAAAACCTAGTAACGGGTGACCCTTTTCAGCAGTAACCCTAGAAGGTGTATCAGGATACCCTGAAACTAGGCAGGGTGGGGCACGATTACTGGGCTGATTGTAAGAGGTCAAATCGACGGCGGTGGTGTAGCAGTGTAGGTTCTAACGGGGTGCGGGCGTGCACACACTCCGGCACAGAAAAATAAGGCACTGGACACCAGTATCATACCTGTGCATTCTAAGGTTGTGTCGGGCCGCCGCCATGGGACTTGATACACCCCATGGTGGGACCAGCATAGGTAACTACAACATCGGGGGCCGTAAGACACATGTAACTATGCGAGTAGGAGCCGATCATCATAGAATGGATCACATCACCCTGATTTTGGGGTGCCAGTTGGAAACTAGTTTATATGGGTTCAGAGATTAACATGGGGTACGATAGTATATTCGACCCTAGACAACTTAACCAAGTTATGGTGCTTTTCCACTTCTTGTTTATACTTATCATACCCAGTTCTTTATTCATAGACAGAATAGTACTAGACTTACTCAGGCTTTATGTCTGACTCTACTTTTCTTTCGTCTTCTTTTCTTCCGTTCCCCCCCAGGTCCACAGGGAGGGAACACAGCAGCTTGACCAGCCTTAACATCCAGCTTGAAGAAGAGAAATGTATTGCTTGGACCTTTTCATTTTGAACTATGGCTTTGGACAATCACTATGGGGGCTTTTGCAGTTTATCTATGTTTTATTTATGCTTCTTTAATAATGTAATCAAGACAGATTATGAAGGAGTTATGTTATGTTTTTGGGAAAAGATGTAAGACAATTATGGTGATATTGTTGTAGCACGTATTTGCTTTTATGAAATAAAAGTTTGTTGATTTTCCGCTGTTTACAAATATGTGTTCTTATATCTGTCTTGTATATCTGTGACTTATATTTATAAACCTCCACCAAAATTAGGGCATTCCCTTTGAGAGTGACCCTAACGGAGGTGGGGTGTTTCACTTGGTATCAGAGCATAGGTTTACCAGATAAGATAAAAAAAAAAAGTTTTGAAAAATTATTTTCAAAAAGGAAATTTAAAGAAGCATTTTTAAAAGAAAAATATTATTTTATTCTAAAAGGCAAAGTCCACTCCCCAAAGCCATAGGTACTATCTCTTATCCCTCGTTTTGAATCTATCCTTTTTGTTTCAGCATGTCCGAAGATCTTAACTTGCCGGAAGGGGTGCCAATACCTGGTTGGTTTAGACGGTTCTTAGAAGCAAGAGCCACTCAGCCAGGTCCTACCATTCCTCCTCCCCCAGCTGCCGGAAATCATCCAGCTGCAGCGGAACCTTTTCCTCCACCTCCTCCTCGGGGAAACACGTTTGCTAAGATATGTAAAGATTTTAAAGCTATGGGAGGAAGGGATTTCCATGGAACTGAGTCCTTTGTGGCAGCTAGAAATTGGCTGAAAGAAACTGAGTACCTATTCATCATCTTTGAGGTAGAAGATAGACAAAAAGTACAATTGGCAGTGTGGCTATTGAAGGGTGAGGCTTCCTACTGGTGGGAAGTCACTAATGCTGAAAGACCAGTGGAGACATGGGAGGACTTTAGGGCAAGGTTTGAGACTAGATTTCTCTCAGATGCGGAAAGAAGTTTGCAGTTGGAAAAATTCTTATTTCTTAAGCAAGGGGACAAGACAGTCAGAGAGTATGTGAATCAGTTCGATGAGCTGGCTAGGTTTGGGCTTGACCTAGTCAATACCCCACACAAGAAGGCTCTCCGTTTCGTCAAAGGGTTGAATGAGCCATTACACAGTTTGGCCATGACCCATGTACCCATGGGAGCCACGTATGAAAGATTGGTGCAAATGGCATTGCTGAATGAAGAGGATAAAGGCAAGAAGGAGTCAAAGGCAGAGAGCTCTCAAGGGAAGAAAGAGGGTCTGCAGCCTAAGAAGACAGACTTTAAGAAAGGCGGGAAGGGCAACAAAGAGAAGAGGAAGTGTAATTTCTGTGGCAAAGTGGGGCACTTAGTAAAGGACTGCCGGAAAAAGAAGGCCAAGGAGAATGGTGGGTGCTTTTCTTGCGGTGAGACAGGCCACAGGGCTAAGGACTGCCCAAAGAAACGAGGACAGGGGCAGAGAGCTGGATCCACCCTAGGGGCACAGGTCCATGTGCTGGAAGCGCCACCTCTGCAACAGCGAGGTATAAATACTTCTGTAGAAAGTGTAGTTTATCTTTATGATCACCCCGTTCGCACTTTATTTGATTCTGGCGCATCACACTCCTTTATCTCGTCTGCTTTAGTAGAATCTCTGCACCTAAAAACTAGTATGGTAGAGGACCCCTTAATTGTTTCAAACCCAATTGGGGGCCCAACTCATTTGTCTATGATCTGTGTGGGATTGAAAATCTCTATTCTAAGCAAAGAATTTCAATGTAGTGCCTTTGTTTTGGGCTTTTCGGGGTATGGTTTGATTTTGGGTATGGATTGGCTATCCAGTAATGGGGCTATCCTTGATTGTGAGAAAAGGGTTGTTAGGATCCTAACCCAGCTCGGTAATACTTTGGAAATTTCTTGTAATCCCTCGTATGCGGTTATGCTTAGTTATCTTGAATCGCTAGATGCCTCTGTTGAAATTTGCAATCAGTTAGAGTGGTCCGGGAATATCCGGATGTCTTCGAAGAGGTGAAGGGCTTGCCTCCGAAGAGGGAAATAGACTTCCGCATATATCTTGTAGATAATGCAAAGCCCGTTGCGTTGCCCGTTAGACACATGGCTCCACGAGAAAGGAAAGAGCTCAGTAAACAGATTAAAGAGCTTCTAGAAAAGGGGTTCATTAGGAGAAGCATTTCAGAATGGGGCGCTCCGGTGGTGTTCGCTACAAAGGCGGATGGTTCACTCCGTCTATGTGTTGACTATAGGGAGCTCAACAAGCTAACGAAAAAGAATAGGCACCCTCTCCCTAGAATTGACGATTTGTTTGACCAGCTTGTAGGAGCGTCTGTTTTCTCCCAACTCGATTTAGCAACCGGTTTTCATCAGCTAAGGGTGGCTGAAGATAGCATCGATAAAACGGCGTTCAGAACCCCAGACGGCTTCTTTGAATGGCTTGTCATGCCTTTCGGCTTGACAAATGCACCTGCTTACTTCGTGGACCTAATGAGTAGGGTATTTAGAGATTTCCTCAACAAATTCGTAGTGGTCTTCGTAGATGATATCCTTATCTTCTCAAAGAATGAAGAGGAACATGCTCAACACTTAAGGGCAATCATGGAAACTTTGCGAGTCCATCAACTAAAAGCCAAATTCTCCAAATGCCACTTTTGGAGAGAAGAGGTGAGGTTCCTTGGGCACATAATATCCAAACAAGGGTTAGCAGTGAACCCTGCTAAGGTAGTGGCGGTACAGGATTGGAAGACACCAAGGAATGCAACTGAGGTCCGAAGCTTTCTAGGACTAGCAGGTTTCTATCGAAAATTCATAAGGGATTTTGCGAAAATCTCAGCTCTGCTCACGAAGTTGACCAAGAAGAATCTAGTGTTCAATTGGGATTTGGATTGCGAGTTTGATTTCCAACGACTGAAAAGGGCTCTTACAACAGCCCCAGTTTTGACGCTGCCAGATGGGAGCAAGATGTTCACTGTTTATACGGATGCATGTGGGACAGGGCTAGGCACCGTCTTAATGCAAGAAGGTAGGGTAGTAGCTTATGGCGGGAGGCAGTTGAAAGTGCACGAAAAGAACTACCCAACCCACGATATTGAGTTAGCCGCCATCGTCTTTGCACTCAAGTCTTGGCGACATTATCTACTAGGTGAGAAGTTCGAACTTTACACTGACCATAAATCGTTGAAATATCTTTTCTCGCAGAAGGATCTTAACTTGAGGCAACAAAGATGGATGGAGTTTCTTGCCTCGTACGATTTCGAAATCTCCTACACTCCGGGCAAAGGCAACGTAGTGGCAGACGCGTTGAGCCGAAAGAAATTGACCCTAAGCCCGTTGTTTGTTGAAAGACAAAGCCTAGAGTTTATAGCCAGCTTCGACTTTAGGCCTTCCTCCGATTTCGTACCAGGCTTGCTAGCATCTCTCGGAGTGCGCCCAACTTTAGTGGATTCAGTAGGGACAGCACAACGCGAAGACCCTCAACTTGTGGAAACAATTGATAGGCTAATTAGGGGTGAGACTTCAAGTCACCTCAACAGATACTCCATCGACGATAAGGGTTTGCTAAGGCGAGACGGAAGACTATGTGTCCCATAGACAAAAGATTTAATAAAGAAGGTTCTCGAGGAAGCACATCACTCCAAGATGACGATACACCCAGGCGGAGATAAAATGTACAAAGACATAAAAAGGACTTTCTTCTGGAACGGCATGAAAAAGGACGTGGCAGAGTTCGTTTCTAAGTGTATGGTGTGCCAACAGGTTAAGGCGGAACAGAAAAAGTCTGGCGGACTGCTACATCCTCTGGAGGTCCCGCAGTGGAAGTGGGATAGCATCTCAATGGACTTCATCGATGGGCTGCCTAGGTCTAGGAGAGGCAACACTAGCATTTGGGTAATAGTGGATAGGCTTACTAAAAGCGCCCACTTTTTACCTGTCAAAAGTAAAAGAACTGCCTCATCCCTAGCATCACTTTACCTCAAGGAAATCGTTCGACTCCATGGAATACCATCTAGCATTGTTAGTGACCGAGACCCCATCTTCACCAGTGAGTTTTGGCGGAGTCTGCAAGAAGCAGTAGGAACACAGTTATGCTTGAGCACAGCCTATCATCCCCAAACCGACGGCCAAACAGAGAGAGTGAATAGAGTTTTGGAAGACCTCTTAAGGCTATGCGTCCTTGACTTCGGAGGGACATGGGAAGACCACCTTCCTTTGGTGGAATTTGCCTACAACAACAGCTATCAAGCAACCATCGGAATGGCGCCCTTCGAAGCTTTATATGGAAGACCGTGCCGATCGCCCACTTGTTGGTGGGAGTCTACGGATAAGCTCATACTTGGACCAGATATGATCCGAGAGACTTCAGAGAAAGTAGACTTAATACGAAGAAGGATGAAGACGGCCCAAGACAGACAAAAGTCCTATGCCGACAAGAGAAGGACCGACCTTGAATTTGAGGTTGGAGACAGAGTTTTTCTCAAGGTATCACCGCTAAGAAACGTTGTTCGTTTTGGAACCACAGGAAAACTGGCACCAAGGTTCGTAGGGCCATTCCCTATCATCGAGAAAATTGGGAAAATGGCCTATAGATTAGAGCTACCCGAGAAGTTGGCTGGAGTCCACAACGTTTTTCACGTTTCACATCCCCGAAAATGTCTACATGAGTCTGCTGAGGTGGTAGAGCCAAATATCCTCGAGGAGGCCGAAGTGGAACGCGAAGCAACCATAAGAAAAGTTCCAACCCGCATATTAGGAACGGAAGTGAAGAAGCTACGCAACCACGAAGTCAAGCTCGTCAAAGTTCAGTGGAGCGACGCCGAGGGAGACGCGACTTGGGAAACTGAAGCTAGAATCCGCACTGCCTACCCTTTTCTGTTCGAGGGTACATCCTTGATCTTTCATTTTCCTTAAGTTGCGCTTTTATCTATCTTTTTAGGTATATTTCCTCGATCTTATCTTTTAGGTAGAAACCCTTTGGATGGAAACATGTAATTGAAACATGTTATGGATGATGGTTGCAAGTGGTTGCAAGTGATTGCTAGTGGTTGCTCGTGGTTGCATATACACACACAATCTAGGTTTTAGATCGGCTCAGTCACTTCATATTGCATATGCATATATGTTTGCATTCGTATATGGTTGAACTTTAATGTGTTTCCATATGGATGTTGCATTTGTATGAATGATTGTGCACTCATGTAGAATCATGAATAGGAAAATTTTGCATACATAATGGATTCATGGCACTTACATAATTCGCATTAAGGAGGTCAACTGAATCAGTAGACCGCCTGATTTTGCATTAGATAAGTACATGTACACACACACTTCGCATATGATCATGAAGCATTAGAAGTCTTTTAAGGACAATGGATACTTGTGTTTGATGAATGAGTAGATGGATGATTGGATGTTAGGATATACATTCCTCCTAACTTGAAGATTTCGGGGACGAAATCCTTTTAAGTGGGGGAGAATGTAACACCCCGCAAATTCTATAACTGTGAAATTCATAAATTAAAGTATAATTAATTTTAATCAAAGAACTAAGGGAAACGGGATACGCCATTGCGTTCGTCTCAGAAAAATACGCGAAATAGAGTCCGAGTTTTCGAAAAACGGAGTCCGTATGAAGAAGATATGGCCTTCGGAAGTTTCTAAATTAAGTTTAAAATTCAAACAGAATAAAATAGTTTTAAATTCCAAAATGGGGCCCAATGGGCCAGGGCGGAAAAATCCCGCCTGACGCACCCAGGTCGACTGGGCTGTCGACCTGGCCTAACCAGGTCGACAGGGCTGTCGACAGGGCTGTCGACAGGCATGTCGACCTGGTCCAGAGCCAGGTCGAACCCTGTCCACCCTGGCTGGCCTATTCTATGTTGGTCGATTTTCTGTGGTCTGCTTTGTCATTAGGGCTAGGTGGCAGGCTCTAATTGGTCTCTCCTTAGGATGAATGGCTACGATCAATCCAAGCAACATCAATGGTCCTAATCAGTTCATTTCCCCTATAAAAACAACCCTAGACTAACCCTAATCTATTCATTCAAAAATAAGAACAAAGCCGCCATGTTGCTGAGGAACGACTAGGGGTAGCCACCAATTGGAGAGAGGATTAGGAGGCAAAATTCTAAGGCATAAAGCAACTCAATCAAATCAAACCGCATCTTCAAATCCCTAAATTAGAGAATTCGCCACACCATTGTAAGTAGAGTATTACTTTGGTATGAACAAATAACTGTGTTGGTTTGTATACTTGATTGTGGTAATAAATAATTCATAATTTGTGCGTTACTATGATTCTTATCGATTTGGAATATTGTATACGTTTGGATATCCTCATATTATGTTATTCATTATAAAGAACTACATGCGGTAGTTCTATGCAAGTATACGTTTGGAATATTCGCAAATTATGCAATCCTAGTTGAAGCTACATGTATGTAGTTGTTTAATTGAAACTCGTGCAAGTTTGGGGTTATGCTACTATGCCATCATGATGTATATTTTTGAACATAAATCATTTTGTACGTAATTGAAACAAGTTTGGTTGTTATAGTTCATATGAAACTATGTTGGAATTTTGGCACCATGATTTATGTATTAAGACATGCTTTTGTACTAGAGAACCTATTTGCAAACTTATGAATATGACTAGGCTATGATTAATATTTGGCACAATTGAAATCCATGTTAAGTCTATATTATACGATGTCATATGTGATACATAGCTAGGTTAGATTCAAAATCCCTTTTTGCAAGTTTGCACGACTAAAGTAAAAATCATGATTTCATGTTAGAAATATTTATGCCATGGTTATGTGAACAAATTTAACTATACTTATGCCATGCTTATGTTTGACATTATGCCATGCTTATGTTTGACATTATGCCATGCTTATGTTAGAAATATTTATGCCATGCTTATGTTTGACATTATGCCTGAAATAAAAATATAGGTTCATGTTGTAGTTAGGCCTATGTGTCAATAGTGATATTCTTAACATAACTACAAGTTTACATGCTTTGATTCATGTCACTTATGCTTTATGAACAAAGTATATGTCACTACTATGCAAGTACACCAGTTTCTATTTTATATTTCTAACGTCATATTGCAAGTTCATGCGCTCACATTCCCCTCTTTGTGTATGTAATCACGCTTTAAGCCTCCCCTTTTCGCATGGCTAAGTTGGGCTTTAAAAGGCTAAGCCCAACATATATATAATAAACGGACGTGTAAAACGGGGGAAAATAACGTTGGGTTAAAATTACTAATGAATGAAAATATAAAATAGAAGGGCCCAAATTCAAGTATGGGTTGGGCCCATGATTGGTGTAACCTTTACACCATTAACTTAATAATGGGCCGCAAATATTTACATATAAATAAAGAAGAAAGACAAAATATGTAAATGTAGAACATACGATGTGTTTAACCCGAGGTTGGATTGAGTTGTGATGTAAACCTGCCCGGAACCGCCCGGCTGTCCAGTAGTCACAACAATACCTATCCAATGTGGGAGGTTAAACATGGAGCCTAATAAGGACCCGAGCTTAGACTGAGTTGTGGCATAAGACTGCCCGGAACCAACCGGTAACAGGCAGCCACAACAATACCTGTCTAATGTGAGAGGTCAGGGCCTTAATAAGACAATTAAGGCTGAGTCAGGATTGTTAGGATTAAGTGAACTAAAGACTTAATCAAAATGGAACATGCTAAACTAAACGGACTGGTGGGGGTTAGGTTAGGAAACACTTAACCAACTTAGCATGTTGGCTAGAGATAGAAAACCTAGTAACGGGGGACCCTTTTCAGCAGTAACCCTAGAAGGTGTATCAGGATACCCTGAAACTAGGCAGGGTGGGGCACGATTACTGGGCTGATTGTAAGAGGTCAAATCGACGGCGGTGGTGTAGCAGTGTAGGTTCTAACGGGGTGCGGGCGTGCACACACTCCGGCACAGAAAAATAAGGCACTGGACACCAGTAGCATACCTGTGCATTCTAAGGTTGTGTCGGGCCGCCGCCATGGGACTTGATACACCCCATGGTGGGACCAGCATAGGTAACTACAACATCGGGGGCCGTAAGACACATGTAACTATGCGAGTAGGAGCCGATCATCATAGAATGGATCACATCACCCTGATTTTGGGGTGCTAGTTGGAAACTAGTTTATATGGGTTCAGAGATTAACATGGGGTACGATAGTATATTCGACCCTAGACAACTTAACCAAGTTATGGTGCTTTTCCACTTCTTGTTTATACTTATCATACCCAGTTCTTTATTCATAGACAGAATAGTACTAGACTTACTCAGGCTTTATGTCTGACTCTACTTTTCTTCCGTTCCCCCCCCCCCCCCCAGGTCCACAGGGAGGGAACACAGCAGCTTGACCAGCCTTAACATCCAGCTTGAAGAAGAGAAATGTATTGCTTGGACCTTTTCATTTTGAACTATGGCTTTGGACAATCACTATGGGGGCTTTTGCAGTTTATCTATGTTTTATTTATGCTTCTTTAATAATGTAATCAAGACAGATTATGAAGGAGTTATGTTATGTTTTTGGGAAAAGATGTAAGACAATTATGGTGATATTGTTGTAGCACGTATTTGCTTTTATGAAATAAAAGTTTGTTGATTTTCCGCTGTTTACAAATATGTGTTCTTATATCTATCTTGTATATCTGTGACTTATACTTATAAACCTCCACCAAAATTAGGGCATTCCCTTTGAGAGTGACCCTAACGGAGGTGGGGTGTTTCATTACCCAGTGCCATCCCTAGCCGTGATCACATATGACATCGGTTTGCCATGCAATTTAATACCGTACAATAATTTAACGTTACGTTTCCAATGACACTAATTTCATCAAAAATGGAGATTATTTGAAAAATGGCTATTTTAAAGGCCTATAATTAAATAACGATTTCGATAGCAACTATTTCAAATTTTGATTTAGCTATAACTAACAATCTACAATACGAAATCAATATTTTTCTCTTTTATCAGAAAATTATAATCAACTAGATTCTAACATTTCTTGTTCCACATAATTCAAACATATATCGGATCCTATATATTCAGTTGAAGTTCAAAACTCCATATTATGAACTACCGCGCCATTTCAAGCTCGATTTATAATATATAAGTATATAACGTTCAAACTTCGTTTTAAATAACGAATTCAATAATAAAATCCATTAATATTCCAAATAAAATATTTAAATAAATAAATAAAATAAATTATTTGACTACCAAAAATACGGGACATTACAAAGTTATACATACTCAAGGATCGTGATTCAACATCTGCAATCATTATTCTGTTTCTTAGACCAATCACAGCGAGACTGTAACACCCCACATTTTTTTACTCAAGATAATAAAATAATGATAACTTAATTAAATATTCAGAATTAAGTAAAAATGGACTACTCGATTGCGTCCATCTTGAAATTCTGGTCAAGATAGACACCTGGTTTGCGTAAAACGGACACCGTGTGAAGAAGTTGTGAGCATTAGAGGATTGTATACATATAAGGAGCTTATATGTGTATATATATATATTACATAAATATATCCAGAAAATTCGAAAATCTGTTCAAAAATAAAAAATCACGAGTGGGAAAATCTGGAGGAAAATTAGATCGTTGGGGGTTGACCCACCAACAGGGGGGTCGACATAGGGGTCGACCCACCAACAGATCTGGAAAGTTCTTCTCTGATGTGGACGATTATGATGCTTTTAAATTAAATCTGAGGGTACTGGTTCCTCCGCTACACCAATAAATAAGACCTTAGACCTAACCCTAAACTGCATAATTTGGCGGCTACGCTGGAGCTCCGCTATTACTCTCTCTCTCCCCTCAAATATATTCAGAAATTTAGATTTATAAATTATAAAATCTTAAATTAAGATATGGAGGAAAGAGATTGATGTCTTTTTAGGCGTTCAGAATTACGTGAAAAGAAAGGTAACGTTCCATATCCAATCTATTCAATTTTTCCTCCTCTTTCTTTTCCCTTTCCCTTTTAGTAAAAATAGTAAATCCATGATTATTAGGTTCTGAATTCAGTTAGGGGAAAATCATGGAAGAATAGATCTGGACCAGATCCAGGATTTGGAAAGCTTACGAGGTGAGTGGATTTAAGCCATATTATTTTAGATAATGGTACATAATCGTTTAGCATTCCCCTTTTTATTAATTGTGAAATTGCCAGATTAATTATAAATTGTTGTTGTAATGAGTTGAAATGTTAATATAAAGATGTCAGGAAATTCCTATGTTGAATTGGCTAAAGTATTGAATGTTTACATGTTGGAGAAAATAAACTTGTTAGGATATGAATAGCCAATTCAGTGATTGTAACTACATGATTTACTTGTGGCATATTATTGAGTAATTGACATGTGACTTGTTAGATCTGAACAATTACCAGATTAAATGCTTACTTGTCATAAATTAGAATTAAATACATGTTAAAAAGGACATGCGCCAAAATATAGGCATAACTTGACGACATGTAAATTGGATTACAGTAAACATATGAAGAGGATAATATGCCAAAAATTTACATGGAAAGAGGGATAAGTATTAAAATATGAACCTGCCTAAGTACCCAATAATTTGGAACTGTTACCCCTTAGACACGAGGTTAGATTGCACTTATGATAGAAGTCTGCCTGGACCCGCCCGACATATCCAGCATTCACATATGGTAAATCTAATGTGAGAGTTCTAAGTGCATAACTAAAAATGGTGCTAAGGCACGAGGTTAAGTTGACTTATGGTAGAAGTCTTCCCGGACCCACCCGGCAAATCCAGCGTCCATAAGTGTAGGCTTAATGTGAGAGGTCTAGGCATATGTATGTACATATATATAAATATATATATATATATATATATATATATATAACAAGATAGGAATAAATGACAATGATGATAATTTAATGTCTAACTCAGAAAATAGGAAAGGAAGGGATGTAATGAACTGAGTTAGTGTGATACGAAGGAAAGGTGTTGTATTTACCTAAATGACTTATTTCTTAGAACATGGTTGCAAGTAAGCCATAGTAAATAAAGTAAGAAAAGTAAAGAAACTACTTGCTACCACGAATTTAGATGGGAATATGTTATGAAAACAAATCATTGATTTCTTCTATAAAACTGATAAGGTGCATGAAGTGTTTTCCTTAATATAATAAGGAATATATTACGGTGAATGAAGAATATTGGTTTACATCAGTAAATGGTTTAAAAGGGTAATGATAATAACCTATTATAAATAAATAACAATGTTGTATAATAGGTAGACTTGTCCTAAGGACAAGTGAATATTATAACTTAGGTTGTAATAAACTAGTAAGAGAATGGGATAACTGGTGAATTGAGTTAAGAGACACTTCATTGTAAATTAAGTAATCAGTAAAGGAGAAAACTTGAAACCAGTTAAGAAAAGGGGGAAAATATATTGTACTTAATTATAAATTAAGTAATCCGTAAACTTGGAGGTCTGAAACACGCTGATAAGAATAACATGTTCAGACTTGTCCTAAGGACAAGGGGAAATTATAACATAGGTTATAATAAATGGGTAGAGAAACTTATTAATGGGACTTAGTTAACAGAACTAAGTTAATAAGTAAACAATGATAAGTTGCATTGACGATGTAAAGTGGAATTATGATTAAATGAGAAAGGATGAGGAAAACTTATGAAATGAAATAAGTTATATTTAATCATAAATGGCAAGTGACATGTTAATTGGAAAACATGTGAATTGAGATATGCTTAATCACATATTAAGCAAATCATGTTATTGTAATGATGAAGTTAAACAAGAATATAAAAGAGATTGTGGATTACAGACCTTGGGACACAATTAGGAGAATAACATGTTGTGGGCTTATTAATAAACTTAAATGGGTTAAATTATAATTGAAATTAATAAGCAAGAGGAACTAGGTAACTGATGAAGAATTCATTGTGAATGGGAGTAACCAAGTTAAAAGGGAACCTGGTAAGGAAAAGCAAGCGCATAAAATAATGTTTAGGCATAGGGTCTAACAACCTATTAAAGTGAGGCGCTTGGACTAGTCCGTACGTTTGAGGGTGGATAACCCAACAGGGTAGATCATCGAGGTGTTATAAGGAACGAGGGGAGAACACATTCATCTGATTGTTCTGACGGCTCCGAAGGACTGGAAGGGGAAGTATGTGGCTTCTTGAGGTACGTAAGGTGCTCCTAGTAGTCCTCTGCACGGTGGTAGATGTCTTAGGTTGTGCTGGCAGAGGTTGGGTCTAGAGTAACTACTAGGTGGGTGGGCCTTGACTGCACAAGTAGCTACGTAGTCAAAATGCTGTGACGCGGTGATACCAGGGTGATTCAGCGGTTGCCTCAATGGGGAGGCAGAGGGTCGCGACCAACAAGGATAGTAGATCGCTAGATATTCGTCATCGATAACTAGTGGGATGCGAAAAGACTAGAGATAAACCCAAGATACCATTCACCCTTCGCTACTGGGGTAAGGGGTTGAGGGGAGACGCCAAATGGATGTTTAGATTTTTTTTTATTTAGGGCAGTCGCTTAGCTCTTGCTGTCTTTACTAGTTGAGGGAGGGCCCTAGGTGGAGCCATAACCACCGTGAAAGCAGGCCCTAGATATATCTGTATATAGAGGCTCTTTAAAGACATGCCTGTACAGATATGGAAAAGCTCCCGATCGAGCTCTGTGCTTCTTGTATTTCTTTACCATGGAATTCGGTGCACATTAGAGGACGTGCGATTGAGGCATCGAGCTACAATTGAAGATATATATAGTGGACAGTCTAGATACATGCATGCCGACTCTGGGTGGTGTATCGTAGGCTTGAGGGCATTACTCCGGTATGAATTCAGATTTGAACAAAGGTGGCAGTCCATACATTTCCGTAGCATAGTAATGACAGATATATGCGGAACATAATATTGTTATCCGTACATCACTACAGCGTAAGATGAGGGACTGCGTATATTTCGATGGTGTTATGGTGGAGACCGTGCGAGTGGGGTACCTTGGGGTGTACCTCAATATTGGGGGTAGCTACATATATACTATATTAGATTAATCCACCGGGAAGTAAATAGGTACGACGTGTGTGTAGGTCTTGCGTGCTGATAACCCAAGTAACCTAATAAATAAGATAATATGATTGAATGGTTTATGCAGTATTATCCAAAGTGTATAGTTTAAATCAAGTCACCAGAACTTGTGTTCTGACCCTCTCCTCATAATATACTCGCAGGTTAGATTTGTGGCAGAGACATGATAGCTTTGGATACTGGTTAGGCAGTATTAATAATACGGTAAGGTTATGTTTTGATTACACTATATTTTATCCATTCTGCTGTGAGATATTTTCGGAGCTCTGACATATTTTATGTCTCTGTCTTTTCTGCAGGATACCAGAGCACGAAAACTTGAGTTTCGATGGATTGGAATTTAAAAAAAATCGTTCTTTCAGAATTTGTGTTTTCACATCTAGTATCAGAGCTTAGGTTTAGGATTCCTATATAAATAGTGAGTGAACGTATTTGTATTTTTTAAAAAATATAAATATATTGTATATATACCTAGATCCATAAAGGAACCCACTAAATAGAAAGAGTATAATATGGTAAGAAATGGGATGCTTGTCTTGTACACTAAAGGAAAGAATATAGAAATTTGAGACCCTTAGGAAATTTGGGTGGAGAGTATACAATATGCTTTGTATGGATGGAAAGTGAATCACATATGATTAGTATTTTGGGTTAGTGGGTTTGGCAGTAAAACCTTATAGTTTAGAAAAGGTTAGAAAGAGAAAAATGGATTAGGAATACATATAGTTGAGAGAATTGACAATGGGGAATATCTAGGAAAGCTTGGAAAATTGGAAACCCGCTTTGAGTCTAACCCCATTGTTAACTTTTAAGAACTTGAGATTATAAAAGTTTGGGAAAATGGTTTATGGTGTTTTCAATTTTTAATCTTAAAAGTTATAGTTTTAAAATAGGTAAAGAAGTACATATTGAGTTTTAAAGTAAAATTCTCTAAGAAAAAGGTGCATATTATAGAACATGTATAACTCGCTAGTTTTCTAGTTATATTTCATACAAGAGTTTTTAATAAAGAAAGATTTGAAATCTCTATTCTTATGACAATCCTTTTTGGATAAATTATTTTGACAAAATAATTTTGTCGGGTGGACAAAATAAGTGTAGAAATTAAGAATAGAGTGGATGTCTGCACCTTGTAGTAAGAGACTAAACCGACCTTGTAAGAACAATTCATAAACCCGATGGAGAAAATAATTGTCCATATCTACTCTAGTTTTGTGATTTGAAAAAAAAATGATGATTTACACTTTTAAGATGACATGTTTTTATGGTTTGGCAAAAGAAAGCTTTCATGATGAAAATAAAGTTTTAACACTTTTAATTTTTGGAAGGAAATTTAAATAAAAAAGAGCCAAACCATGTTTTAAAAGTATGGAGTAGGTAAGGATTAGTGCCTAGGAAAGACGGGAAAAGTTTTGAGGCTATAAAGTAAATAGTGAGAATTATCTTGGAATGATAGTGAGTTCCCGTGGAATGCGTAAGCATTAAAAAGCCCAGGGTGTTGCTTGAAATAATTATTGGTACACAACAAGGACTAGAGGTGACTACTAGATAGTACAAAGGGCAAGTAAGTGTTTAGATCCAGTTACTAATTTTCATGATAGGGGTAAAACCCGTTACTGCATTTCGGTTGGGATTGTTCCATTATATTGTTCTTGTTGGGAAGTTAGGGTAACACCTAAACTTGTCATGGATCCCATAATTTGGACTTTTTTGTTTAAGGGGGACATAGTCCCGAGATTCTTGGCCCTTAGTAGTAGCTGTGTAAGGTGTTTGTTCTCCTGTTTTAGTTGAAAGACTAGAAGGCTAATTTAAATTTAAACTAAGATCAAATGATTAAATAAGCTAAGAAAAGAAAAATATTACAACTAAAAAGGAAACAGAAAATTCAATAAAGCAAGAAAAATGGAAAATTTTGAGAAAAGATGGATAAGAATAAAAATTTCCAAGATAAAATGAAAAAGAAAATCAGTAATAAAGAAAATGTTCTTATGTGGGCTGTGCTTGGATAGGAAAGTAGGGAATCTTTGTAAATAGTTACATAAAAATCCAAGTACGGTTAGAAAAAGGTTGAAAAAGAAAAACGGAGTTTTCCGTTTTCCACCTTTTTATAACATAGGAAATCGAATTTAGAAAATTAGTTTTTTCTTAAATTCAAAAAATAAAGTTAGTTGGCAGGATTATGGATGCAACAATTGGATGATCTATGCTCTTACTTAGTAAGAGTGTAGGAAAAATTGGATGAAAAAGTATTTTGATTTTCAAAATAGTGCATTCATGTAGAACTGCCAGTATATTTAGGATGTGAGCATCATATTTTAAAAGGATTTTTGATAAGTTTGCATACACATAGAAGGTACTGACTTGGCATACATGCATTATTATGTTGTACTTCACTTTGCACAAGTGCACAATGTTTGCAAAAATTGGAGCACAAATGTTGGATGTATATTATTCAAGGGGTTAGTTGATTTTACCCTTATCAAATTTTAGGGATGGAATTTCCTAAGGGTTTGAGAATGTAACACACCACATTTTTAGCTCAAGATAATAAAATAACGATAACTTAATTAAATATTCAGAATTAAGTAAAAAGGACTGCGACATTACATCCGTGTCGAAATTCTGTTCAAGATAGATACCTGGTTTGCATAAAACAAACACCGTATTAAGAAGTTATGAGCATTATAATTTTGTATACATATAAGGAGCTTAGATGTGTATATATATTAAATAAATATATCCAGAAAATTCGAAAATCAGTTCAAAACTCAAAATTCACGAGCGGGAAAATCTGGAGGGAAATTAGACTATCGGGAGTCGACCTTGGGGTCGACCCACCAACAGGGGGGTCGACCAGGGGTCGACCCACCCGCAGATCTGGAAAGTTCTTCTCTGACGTGGGCGATTCTGATGTTTTTTAATTAAATCTGAGGGTCCTGGTTCCCCCGCTGCACCTATAAATAAGACCTTAGACACAACCATAAACCTCATAATTTGCGGCAACACTGGAGTTTTTCCATTAATCTCTCTCTCCCCCCTCAAATATATTCAGAAATTTATAGTTATATATTAGAAAATCTTAAATTAAGATTTGGAGTGAAGAGATTGATGTTTTTTAGGCGTTTAGAATTACGTGAAAAGCAAGATAACATTTCAGATCCAATCTATTCAATTTTTCCTCCTCTTTCTTTTCCCTTTCTCTTTTATAAAAATAGTAAATCCATGATTATTAGGTTCTGAATTAAATTAGGGGAAATCATGAAAGATTAGATCTGGATCAGATCCAGGATTTGGAAAGCTTACGGGTGAGTGGATTTAAGCCATATTATTTTAGATAATGGTACATAATCATTTAGCATTCCCCTTTTTATTAATTGTGAAATTGCCAGATTAATTATAAATAGCTGTCGTAGCGAGTTGAAATGTTAATATGAATATGTCAAGAAATTCCTATGTTGAATTGGATAAAGTATTGAATGTTTACATGTTGGAGAAAATAAACTTGTTAGGATACGAATATCCAATTCAGTGATTGTAACTACATGATTTACTTGTGGCATATTATTGAGAAATTGACATGTAACTTGTTAGATCTGAACAATTACCCGATTAAATGCTTGCAGGTCAAAAATTCGAATTAAATACATGTTAAAAAGGACATGCACCAAAATATAGGCATAACTTGACGACATGTAAATTGGATTGCAGTAAACATATGAAGAGGAAAATATGCCAAAAATTTACATGGAAAAAGGGATAACTATTAAAATATGAACATGCCTAAATACACAATAATTTGGAACTGTAACGACTTAGACACGAGGTTAGATTGCACTTGTGATAGAAATCTTCCCGGACCCGCCAGGCATATCTAGCATTCACAAGTGGTAAATCTAATGTGAGAGGTCTAAGTGCATAACTAAAAATAGTGCAAAGGCATGAGGCTAAGTCGACTTGTGGTAGAAGTCTGCCCGGACCCGCCCGATAAATCCAGCGTCCATGAGTGTAGGCTTAATGTGAGAGGTCTAGGCATATGTATGTACATATATATAAATATATGTATATAAAAAGATAGGAATAAATGTCAATGATGATAATTAAATGTCTTACTCAGAAAATAGGAAAGGAAGGGATGAAATGAACTAAGTTAGTGTGATACGAAGGAAAGGTGATGTATTTCCCTAAATGACCTATTTCTGGGAATGTGGTTGCAAGTAAGCCACAGTAAATAAAGTAAGAAAAGTAAAGAAATTACTTGCTACCACCAATTTAGATGGGAATATGTTATGAAAATAAATCATTGATTCCTTATATCAAATTGATAAGGTGCATGAAGTGTTTTCCTTAATATAATAAGGAATATATTAAGGTAAATGAAGAAAAATGGTTTACATTAGTAATGGTTTAAAAGGGGAATGATAATAACCTATTATAAATAAATAACAATGTTGTATAATAGGTAGACTTGTCCTAAGGACATATGAATATTATAACTTAGGTTGTAATAAACTAGTAAGGGAGTGGGATAACTGGTGAATTGAGTTAAGAGACACATAACTGAGAATTAAGTAATCTGTAAAGGATAAAACCTGAAACTAGTTAAGAAAAGGGGAAAATATATCGTACTTAATTATAAATTAAGTAATCCGTAAACTTGGAGGTCTGAAACCCGCTGATAAGAATAACATGTTCAGACTTGTCCTAACGACAAGGGGAAATTATAACATAGGTTATAATAAATGGGTAGAGAAACTTACTAATGGGCCTTAGTTAATAGAACTAAGTTAATAAGTAAACAACGATAAGTTGCATTGACGATGTAAAGTGGAATTATGATTAAATGAGAAAGGATGAGGAAAACTTATGGAATGAAATAAGTTATATTTAATCATAAATGGCAAGTGACATGTTAATTGGAAAATATGTGAATTGAGATATGCTTAATTACATATTAAGAAAATCATGTTATTGTAATGATGAAGTTAAACAAGAATATAAAAGAGATTGTGGATTACAGACCTTGGGCCACAGTCTGGAGAATAACATGTTGTGGGCTTATTAATAAACTTAAATGGATTAAGTTATAATTGAAATTAATAAGCAAGAGGAACTATGTAACTGATGAAGAATTCATTGTGAATGGGAATAACCAAGTTAAAAGGGAACCTGGTAAGGAAAAGCAAGCACGTAAAAGAATGTTTAGGCATAGGGTCTAACAACCTATTAAAGTGAGGCACTTGGACTAGTCCGTATGTTTGAGGGTGGATAACCCAACAGGGTAGATCATCGAGATGTTATAAGGAACGACGGGAGCACACATTCATCTGACTGTTCTGACGGCTCTGAAGGACTGGAAGGGGAAGCATGTGGCTTCTTGAGGTACGTAAGGTGCTCCTAGTAGTCCTCTGCACGGTGATAGATGTCTTAGGCTGTGCTAGCAGAGGTTGGGTCTAAGAGTAACTACTAGGTGGGTGGGCCTTGACTGCAGAAGTAGCTATGCTGTCAGAGTGCTGTGACGCGGTGACACCAGGGTGATTCGGCGATTGCCTCAATGGGGAGGTGGAGGGTCACGACCAACAAGGATAGTAGATCGTCGGATATCCGTCATCGACAGCCAGTGGGATGCGAAAAGACTAGAGCTGAACCCAAGATACCATTCACCCTTCACTGTTGGGGTAAGGGGTTGAGGGGAGATGCCAAATGGATGTTTAGATTGTTTGTTACTATGGGAAATCACTTAGCTCTTGTAGTCTTTACTAGTTGAGGTATGGGCATATGTGGGGCCATAGCCACCGTGAAAACAGACCCTAGGTATATCTGTATATAGAGGCTCTTTAAAGACGGGCTTGTACAGAGAGGAAAAGCTCCTGACTGTGTTCAGTGTTTCTTGTATCTCCCTGCCATGGAACTCGGTGCACATTAGAGGACGTGCGATTGAGGCATTGAGCTACAATTGAAAATATGTATGGTGGACAGTCTAGGTACATGTATGCCGGCTCTGGGTGGTGTACCATAGGCTTGACGGCATTACTCCGTTATGAATTCAGATTCGAACAAAGGTGGCAGTCCGTACATTTGCGTAGCATAGTAATGACAAATATATGCGGAACATAATATTGTTATCCGTACGTCACTACGGCGTAGGATGAGGGACTGCGTATATTTCGATGGTGTTACGGCGGTGACCATGCGAGTGGGGTACCATGGGGTGTACCTCAATATTGGGGGTAGCTACATATATACTATATTAGGTTAATCCACTTGGAAGTAAATGGGTACGACTTGTGTGTAGGCCTTGAGTGCTGGTAACCGAAGTAACCTAATAAATATGATAATATGATTGAATGCTATATGTAGGGTTATCCAAAGTATATAGTTTAAATCCAGCCACCAGAACTTGTGTTCTGACCCCCTCCTCATAACATACTCGTAGGTTAGATTTGTGGCAGAGACATGATAACTATGGATACTGGTTAGGCAGTATTAATAATTCTGCAAGGCTATGTTTTGATTATACTATATTTATCCATTCCGTTATGAGATATTTTCTGATCTCTGACATATTTTATGTCTCTTTCTTTTATGCAGGATACCAAAGCACAACAACTTGAGTTTCGATGGATTGGAATTTTGAAAAAAAAAATCGGTCTGTCACAATTCGGGTTGTCACAGAGAGCATGTTATTTTTAGATGTAAACACTTAAAAATTATCTTGACATCTATGAATTGGATCTAAGCCTGTGACTATTTGAATCATATCAGATCTACCATTATTTGTATATCTAATTCACTGTTTTGATCTCGTCATGCCTATTTATGATATCCCTATTATGTTAGTTTGCCTAATTATGCCACTGTATGCCTATTATGCTAGATTGCTTAATCATGTCACTATGCCTATTCTGTTAGTACGACCAACTCCATCTTCTTATGCTAGTTTTTATTTGTTATGCCTATTCTTGTTCTCTTCTTCCCTTTTTTCCCTTTTTTCTCTTTTTTTATAGCCAGGCTATGTTTGATCCTGGGCATATCGCTAAAATACGTGAACACATGAAATTGGGAACGACTAGGAATGATTAATTTAGGCATAGTTCTTATTGTAATACATGATTGGGAATTTTGGGCATAATTTCTACCTTGAGCAAAAACTTAGAATTTGGGGGAATAATCCAGATCTTGGTCTAAATTTGGGTCATAACTTTTATTGCAGAATGGACGGGGAATTGGGGCATAATGAACATGATAATTGGTTAATAATGAAAATGCCTAGATTTACAGTAATTAGAAACTGTAACGGTGCTTAGACAGGAGGTTAGATAACACTTGTGGTAGAAGTCTGCCTGGAACCGCCCGGCGTATCCAACGTCTGTGAGGGGTCTAAGTGCATAAACACGTAACATGCCAAAACATGAGGTTAAGTCCGACTTGTGGAAGAAGTCTGCCCAGACCCGACCAGCATATGCAGCATCCACAAGTGGTAGACTTAATGTGGGAGGTCTAGCGCATTATAACCATAAAAGAATAAATGGTAATGAACTTGTAATACTTAACCTGCTTGAATCCATAGGGATTACATGAACTTGTTAACTTGAGTAGGAGTTAAGTAAACTTGCTTGAATCAGTGGGAGGGTTAAGTAAATCTTGGGGAGGTGGGTATAATATTTATATATATATATATATATATATATATATATATAGGCCCACAAACTTAACCTGTGGGATTATGCAATCTTGTTACACTGGTAGGCATAACCTGTTGAAATCCTAATAGTGGGGATGCAAGCCTAGGGGGAAGCTTGTATCATCTGGTTTGTGAGATCCTTTTCAGTCAGTAACATATAGGTATCAGACTAGTACTCCGAACTAGGTTGGAATTGTGGCACGCTTACTGAGATGATTATAAGAGGTCAGTTGGGAAAAGGCGTATGACGGCGCGTTCCATTGGGCTCATGTGCATGCATGGGTCCGCCTGCTTGGGAAGATAAGATGTTGTGGCTTTAGTAGATATGGTTGTGCACATCCTGAAAACGAAGGGTTTCCACTTTAGGAAGTGATACATCCTACTATGGGGCTAGCACATGGTATCTACGGAGTTAGGGAGCCGATCGATTGGGGTAGTAATTAGAGTACATCTAGTCTCGCTTATTTAGGATCCCGTTATTATCCTTAGGGGTAATACCGATAAGTTCAGTTGGACTGCCTGTTATTGTATTGGGTAAAAACTCTCACTAGAAGTACACCTAAGTATACCATCTTGTACTTGTTAGGGATCATCTTGTTCATGTGATACTAATATTGGTGCAAAGAAAGAGAAAAGTATTAGAGAAGCGCAATGCCTATTCTGTTCAGTTTATCCTATTTACCTTGTCATACCTGCCTTATATGCTGTTATCTCTCTCCAACTTATATGCCTATCATAATGCTTTTACTTATTTATATGCTAAAAGTAACAAAATGGGTCAGACATAAAGTCTGGCGAGTCCATTTACATTTAGCATATAAATAAGTAAAAGCATCATGACAGGCATATAAACTGGATAAGAGGTATAACAACATACAAGGCATGTATGACAAGGTAAATAGGATAAACAAGATGGAATAAGTAGCGCTTCCCTAACACTTTTCTTTTTCTGCACCAATACTAGTATCACAAGAACAGGATGATCCCCTACAAGTACAAGATGGTAGACTTTGGTGTACTTCTAGTGAGAGGTTTAACCCCATACAATTAATAGGCAACCCAACTGAACATACCGGAGTTACCCCTAAGGATAATAACGGGCTCCTACACATACCATAGTCTATATGTACCCTAATTACTACCCCAATCGATCGGCTCCCTACTCCGTAGGTACACTGTGTTGGCCCTATAGTAGGATGTCTCACTTCCTACAGTGGCAACCCTTCATTTTCAGGATGTGCATAACCATATCTACCGATGTCACGACGTCTTAGCCTCCTCTTTTCTGGACCCATGCACGCATGACCCCGTCGGAATGCGCTGCCCATACCGTGCCCTCTTTTGGATCTCTTGCAATTAGCTTAGTAAGCGTGCCCCGACTCCGACCTAGTTCGGAGTACTCGTTTGATACCTATATATGTGTTACTGATTAAAACGGTTCTCACACACAAGATGACACAAGCTTCCCCCTACGCTTGCATCCCCACTACTAGGATTTCTATAGGTTATGCCTTACTAGTGAAACAAGATTGCGTAAACCCAACAGGTTAAGTTTATGGGCCTATATATATAAATATTACCCACTACCCCAAGATATACTTAAACCTCCCACTGTTTTAAGCAAGTTTAATTAACCCCTACTCAAGTTAACATGTTCATCGAATCCCTATGGATTCAATCAAGTTAAGTGTTCAAATTCATTATCATTCATTCATTTATGCTTATAATGCGCTAGACCTCCAACATTAAGACTACAACTTGTGGATGCTGGATATGCCGGGCTGGTCCGGGCAGACTTCTTCCACAAGTTGGACTTAACCTCGTGTCTCAGCATGCTACGTGTTTATGCACTTAGACCCCTTACATTAGATTCACCATTTGTGGTCGCTGGATATGTTGGGCGAGTCCGGGCAGACTTCTACAACAAGTAATCTAACCTCGTGTCTAAGCGCGGTTATAGTTTCTAATTACTATCTAGGCACTTTCACTATTTAACAATTATCCCTATTTCATTATGTAATGGCGCGTTTTGTTAATTGTCGAATAATTAATTTATTTAATTATTTATATATCGATTTGGCGACATCGATAACTTAAAGTACAACGTTCGAACTTATAATTTATAATTATAATTAAAACGAACCTGAAACGTCGCGGTAGTTCGCAATTTGGCGATTTGAACTTCAACTGAATGTATAGGATTCGTTTTAAGCCGGATTTCTATGAAACAAGAAACGTTAGGAGCTGGTGAAGTATATCTTTCTA
Organism: Allium sativum; assembly: GCA_030737875.1. Classification (NCBI taxonomy): domain Eukaryota; kingdom Viridiplantae; phylum Streptophyta; class Magnoliopsida; order Asparagales; family Amaryllidaceae; genus Allium; species Allium sativum. The sequence goes on along the minus strand of CM060911.1, from coordinate 105,292,198 downwards.
GTGGAAGAGAAAAATCGGGATTTCGTTGTGTAGATTTTGAGATATGTCCAAATCAAATTTCAGAATAGTCGCTATAGAATCGTTTATCGGCCATAACGGTTATTTCAAAATAACTAGATATCGGGTGTGAATTCAGACAAGGTTCTTTTGGGAAATAGCGATAATTTAATTTTTAGAATTTTACTGTAATTTTTAATTAATTAAATACACGACTTTTTATTTTGAGTATTTTGCACCCTAAAAACAATATTTTGAAGTTTCAAAATATGAGTCCACCTACCGATATTATTATATTTCTGGAGTCGGGGCACCTCGCTCGTCACGATGGTGTTTTTATTTCTGTCTGTAGCGTTACGTTACTATATAAATTTATAGATTAGATGATGGTTTAAATAATTATCTATAAATAAAATAAGCAAAATATCCTAACTTTACTAGACCTAAACAACACCACGTTGCCATTATTCTCAGCCGGACTCTTTTATTTTCGGCGAACATGGAGACCCATCATCCACGTCGATCAAAGTATGTATATCCTCGTTTTCTCTAGTGCTTAACTCTCCATGCTCAACCCCTTTTCTAACACAGAAAACCGAATGCCCTCATTTTTCGTTCTAAACGAGCCGCTACTTCGTTCATCCATTTTTGTTCTGCTAACCAAACAAACGAACCACCTACTCCCAAAGAAAAACCATTCGATCTCCCTCTCCCCTCATCTGTTCGATCAACTCTTACTAAAAATCCCTTCTACTCGTTGAGCTCGAGCATCTGACTGACGGTGATGGACTCTGGTTCACGATGGAGGCCAGAAAATGGGGCAAGAGCGGTGACGTTCATTGGGTTTCTTGGCGCGAGTCAGTAGGATAGGGGAGCATCTGTTTTGGCTTGAAGCAGGGGCACGACTTGGTGCTTATATCACAAGTGAAACGAGAAGAAATAATGCATCTTTTGTTGGGTGCGGTTTGTACAGCAGAAAGGGGAAAATGAGCTACTGTTCACATGCGGTTTTGATACTGCTCGGGTTCAGAAGGAAAACGAGGTGTTAGGTAGAAGAAGTTTGCCAAGGAGAAGAGGACCCGTGTGTATTTGAAAGAAGCAGTTAGTAATGGAGTGAACAACTTTCGAAAGTTATGCAGAAACAAGGGGATTTATTGATTTCAAATGGGTCGCAACCTGTAGGGTTCCTCACGAGATAAGACCGACGATGGAAAAATCGTAGGAGGATCGAACTGGATATGAAGGGGTTGGTGATGAAGTGCTTTGAACGATGAGTTTAATGTTGATTTCAGTTTGAATTTCCATCGCAGAAGCAAGGAGATTATGGCAGTTGGAATGTTGGAAATGGCAAAGGATCGGGTTCTGTATCATTGGTAGGAGGAAGGAGAGGTCTGATATTTTGGTGCGGGTTGGGCTTTACTTAAGTGGGCCGGTGATTGATAAGAGGGGTGAGGCCCGATATTTATTTTACTTAAGTTTTTATTTAAATTTAATGAATGTATTAACTTATACAAGCAATATCTCGGTCATACGATATCAGAATCACGAACCGTAAGTTGCGTTGGGATCGTATGGACGAGAGCTTCACAATGAAGCTGACTGGAAGTGGATTGGTGCCTGTCACAATTTATAGCAAAATAAATTGTCCGACTGAGTCGAACAACACAAACCGTTATTCAACGGTTAACACGCCAAGGTGCGAAAATCTCACAAACTCTAAACAGTTTTATTTTCACGTTGTATTCTTAGAACTGTTAAAATATTGTCTGTTTGACTGTGTTTTGATTGTTTGCTTGAACTGCTAGTCAGTTAGTAGAGATTATATATATATGTATATATATATATAAACCGTCAAATAGTTATATGTTGTTTCTGTTCTAACAGAATATTATACTGGTGTTGTCTAACATCTGTGGTGCAGGGAAACAGGTTGGAGGAATCCAACAGGATTCCTCAACAGTTATTTTACTGTGATTTTTATATTGTGATATATAATGTGATGTATATAATCTGTGTGATTATGTGTGGTGGGACGATATTTATCGTTGTTATATGGTGTGTTAAATACCATGAGAAATACCAGAATGTAGGAGAGGTGTTTTCAAAGTATATTTTGAAAATAGTTTATTTATATAAAATCAAGGGATTATATATATATATATATATATAAGAAAAAGGATTCTGAATATAAAGGAATATAGTTGGTAAAAACAAATATAAAAGAATTATATTTGTAAATCAAATACAAGGGAATATATATGTTAATCGAATATAAGGGGATATATTTGTTAATCAAAATATAAAGGAATTATATTCGTTAAAAGAAATATAAAGGATATTTATTTAGAGATTAAATAAATAGAATTTAACTAAAGGAGATATTTATTTGTTAAATAAATAGGAGTTAACCAAGTGAATTGGTCGAGTTAACCAAGAGAATTGGTCGAGTTAATCGAAGTGAATTTGTTAAGTTAAACTAAGTGAATCGGTTAGAGTAAATCAAAGTGAATTAGTTAAGTTAACTAAGTGGTTAATCGAAGTGAATTAGTTGAGTTAAACTAAGTGAATCAGTTAGAGTTAATCAATGTGAATTAGTTAAGTTAAACTAAGTGCTTAATCGATGTGAATTAGTTAAGTTAAACTAAGTGGTTAATCGAAGTGAATTAGTTAAGTTAACTAAGTGGTTAATCGAAGTGAATTAGTTGAGTTAAACTAAGTGAATTGGTTAGAGTTAATCAACGTGAATTAGTTAAGTTAAATAAGTGGTTAATCCAAGTGAATTAGTTGAGTTAAACTAAGTGAATCGGTTAGAGTTAATCAACGTGAATTAGCTAAGTTAAACTAAGTGGATTAGTTCAGTTAATCGAGACGAGTTAACCAGTTAGGTTAAACCATTTGAGTTAATCAGTTAGAATTGATCAGTTAGAATTGACCAGTTAGAATTGACCAGTTAGAGTTGACCCGTTGGAGTTAACCAGTTAAAGTCAACCAGTTAGGTTAAACCAGTTGAGTTGACCGGTTAGAGTTATCTAAGTAGAGTTAATCGAGTAGAGTTGTCGAATATCACTTATCCGAAGGAGAGTTATCGAATATAGTGTATTCGAGAGAAGAGTAATCGAATATAGTTTATTTGAGTGGAGGAATCAAATGCTATTCATTTGAGAAGAGTAATCGAATATAGTTTATTCGAGTGGAGAAATCAAATGTTATTCATTTGAGAAGAGTTACCGAATATTATTTATTCGAAGAGTAGCTATCGAATATTGGTTATTCGAAGTTAGTTAATCCAAAGGAGTTATTCGAAGTTAGTTAATCCAAAGGAGTTATTCAAACTTAGTTAATCCAAAGGAGCTATTCGAATTAGTTATTCGAAGGTAAGTTATTCGAATTAGTTATTCGAATAGAGTCAGACACGTAAGAGTTAATTGAATATTAGTTATTCAATTTGAGTTAATCGAATATAGTTATTCGAGTAAAATTAAAAGAGTTAATCGAATATAATTTATTCGAATAGAGTTAGAAAAGTTAATCGAAGATAGTTCATTCGAATAGTGTTGGAGGAGATATCGAATATAGTTTATTCGATAGGATAGAAGTGAATATAATTTATCAATTAAGTTATTCGAATGAGTTATTCGAAGGAGTAAATCAAATTTAGTTAATCGATTAGAGTTGAGTTAATCGATTTGGGTTAAGTTAAGTTATCAAGTTAGATAATCGAGTTAAGAAAATCAAGTTGAGTTATTCGAATAAGTTATTCGATAAGAGTAAATCCATTTAAGTTAAATCGGATGTTAGTTATTCGATAAGAATTGACACATTTAAGAAAATCGAATATTTGTTATTCGATAAGAGTTAATGAAATAGAGCCAACCAAGAAGAGTTATTCGAATATTAGTCATTCGATAGGGGTTAATCAAAATAGAGTTTATCGAACATAAGTTATTAAAAAGGGAGAGTTAATCGATTAGAGATTACTCGAAAGAGAGTATACGTCGAATTCAATTATAGCGAATTCGGGAAAGTACTATTTAATTTCCAGGGTTTAAATCAAGATTTATTTATTGATTTAGAAATTAGGTGTCTGTTAAATTATTCGAGTTAGGAGATAAAGTTATAATTTAGGTTAGACATTGCAGAAGTAGGAATTATAACGTTATAGTTATAATCAAACGTTGTCATATAAGAAGTGGATTCATAACCTGAATCCGAGAATTTGCGTAAACAGATGATTGTAAAAAGTGAGTGACGAGCTTCATCTATTTCACAGTAAAGGACGTTGTTAAATTAAGGTCTGAGAGGTAATTATACCCCAACTTGATTGACTTCAGAATTGACAAAGGAATAGTTGGGGTTCGATAGAAAAGGTTGATTTGAAATATAGTTAAGTAATAAGCGATTAATGGATTAAGCGTAACGATGTTTTATACAACGTTCATTGGAAATCCGTAAATGAGTTTTGGAAACGTTTTCCAAATATAGTCAGATATGTTTTCTAAACACAGAAAATGAAATGTTTTCACGATAAGAATTTAAGAAATAGAGTTAAGCAAATTCAGAAACTGACTGGAGAGGGTAAGTTGAACGGTTTTCTAAGTGACGATCTGATGTTGGTTTCGACCTTCCGGATAGATACTTAGAGAATTGTTCTCATACTAGTTACAGTTAGGGACTGATAGTTGCGAAATAATAGTGATGTGAAAATAAGCTATGGAAATGTTTTCCAATGATTAATAACATATATTTTTTAAATATATGAAATAAGGAAATATGAACATATGATGATTGATCGATCGAATTTCCATTTGGAAATAAGATCGTTGTTTGTACACCGACATGTTTTCATTTGATAGTTGAATCACAGACTATCAAAGTTTTTACCATTTTAACGTTGTTATTATGGAGAGACCGGTTGGATTATTATCCAAAGAACCACTCTGTATTGGCATAAGCGTTGCGAGCAATATCTGCCAAAGATAAATTGAAGACGGAGTAAAGTGCAAGGGCTGTTGTATAAGTCTTAGATAATAGTGACTAAGATGGATATACTGAATAGTGCCTTCGGTTTGTCCAGTCCCAGGACAACGTATATGGAAGAAGGTCTGACAGAGTATATCCAATGGATCGCTTAAGTTGATCTGTTCAAACGTATTCACGTTTGGTGGTGGAGGAATTTGTTTCTCTTAGCTGTATACCCGTGTTATTTTTGGATAAGTCAATTTGTGATTTGGTGGGTATGACGATGTGGCATTCAAGGTGAATGGTGATCAGATGTTCTGAAGATAGACGTAGCTTCTAGCCTCACACCGGGAAGTAACAAAAGTTGGGCTAGGCAACATGGCTAGTTGGGTCATCCCCAAGCAGGGTATATTGTCACCGATCTAGAGAATATTCATATTTTTACTTCTTTTTGATTCTGTATCTTCGGATGACGGTTTGATGGCCTATAACCGTGGTGGCAATATATTCGCGACACTCAAGCTAAATGAGTGAGCGGTCATGTGTGGCCGGGTTGCAAGACGTTCTTGTTGAACCTGAGTGTATCACCTCTAGAGTACACTATTCAGAAGGTGCTCCCATACCTTGTCTGTTGGAATCCATTCTCCAATAAGCACCCTGCGGTTTATGATTTTATACTATGTATGTAGAACGTGAGATGCAAGCGTTTCTGCTCGATTGATACCTATTTGTACTTAGACATTATTATAATATCAAAATGATATTGCTTGTCAAAGTTGTTCAGATACTCATAAGGGAAAAACCCATTCCGTATTCACGGCGTGGTCTTATGAGATATCCTATACCTGTTTTAAATTATTTTACTCATACCAGTCCCATGACTGACCCGGAGTTTACTTTGTTGTTTTCCCTAAACTCTTGGGTGCCTAAATTTTGTACGGGCAGTCAAGTAGTCGGGATTTACAGATATACTTGGAGAGCTTGGAGCAGGAGGCTGTAAGATTTTATAGCTATAGTTATTTCCGCTGTGTTGTAAGTGATGTACTCTGATAAGTGCTATTGTATATATATAACTGTTTACTTCAAAGCTATGTTATATATTATATGTTATTCGTTCCGCTGTGAGATTCGTGTTACTCTGATGATTCTGATGTTCTTCTTCTTCTATTCTATTAGTTCTATCTTTTCTTTCTCACCTTCTAAATTCTTTCGCTAACGTCTCGGAATTTTCGACTCTCGAGGAGTCGAAAATTTCCAGCCGTTACAGTTGGTATCAGAGCTTAAGTTAAGAATTACTTGGCTCTGTTGCGTGACTCGGTAGAGATAGGGTTGGTAATACCCTAGATTGAGTTTGAGTGTATATATACGAGTGCGTATTTGTATTTGATATAAAATGGTTTTATATTGTGGAGATTCATTGGCTGAGTTGTTTATGAGTTCTGGTCGATCAGTTTAATCCACTGTATCGGTAGGAGTAAATAAACACTTGAATACGATGGGTCGTCATGATATGTTTTGAAAAAGGGTAAGTGAATTTAACATTACCCAAAGTATATTTTGATATAGAAATATATATATATATATATCAAAATTTTAATATATTAGATATATCGGTTGTTATTATAATCGAGTAAGATTACAAATTAAATGGTTATATATATAACCAATAAGAATTCCTATAAGTAAAATACGTGGAATCAGTTGAATTAAAATCTGAAATTTAAATCAGAATTTGGAATTAAAATAAGGAAATTTTAAGTTCCTGGGAGATTTTGTAAATATTTTCCAATTTGAAATAAATATAGTATTGAACTCACCTGGATGACCGGAAAATAATTCCGAGGATGGATCGATACATCGTCGGTGTGATTTTCGAGTTTCTAAGTGGAGGATTACTACCAAGGATTTTGTTTTCAAATTGTTTTGAGAAAACAAGTTGTTTAGAAATTCAAAGGTTTTGAATTGTTAGTATGATTTCAAAATGGAATTTGAAATAAAACCCAGGAATTTAAATCTTGAAATTTAAAATTTAACTTGTTAAGTTGAATGAATCAAGATGGTAAAAAAAATAAGTAGATTAAAATTTAACTTGAACCAAGTTAAATAAATCGGGATTTGGTTCGAGAATAATCTAGATTGGAATTAAGTTGATGGGTTAAGAGTGTGAAATCTGATATTGGAGTTTGAATAGAATTTGACTTGGTTAAAACCAAGTGTTTGAGTTGAAGGTTGGATTGAGATGACATTGGTATATGTTGGGTTGATACAGGTGAAAGTGATAGGGTTAATATAACCGACAAAAAGGTACAAGTTTATATTATATATGAGTTTGGATTTTATGAGCCAAATTGGCAAGCCGCTTGGCTGTTTGATTTTCTTTTGGGTTGGAGAAGGCCTAGAGAGGCGAGGGTGGTTTGTCATATTGACAAATACAAAGGAAGTTATGGCGAAATTTTTCGAAAATTTAAGGTGTTAGAAAATTTTTAGAATTTTTGAAAATTGTAGTTGGTCGGAAACGAATTAATAAATTAATTAAAATTTAATGGGTCCAGTCGAAACTGAAATTTAGAGGTAAAAAAGATTTTTAAATCTAGTTAGTAGAGTTAGTAGCATTTTTCTAACTTAGCAATTTCGAGGACGAAATTATTTTAAGGGGGGAAGTCTGTAATGGCGCGTTTTGTTAATTGTCGAATAATTAATTTATTTAATTATTTATATATCGATTTGGCGACATCGACAACTTAAAGTACAACGTTCAAACTTATAATTTATAATTATAATTAAAACGAACCTGAAACGTCGCGGCAGTTCGCAATTTGGCGATTTGAACTTCAACTGAATGTATAGGATTCGTTTTAAGCCGGATTTCTATGAAACAAGAAACGTTAGGAGCTGGTGAAGTATATCTTTCTAGTGGAAGAGAAAAATCGGGATTTCGTTGTGTAGATTTTGAGATATGTCCAAATCAAATTTCAAAATAGTCGCTATAGAATCGTTTATCGGCCATAACGGTTATTTCAAAATAACTAGATATCGGGTGTGAATTCAGACAAGGTTCTTTTGGGAAATAGCGATAATTTAATTTTTAGAATTTTACTGTAATTTTTAATTAATTAAATACGCGACTTTTTATTTTGAGTATTTTGCACCCTAAAAACAATATTTTGAAGTTTCAAAATATGAGTCCACCTACCGATATTATTATATTTCTGGAGTCGGGACACCTCGCTCGTCACGATGGTGTTTTTATTTCTGTCTGTAGCGTTACGTAACTATATAAATTTATAGATTAGATGATGGTTTAAATAATTATCTATAAATAAAATAAGCAAAATATCCTAACTTTACTAGACCTAAACAACACCACGTTGCCATTATTCTCAGCCGGACTCTTTTATTTTCGGCGAACATGGAGACCCATCATCCACGTCGATCAAAGTATGTATATCCTCGTTTTCTCTGGTGCTTAACTCTCCATGCTCAACCCCTTTTCTAACACAGAAAACCGAATGCCCTCATTTTTCGTTCTGAACGAGCCGCTACTTCGTTCATCCATTTTTGTTCTACTAACCAAACAAACGAACCACCTACTCCCAAAGAAAAACCATTCGATCTCCCTCTCCCCTCATCTATTCGATCAACTCTTACTAAAAATCCCTTCTACTCGTTGAGCTCGAGCATCTGACTGACGGTGATGGACTCTGGTTCACGATGGAGGCCAGAAACGGGGCAAGAGCGGTGACGTTCATTGGGTTTCTTGGCGCGAGTCAGTAGGATAGGGGAGCATCTGTTTTGGCTTGAAGCAGGGGCACGACTTGGTGCTTATATCACAAGTGAAACGAGAAGAAATAATGCATCTTTTGTTGGGTGCGGTTTGTACAGCAGAAAGGGGAAAATGAGCTACTGTTCACATGCGGTTTTGATACTGCTCAGGTTCAGAAGGAAAACGAGGTGTTAGGTAGAACAAGTTTGCCAAGGAGAAGAGGACCCGTGTGTATTTGAAAGAAGCAGTTAGTAATGGAGTGAACAGCTTTCGAAAGTTGTGCAGAAACAAGGGGATTTATTGATTTCAAATGGGTCGCAACCTGTAGGGTTCCTCACGAGATAAGACCGACGATGGAAAAATCGTAGGAGGATCGAACTGGATATGAAGGGGTTGGTGATGAAGTGATTTGAACGAGGAGTTTACTGTTGATTTCAGTTTGAATTTCCATCGCAGAAGCAAGGAGATTATGGCAGTTGGAATGTTGGAAATGGCAAAGGATCGGGTTCTGTATCATTGGTAGGAGGAAGGAGAGGTCTGATATTTTGGTGCGGGTTGGGCTTTACTTAAGTGGGCCGGTGATTGATAAGAGGGGTGAGGCCCGATATTTATTTTACTTAAGTTTTTATTTAAATTTAATGAATGTATTAACTTATACAAGCAATATCTCGGTCATACGATATCAGAATCACGAACCGTAAGTTGCGTTGGGATCGTATGGACGAGAGCTTCACAATGAAGATGACTGGAAGTGGATTGGTGCCCGTCACAATTTATAGCAAAATAAATTGTCCGACTGAGTCGAATAACGCAAACCGTTATTCAACGGTTAACATGCCAAGGTGAGAAAATCTCACAAACTCTAAACAGTTTTATTTTCACGTTGTATTCTTAGAACTGTTAAAATATTGTCTGTTTGACTGTGTGTTGATTGTTTGCTTGAACTGCTAGTCAGTTAGTAGAGATTATATATATATATATGTATATATATATATATATATATATATATATATATATAAACCGTCAAATAGTTATATGTTGTTTCTGTTCTAATAGAATATTATACTGGTGTTGTCTAACATCTGTGGTGCAGGGAAACAGGTTGGAGGAATCCAACAGGATTCCTTAACAGTTATTTTACTGTGATTTTTATATTGTGATATATAATGTGATGTATATAATCTGTGTGATTATGTGTGGTGGGACGATATTTATCGTTGTTATATGGTGTGTTAAATACCATGAGAAATACCAGAATGTAGGAGAGGGGTTTTCAAAGTATATTTTGAAAATAGTTTATTTATATAAAATCAAGGGATTTTATATATATATATATATATATATATATAAGAAAAAGGATTCTGAATATAAAGGAATATAGTTGGTAAAAACAAATATAAAAGAATTATATTTGTAAATCAAATACAAGGGAATATATATGTTAATCGAATATAAGGGGATATATTTGTTAATCAAAATATAAAGGAATTATATTCGTTAAAAGAAATATAAAGGATATTTATTTAGAGATTAAATAAATAGAATTTAACTAAAGGAGATATTTATTTGTTAAATAAATAGGAGTTAACCAAGTGAATTGGTCGAGTTAACCAAGTGAATTGGTCGAGTTAATCGAAGTGAATTTGTTAAGTTAAACTAAGTGAATCAGTTAGAGTAAATCAAAGTGAATTAGTTAAGTTAACTAAGTGGTTAATCGAAGTGAATTAGTTGAGTTAAACTAAGTGAATCAGTTAGAGTTAATCAATGTGAATTAGTTAAGTTAAACTAAGTGGTTAATCGATGTGAATTAGTTAAGTTAAACTAAGTGGTTAATCGAAGTGAATTAGTTAAGTTAACTAAGTGGTTAATCGAAGTGAATTAGTTGAGTTAAACTAAGTGAATCGGTTAGAGTTAGTCAACGTGAATTAGTTAAGTTAACTAAGTGGTTAATCCAAGTGAATTAGTTGAGTTAAACTAAGTGAATCGGTTAGAGTTAATCAACGTGAATTAGCTAAGTTAAACTAAGTGGATTAGTTCAGTTAATCGAGACAAGTTAACCAGTTAGGTTAAACCATTTGAGTTAATCAGTTAGAATTGATCAGTTAGAATTGACCAGTTAGAATTGACCAGTTAGAGTTGACCCGTTGGAGTTAACTAGTTAAAGTCAACCAGTTAGGTTAAACCAGTTGAGTTGACCGGTTAGAGTTATCCAAGTAGAGTTAATCGAGTAGAGTTGTCGAATATCACTTATCCGAAGGAGAGTTATCAAATATAGTGTATTCGAGAGAAGAGTAATCGAATATAGTTTATTTGAGTGGAGGAATCAAATGCTATTCATTTGAGAAGAGTAATCGAATATAGTTTATTCAAGTGGAGAAATCAAATGTTATTCATTTGAGAAGAGTTACCGAATATTATTTATTCGAAGAGTAGTTATCGAATATTGGTTATTCGAAGTTAGTTAATCCAAAGGAGTTATTCGAAGTTAGTTAATCCAAAGGAGTTATTCGAAGTTAGTTAATCCAAAGGAGCTATTCGAATTAGTTATTCGAAGGTAAGTTATTCGAAATAGTTATTCGAATAGAGTCAGACACATAAGAGTTAATTGAATATTAGTTATTCAATTTGAGTTAATCGAATATAGTTATTCGAGTAAAATTAAAAGAGTTAATCGAATATAATTTATTCGAATAGAGTTAGAAAAGTTAATCGAAGATAGTTCATTCGAATAGTGTTGGAGGAGATATCGAATATAGTTTATTCGATAGGATAGAAGTGAATATAATTTATCAATTAAGTTATTCGAATGAGTTATTCGAAGGAGTAAATCAAATTTAGTTAATCGATTAGAGTTGAGTTAATCGATTTGGGTTAAGTTAAGTTATCAAGTTAGATAATCAAGTTAAGAAAATCAAGTTGAGTTAATCGAATAAGTTATTCGATAAGAGTAAATCCATTTAAGTTAAATCGGATGTTAGTTATTCGATAAGAATTGACACATTTAAGAAAATCGAATATTTGTTATTCGATAAGAGTTAATGAAATAGAGCCAACCAAGAAGAGTTATTCGAATATTAGTTATTCGATAGGGGTTAATCAAAATAGAGTTTATCGAACGTAAGTTATTAAAAAGGGAGAGTTAATCGAATAGAGATTACTCGAAAGAGAGTATATGTCGAATTCAATTATAGCGAATTCGGGAAAGTACTATTTACTTTCCAGGGTTTAAATCAAGATTTAGTTATTGATTTAGAAATTAGGTGTCTGTTAAATTATTCGAGTTAGGAGATAAAGTTATAATTTAGGTTAGACATTGCAGAAGTAGGAATTATAACGTTATAGTTATAATCAAACGTTGTCATATAAGAAGTGGATTCGTAACCTGAATCCGAGAATTTGCGTAAACAGATGATTGTAAAAAGTGAGTGACGAGCTTCATCTATTTCACAGTAAAGGACGTTGTTAAATTAAGGTCTGAGAGGTAATTATACCCCAACTTGATTGACTTTAGAATTGACAAAGGAATAGTTGGGGTTCGATAGAAAAGGTTGATTTGAAATATAGTTAAGTAATAAGCGATTAATGGATTAAGCGTAACGATGTTTTATACAACGTTCATTGGAAATCCGTAAATGAGTTTTGGAAACGTTTTCCAAATATAGTCAGATATGTTTTCTAAACATAGAAAATGAAATGTTTTCACGATAAGAATTTAAGAAATAGAGTTAAGCAAATTCAGAAACTGACTGGAGAGGGTAAGTTGAACGGTTTTCTAATTGACGATCTGATGTTGGTTTCGACCTTCCGGATTGATACTTAGAGAATTGTTCTCATACTAGTTACAGTTAGGGACTGATAGTTGCGAAATAATAGTGATGTGAAAATAAGCTATGGAAATGTTTTCCAATGATTAATAACATATATTTTCTAAATATATGAAATAAGGAAATATGAACATATGATGATTGATCGATCGAATTTCCATTTGGAAATAAGATCGTTGTTTGTACACCGACATGTTTTCATTTGATAGTTGAATCACAGACTATCAAAGTTTTTACCATTTTAACGTTGTTATTATGGAGAGACCAGTTGGATTATTATCCAAAGAACCACTCTGTATTGGCATAAGCGTTGCGAGCAATATCTGCCAAAGATAAATTGAAGACGGAGTAAAGTGCAAGGGCTGTTGTATAAGTCTTAGATAACAGTGACTAAGATGGATATACTGAATAGTGCCTTCGGTTTGTCCAGTCCCAGGACAACGTATATAGAAGAAGGTCTGACAGAGTATATCCAATGGATCGCGTAAGTTGATCTGTTCAAACGTATTCACGTTTGGTGGCGGAGGAATTCGTTTCTCTTAGCTGTATACCCGTGTTATTTTTGGATAAGTCAATTTGTGATTTGGCGGGTATGACGATGTGGCATTCATGGTGAATGGTGATCAGATGTTCTGAAGATAGACGTAGCTTCTAGCCTCACATCGGGAAGTAACAAAAGTTGGGCTAGGCTGCATGGCTAGTTGGGTCATCCCCAAGCAGGGTATATTGTCACCGATCTAGAGAATATTCATATTTTTACTTCTTTTTGATTCTGTATCTTCGGATGACGGTTTGATGGCCTATAACCGTGGTGGCAATATATTCGCGACACTCAAGCTAAATGAGTGAGCGGTCATGTGTGGCCGGGTTGCAAGACGTTCTTGTTGAACCTGAGTGTATCACCTCTAGAGTACACTATTCAGAAGGTGCTCCCATACCTTGTCTGTTGGAATCCATTCTCCGATAAGCGCCCTGCGGTTTATGATTTTATACTATGTATGTAGAACGTGAGATGCAAGCGTTTCTGCTCGATTGATACCTATTTGTACTTAGACATTATTATAATATCAAAATGATATTGCTTGTCAAAGTTGTTCAGATACTCATAAGGGAAAAACCCGTTCCGTATTCACGGCGTGGTCTTATGAGATATCCTATACCTGTTTTAAATTATTTTACTCATACCAGTCCCATGACTGACCCAGAGTTTACTTTGTTGTTTTCCCTAAACTCTTGGGTGCCTAAATTTTGTACGGGCAGTCAAGTAGTCGGGATTTACAGATATACTTGGAGAGCTTGGAGCAGGAGAATGCATGATTTTATAGCTATAGTTATTTCCGCTATGTTGTAAGTGTTGTACTCTGATAAGTGCTATTGTATATATATAACTGTTTACTTCAAAGCTATGTTATATATTATATGTTATTCGTTCCGCTGTGAGATTCGTGTTACTCTGATGATTCTGATGTTCTTCTTCTTCTTCTATTCTATTAGTTCTATCTTTTCTTTCTCACCTTCTAAATTCTTTCACTAACGTCTCGGAATTTTCGACTCTCGAGGAGTCGAAAATTTCCAGCCGTTACACATTACAGGTTTTCATGCCCCTTTTCCATGTCATATTCATCATACACCATATGCCCCAAATTAAGATCTAAATCACAATTTGATTTATGCCCCAAATCAATATTCATGTATTTAGTTCAAGTTATGCCCAAATTTTCCAATACAAGTTATGCCCCCTTCTAACGTTTTCCCCTCATTCCCAATTTCACACATTCGCATATTTCAGCGGTATGCCTAGGCTCGAAGGTATCCTGGCTATAAAATAAAAAGGGAAAATAAGGAGGGAAGATAACAGAAATAAACATAATAACAAGATTGACATATGATGGCAGGAATAGGCATAGCAACTAATAAACATAGTGTGACAAAATTGGGCATAATGACAAGATAGGCATATAGGAACAAATATGATGAACATGTGACAATAGAACAGATTAGGTATAGTGTCATGATCATAAACATGCATGATGAGATCTAATCAGTGAATTAGATATACAAACAATAGTAGATCTGACATGATAAATTGGCATAGGCTTAGATCCAATTCAAAGTCATATCAAAATAACTTAGATACATAGGTTATGGCAGATCTGATATGATTCAATTGGTCAAAGGCTTAGATAAAATTCATAGACATGTCAAAAAATAACTTTTAAGTGTTTATATCTAAAAATAACATAGACTCACTGTGATTGGATCTAAGAAACAGAAGAATAATTGAAGATGTTGAAGCACAGATCTTTGAATTTGTCTAACTCTTGTTGCAGAAGAAAAATAGGCTATTTTAATCTAGACAGAGGCATCATCTTGTTCTCCATTGTTTTTGAATGAGTAAAAAAAATGAGAATAGGGTCTTATTTATAGCCTAGGGTCAACGAATATATCCAAGAATTCAGTCCACGTTCAACACTAGGAATCTGCCCAGATCTGTATGGGGATCGACCCCCCTTGGTGTGTCGACACAGGGGTCGACGCCCTCTTGATGGCGTCGACACCCATGGGCGGGAATTTTCCAGCTTCCCCTCTGTTGTTCAATTTTTGAATTTGTTTGAATTCTGGATTTATTTTATTTATATATATTTCTCTTGTGCGTATATAAACTTCTAACCTTAATAACTTCTTCATACGATGTCCGTTTTACGCAAACCAAGTGTCTATTTTGACTAAAATTCTGAGACAAATGCAATGGCGTAGTCTGTTTCACTTAATTCTGAATATTTAATTAATTATTCTTTATTTCATCATTTTAATGTCTTCTAAAATAATGGGGTGCTATAGTTCGAAACAACAGATTGTTATTGCTCATAAGGTTTACTAGAGTCAAATCACAGCCAAAATAAAATAAAATAAAATAAAATATCTCACAATGGAGTAAAAGTTACAATTTTTATCAGAGTTAGAAAAATTTTATATAGTGGAAAGTCTAGTATATAAATTTATAAATAAATAAATTAGGCAGGAATGATTGAACCAAGATGAGATCTTCACGAATCTCTAGCTTCGTCAGCTTCAAATCCTAAGCTGTAACACTTGGTCTAACTCAAGCATTATGTAAAACATAAAACACTCAAGTTAGGATTAACTTCACTTAAGCATATACTTCAATAAAAGTACTTAAATGTAATAGTTAATCCCAGCGTTTAAGAAGTTACCAAATTTCGAATGTGTCCAAATACCAAGAGTCATGGTTAGCATAAAATTTTAGGACAAAACCATGGTAACATGTTTTCTTGTCGACCAAACAAGGCAGGAAATATACATCAACCTGCATATTTCAGTTTTCAAGGGCATAAGTGAACGGAGCAAATGTGTGTACATGTTCAATATAATAGATTTAGGTATTCATACCGATAAATATACAAAGATGGAAGAAATGCAGGCTACAGCCAGTAAAAGGGACAAGTATATTGGGTTCCCATACCAAACAAACCACAATACAATGCAAAAGGCCAAACATATGTAAGGGCCAAGTTATAACAGGTAAGTGACAGGGCACTAAGGTCAGATCATGTAAGAAAATATGAGATACACATTGCAACACTATTACAGTGAGAATATGTAACATAACACACGCCACAAACCAAAACCATGTTTTAAAGTCATGGTAAGGGCCCAAGCTTCAGCATATGAAATGGTTTTGTTTGGAAAAAACATGGGTATGTTTCGGGTTTCCAAATAGGGAACAACAAGATGTTTAAATCGGCTATAGGTTAAGATATGCATACAATAACACTAACTAGCATATCCTACATATATATGGGTATGAATTTCACATTTATACATGCATACAAATGCGTATATACATATGTTGTCACAACACAAATATAAATAGTTCAATGCCCCAGTAAAATGCATATAAAAAGCAGGGTACACGATATCAGGGTAGCACGCGTATACCAGTAGGTGTATATTTCAATGTTCAAACAAGGTAGGGCAGCAATTCTGACATGGCACAGTAGAAACTTATGTTTGGGTTTTTCAAGTAGGAAAATACAGGGTTTACGGTTTTAACAAACAGGGCATAAAGAAATATCAAGGCAATATGTTTCAATGTGATAAAGAAAGAATTTCTCTTTTTTTTCTTATAGGGCATTTAAAAATGAAGTAACACAAACAACAATCTCACCATTTATATGGGTTTCAACACACGTATGCACTCATGTAAATACGGTTTACACCTACTGTTACAACATATATATAGTTGTTATATAACTTTTAAAGGCCCTAATGGAAACTATTATTCAAAAACGGACAATTATCATACATTTATATACATACATGTGTATGTATACCTACACACACATACACACACACACATATATATATGTATATATATAGAAAAATGTGCAGGATGCTTGTTAACAAGTATACGTGTCACGGCGAAATGACTATTATAGTGTACAAGTCTTGCAACAGGCCAGAAAATGCTAAGGTACGACTACAGGTCTTGGAAAAATGATCAAGACGGTGTACCCAGTAAAATACCAGATAGTATAAGTGTAAACAACAAAAAGGCCAGTGAAGCACAACAAATAAATTTCAAGCAATTTAGGTCTAATAATACCATAACAGGGCAAAACAGCATAGAGAATACAAAGGCTACAACAAGCAACAGTATTAAATGAAGCATGTAAATGAAAAATTGGTAAACAACTATACTGCAATGAAGCAGATCAAGACAATGGCAAGCAGGAAGAAACAAGTGTAAAAGCTCACAAGTGAAATACCAAGACCAACAAACAAAATATTGAGTGTCACTGCCAGTAAACCACAAATACACATTAATGACTGGGCTTCTACTATTATATTTTTAGTTTTATATTGATGTGAAATACTTGAATAAAAAAACCATGAGGGAAACTTACCTTTTACAGTAATGGAATCGAAATTGGCGACAATGAACTCGAAAACCACAAGGCTTGGTCAGTATCGAGGCAGCTCGTCTGCTAGTGATGACCAAGGCAGTGATTATATGCCGGTGATGACGGCTTGTTTGCAAGAGAAAGGAGAAGCTAGGCCTATGATTTAAGATTGGGGTTTTAGCGGTGAAAAGCTATGCACGGTGGCATGGATGATTAACGGCGAGAGGCGTTGGCGTTTGGTAGGGTTGGGAGGTGATAATCGGAGGGTGGAGCGGTTTTCGAGGAAATACAAAATTGATTTTAGGGCAAGATTATAAATTGAGATTTGGTTTTGAAGGAGGAGGAGAAACGAATGATTTAGGGAATATGGATTATCTTCTTCTTTCGTCAGAAGTGAAAAAAATAGAAAGGAGAAGAAAGCAACATGTTGTTTTCTCAGAGAATTTTGGACAAGTGATGTCCAATGAGGACTTACCCAAGAGTCCATTTCAATATTTTAAATAGGACAAGTGTAATTAATCATTTTTAAATATAGATATATATATATACATACACATACATACATGCATACAAGTTTATTCTAATATACACACAAGAGATTACATAAGAAATAACAGTTAAGATGCATAACAAACGTTGTTATTATTGCATGTTTTGACACGAAATTAAGGATTTGGTACAATAAACATTAGAATTTTACAAAACGCAAAAATAGCGTTCATCTTCGAATGTCGTCTAATATTTATAGTTTATTTTTCTTGAATTCCGATAACATTAAATTGCAACAATTCATTCAAACTTAAGAATCAACATTGTAAAAAATTCGATTTCACAATTATTTTCAATTAAACAAGTTCTGTATTAACTTATCACTTATATTCTATATTTTCAAATGAACATATGTATTTAAAGTTTTTATTCAAGATAAATTAGATTTCAAATTCCTAGGTTAAAATTTAAGTTTATATTCGAAACAAACAAATTTAGATTTCAATTAGTTATAAAGTTAATATAAAATGCTTGACTATAATAAACCCATTGTTTAAAATGTTGAAATTGCTGGATCGTTACATTCTCCCCTACTCAAGCTTTTCATCCTCAAAAGGGACGTTGTCAAGATCATGCTTATATATATAATAAAAATACTTTTAATTTTACAAATTTATTAATCCCGAACTTATTAAAAGGAAAAATAAGCTATAAGATTTAGAACTCGAACATTTTCATATAATTTATTCTTACAAGGTTCATTTACTATCAAATTTATTCCTTAAATTTTCCATAATATTTATTTATACTCTTTTTATCAAAACATTGACGTGCTTATAGAAAAACTTAAATTTTAGCATATGATTCTCATGTCGAAAGTAATTTTGAAATACAAAGTAAGAAATTTGTATTTTATTATATTTCAAAGTTGTGGACTTTCAAAACATTTAAAACCTCTTTCTTAGTTTATTATGTTAAAGTTATATAATGTTTAGTTTCAGATTATTAATTTGTTACTTAAAGTTGAAAATACTTGATAACTCGAAGTTTAACAAGTTTATTTGTGTTCTTACAGAAATTTAGGCATACATGGTACCGACGCATGACTGGAAATCCCCAAGTACTTAATATACTTTTTTCAACTCCCAGTGAAAATACTTAAAACCTTTTCTTAGATATATATGGAAAACACATTCCCCCTTGGATCGCAGTTACACGACGGTTATGCCACTATCCAAGTGGAGTCGCTTGTAACTATAGGTACCACACCCCTCGAATTTTACTATGGTTGTTTGCCATGGATCATAGTGACGCAACAATTGCACTACTATCCCAGTAGAGTCGCTTGTACTGTAGGCATATCTCCCTTCGAATTTCGCTATGACGTCTAGATCGCATTTATGCAATAATTATGCCACTATTCTAGTAGAGTCACTTATACTACAGGCATCGCGCCTCTCGAATTACGCTAGAACAAATCAATCATAATAAATCAAACATGATCCCACCGAGTAGGGTTCTGATCGATGTACCATCTAAATATTGGAACTCCAACGTAGCTGTGATTTTCGATGGACACTCCCGCCGAGTTCCAACGTAATCCTACCATAGAGGATTGCAATTTTTGATGGAAGGTACTTCCCATATCTTCGGTTTGAAAACATATGATGCTATATACATAGTACTTCATTTCATATTCCATATATATCATACTTATTTAAATATTCAAATCTACATAAGATTTCTTCCAAATCATACTGTCCAAATGTTTCATTCTTATATAAATTATAAATTCCAATATAAATTTTTTTATTTCATATCGATTACCATCCAATCAATAGTTCTCGCATTAACTTCGTTCTTATATAAATCTTTCACATATAAGCTTCAAAACTCTCATATCAAATATCCATAAATTCGAAGATCCTCGAAATTTCCGTTTCGATATCAATTCAAATATGCAATATCATTTCAGATTTACATATTAATTCATTATAAAAACTTCCCATTCGATTTGGATTACACATCACGAATATCGGTATTCAATTGAATCTTTATGTTTAATCATTTCAGACTTAAATTTCTTGGATTAGAATTATATATTTTTATCTTAAAATAGTTAGTTATAAAATAGTTTAAGTAAAATAGTAAACTTGATATAAAATAGGTCTGAAATAAGTAGATGGGTCTTGGTATAAAGTAAGTTTGAATAATTTCTCAGATCAAAATAGGTTTAGTATAGAATAGTTAAATAAGATAGTTTAGCTTATACACAAAGTAGTTTAAATAAGACAGAAAAAAAAATCAATACTATAGTTTAAATAAAATAGTGGTAAATTATATATTAATCATAAAAATAAATAATATTAATTTCAAGAAATAATCCAATTTTAATCAATTATCTCAAGTTTCAAAGATTGATTTAATTTTGATTCTGATGTCGAAGTAAAATTATATTTAATTAAAGACTCAATCAGTAAAATTTCTAGTTGAACCGAGTGTTCAAGCTAGATTATAACTCGAATTCCTTATTTAAATCAATAACTTTGATTTGATTTGAAATATAAATTCTACGTTTATTCCATATCATTGGTTTAATTCAACTTTTCAATTTTCAAATATTAAGTTTTTACCACTCAAATCGATTCTTTACAAGTTTAAAACTGGTCAAGTCAGTTCAGCCCAATTTAACTTAATTTCGATGTGTAATCACAAAGCAATAAGGCTACCAAAAAGCCCTTAAAAGTACATGTCAAAACACCCAAATATCAGGCATAAACAAAGAAGACAACAAGTAAAGTAGCCTGTACTAGTGAATGAACTGAAATAGGAGTCGAGCTCGCAGTCAAGTACAGGGCACAACACAAAAGAAATGCACAAACATATACAACAATAACAAGAAGTAGCCAAGAAAGAGAGGACAAAGGGAGTACCTATTCTCATAGACGAAGAAGTAAAACAATGCAACTATGAGTTCTATTCTTATTAGTGAAAGAAATTTTCCTCAACGCACAACAGAATCAAATTGTAGCAGTTTTTCACAGAAAAGGGAATGGATTTAATGCCAAACTCATGCATCATTATAAATTTTCAAAGCTCGTTTCCCTTATTTCAACTTCATTTAAGTTTAAAACTATAAATTAATTTTAAAACATCCCCTTGTGAATTCACTTTATATTTTACAAATAGCTTACAAAGATGTAACCTTATTCAATTCATTTACTCACTTAAATTCACAATAATTTACCAAAAGAACATTCATCAAACCTTCTAAATATTTATCAGAATAGTTTAAGTATTTCTCGACGTCTCAATGGGAATCATATATCTATCTCACTTTCGAAACCTTGGAATAAGCACTGGTGATGTCGCGGTCATCATTAGAATTATTTTCAAGCGATAAGAGTGCGATCACATATCCATATAGCAAATAAAGAATTTAATATATTCGTTGGTAAGGTGTATATCCAAAATCTTAACATACTTAGTCCAACTTTGACATCAAATAAAATATTCGCAATTCTATATATTTCCAATATAT
Organism: Allium sativum; assembly: GCA_030737875.1. Taxonomy (NCBI): domain Eukaryota; kingdom Viridiplantae; phylum Streptophyta; class Magnoliopsida; order Asparagales; family Amaryllidaceae; genus Allium; species Allium sativum. Next base: position 105,270,700 of record CM060911.1, on the reverse strand, counting down.
ATACCACTCCTAAATATGTACATATGACAAAATGGTATATTTCAAATATTTCTTTGGTTAAATCTTAAACAAGTTCAAAACGATTTTCAAATGAAATTTAAATTTAAATTTAAGGAAAACCTTACCGAAGACAAGCTACCAAGGTAACGGATTTGAAGAGTGGGGATTTTGTAAAATATTTGTGTTTTTAAAATAATTTATTAATTTCAAAATAATTTATACTTTCAAAATATGCTCCCTTTGGAATGATTATAGTGACAATTCCACTCATTCTAGGGTATTACTACCCTATCTCTAATGAGCTTAAACCCCATGAGCGAAGGTTTTTATCAAACTAAAGCTCTGATACCACTTTGTAACGACCTGCCTTTTCGACCGCTTTAAGTTGGTAATTAAATCAACTCAAACCATTTGAAAAGCAGGTTGTTAATGCTTATAAGGTTTAACAGAATCAAATCACAGAATCAGAACCACATAATAAAATATAATATCTTGTAATGGAATAAAAGTTACAATTTTTATCAGAGTTACAAAAATTTTACACAGCAGAAAGTCTAGTACATAAATTTATAAAAAAACAGACTAGGCTGGAATGATCGAACCAAGACGAGGTCTTCACGAATCTCTAGCTTCGCCAGCATCAAATCCTAAGCTATAATACTCGGTCTAACCCGAGTGTTATACAAAACACTCGAGTTAGGATTAACTTTATTCAAGTAAATCCACTTCAGTAGTATACTTAAATGTAATAGTTAATCCCAACGTTTAAGAAGTTACTAAATTTCGATGTGTCCAAATGCCAAGAGTCATGGGTAGTATAAAAATTTAGGACAAAATCAATGATAAAATGTTTTCTTGTTGACCAAAAAAGGAAGGAAATATACATCAACCTGTGTATTTCAGTTTTCAAGGGCATGAGTGAAAGGACCTAATGCATGTATATGTTCAATAAAAGGCCTTTATAGCCAACAAATATATTGGCATGCAAGAAATGCAGATTACAGCCTGTAAAAGGTGAAAATATACTGGGTTCCTATACCAAACAAAACAACGTATAGTGCAAAAGGCCAAACATGTGTGAGGGTACCAAGTTAACAGCTAAGTGACAGGGCACTAAGGTTAGAGCATGCAACAGAATATGAGGTACACATTGCTGCAATACTTCAGTTAGAATAGGTAACATAACATGTGCCATAAACCAAAACCATGTTTTAAAGTCATGGCAAGGGCCCAAACTTCAGCACATGAAATGGTTCAGATTTAGGAAAAACATGTGTATGTTTCAGGTTTCCAAACATGGCAAAGAAAGATGTTTAAATCGACTACAGGTTAAGATATGCATAAGGCAACACTAACTAACATATACTACATATAAATGGGTATTAATTTCATATGTATACATGCATATGCATATATACAAATGTGGTCAGAACACATATATAAATAGTTCAATGCACAGTACAATGCATATAAAAAGTACGGTACACAATATCAGGGCAACGCTTATATATCAGTAGCTGTATATTTCAGTGTTCAAACAAGGCAAGCAAAAAAATTTGACATGGCAGAGTAAAAACATATGTTTGTGGTTTTCAAGTAGAAAAACACAAGGTTTCAGGTCTCAACAAACATGGCACGAAAGAAATATCAAGGCAACATGTTTTAATGTGGTAAAGCAGGGATTCCTCTTCTTTTTCCCTGCACGGCATTTTAATAATGAAGTAATAGTAACAACGATCTCTACATACATACGGGTATCAGTGCGCTTGTATAATCAAAAGACCTAGTAGGATCGACTAATATGAAAATGAGAGTAATATACTAAACGCGTAAGTTCTAATAGATGATATACTAACTTTGATATATGCAAGTAAATATTTAATGAGATAAATATCTAGAAATGATATCACAGATAAGCAGTATAAAAGTTGTAAATAAAAGTAAAGAACATCAAAAAAATTTATATTGGTTCGGAGTACTGTCCTATGTCCAGTCCCTAAGATACCCCTAGACCTTTCACTATAAAACACTCTCTTCACCCGAAAGAACACATCTTTATCATCGTTACGGGACTTCATTCCACTAGACTATACGAGCTATGATTTTTCCGCCTGGACTTGCTTACAGGACTTCACCACTGAAATTTCCTTTAGGATTTTCATCCTTCTTTATAGGACTTTGTTACAAGAAAGTAAAAGACTTATTTGTGTTCTGCTACAACATCGATTTTTCAGGAATGAAGTACAATATCCTACAATCTTCTCCTCGAGTTTATAGGTCAAGAAATTTGAGCAAGTGGAGATGAAATAGGATTTTGATTCGTTTGAACTCAAACGAAGTTTGAATTATAACAACAGAACTCACAGAGATCTAGAATGCAAGAATTGAGCAATTAGAATGAACAAGAACTTGAGTTCAATAGAATAGACAATAATGAGATCAAGTAAGTTGTTTGAGATGTTGTTCTTGCATGCATATATAGTGAATGAAGGGTTACAACTGTTGGTGAAGTTTCATGATCGAAATCAGAGAGTTGCAACCTTTTAAGATTAAGGAAACTCTTTAGAAAAGTCATGTCTCTTCAAAATATGACAGTTGGAACACTATTTAGTCGACTGAATATTCATAGTCAGTCAACTGAACGGGATGCAAATAAAAGTTTTGTATATGATCAAGTTCAGTCGACTGAATAGGTATATTTGGTCGATTGAATCTACAACATGCACACAACTTTTATATGCACACATATTCAGTCGACTAAATTGTGCATTTTCTAGAATCACTTAAAAACATGAAGTTATATTGTAGATTTGAAAAATAAAAACTTTGAGGAGAGATCTTAACATCATAATCAGAAGCAAGACTCTATTTAATATAAAATGATTGGCGTACTTCTAGAGTCTTTGATGTGTTTACGAGACAAACTGTTTGTGATATGTTACTTGTTCTTTCATCTTGTCATTGATCAAAATCTCACGATTCAACATTCTCTCCCTGAGTTTATGCTTTCTCTCCCTGAATCTTTGTTACATTCTGCGTTCATTTGTTAGCTCATATATGATTTCTCCACCTTTGTCATTGACAAAAAGGAGATACTTATGATAAGATTTTAGATATCATGTACACACAATAAATTCAAAATATATCAAGTCGTGCATATGTGAGCATATGTGTTATAGTAGGTAACTATGTAGTAGTGAACAAAAATCATTTTCAGAGACATAAGCATAGCATTGCATGATTTTCACATATAATAAGTACAAACCCATCGTAGTAGTCCTGAAAGAATACTTACATACACATTGTTTTAAGCCAAAAGATAAATTAAAGAGTTTCAAGTTTTTTTTAAAGCCAAAATATAGATAGAATGAAATCATTCCTTTGGATATTCCACACTGTCTTTAGCTATTCCATCTCCTTCCTTATTGCCACATCATCATCTTTATCTATTTGTCAGATCCCCAATATATGCCATGGGAAGGATCAAAGTCTATTTGTGCAGTGGGCTTAGAGGAGGATGGAATGCTACGAATTATATCATCAAGCTTTGAAATAATTTTATCTTGATTGATATCTGGATGACCATCTTAGCTTCAATCATGGATAAGCGTTGATTATACATTGTAGCTATGGTCTTTTGATTCTTTGAAAGATAAATAAGAATGTTTTTAATTGGAGCATCGGGATTTATCTCTTCATACTCGGGAATTGGAAGTAATTGAGTTCCCAGTTGAGTTTGAGGTTAGTCTTGAGGCTGAGCTTGCTGACTTGAAGAAGGATCTTGGGAAGATGTCGATTGGGTTGGTTTTGTAGGAGTTGGTTGAGTAGGATGAGTTCTATAAAGGGATGGAGGTTGTGGCACATTGTCTTTATTACGTTTCTTTCATTGTTCAAATGTTTGAATACGTTGAAGTGTATGCAACACAGTAGGAAAACACATTAGACTCAATGTTTTAGAACCCACTTATCATACGATTAGATTCTCGGTTTCAAGAGCTGGAATTTGCAAATGAGTAAGAATATGAGTGATGTAAGCTCTGTAGTACATTATACGTAGTCGGGATTGATTGAAATGCAAAAATTCCTTTATTATGTGTAGTGCCCAATTTATCTTTTTTTTCCCCAAATTGCTTAAAGTGCTTGAAAGTCTCTATGATATTCTTGATCATAATTCCCGGTACAAGGATTGATTATATAGGTTAAAGCACGATAAATACATGAACCATAGGTCCTAGCTTAATGGCTTTGAGTTCAGTGAGATCATTGGAGAGAAGTTGACGAGTAATCTCATCACGGCCCAATCTATCGCACTCGATTTCAAACAATTATTTTCCTTTTGGATGGATATTGAAGAATTTGACTAAGTCTAGCCGGTGTGAGATAAATATGCACTCAACATACAATTATATGTAAGGTATTTTCATTCTGGGTTTTTTATTGCTCAAGATTCATATTTTTAAAGAAAAGTTTAAGTAGCAAGGGATATATTGACATTTTTAGTTGTATATGAAAGAAGAGATTCATGACCATTATTTTGAATCATTGGAAGTACTTCATATGATTCAAAATCAGCAAATTTCATGAACGAACCTTTGAATATACGAGTATAGTTAATCTTTTTGAATCTATCCTTAACCGTTTGACTTAATAACCATGATTCAATTTGTGATTTTGATGATCTGGTTGATGAAGAAGCTTTCTTTGCCCTTTTTGTGCCATTTGTTGTGAAATAGATTTGAATTTTTTTACTTTCGGAGAGTTAGGGCTACTAGGAATTTCGATTTTTGAATGAAATAAGTGAAATGAGGTGGACGAGGAAGTGCCAGCACATATATAGTAATTTTTCAATAGATTTAGTCGACTAAGTTGGAAGATTCAGCCGACTGTATGTTCCAGATTTATAACTCGAGAGCAGGTTTGATGATTCAGTTGATTGGCTGATTATATTCAGTCGACTGAGTTGCAGGAAAAATTATCTTGAGGGTTTTCGCTTTGAATTTAGTTGACTAGTTAAAGAGGTTTAGTCTCCTGGTTAAATGTGATTTTGAACCCGAGAGTTGAAGGCAATTTTTAGTCGACTAATGAAGGTTCGACACAAACAACAATTTTATTGATAAATGATTATTTATACATAAATATAAAAATGTATTTTCTAAAAGAACTAGTTAAAAATTTATCTATATGATGGTGAGTTAGATTTTCTTGGATTTTCACTCTTCTCCTTGTTATATCCTTCATTAGCATCATCGTTTTCATCCTAAGTATTTGGCAAATAGAGAGGTCGTTTGGACTTTGATTCCATGAAGTCCATGATGAGGAAGGACGAGGAGAACGTTGGTGTACATCGGGCTGAATGGATCCACAAACCTTTATAGTGATTTGTTCGAGAAAGCTTAAACAAGGTGCTGTGAATTCTTACTTGAAATAAAGTTCACGCTGAAGCTCCAATTTTTGACGTTGGTAATGATGAATATTGTTTATCTTTTCTTTAGTTAATGGAGAAACGATCATCGGTTGTTTTCACTTTTTACTATCCGGTGTATAATCGATATGATAAATTGACCATTTATGGACTAGATCATGTCATGGGATTGGAGCTTGAATTTTTGGTGACGTTGGTGATGATGGTGAAGATTTAGTTAATGGTAGAGTAAAATTGATTGAAGAAAGATGATTGCTTGAAGACAATTTCTTTTTGATAATATATGTTTATATCTGTTTTATAAAAAATAAGTATAAAGCTTGTGTTTTAGTTGCCTATTCCTTAATTTTAGGAATTTGCTTTGTGGTTTAGAGATAACTTAGAATGTGAACCTGTAATTAAGTTTATAATTATATTTTAAAAATTAGTGGCTTAAGTTAATTAGCTCAAAAATGTGGTATATAAGTATATTGCAGTTTTCTAAGTAAAAGCGCATGTCTACTTTTCAAGCCACCAGGATTTAAGTCCCAGTTGATGCAAAAATTCAAAATTTTGCTTTTAGACAAAATATTTTATAGATCTTTAAACGATATTATTCCTAGTTCTCTTATTAGATTTACAAATATATTCTCAATTAACCATTTAGTAAAGATGTCTACTATTTGATTTTCTGATGTAACAAATTCTAAGGTTACTATATCTTTTTCAATGTTGTCACGTAAAAGTGATGACATATATTAATATGTTTAGTTTCGGAATGATTAACTGGATTTTTAGATAAATTTATTGCACTAGTATTATCGCAATAGATTGTTGATTTTGATAAATTTACATTAAAATCTTTTAAGTGTTTGTTGCATGTATATAATCTAAGCACAAGCCAATGCGGCTGATATATATTCAGCTTCACATGTAGATAGTGAAACACAATTTTGTTTCTTGCTGAACCAGGATACTAGTGATTTTCCAATAAAATGACAAGTACCACTTGTAATTTTTTGATCCATCTGTGATCCTTCAAAATCAACATCACTTTAGGATACTAATTCTAAAGAACCATCTTTCGGATAAAAAATTCTAAAATCCTTAGTATTGCTTAGATAATGCAATATATGTTTTACTGCTCGCAAATGTGATTCCTTTAGATTGGATTGAAATCACGCACATAAAAATACACTCATTGTTATATCTGGTCGACTAGCTGTTAAGTATAATAATGATTCTATCATACTACAATATAATTTTTGATCAAAACTTTTTCCATTTTCATCTCTATCGAGATTTGTTGTTCTACTCATAAGAGTTGTTTTTGCATAAGTGTTTTACATTCCAAAACGTTTAATTAAAATTTTACAATATTTTTCTTGATTTATAAAGATACCATTAGATAACTGTTTGATATATAGACCAAGAAAATAAGATAATTCTCCCATATGGGACATTATAAATTCCTTCGTCATAATTTCTGAAAATTCTTTTCCTAATTTTTCATTGGTATAACTAAAAATAATATTGTCTATATATATATATATATATATATCTAAATTATTAATGTATCCTTTTTAGCTCGTTTTGTAAATAATGTCTGATCAACCTTTCCAATTTAAAATCCTAAACTAATAGGATAATTTGTAAAACATTCATACCAGGCATGAGGTGCTTGTTTTAAACCACATAAAAATATTTTCAATTTATATGCACAGTTAGTGTATTTTTCATGAAAAAATAAAGGATTTTGTTTAACATAAACATTTTCTTTTATATATCAGTTTAGGAAAGCAGTTTTTACATCCATTTGATAAAATTTAAAATTATGAAAACAGGCATATGCTAGTAAGATACGAAATGCTTCTAATCTGGTGATCGGAGAAAAGGTTTATTTGTAGTGTATTCCTTCTTCTTAATTATATCCTTATGAAACAAGTCATGCTTTATTTCTAGTTATATTTCCTAATTCATCAGCTTTGCTTTTATAAACCCATTTTGTGCCGATGACAGCTTGATCGCTTAGTCTAGGAACTAATTCCCAAACTTCATTGCGTTCAAATCGATTAAGTTCTTCTTGCATAGCTGTAATCCAGTTTTCATCAATAGATGCTTCTTCTGGATTTTTAGGTTATATATTAGGATTTTTGGGTTATATATTAGAAAGAAATGCAACGTGACTTACTAGATTTTATTCATTTCGGGTTCTTACATTTGAAATTACATTTCTAATAATATTTTGAATTGGGTTATCCTGCAATATTTTCGGTGGAGATCTTAATTCATTATTATTTTAAACAATGTTTTCATCTTCTCTATTATGAACAATGTTTTCATCTTCTCCAGTATTTTGATTGGAATTTGCAACTTCAGTATTATCTTCATTCATATTTTGACTATTATTCTCATTTTCTATGTTAGTAGAAATTGTATTATTATTATTATGAATAACGTTTTCATCTTCTCTAAAGTTGTGAATAAATTTTTCATCTTCTTTAGAGCTTTTACTTATTAAAATTTCATTACTGTATTGATTTTGATTAATATTTTTGTCAAAAGATACGCGAAACGTTCTTCTATTTTACTTGTTCTTTTATTGTAAACATGATCTTTGCTTTGATCAGAATATCCTTGGAATGTTCCTTTATCAGATTTTGAATCAAAATTTCCCAACTTATCCTTAGTGTTTAAAACAAAGCATCATGACCCAAAAAATTTTGAAATATGAATTTTTTTCTGTCATTAAATAGTTCATATGGAGTATTTTTTATAAGCGATCGAATAGAAACATGATCTAAAACATAACAGACTGTTGCAACAGTGAAACAACCCAAAATTCCTCGTAAAGGAAAGTACGGATTGGTTTGAGAACAACACTCATCAGAACACAAACAGAAGGATATTACATTGCTTATTACAACAATTACATCAGAGTACAAGAACATTCAAGAGTTGGAATAAATATTACACATTGGAAATACTATATTAGAGATTTAAATTACATTAAAATAGCAGCGGAAAAATAATAAAAAATACAACTGAAAGAAATACACGGATACAGTGGTTAGCCATATGGAAAATAGGGGCACCCAGAGTTTAGGTTAAAACAATAAACTCTGGGTCAGTCGTGGGACTGGTGTGAGAACTAAAACAGTTGTTAATCTTTACTTTTAAAGGTGGGGATATCATGGAACCACACCGTATAACACGGAACGGGTTTACTCCACATGAATCTTAGTCTAGAATAAAATAACACAATGCATTTTTTGAAAAATGAAGCTATTATAAGACTCAGTTACCATCACATAATGCAACGCAAGCCGGAGGATAGAGTTTTCCCTTATAATAGCCGAATATGCTTGGTACGTATAAAACAAGTTTATTTTGATACTACTATAAGTGCATAGTGTTAAAAACAACTTCGAATATAAATGTATCAATCATAGACGACATGGGTACCATATATCATGTTGCCATACTAGTTGTACAATCAAAACCGTACGGTGTCGTATTGGAAGTTGGATTTCCATCATGAACTAAGACAAGAGATAGTCCTTACCGAATTCGAGATAATCAAGCCTATGTCTCAGGATTCAGACTCAGGTGAGCCCTAGGAAGCACCAGGGACGGTCATCCGTCGATGATTGGCAATACCATAAACTATATGTTAGCCTGCCCTATAGGTCATAAAATAACCTGGTCAGTACTGTCGACCATAACAATATCCGAGGCACCTCTCTATCCATCAAGTAGTAATAAGCAACATCCATATGAGTAAAATGCCAGGGCTTGTAAACACTGGCACCCCTCCTAGATAGAAACTAACATATGTCCATTTGCCTGGGGTCCTTCTCCCGTTTCTGGTTCATACCGGGGTGTGAGGCTCGCGAAGTAACGCCATACACAAAGCTATGCTAATTAAAGCTGTGCTTGATCATCAACCACAAGGCTTTGCTTTTCAACAAAAGCCTTGCTCATTTGCATCTTAGCATACCACATTGTCAATCCATACCTTACCATTGATTTCTGCCAATATAAAAAATCTAAGCTCGTATGTCTTAGAGAAGGGTGTTTAGCAAGAGAATATATTCTCCACCACCAAACAGATATATATTTAGCAGAGATCATCTAATACAACATAAAGGAATACATCGTCAGGCATACCATCCATTTACAAGTCCATTCTGGGTCTGAACGAAACCGGAGGCACCTTATTCCTCGTCCCGTATATCCAATACAAAAGAGAGGCCCTCGCATATCCATCGATCTCCAAGCACGTTTGGACTATCACCACTTATTACCTTGTCTTTGGTGTACGGCCCAATCAAGACATCAGTAATCATCCAAACGATGTGAAGAACTCCGGTCTTCAACCACCGTCTTCATCTTCGACTCTTGATCGTCGTAGTAATTATTCTGAATGGGTTAAACCCGGTCTTTCCGAATAACTCGCGTATTTTATAATCAAGTGCTATAAAAACACATCCTACGTCTTATTCCAATTCAGAATATTCTTTTAAATAAAATATTCACATTATAAATCTAGTTTAAGATTCATTAAAACCCTAATTCAGTTTTAAACTCAAAAATCATTACTTAATGATTATTCACTTTTAAGAAATTAATCTTATCTTTAATTGGGTTAAAGAAACAATGTCATTTAAAACACAGTTCACGATAAACCCAAAATCATCTTCTGTTAAATATGGAATCTTCACAGAAATCAGATCAATATATAATCGATATAAATTTCCATATAAGACTAATAATATAAATGGAATAACGGCAAAGCCTTTTAAATTCCATATATAGTAACAGTCTTCATTCACAGAAGCTCATCTCGACTATTTCCAAATCGAATTCCATTCAATTCCAATTTCTTATATTAAATTAGAAAACTTTACTTTGGAAATTTCCATTTAAATCTTAAGAAAAGATTTATAAATTCCAAATTAAATTTTCACTGTTAATTGGGTTAAAGAACAAATGTCGTTTAAAAACACCGTTCACGATAAACCCAATTCACATTTTATTTTATTCCAATTACTAAATATAATTGGAAACTCTAATAATCTTAATTAAAAGATTTATAAATTCCAAAATTATATTCTATCTAATTCCAATTAAATATTAATTTGACAACTTCATTAAATCTTATTTAAAAGATTTATTCTTTTCTAATCGGGGCCAAAATCCAATTTATTCTCTTTAATTCCAATTAAATATTAATTAAATGGATTTTTATTCTAGTTAATAACTAGTTCATTTTTGATAAAAATATATTTTTATCTTTATAAAATTGGAATTTTCATCCAAATTCTTTCCAAATCATTTACTATGATTTTACATAATTTTCCATTTTTTTAATAAATTTAATATCGCCCGTACAGTCGATTTCCAGTATCGGCCACCGAACGACATCCATAGCGACCTTTTCTGAAATTGATTTAGACATATTTCCAAATCTAACCATTATATTTCAATTCTCTTATATTCATTTGAAAGCTCTTTTCGATACGAACCCAACGGTTCCAGTTTAAGGAGAATCCGACGATCGGATCTCCCGTTACATCCATTTGAAGTTAATGGTCGAAATTCTCAAATAGTCGCTGCGCGGCGCGTTCTATTCAAGCCATTAATTATATATAATACATATATTATATTATATATATAATTCATCGATTTCCTTTACAACGTATTTTATTAATTGTTTATAAATTCGTTTTAAAACGATTTTAACTTCATTTTCAATTTTAAATCAAAAGTGAATATTCTATATCTTTATCATATTTAAATGATAATATTTTCAGAATATTAAATTTTGAAATCTCATCTTTTTTGATACTCATTTTAAAATGAATCCAATCAATCGATAAACCCGTTCGGGTTAAAAAGGCGTTTCTATACTTAACCAGACTTCATAATTTTATATTTTTGTGTCCATTCAAATACGGACATCAAAATCATAATCATATTCTTCACCGTATATTATTTTAAAATATTGTTTATTTTAAAATATTCTTTACTTTAAATTATTCTTTATTTTAAGATAATCTTTATATTAAAATAGTCTTTTACATTAAAATATTTTTACATCGAAATGTCCTTTACCATAAAAAAATGTTTCTTTGCAATTAAAAGTGATTCTTTTACATAAAATGTTTATTTACATTAAAAATGTTTGATTACATTAAAATGATACTTATATTTTGTTGGCAATTCTATTTCAACAAAATGACTAAAAAGCGACAACTTCATTTTGTTAACAATTCTATTTTAACAAAATGAATTAAAATGATAACTTTATTTTATTTACAATAATCTAATTCAACAAAATTGAGATTTTTGTTTTGACACAAATCTATTTAACAAAAATGTTATTTTTGTTTTGACTATTCCATTTCAAAAAAAATGATATTTTGGTTTCAATTGTTTTATTTCAACAAAAATGTATATTTTAATTCTAAAATGTCTTTTTAATAAAACATTATTTATTTCTGAATCGGAATGCGACTCAATCAATTATCATATAATTTCGACTATATGGATTTCACACATCACATGTGTGCACAATATTGATAAATAATCAACAAACAGTCCATTCACAACCAGAGTGAAATTTACAACTGTGTGAGCATTAAAATAAATAAATAACGCTCATCAAAGGCTATCAATCCATCGATTGACATACAACTAAATATTGGGACTAGCGTATGTCAAATATCATCCCAATACCCATGTGGGTTTTCAAACAACAGTTTATTTAAATGAATTATTGGTTAAGAAATTTAACCAATTTTCACTGTTCAAATTATAAATGAATGTTTGTAATTTAATTTCACTGTCCTATTAATATTAACATTTTTAATGTGTTAAACTTTTCACATCACAAACAACTTGCAATACAGTCAATTTAAATCGTCCATGGTTTGTGGACGAGGGAGGTGATCTAATAAGCACTGTATACAGTTTATAATGATTAAACTGATAAAAATCTAAACTGGCAATTCTATATATTTTTTAGTTGTAAAAATAAATAAATAACAGTGCAGAAATTTTAGTGAGGATTTCTCACCTTTGGATTCCACTCCGTCATTCTTTAGCGGACGATTTGATTCCATTCTACTTCCAGTCAGTTCCATCGAAATCTGTTTCACGCGGTATATATATTAAAAATACCATTTTTAATCAACAATCCGTATAAATAAAAATCACATTTTTATTACGCTATATATGTTAAAAATCATATTTTTAATTCAATTTCATATATATAAAAAATCATATATTTTCCTATGACAATGCTTTTTCATTCAAAAACACTGCTATTTTTATTTTCAAACAAAGATTTTTATTTTTCAAAAATGCTAATTTTATTTTAAAAGCAATGCAAATTTTATTTTCTAAAAACCATGTATATTTATATATTTTATAAGCCATGTATATTTATATACTTTATAAACCATGCTCTTTTTATTTTGCAAACCATGCTCTTTTTATTTACAAAAACAATGCTAATTCTTTTTACATACAAAAACAATGCCAATTCTTTTTAGATACAAAAACAATGCATATTTTTGTTTTCAAAGAAATACTATTTTATTTTTCAAAACAGTGCTATTTTATGTTTTATAAACCTTTGCCAATTTTATTTACAAAACTTAGTAAATTTTATTTTATATTACTTTGTCAAATTTATTTAAAAAACTTTGTAAATTTTATTTACTAAACTTTATAAATTATATTTACAAAACTTTGTCAATTTTATTTACAAAACTTTGTAAAATTTATTTTACACAAAAAAATCAGGTTTTTAAAACAATTTAATCCTAAGTCTGAAAAAGAAATGCTCACTGTTCCCACCGTTGCTTAATGGGACACAAGAAACCCTTCTGTAAAAAATTGCGCCTTCTTCATCATTCACAATAGTAATCCAAACCCATCCTAGTCGCTTGAAACCCCACGCCCTCGCACGCTAACGCCACCACCAAAGCATCAACAGATTCCGCCCTAAGCTGCGCCTCATCACCAGCAGTCTGCGCCCCAAAGCCCTCGCCACTCGGTGGTCCCTACGTTGATGAAAAGGGGTGCAAATGATGATGATTTCGTCACCAATTCCAGTCGCCAGAGGCCAAAGTAACTCATCACCCCCGTTTAACCTGAAGAGCTCGCTTAGCTCGACGTTTTCCCCTTTGAGACCTCCCTGATTTGATGTGTGGATTTCTAGAAAAAGGATGAAGAAGATCGGAGCTCCCCATCCATCAAAATGAAAGAGGCAGCTGTCTGTATTGTAGTGTATTAGGGTTAGGTATTACGTATTTATACTGTATTTTTGTTTTATTTTAATTATTTAATTCCATTTAATTTCAATATAACTCCTATATCGTTCCGGACTCCAAATCGAACCCAACGAGTGTCGCCCTTAGCCAAATATCCGCGTTTCAGATATAATGAAACATGTTCGTAACCCAATTCGGCTGTTATGATCAGTTTTTATCAAAATTAAAATATAAAACAATATGTATTTAATTTTAAACTACATTTTAAATTACCGGGGCCACATACTGACTCCGAAAATTTTAGAAAAATTATTTCAAGTTATGTTTTGAGGATGCAGTCCTAAAAAAACTATTTCGTCGAATATGGAGACCGTTTGAAAAATGGCCATTTTTTAGTCGATCCAAATTGACTGAAATTGACAAAATACGTTTTCTTTTGCCATGCTCACATATTAATTCCAAAAATTATGAAAATTGGAATCTAGCAATAATTTGACATTCCGGATCCAACAAAAGTGGTTTCGTCGAAAATGGAGGTCGTTGGTAGAATTGCTATTTTTAATATTAAAAAAAATATAAATTCCATAGCGACTTTTCTGAATTTTAAACTAGGCAAAACTTTTGATTCCCGTTATGAAATTTCAATTATTCAGATTCGTTGGAAAGATATTTTTAAACAAATTTAAATATTTTTGGTTTTACGGAAATCCTCTTTATTTTTTATCCTATACATTCATTTGAAATTTGAAATCGAATTTTCAGACTGCCGCGCCATTTCAGGCTCATTATATTGTTAAAATAAAATTATTCATTCTAACTTTGATTTAAATAAATTTTCCATCATTATTATTTAAAATAAGAAATTTCAAATATTTAAAATCCATTAAATTTGCTAAAATAAAAAATTTAAATTGGTTCTGATTTTCTAGGCTGTTACAATCTCCTCCACTTAAAATCTTTTCGTCCTCGAAAAGGAACGGAGCTGAAAGTTGTTTAACTAACCAACTCAACTTTCAATTCTAATCAATTTTCAATTCAGTTCAATTTTAAATTCGATTTAGCTAAATTTATCATTCATTCACATATTGGTTAAATTAATGATCATTCTAATATTTTAATTAGTTAAACTAATTATCAAACATCTCAACCAGCAATCAATTAGGTGATTAACTATTTAAATATATATCTTTTATATATAGTCAAAAATCATATTTTTAGTGCAAATCACAATAATAAACCCTATCAGTTTTGGTTCTCACACCAGTCAATGGAAATATATAGATATACCACTTTCGAAACTCGAACACAAATACTGATGATGGAGCTCCATCATCAGAATCATGCCCGAGCGACTAGAGTGTGATTTTATATCTATCTAGTATATTTGAGGCTTCGTATACATGTAACATATATTAGAAATCTGTATATACTTGATTGCCCAAATCAATTTAAAATAAAATATTAAAATACGTAGAATAAGGTTTAAATTTTCAAAACAAAATTTGTTTTCATTTTTATTTTAAAAATAACACTCTTCAAACTCGTTCTGGGACACTATTGATCCCATCTCTAACAAGTCATTCTTATTGGATATTACTAATCCAATCTCTGATGAATTCTTTCGTTTAGTTCTAATGTGTCTTGTTCTCAAGCTCTATAAACTAAATCTCTGATACCAAATGAAACGACCCAATCTTCGCCGTAAAGCAAAGTACGGATTGCTTTGAGAACAACACTCATCAGAACACAAACAGAAGGACATTTCATTGCTTATTACAACAATTACATCAGAGTACAAGAACATTCAAGAGTATGAATAAATATTACACATTGGAAATATAGCATTAGAGATTTAAATTACATTTAAATAGCAGCGGAAAAATAATACAAAATACAACTGAAAGAAATACACGGATACAAAGCTTTTCGAATATCGCTTCAGCTATAAATCAGGATCCTGTGAATAAATATATGCAAAACCACAACAACTAGCTAACCGTGTGGAAAATAGGGCAACAAGAGTTTAGGTTAAAACAATAAACTCCAGGTGACTTGGGACTGGCGTGAGAACTAAAACAGTTGTTAATCATTATTTTTAAAGGTGGGGATATCATGGTACCACACCGTATAACACGGAACAGGTTTACTCCACATGAATCTTAGTCTAGAATAAAACAACGCAATTCTTTTTTTTTGAAAAATGAAGCTATTATAAGACTCAGGTCCCATCACACAATGCAACGCAAGCCGGAGGATAGAGTTTTCCCTTATAATAGCCAAATATGCTTGGTATGTATAAAAGAAGTTTATTTTGATATTACTATAAGTGCATAGTGTTAAATACAACTTCATAAAAAATGTACCAATCATAGACGACATGGGTACCATATATCATGTCGTCATACTAGTTCTACAATCAAAACCATACGGTGTCGTATTGGAAGTTGGATTTCCGTCATGAACCTAGGAAAGAGATAGTCCTTACCGAATTCGAGACAATCTAGCCCATGTCTTAGGACTCAGACTCAGGTGAGCCATAGGAAGCGCCCGGGCTGGTCATCCGTCAATGATTGGCAATACCATAAACTATATGTTAGCCTACCCTATGGGGCATAAAATAATCTAGTCAGTAATGTCGACCATAACAATATCTGAGGCGCCTCTCTATCCATCAAGTAGTAATAAGCAACATCCACATGAGTAAAATGCCAAGGCTTGTAAACGCTGACAACTAGAAACTAACATATGTCCATTTCCCTAGGGCCCTTATCCCGTTTCTGGTTTATACTGGGGTGTGAAGCTCGCGAAGTAACGCTATACACAAAGCTATGATAATTAAGCTATGCTTTGATCATCAACCACAAGGATCCGCTTTTCAACAAAAGCCTTGCTCATTTGCATCTTAGCTTGCCACATTATCAATGCATACCATACCATTGATTTTTTCCAATATATAACCTCTAATCCCGTACATCTTAGAGAAGGGTGTTTAGCAAGAGAATAAATTCTCCGCCACCAAACAGATATATATTTAGCAGAGATCAACGAATACAACATAAAGGAATACAACGTCAGACATACCATCTGTTTACAAGTCCGTTCTGGGTCTAAACGAAACCGAAGGCACCTTATTCCTCGTCCCATATGTCTAATACAGGAGGGAGGCCCTCGCATATCCGTCGATCACCAAGTACGATTGGACGATCACCACTTATTACCATGTCTTGGTGTACGGCCCAATCAAGACATCAGTAATCATCCAAACGATGTGAAGAACTCCAGTCTTCAACCACCATCTTCATCTTCGACTCTTGATCGTCGTAGTAATTATTCAAAATGGGTTAAACCCGGTCTTTCCGAATAACTCGCATATTTTAAAATCAAGTGCTATAAAAACACATCCTACGTCTCATTCAAATTTAGAATATTATTTTAAATAAAATATTCACATTATAAATCTAGTTTAAGATTCATTAAACCCTAATTCAGTTTTAAACTCGAAAATCATTACTTAATGATTATTCACTTTTAAGAAATTAATCTTATATTTAACTAGGTTAAAGAACCGTTGTCATTTAAAACACAGTTCACGATAAACCCAAAATCATCTTCCATTAAATATGGTATCTTCATAGAAATCAGATCAATATATAATCGATATAAATTTCCGTATCAGGCTATTGGTATAAATGGAACAACGGCAAAGCCTTTTAAAATCCATATATAGTAACGGTCTTCATTCACAGAAGCTCATCTCGATTATTTCCAAATTGAATTCCATTCAATTCCAATTTCTACTATTAAATTGGAAAACTTTACTTTGGAAATTTCCATTTAAATCTTAATAAAAGATTTATAAATTCCAAATTATATTTTCACTATTAGTTGGGTTAAAGAACAAATGTTGTTTAAAAACACCATTCATGATAAATCCAATTCACATTTTATTTTATTCCAATTACTAAATATAATTGGAAACTATAATAATCTTAATTAAAAGATTTATAAATTCCAAATTATATTTTATTTAATTCCAATTAAATATTAATTGGACAACTTCATTAAATCTTATTTAAAAGATTTATTCTTTTCTAATCGGGGTTTAAGAAAAATGTTATTAAAGACACAGTTCACGACAACCCAAAATCCAGTTTATTCTCTTTAATATTAATTAATTGGATTTTTATTCTAGCTAATAACTAGTTCATTTTTGATAAAAATATATTTTTATCTTTATAAAATTGTAATTTTCATCCAAATTCTTTCCAAATCATTTACTATGATTTTACATAATTTTTCCATATTTTTAATAAATTTAATATCGCCCGTACAGTCGGTTTCCAGTATCGGCCATCGAACGGCATCCATAGCGACCTTTTATGAAATTGATTTAAAGCTATTTCCAAATCTATCCATTAGATTTCAAATCTCTTATATTCATTGGAAAGCTCTTTTCGATACAAACCCAACGGTTCTGGTTTTAGGAGAATCCGACGGTCGGATCTCCCGTTACATCCATTTGAATTTAATGGTCGAAATTCGCGGACGGTCGCTGTGCGGAGCTTTCTATTCAGGACATTAATTATATATATATATAATATATTATATTATATATATATGTTTCATCGATTTCCTTTACAACGTATTTTATAAATCGTTTATAAATTTGTTTTAAAACGATTTTAACTTCATTTTCAATTTTAAATCAAAAGTGAATATTCCATATCTTTATCATATTTAAATGATCTCAAAATATTAAATTTTGACATATCCTCATTTCGATATTCATTTTAAAATGAATCCAATCAATTGATAAACCCATTCAGGTTAAAATGGCGTTTCAATACTTAACCATGCTTCATATTTTTATATTTATGTGTCCATTCAAAGACGACATCAAAATCATAATCTTATTCTGCATTGTATATTATTTAAAAATATTGTTTATTTTAAAATATTCTTTACTTTAAATTATTCTTTATTTTAAGATAATCTTTATATTAAAATAATCTTTTACATTAAAATGTTCTTTACATTGAAATGTTCTTTACCATAAAAGAAATGTTTCTTTGCAATTCAAAGTGATTCTTTTACATAAAATGTTTCTTTACATTATTTACATTAAAAATGTTTGATTACAATAAAATGATTCTTATATTTTGTTGGCAATTCTATTTCAACAAAATGACTAAAAAGCGACAACTTCATTTTGTTAACAATTCTATTTTAACAAAATGAATTAAAATGATTACTTCATTTTATTTACAATAATATAATTCAACAAAATTGAGATTTCTGTTTTAACACAAATCTATTTAACAAAAATGTTATTTTTGTTTTGACTATTTCATTTCAACAAAAAATGATATTTTGGTTTCAACTATTTTATTTCAACAAAAATGTAAATTTTAATTCTGAAATGTCTTTTTAATAAAACATTATTTATTTTTGAATCGGAATGCGACTCAATCAATCACCATATAATTTCGATTATATGGATTTCATACATCGCATGTGTGCACAATAATGATAAATAATCAACAAACAATCCATTTACAACCAGAGTGAAATTTACAATTGTGTGAGCATTAAAATAAATAAATAACGCGCAGCACAGGCTGTCAATCCATCGATTGACATAAAACTAAATATTGGGACCAGTTTATGTAAAATATCATCCCAATACCCGTTTGGTGTTTTCAAACAACAGTTTATTTTAATAAATTACTGGTTAAGAAATTTAACCAATTTTCACTGTTCAAATTATAAACGAATGTTTATAATTTAATTTCAATATCCTGTTAATATTAACATTTTTAATGTGTTAAACATTTCACATCACAAACAACATGCAATACAGTCAATTTAAACCGTCCATACTTTGTGGACAAGGGAGGTGATTTAACCGGCACTGTATACAGTTTATAATGATTAAACTGATAAAAAACTAAACTGGCAATTCTATATTTTTTTTCAGTTGTAAAAATAAAAATAACAGTGCAGAAATTTTAGTGAGGAGTTCTCACCTTTAGATTCCACTCCCTCATTCTTTTGCGGACGATTGGATTCCGTTCTACTTCTAGTCAGTTCCATCGAAATCTGTTTCACATGGTATATATATTAAAAATCCCATTTTTAAACAAGGATCTGTATAAATAAAAATCACATTGTTATTACGCTATATATATTAAAAATCATATTTTTAATTCAATGTCATATATATAAAAAATCATATATTTTCCTATGACAATGCTTTTTCATTCAAAAACACTGCTATTTTTATTTTCAAACAAATTTTTTTATTTTTCAATAATGCTAATTTTATTTTAAAAGCAATGCAAATTTTATTTTTTTTAAAACCATGTATATTTATATATTTTATAAACCATGCATATTTATATATTTTATAAACCATGCTCTTTTTATTGCAAACCATGCACTTTTTATTTCAAAAACAATGTTAATTATCTTATTTACAAAAACAATGCTAATTCTGTTTACATACAAAAACAATGCCAGTTCTTTTTACATACAAAAACAATGCATATTTTTGTTTTCAAAACAATACTATTTTATTTTTCAAAATAATGATATTTTATGTTTTATAACCCTTTGCCAATTTTATTTACAAAACTTTGTAAATTTGGTTTTATATAACTTTGTAAATTTTATTTACAAAACTTTGTCGATTTTATTTACAAAACTTTGTTAATTTTATTTTCCAAAAAAATTAGGTTTTTAAAATAATTTAATCCTAAGTCTGAAAAAGAAATACTCACTGTTCCCATTGTAGCTTACTGGAATACAAAAAGCCCTTCTGTAAAAAACTGCGCCTTCTTCATCGTTCACAACAGGAATCCGAACCCATCCTTGTCGCTTGAAACCCCACGCCCTCGCACGCCAACGCCACCACCGGAGCATCATCAGATTCTGCCCTAAGCTGCGCCTCAACACCAACAGTAACCGCCCCAAAACCCTCACCACTCGGTGGTCCCTATGTTGATGAAACGGGCGCTAACGGTGGTGATTTCATCACCAGTTCCGGTCACCAAAGGCCAAAGTAACTCATCACCTCCGTTCAACCTGAAGAGCTCGCTTAGCTCGACGTTTTCCCCTTAGAGACCTCCCCGATTTGATGCGTGGATTTCTAGAAAAAGAATGAAGAAGATCGGAGCTCCCCATCCATCGAAATGAAGGGGATGGCTTTCTGTATTGTAGCGTATTATGGTTAGGTATTGCGTATTTATACTATATTTTTGTTTTATTTTAAATTATTTAATTCCATTTAATTTCAATATAACTTCTGCATCGTTCCGAACTCCAAATTCGAAACTAACGAGTGTCTCCCCTAGCCAAATACCCCCATTCCGGACACAATGGAAGATGTTTCATAACCCATTTCGGCTGTTACGATTAGTTTTTATCAAAATTAAAATACAAAACAATATATATTTAATTTTAAACATACATTTTAAATTACCGGGGTCACATACTGACTCCGAAAATTCTAGAAAAATTATTTCTTGTTATGTTTTGACGATGTGGTTCTAACAAAACTATTTTGTCGAATTTGGAAACATTTTAAAAATGGTCATTTTCTGGTCGATCCAAATTGACTGAAATTGACAAAAACATGTTTTCTTCTGCCATGCTCACATATTAATTCCAAAAATTATGAAATTTGGAATCTAGCAATAATTTGATATTCCGGATCCAACAAAAGTGGTTTCATCGAAAACGGAGGTCGTTGATAAAATGGCTATTTTTAATATTAAAAAATATATATATATATTCCATAGCGACTATTCTGAATTTTAAACTAGGCATGACTTTTGATTCCCATTATGAAATTTCAATTTTTCAGATTCGTTGGAAAGATAACTTTAAATAGATTTAAATAATTTTGGTTTTACTGAAATCTGCTTTATTTTGAATCCTGTACATTCATTTGAAATATGAAATCGAATTTTCAAACTACCGCGCCATTTTAGGCTCGTTATATAATTAAAATAAAATTATTCATTCTAACTTCGATTTATATAAATTTTCCATCATTATTATTTAAAATAAGAAATTTTAAATATTTTAAATCCATTTAAATTGCTAAAATAAAAATTTTAAATTGGTTCTAATTTTTAGGGTTGTTACAAACAGCTTCTGCCTGGAAATGTTTAGGTAATGTGCTTCCATTTAGTAATGTTCTGGCACGTTCTTGTAATGTTCTGGTTTTCCATTCTACAACTCCATTTTGTTGTGGAGTTCTAGAAAACGAAAAATTATGAAAAATACCTTTCTTCTTACAATATTGATCAAACATTTCGTTTTCAAATTCTCCTCCATATCACTTCTTATTTTATTTTTTTTAAATCCTTTCAAATTCTGAATTTGTTTAATAAAAGTTTTAAAATGTTCAAAAGTATCACTTTTATTTTTCTATATATTGTCCAAGTATATCTAGAAGAATCATCAATAATTACAAACACATATCTACTATAATTTATGGATTGAACTTGGGTAGGCCAAAATAAACTCATATGAAGTAATTCCAACAGTTGTAATGTTGAAATGACCTTCTTAGATTTAAATGAAGATTTCGTTAATTTACCTAATTGACAAGCGTCACAAAGTTATTCGACTTTAAATTTCATATTTGGTAACCCTTTTACTAATTAATTCTTCGAAACTTTATTTATTATTTTTAAATTTATATGACAAAATCTTTTGTGTCATGGTCAAGGATCATTTTGTTCAGCTAATAAACACAAATCTGGATTGTTATTAATTTTCATATGAAAAATGTAAATAATTTTATCTTTATTTCCTTCAAAAATCAGATTTTGATTTTTGTCGAACGTTTATTTTCTGAAAAAGATATTTAACAACCCTTATCAAATAATTGACTAATACTAAGCAAATTATGTTTTTAATTTTTGACGAAGAAAACATCAATAATAAGAGGTAAATTAGATGTATTGTAGTTTTTCACATCGTCTTTGCCAATGATATATCCCTTGGAATTATCTACAAAAGTGACAGTTCCTCCTTTTGAGTAGATAATATTTGTCAACATCTCTTTGTCTCTTGTCATATGTTTTGAGCAACCACAAGCCAGTATCCATTTTCCTTTTTTCATAAGTGGGACCTGCAAAAAAAATGTAATGATGTTGGTACTTACTTCCCCCGTTAGGATCCTAAGATTTAGCTCTTAGGAAACCAAACCCATGAGGGTCCAGTGTTCCTTTTATAACTATAATTCTTATTTTTATGAGTACTTTCTAAGAATGATTATATATATTTATTCCTAGTCAAAAGATTATATGTTTTAGGAACCCATATGTTTATAGTTTTACAAACTGTTTTTGTAGCAGGTTTTTCTTTGTTGCTAGTTTTGATCTTTTATTCAATTTCTTCCTATGCCGAATATGAGCCTTCTTTTTATAACCTAATCCCTTTTTACTAGATGTAGGTTGAGAATTTTCTATAATTTTAGAAATTTTTTCTCTTCCATTGTTAAAATTAGAGATATTTTTAGTAATATAATCAAATTTTATTTTAAGACTAGAGTTATCTAATTCTACTATTTTAATCCTAGTTTTTAACTCATAATTTTCAGAAATAAGTGCGTTATTCTTTTCTTTTTGAGTTTCAATTTCTTGACTCAATAAAGAAAGTTGAGAAACTAGCATTAGAAAGAGATTGTTAAAGCTTTCTAATTTCTTCTTATAATATCTCTTTTTCATCTTTCAGCATGTCTCTTTTGAATTATGCGTTTTTCTGATCCTCTTTAGCTTGTTTATATTTTCTTTTGAAACTATTTCTAGATTCTAATAATTCTGAATTTATTTCTACCATTATAAGAAAAATCACTTACCTCATTATCTTTAGCGATGAAGCATACGTTAGCTTGTTCAGTGTCACTATCACTGTCACTATTTGATGATGATGAGTTTGAATGATCCTATGTTATAGAGAAAGCTTTCTTGTTGAATTTATCTTTCTTGTTTTTGATATTCTTTCTTTTTCTCTAGACAATACTTCTTCATATGGCCTTTCTTTCCATAGTTGTAGCATTCTAATACTGTGGCTGAT
Source organism: Allium sativum (assembly GCA_030737875.1). Classification (NCBI taxonomy): domain Eukaryota; kingdom Viridiplantae; phylum Streptophyta; class Magnoliopsida; order Asparagales; family Amaryllidaceae; genus Allium; species Allium sativum. The sequence goes on along the minus strand of CM060911.1, from coordinate 105,246,928 downwards.
GGTTTTGGTGAGTTATTATTGCTGGATTTTCTTTTGAAGATATCCTTATTTCCCTTTTCTATATTTCAAGAATTCCTAAATTTTTTTAGAAATGAAAGCCAGATCCTCCTCATTGTCAGAATCTGAATCTTTTTTTTCTCATCATATGAAATGCAAGAATATTTTTGTCTTGTGCATGGCTCTTTTTGCCTGCAAATTCACTTTATATGACATTAGATTTCCTATCAACTCTTCTGGGTTCATGGTCAAGAGATTATTAGCCTCTTCGATAGCTAAGCCTTCCTTTCCTATTCTTCCATTAACGAGTTTAGGATTTTAAATACTATATCAAAATAGAACATTTTTCTTCCAAACTTAGCAATGAATGATAAATATCCTAAAATCTAAAATACGTATCCTTGATATATTCATTTTCTTTCATTTTAAAATTATGAAACTGACTTTTAAGAATGGATATCTTGTTTTGTTTAACATTGTGTGACGACTCTGAACTTCTGTGGTACGAAAGTTAGGATAATCATAGAAGCATATCATAATTGAAACAATAACAGATCTCAGATAATATCAAAACATATAATCGTTGCAGCGGAAATGGGAATGTCAACACAATAATAACATCAGAGTACGCAGTACAGGATACACTTAGCAAAATAGAAGTCTAAACAAGGAAAGAAATAAGTCTCAATCTCCACCAAAATACATCAAAACTCCATAATGTCTAAATGTCTCAAGAAGAAAATAAAATGATAAAAGAAAAAGAGTCTTCATCTTCTTCCTTAACAAGCTCCTGTGACGGCCCGCCCCGCATCAGCCGACATTTCCAATGAAAGTGCGCTATGCCAATGCCCGACTAGCACAGGACGGTCACCAAAGAAAGGAAAGAAGGGAATTTGAACTAACAAGGAACCTGTAGAATGTCTCACGGCGCGTGGAATAAAAATATAATAATAACATACTTGACATAAAACAGGAGAGCAGTGCATAAGCTGGAAACTAAACCATAATAGCAACGGAAAATTCAAATATAGCTTATGTTCCACATCATCATTATTACAACTTTTCAAACTGTCTCTAAAGCAAAGTAAACGAAGAGTACACTACTAATGCCCAAAGTAGTGACTACCAATGACACAGGGAGAATACATATATATGTATATCATACGTGGGAACGTCCCGCTTGTCTCCGGATCTGCTACTCGTGCATAACCAGCAAACCTGTCTCTAGTCTGCCCGTTTAAGAGCATCCAGAGTAATAAGAAGAGACATAAAACTCTAGGTTAGACAAAAGTCTGGTATGAGCGATAAGCAGCAAAACAGAACAATAACAGGTATACTAAACCATACCTGGACCTGTATAACAACCCGTATTTTCAATAAACTGTTATAACATAAATCGAGGCAGAATTAAATTCAAAAATCAGAATCAGGGGAAACGGGCTATGCCATTGCGATCGTCTCGGAAAAATACGCGAAATAGAGTCCGAGTTTTCGAAAATCGGAGTCCGTATGACCCAGTTAAGGCCCATTGAAGTTTTCAGAAATTTTCATGCTAAAGACAGATTTAAATTTCAAATTAAAATCAGGGATTTGGGCTAATCAGGGTTAGGCGGGAAAATTCCCGCCAGGGGGCCCATGTCGACAGGCATGTCGACAGGGCACCCAGGGTGTCGACTGCCCTGTCGACAGCCCTGTCGACAGGGGGTGCCCAGGCAGTCCAGCCTGGTGCACCATTTCTGATTTGGGTTGGGTCAAGTGGCTTGGTTCTGGAGAATTCTAAGATCTGACGGGCCAAACCTAATCTAGGGTTAATCCTAGGGCCTAAAACACTCTAATTCTCTATAAATATACCCCTAATCCTACCCTAAAGCCTCATTAAACAAGCTTGCAACTAAACTATGCCAAATTGAAACCTCAAATGGCCTCCATCTAAAATCCCTAGCCTCCACCTTCCTCAAAGTTTAATCCTATGATGATATGATGATCATACAACCTTTTCTATGTTGTATGAATGCTTAATAACTTGCATACTTCATTAAGATGCAAGTTTGATTTGCTAAAGTTTGTGTTTTTGGGATTTTGCAAAAGGGTTTTCTTGTTTGAGGCTTTGTTTTGGTTTTTAAAAGGGCTTCTTCATCTTATTTGGTGGATTTGTGGCTTGTTTATATTTGTAAGCCCTCTTACCTTCACTTTACAAACTTTAAAGTTAATGCTTGGTGAAAGTTGAGATTTATGTGAGTTTAGTTGATTATGCATGCTTATGCGAACTCACTATGTCATGTTTTATGTGATTCATAAGTTATGCATGCATATGCGAGATTTCTATGCCATGTTTTACATGTTTTACAAGTTATGCATGCTTATGCGAGCTTATTATGTCATGTTCTACATGTTTCATGGGTTATGCATGTTTATGCAAGATCATCTTACCATGTTATGCAAGTTTAATGATTATGCATGTTCACCTTACCATGTTATGCAAGTTTAATGGATTATGCATGTTCATCTTGCCATGTTATGCAAGTTTAATGGATTATGCATGTTCACCTTACCATGTTATGCAAGTTTAATGGATTATGCATGTTCATCTTGCCATGTTATGCAAGTTTAATGGATTATGCATGTCCACCTTACCATGTTATGCATATTTAATAAGCTATGCATGTTTATGCGAATTCACCATGACATGATTTGCAAGTTTAACATGTATGCACGTTTATTATGACATGAGAAGTTCACCATGTATGTTATGCCAAGTTACCTTTTATACCCTTATACGTTATGACGAATATGTAAGCGAGATAGTGACGTTGGGAGGGTTTGGGTAAACTTAAAAATACATGAAACTAAAAGATTGGGAATTTACCTATTAAGTTAGGTCTACCCCTTGGGAATTTACCTATTAAGTTAGGTCTACCCAAGTATATGTTAACTTGTAAATATGTTTTGAAGTGGACATGACATTAGATAACATGATATGGCCAACTCGAGGTTAGACCTAGTTGTGGTGTAAATCTTCCCAGGTAACCACAACGTGGGGCCTAATGTGGGTAGTTGGTCATGTTGCACCATAAGACCCGAGGTTAGACCTAGACGTGGTGTAAATCTTCCCAGGTAACCACGGATGTCTAATGTGAGAGGTTGGGTGCGTTAAGTAATTAATGCCTCATGATTAGGGTTAAGTCATGGCCCACTAATACTTAACCAATAATGGGGATGCGAGGATTAGATGGGGGTAAGTGGTTACACTTAGCTAATCTAATCCAGGTTTAGTGAGGGGTTAAAACCACACTTAACCCTCTTAGAAACCCTAGCAACGTGGTCTGTTCCAGCAGTAATCCCAGTTTGGTATCACTACAACCCTATAGCTAGGTTAGGGCGGGGCACGATTACTGGACTGATGTAAGCGACCAAAGCGACGGCTGAGTGGTACAGCGGTGCGGGTCCGGCAGGCTACGGACGTGCACGTAGTCCGATGTTGGACAAACTCGAGGCACGGGTACCAGTAGGCTTAGACTGTGCATTATTGCTTAGGTGTCTGGGGTTGACACCCGAGGGCTTGATACACCCAAGGGTGGACCCAGCGCAGTCTGACTACATCCATGTGGGCCGTATGGACACCAACACTCGACGTGTTAGGTTTATAGGGAGCCGATCGACTAGACCGTTGGGCTGGGCCTTATACTAAGGTCACTTCATGTTATTGGGCCAAAGTTTGGGCTAAGGGATCAAGATTTGTTTTGTGGGTTTGCTAGTACACTGTGGTGCAAAGATTAATCTCGTCTATGTATCTGTTGCCAGAATGTTGCTCTCAGTTTCCATCATACTGTTAACTTTATTAGTTTATAGATTGATCGTAGTAGGGCTTACCAGTCTTTTTGACTGACCTGTTTTCTTTCGCTTCTTTTCTTCCGTTTCCCCCCCCCCACAGGTTCTCAGGGAGGGACTGCATCTGCTTAGTGGATCTTTGACTTGCTTGTTGGATAGCTCATGTATGGATCTGAGCTAGCTGTGGCTTATCTTTTATTTCTGGGGATTAGTACTGATGTTTACTATGTATTTTGTTATCACGTATCTAGACTGGAGTTGTATTTTGGATCATGACATTTTGATATTATGTACTTGACTATGTGGGTTTTCTGTGATGATGATGGGTTTTTATCTGCTACCGCTGCTTTACTTATATTTATTTTTATATACTCTGTCTTGCTATATCTCTGTGCATGTTTACCTTCACAATAACGCCCCTCCAAAGCTAGTACATTCTAAGGAGTGATCCTAGTGGAGGTGGGGTGTTACATTTGGTATCAGAGCACAAGGTTAACAAGATTGAAAAAAAAAAAAAAAAAAAAAAAAAAACCTTTTCGAAAAACTATTTTCAAAAACCTACTAAATATTTTCCAAAATAAAGTCTAGATTATTTTAAGGCTAATCCCCAAAAAGCCATCAGCGTTATCCTTCGTTCCCTTGACCTAATCTCATCTTATCTCTTGTTTCAGTATGGCTGAGAATCTTGACATCCCAGAGGGAGTGAACGTACCACTCTGGTATAGGAGACTCCTAGAAGCTAGGGCGGCTGCTGGTCCCGCCAACCCTACTCCCACTCCTCCTCCTGTGGTTGAGAATCCTACCCCTAATATCCCTCCTCCGGTGGTCCCTGCTCCCCCTCCGCCAGCAGCTAATATTCCCCCTCCCGTTGCTAATGTTCCTCCTCCTCCCGTTGCTGAGGCTCCTCTTCCTCCTCCTCCCCCTCAGCATCCTCAGATTGAGTTTACAAAGGTGTGTAAAGACTTCAAAGCAATGGGGGGCAAGAATTTTCTAGGCACAGAATCTTTCGTTGAAGCTAGGAATTGGCTGAAGGACACGGAGGACTTGTTTGCCATCTTTGGAATAGATGATGAGAGGAAGATCTTATTGACTGTATGGCTCTTGAAGGATGAGGCGGCCTATTGGTGGGAGGTCACCAATGGGACGAGGCCCGTTGAGACTTGGGCCGATTTGAGGGCTAGATTTGTGACCAAGTTTCTATCTTCAGCTGAAGCAAATTTACAAATGGAGAAGTTCATTGCACTAAAGCAAGGGGATATGTCGGTCAAGGAGTATGTGAACAAGTTCAATCAGCTGGCCCGCTTTGGTTTGGATCTAGTAAACACCCCGGAGAAGAAGGCTCTTCGATTTGCCAGAGGATTGAATGAGCCGCTACAGGGCTTGGCAATGTCACATATTCCGCATGGAGCCACTTTCGAGAGTTTGGTCAATATGGCTCTGCTTCAGGGAGAGGGAAAGAAGGAAGTCAAGTCAGGCGATACTCCGGCAAAGAAGGCTGATTCTCAAGGCAAAGGCAACCAAGGTCAAAGCAGTCAAGGAAATCAGAATAAGAACAAGAAGGGCAACAACAAAGGCAAGGGGAAGTGCAATTACTGTGGCATAGCTGGGCATTTTGCTAAAGATTGCAGGAAGAAGAAGAGGAAGCTTAATGGTGGATGCTTTTCTTGTGGAGAGGCTGGGCACTTCAGCAAAGACTGCCCAAAGAAGAAAGGACAGGCTGGATCTTCAGGAGGGCAAGTTCATGCTCTCAATGCCGCTTCAGTTCCCGAGAGAGGTAGTGTTTCTGTTGAGAACCTTGTTTATATCTCTGACCTTCCGGTACGTACCTTGTTTGATTCCGGTGCATCACATAGCTTTATTTCATCTGATCTTGTTGATAGCTTGCACCTCAGTACTAGCTTAGTGGATGATCCCGTTTGTGTTTCGAATCCCATTGGGGGTTCTGCTCATCTATCCATGGTATGTGAGGATCTAAGGATCTCTATACTCAGCGTTGAGTTCTTGTGTAGTGCGTATGTTCTAGGTTTCAGGGGATACGGATTGATCTTGGGCATGGATTGGCTGTCTAGATATGGAGCCATTCTGGATTGTGAGCATAGGGTTGTAAGGCTTGTGACTCGCCTGGGCAACACCTTAGAGATTTCATGCAATCCGAAGAATCCCGTCATGTTATGCTATCTAGAATCTCTCGACTCATCAGAGGAGGCCCTTCAGTCTGTAAGGGTGGTCCGAGATTATCCAGATGTGTTTGAAGAAGTTAAGGGGTTGCCCCCTAAACGAGAGATCGACTTTCGCATCTATCTGGTAGATAATGCTAAGCCTGTTTCTTTGCCCGTTCGGCATATGGCTCCGCGTGAGAGACGGGAGTTGAGCAAACAAGTTAAAGAATTGCTTGAGAAGGGCTTCATCAGAAGAAGTATATCCGAATGGGGAGCGCCTGTGGTGTTTGCAACTAAGGCAGATGGCTCTCTCCGACTCTGTGTGGATTATAGAGAGTTGAATAAGCTAACTAAGAAGAACCGACACCCGTTACCAAGAATCGATGATCTCTTTGATCAACTTGTTGGTGCTTCTGTTTTCTCTCAGCTTGACCTAGCTACGGGTTTCCATCAGCTCAGAGTGGCTGAAGACAGTATAGACAAGACTGCATTCAGAACTCCAGACGGATTCTTTGAATGGCTTGTTATGCCGTTCGGTTTGACGAATGCACCCGCATATTTTGTGGATTTGATGAGTAGGGTGTTTCGGGAGTTTTTGAATAAGTTTGTCGTGGTCTTTGTTGATGATATTCTGGTCTTCTCCAAGGATGAGGAAGAGCATGCGAGGCACCTAGTAGAGGTGATGGATACACTCAGAGCACACCAGTTAAAAGCCAAGTTCTCCAAGTGCCACTTTTGGAGAAGGGAAGTCAGATTTCTTGGGCATATCGTATCCAAGCAAGGCTTAGCGGTAGATCCCGCTAAGGTGGTTGCAGTTCAGGATTGGAAGACTCCAAGGAATGCAACCGAGGTGAGAAGCTTTCTGGGTCTTGCGGGTTTCTATCGGAAGTTCATTAAAGACTTCGCAAAGATATCCGCTCCTCTTACTAAGTTGACGAAGAAGAACTTAGTCTTTGCTTGGGATATGGATTGTGAGCTTGCTTTTCAGAGACTCAAAAGAGCCCTTACCTCTGCACCAGTTCTAGCCTTACCCGATGGTGGTAAGATATTTACCGTGTACACTGATGCTTGTGGCACGGGATTGGGTGCCGTTCTGATGCAAGAGGGCAGAGTTATATGCTTTGGTGGAAGGCAACTTAAGGTACATGAGAGGAATTATCCCACTCATGATCTAGAGCTAGCAGCAATTGTATATGCGCTCAAAGCATGGCGTCATTATCTTCTGGGAGAGAGATTCGAGCTATATACCGATCATAAGTCTTTAAAGTATCTCTTTTCGCAGAAAGATCTGAACTTAAGACAGCAGAGATGGATGGAATTTTTGGCTTCCTATGATTTTGAGATATCCTATACCCCTGGCAAGGGGAATGTTGTAGCGGATGCGTTGAGTAGGAAAAGGTTGACACTAAGTCCTCTGTTTGTTGAGATGAAGAATTTAGAGTTCTTAGCGACCTTTGATTTCTCTTTGGCAATGGAGTCGGTGACCGGTTCCTTGGCATCTTTAGAGCTCAGGCCTACCCTCCTAGATCAAGTTGGGGCTTCGCAAAAGGAAGACCCTCAGATAACTGAGATCTTGGATAAGTTGGTTCGAGGGGAGACATCTAGTCACCTTGCTCGATATTCTATAGACGATAGGGGTTGGCTGAGGAGAGAAGGAAGGCTTTGTGTCCCGATGGTAGAAGACTTGGTGAGGAAAGTTCTCGAGGAAGCACATCGCTCCAAGATGACCATACATCCAGGGGGTGATAAGATGTATAAGGACATGAAGCGCGTTTTCTTCTGGCCCGGAATGAAAAAGGATGTGGCGGAGTTTGTCTCGAGATGTGTTATTTGTCAAAGAGTAAAAGCTGAGTCGAAGAAGCCCGGTGGGCTATTACATCCGCTAGAGGTCCCGCTATGGAAGTGGGAGAGCATTTCTATGGACTTTATTGATGGGCTTCCAAGGTCCAGGAAGGGGAATACGAGCATATGGGTCATTGTAGATAGGCTCACGAAGAGTGCTCACTTTATCCCAGTAAAGAGCAAAAGGACAGCATCTGGACTAGCATCAGCATATCTTCGTGAGATAGTGCGACTACATGGGGTCCCTTCCAGCATAGTCAGTGACCGAGACCCCATCTTTACTAGTCAATTCTGGAACAGCTTGCAGGAGGCTATGGGCACGAAGTTGAACCTGAGTACGGCCTATCACCCGCAAACAGACGGCCAGACAGAAAGGGTGAATAGGGTACTTGAGGACTTGTTGAGGCTTTGCATTCTAGATTTTGGTGGTGCTTGGGAAGACCATCTCCCTCTTGTCGAGTTTGCATACAACAACAGTTATCAGGCGAGCATAGGGATGGCACCCTTTGAGGCTTTATATGGGAGGCCGTGCAAGTCACCTACATGTTGGTGGGAATCCACGGATAAGCTTATACTTGGACCCGACATGATTAGGGATACATCCGAGAAGGTTGAGTTGATTAGAAGACGAATGAAAGCGGCCCAAGACCGGCAGAAATCCTATGCTGACAGGCGAAGGTCCGAATTGGAGTTTGAGGTTGGGGACAAGGTTTTCGTGAAGGTTTCTCCTTTGCGGAATGTGGTCCGATTTGGAGCTGTTGGGAAGCTAGCACCGAGATTTGTTGGACCCTTCCCCATCATTGAGAGAATTGGGAAGATGGCATACAGAGTGCAATTGCCCGAGAAGTTGTCCGGAGTGCATAATGTCTTTCATGTCTCGCATCTCCGAAAGTGCCTGCATGAGTCCGCTGAGGTGGTTGAGCCTAGCATGCTTGAAGACGTGGAGGTAGAGAAAGAAGCAACTTTAAGGAAAGCTCCGATTCGTATCTTGGGGACAGAGACCAAGAAGCTAAGGAATCGTGAGGTCAGATTGGTGAAGGTGCAATGGGGTGAAGCCGAAGAGGACGCAACTTGGGAAACCGAGGAGAAGATGCGTGGGCTTTATCCATTCCTTTTTGAGGGTACACTCTCAATCTCTTCCCTTTGTTAGTATATCTTTCTCTTTGCAATCCATATTTATCTAGTTATCGTGCTAAGCTTGTCATAAGAACCTTAGGTAGGAACCCTTTGGATGAAACATGTGTTTGAAGCATGTTATGGTTGATGATTGCAAGTGGTTGCAAGTGTTTGCAGGTGGTTACTCGTGGATGCATGATACACATTAGGCACTAGATCGGCTCACACACTCCTCATATTGCATGTGCATGGGTGTTTATGCATATTCTTGGATGAAATTTGTATGCAATCACATGGATGTTGCATATGGATGTATGATTGAGCACGCATGTAGTCATTATACATTATGTTAGGGATTTGCATACATATGGATACATTTCACTAACATATTTTGCATTGATCATTGCATTAGATAAGTACATATACACACACTTTTGCATACGTTCATACAGCATTTAGAATCCTTTAAGGACAATGGTTGCTCGTGGATGATGTTTTGAGTAGATGGATGTTGGATGGTAGGATATGTTCTTCCTAACTTGAAGATTTCGGGGACGAAATCCTTTAAGGAGGGGAGAATATAACAACCCGTATTTTCAATAAACTGTTATAACATAAATCGAGGCAGAATTATATTCAAAAATCAGAATCAGGGGAAACGGGCTATGCCATTGCGATCGTCTCGGAAAAATACGCGAAATAGAGTCCGAGTTTTCGAAAATCGGAGTCCGTATGACCCAGTTAAGGCCCATTGAAGTTTTCAGAAATTTTCATGCTAAAGACAGATTTAAATTTCAAATTAAAATCAGGGATTTGGGCTAATCAGGGTTAGGCGGGAAAATTCCCGCCAGGGGGCCCATGTCGACAGGCATGTCGACAGGGCACCCAGGGTGTCGACTGCCCTGTCGACAGCCCTGTCGACAGGGGGTGCCCAGGCAGTCCAGCCTGGTGCACCATTTCTGATTTGGGTTGGGTCAAGTGGCTTGGTTCTGGAGAATTCTAAGATCTGACGGGCCAAACCTAATCTAGGGTTAATCCTAGGGCCTAAAACACTCTAATTCTCTATAAATATACCCCTAATCCTACCCTAAAGCCTCATTAAACAAGCTTGCAACTAAACTATGCCAAATTGAAACCTCAAATGGCCTCCATCTAAAATCCCTAGCCTCCACCTTCCTCAAAGTTTAATCCTATGATGATATGATGATCATACAACCTTTTCTATGTTGTATGAATGCTTAATAACTTGCATACTTCATTAAGATGCAAGTTTGATTTGCTAAAGTTTGTGTTTTTGGGATTTTGCAAAAGGGTTTTCTTGTTTGAGGCTTTGTTTTGGTTTTTAAAAGGGCTTCTTCATCTTATTTGGTGGATTTGTGGCTTGTTTATATTTGTAAGCCCTCTTACCTTCACTTTACAAACTTTAAAGTTAATGCTTGGTGAAAGTTGAGATTTATGTGAGTTTAGTTGATTATGCATGCTTATGCGAACTCACTATGTCATGTTTTATGTGATTCATAAGTTATGCATGCATATGCGAGATTTCTATGCCATGTTTTACATGTTTTACAAGTTATGCATGCTTATGCGAGCTTATTATGTCATGTTCTACATGTTTCATGGGTTATGCATGTTTATGCAAGATCATCTTACCATGTTATGCAAGTTTAATGATTATGCATGTTCACCTTACCATGTTATGCAAGTTTAATGGATTATGCATGTTCATCTTGCCATGTTATGCAAGTTTAATGGATTATGCATGTTCACCTTACCATGTTATGCAAGTTTAATGGATTATGCATGTTCATCTTGCCATGTTATGCAAGTTTAATGGATTATGCATGTCCACCTTACCATGTTATGCATATTTAATAAGCTATGCATGTTTATGCGAATTCACCATGACATGATTTGCAAGTTTAACATGTATGCACGTTTATTATGACATGAGAAGTTCACCATGTATGTTATGCCAAGTTACCTTTTATACCCTTATACGTTATGACGAATATGTAAGCGAGATAGTGACGTTGGGAGGGTTTGGGTAAACTTAAAAATACATGAAACTAAAAGATTGGGAATTTACCTATTAAGTTAGGTCTACCCCTTGGGAATTTACCTATTAAGTTAGGTCTACCCAAGTATATGTTAACTTGTAAATATGTTTTGAAGTGGACATGACATTAGATAACATGATATGGCCAACTCGAGGTTAGACCTAGTTGTGGTGTAAATCTTCCCAGGTAACCACAACGTGGGGCCTAATGTGGGTAGTTGGTCATGTTGCACCATAAGACCCGAGGTTAGACCTAGACGTGGTGTAAATCTTCCCAGGTAACCACGGATGTCTAATGTGAGAGGTTGGGTGCGTTAAGTAATTAATGCCTCATGATTAGGGTTAAGTCATGGCCCACTAATACTTAACCAATAATGGGGATGCGAGGATTAGATGGGGGTAAGTGGTTACACTTAGCTAATCTAATCCAGGTTTAGTGAGGGGTTAAAACCACACTTAACCCTCTTAGAAACCCTAGCAACGTGGTCTGTTCCAGCAGTAATCCCAGTTTGGTATCACTACAACCCTATAGCTAGGTTAGGGCGGGGCACGATTACTGGACTGATGTAAGCGACCAAAGCGACGGCTGAGTGGTACAGCGGTGCGGGTCCGGCGGGCTACGGACGTGCACGTAGTCCGATGTTGGACAAACTCGAGGCACGGGTACCAGTAGGCTTAGACTGTGCATTATTGCTTAGGTGTCTGGGGTTGACACCCGAGGGCTTGATACACCCAAGGGTGGACCCAGCGCAGTCTGACTACATCCATGTGGGCCGTATGGACACCAACACTCGACGTGTTAGGTTTATAGGGAGCCGATCGACTAGACCGTTGGGCTGGGCCTTATACTAAGGTCACTTCATGTTATTGGGCCAAAGTTTGGGCTAAGGGATCAAGATTTGTTTTGTGGGTTTGCTAGTACACTGTGGTGCAAAGATTAATCTCGTCTATGTATCTGTTGCCAGAATGTTCCTCTCAGTTTCCATCATACTGTTAACTTTATTAGTTTATAGATTGATCGTAGTAGGGCTTACCAGTCTTTTTGACTGACCTGTTTTCTTTCGCTTCTTTTCTTCCGTTTCCCCCCCCCCCCCACAGGTTCTCAGGGAGGGACTGCATCTGCTTAGTGGATCTTTGACTTGCTTGTTGGATAGCTCATGTATGGATCTGAGCTAGCTGTGGCTTATCTTTTATTTCTGGGGATTAGTACTGATGTTTACTATGTATTTTGTTATCACGTATCTAGACTGGAGTTGTATTTTGGATCATGACATTTTGATATTATGTACTTGACTATGTGGGTTTTCTGTGATGATGATGGGTTTTTATCTGCTACCGCTGCTTTACTTATATTTATTTTTATATACTCTGTCTTGCTATATCTCTGTGCATGTTTACCTTCACAATAACGCCCCTCCAAAGCTAGTACATTCTAAGGAGTGATCCTAGTGGAGGTGGGGTGTTACAACCTGCAACCAAAGAGTTAGCACAACAAGATGTACAATACTCTAAGGTGACACTAACATATGGTGTAAAGATACGGGGGAGGGGGTGTGCATGTCGTAGTGGTGTCAAACAATCAAGCATAGCAACCATCCTCACATCTCTCACTCAGTGCGTAAAGCATATGATATCCACCACTTTGATCACCCAAATCCTTGCTGTAACGTCCCGCATTTTTATCGATTTGTATTTGAATATTTAAATCAGTTTAAATATTGAATTCGTAATAAAAGTGGATTTATATATTAATTAAAACGAAGTTGAATGTATAAAAATATATATTAAATATAATCGAGCCCGAAATATCGCGGCAGTTCGTAATTTAACATTTTGAACTTCAACGGAGTGTACAGGATCCGTTACAAGTCGGATTTTTGTGAAACAAGAAATGTTGGAATCTATTAAAATGTATTTCTCTAATGGAAGTGAAAAATCGAGATTTCGAATTATATATTGCAAGTTATGTCCAAATTAAATATTCAGAAAAAACAGCGGTATATTCGTTTATGGCCATAACGGTTATTTAAATATATTTAAATATCAGTTTCAAATTTGGACAAGATTCTTTTGAGACATAGTTATAATTTTACTGAAACTTTTAATTAATTAAAAATGCAACTTTTTATTTGGAGTATTTCACACACTATATTAATATTTTAGGGTTTCAAAATATGAGTTAATCTACCAGTATTATTATATTTTTGGGATCGTGACACCTCATTGAGTACGACTGTATTCTTACTTCTGTCCGTACGTCAATGTAATTTTAGGAACTGAGGTGAACCCATCTTAAAAACAATTACATATGAAGATCACCAATATTATGATAATTCGACATAGATGTTAACAAACAGAAGTACCTATCTAGTCTAATCAACATATGAAGCCATGCTTCGTACGTAAGGAACCATGCTGAGACATGGTCTATGCCTTCCCCCTCCCAATAGCCTTTGTACCCAAAGCAAGACATCACCTTGCCTACCCTATTGTGTGTGCCTTAACACTTAAGTCTCTCACCTAGTATCAGCAATTACACGCAACAGCTACGAAGTGAAAGAAGAGACCAATCCCTACCTTAAATAGCTATGAATACTCCAACTGTACTATTACTAAACAAATTAATACAAGCCTTTACCAATACCAATACACTCCATGTCTCTAGTAGTAAGGTACCCACGTCCTATACACTGAAACCATGTTGTTAGCAGACCTATGATCTACCATCCTATTCCTTAAACGCCAAGCTTTTGGCTTGTATAAATATACACCGCAACCACTTCATTTTTCAGTCCTAATGAAAACAAGTAAAAGCGTCCAATTTAAAATCATAAACCTATATCGTCAACATCCTCAAGCCGAGAGCTTCTGGCTCGTACACCTTGCATCGAGTTTGATGGGATTTCAGGAAAAGCTTCCTTTTCCGCTTTTTGAATGTAAACACAACGCGTCTATGGTCGAAAGCCGAAGTATAGGAGCATCAATGGTCTAAAAACCAAGACTTTGAACCCGTATTATTCTTGAGAGACTCGACGCTAGTTCTGAAACAACTCCTTTTAAACAGTAAAGCGTTTGGAGAGAGAATGGTTTAACAGCAGCTTGGCGCGCTGATGGATGGAGTTGCGAGGGAGATCCGAATGCGGGGCGGAGATAAAAGAAGAGCAGAGAGGGTGAACGGTGAAGACAGTTGGTGGTTCCGTGATAAAATGGAGGGGGGGGGGATTCCGTGAAGAGGCAAATGGATTGAAGGATTAGTAATAGAAACGTAAAGGGAAGACAGTGTGTAGGCGTAGAGCACGGTGAAGAGAATATGCTGTGTATGTACATTTGCAGTTGCATGGGGAAGTGGATGGTGCCAGAACTGCACGGTGCATGAGGCTTAGCTTTGGCAATAAAGTGTACAGAGGAAGGAGATTTCCAGTGGCACTGTAGGGGTCTGTTGGACATTTCTTAAGGGGGGATTTTTACATTTACAAAGAGTCGTGACTCTCTGGTGTGTTCACGCCGTGATTGGAGGTGCACACTTGAATGTGACCATGGACGCATGCATATGCCAACTGTTCGTACAGGGTGGCAAGGAATATAAACATATATATTCTGTAGTGGGTTTTTGCATGGGGTCAGATCTTTCGGAAGGGCCAGGGGAATGTTGAGAGCGAAGTTCATTTTGAAATGAAGGAAGAAAATGGCCTTTGAAATAATGTCTGGAGCGGAGTATTTAGCATGAACTAATGGAAGAGAGACGGGTATGTAAGCAGGAATCGAAACTGGAAAGAGGTGGCAAAGAACTGTGTGGGATGGAAAACTATAGCGTAGAAGGTTTTTGCATGAGAAGGTCGATGGCCAAAACGTGACAAAGGATGAAGACAAATGGACCACGAGACATGGAGTTAGTATCGAATGTATGTACTGGGTTGATCTCGTCACTGCTGAACAACCTTTGTGGGGTTGGTAAGGCATACGGCGGAGAAGGCTTGACACTAAGAAGGAGTTGTTTTTGAAGCAGTGCACTGGAATGGTGATGAGTTCAACACTGAGGATAAAGGAATGATCGAACGGATCGCGACCGGATCCCGCTAGAAGCATAACGACCAGATCTGCATTGTGGAACGTATTTCACCGAGAACAGAGCTATTGGGATTTCGTGAGAAAATCAACTGACGTAAATCGTTATTTAACGGTTAACGCGCCAAGGTGAGTAAACTCACTAACTCTGATCGTTTTTATAATATTATAATCGTTATTTAATATTGATAAATAATGATTAAATGATGTGAAATGGTTGTTTGGATGAATTGCAGATAAATTGGTTGAAATAATTATATTGTTGTTCTCGTATATTGCATTACATGAAAAATAGATAATTTGTTATTGATTGTCGTTTGTTGGGGGTGTGGGATTAAAATGGCACTGAAATAACTGTTATTTAAACACCGTAAAAAGATAGGGAAGTTGGTTCGAGTTAAAAAGAAAATATTCTATTATTTATTATTTAATAATAGGAAATTAATATTGAGCTAGAGTACCTTAACTTGTTTAATATTATAGAACAAGTAAGTTGATTTAGAAATGATATTTAGAAGATAAAATGAGATAATTATTATCAATAATAATTTAGAAATATACATTCAAGAATGATTGTGGGAATTGGGAAATTAGTTATAAAGGGGAATATAGCAGCGTATTGCATTAGTTACAAAGGGAATATAGCAGCGTATTGCATTAGTTATAAAGGGGAATATAGCAGCGTATTGCATTAGTTATAAAGGGAATATAACAGCGTATTGCATTAGTTATAAAGGTAATATTGCAGCGTATTGCATTAGTTATAAAGAAAATATGGCAGCGTATTGCAGTAGTTATAAAGAGGAATATAGCAGCGTATTGCATTTGTTATAAAGGGAAATAAAGAATAGTTTATAAAAGTATGGGAAATTAGAAAGTTAGTATTAAATAAAAGGGCCAGTGTTTGTGTGATGTTTGGTTGTACAATTAAATGGATGTTTGTTTTTACTTCGATAGTTAAATAACCGACTATCAAAGTGTTTTGACCATTGGTGTTAATTACGGAGAGACCAGTTGGATATATTATCTGAAACCACTCCGTATAGGCATAAGCGCTACGAATTAGATTATGCTAAAGAAAATTGAAGACGGAGTGAAATGCATGGGTCGTTCTGTTCCAGAGTGATGCTTTCTGTTTGTCCAGTCCTAGGACAACTTGTATGGACGAGTGTCTGACAGAGTATACCTAACAAATCACGTATGGTTGGTCTTTTAAAGGTATTACGTCTGGTGGCGGATGAATTCGTTCCTCTTAGCTTTTTTATACCCGTGATATTTTTGGAAATCGATTAGTGAATTAACGGGTTTGACGATGTGGCATTCAAAGTGAATGGTGATCAGATGTTCTGAAGATAGACGTAGCCTCTAGCCTCACAACCAGGAAGTAAGAAAAGTTGGGCTAGGCAGCATGGTTAGTTGGGTCATCCCCAAGCAGGGTGTATTGTCACTGATCTAGAGTAAATTCATATTTTTTCTTCTTTTTCGATTCTGTATCTTCGGATGACGGTTGGATGGCCTATAACCGTGAGTGGCAATATATTCGCGACACTCAAGCTAAATGAGTGAGCAGTCATGTGTGGCCGGGTTGCAAGACGTTCTTGTTGAACCCTGAGTGTATCCCCTCTAGAGTACACTGATCAGAAGGTGCTCCCATACCTTGTCTGTTGGAATCCAATCCCCAATAAGCGCCCTGCGGTTTATGATTTTATACGATGTATATATGTGTAGCATGAGATGCAAGCGTTCTGCAACTTGGATATTTATTTGTTTAGACATTATTATAATGTCACTGGAATTTTGATATCAAAGATAATTGGGATATAGTAAGGTAAAAAACGTCCATGTTTATGTATGGGCTGGTCTTACTATTATCCTTTTGTTTCAAAAGGATTTTCAAAGTTAAACAGTATGGTTGGAATTTACTCACACCAGTCCCATGACTGACCCAAAGTTTATTTTGTTGTTTTTCCCTAAACTCTTGGGTGCCCAAATTTGTATGGGCAGTTAAGTGTTCAGGCTTTGCAGATTCACTTGGAGGAGCTCGAAGCAGGAGTCTTCACCATTAGTTATTTAGAGATTATTCCGCTGTGATGTATATGAGTTATACTCTATTATGATATGTATATACAAATTCAGATTTGTAATTCAAAGTTATGTTATATAATACATTTTATTGTTCCACTGTAAGATTCGTGTTTACTCTGATTTTGATGTTCTTCTTCTTCTTCTCCTATTCTATTAGTTCTATCTTTTCTATCTCATCTTCTAATTTCTTTCTATTAATGACCTGAATTTTCGTGCACTTTGAGTTGAATGTGTAGGATATTGGTCAGCTCAAATTGGTACGGATCTTCGGGCCGTTACAGTTGGTATCAGAGCTGAAGGTTAAGTGATTACCTTGGCTCTGTGGCGTGACTCCGTAGAGATAGAGTTAGAGTTAGTAATACTCTTGACTGAGTTTGAGTATATATATATGAGCGCGTATTTGTAAATTAATATAAAAACTGTTATATATTGTGTTGACTGGTCAGTCGAGTGGTTTATGAATTCTGGTCGAAACAGTAATGCAAACTGCGTCGATAAGTGTTTCTAAACTCTTGAACAGAGTAATTCGACTTGGTATTGCTTTGCAAGCTGGGTAAATGAAATAATTTTACCCAGAATATATTTTTATATTATTGGAATTATTTAATATATTGGATATATTTGTTATTATTATAATCAAATGAGATTATGGTTAAGATGGTTACCTAAATAACCCATTAGAACTTGTTTAATGAAATTTGTGAAATTAAATGGATTAAATCTAAATCCAGAATTGAAATAAACCCTGAAACTTGGAGAAGGATTAAATATTTAGAAATTTAAAATCCTGGGGGAATTTGAAAATGTTTTCCAAAACTTTTGAAAGGTATTTTGAAGTAATGGAGTGTTGATAAATGAGTTTTTAAAGTAATATAGTATTGAACTCACTTTGATTGCTGGGAAATAAATTCCGATGATGAAGTCGACCATTATCGGTGTTCATTTTCGAGTTTCTAAGTGACGGATTACTACCAAAGATTTTGTTTTTGAATTATTGAAGAAAACAAGTTATAAAAAATTCAAATACTTTGAAATTGCCATCATTATATTTAAATATATATGATTTCAAACTGATTTGAAATAAAACCCAGGAATTTGAATTCTGATATTTAAGTTATGAAGTTAAAAAGAGTAATAAGGTAAAAGTGGATAAATAAAATTGAAATAGAATTGAAGCCAATTAAGTGGGAAAATCGTATTGGAATATAATTTAAAACGGGTGAAGTAATTAAATATGGGAAATAAGACATTGGAATGGAACATAACTGGGTTATGAAAGTGGATTATTGAGGAAGAAATTGGAATTTAGAACGTAAATGGAGTTGAAATGAAATTTGGCTTAGTAAAAGTGAAATATTGGTTAAAGAAAGGATTGATGGGAGATCAACCAAGGATGATTGGATATATCCTGAAGTGGTAGCAAGTGGAAGAGCTAGAATTAGAGCATCTTCACTTCTTAGTAATTTCGTGGACGAAATTATTTTAAGGGGGAAGGAATGTAACGTCCCACATTTTTTATCGATTTGTATTTGAATATTTAAATCAGTTTAAATATTGAATTCGTAATAAAAGTGGATTTATATATTAATTAAAAGGAAGTTTAATGTATAAAAATATATATTAAATATAATCGAGCCCGTAATATCGCGGTAGTTCGTAATTTAACATTTTGAACTTCAACGGAGTGTACAGGATCCTTTACAAGTCGGATTTTTGTGAAACAAGAAACGTTGGAATCTATTAAACTATATTTCTCTAATGGAAGTGAAAAATCGAGATTTTGAATTATATATTGCAAGTTATGTCCAAAATAAATATTCAGAAAAACAGCGGTATATTCGTTTATGGCCATAACGGTTATTTAAATATATTTAAATACCAGTTTCGAATTTGGACAAGATTATTTTGAGACATAGTTATAATTTAATTTTTAGAATTTTACTGAAATTTTTAATTAATTAAATATGCAACTTTTTATTTGGAGTATTTCGCACCCTATATCAATATTTTGGGGTTTCAAAATATGAGTTAATCTACCAGTATTATTATATTTTTGGGATCGTGACACCTCGTTGAGCACGACTGTACTCTTGCTTCTGTCCGTACGTTAGTGTAATTTTAGAAACTGATGTGAACCAACCTTTAAAACAATTACATATGAAGATCACCAATATTGTGATAATTCGACATAGATGTTAACAAACAGAAGTACCTATCTAGTCTAATCAACATATGAAGCCATGCTTCGTACGTAAGGAACCATGCTGAGACATGGTCTATGCCTTCCCCCTCCCAATAGCCTTTGTACCCAAAGCAAGACATCACCTTGCCTACCCTATTGTGTGTGCCTTAACACTTAAGTCTCTCACCTAGTATCAGCAATTACACGCAACAACTACGAAGTGAAAGAAGAGACCAATCCCTACCTTAAATAGCTATGAATACTCCAACTGTACTATTACTAAACAAATAAATACAAACCTTTATCAATACCAATACACTCCACGTCTCTAGACAAAAGGTACCCACGTCCTATACACTGAAACCATGCTGTTAGTAGACTTATGATCTACCTTTCTATTCCTTAAATGGAAAGCTTTTGGCTTGTATAAATATACGCCGAAACCACTTCATTTTTCAGTCCTAACGAAAATAAGTAAAAGCCTCCACTTTAAAATCACAAACCTATATTATCAACATCCTCAAGTCGAGAGCTTCTGGCTCGTACACCTTGCGTCGAGTTCAATGGGATTTCAGGAAAAGCTTCCTTTTTCCGCTTTTTGAATGTAAACACAATGCATGTATGGTCGAAAGCCGAAGTATATGAGCATTTTATGGTCTAAAAACCAAGGCTTTGAACCCGTATTATTCTTGAGAGACTCGACGCCAGTTCTGAAATAACTCCTTTTAAACAGTAAAGCGTTTGGAGAGAGAATGGTTTAACAGCAGCTTGGCGCGCTGATGGATGGAGTTGAGAGGGAGATCCGAATGCGGGGCGGAGATAAAAGAAGAGTAGAGAGGGTGAACGGTGAAGACAGTTGGTGGTTCTGTGATAAAATGGAGGGGGGAATTCCATGAAGAGGAAAATGGATTGAAGGAGTAGTAATAGAAACGTAAAGGGAAGACAGTGTGCAGGCGTGGAGCACGGTGAAGAGAATATGCGGTGTATGTACATTTGCAGTTGCATGCGGAAGTGGATGGTGTCAGAACTGCACGATGCATGAGGCTTGGCTTTGGCAATAAAGTGTACAGAGGAAGGAGATTTCCAGTGGCACTGTAGGGGTCTGTTGGACATTTCTGAAGGGTTTTTTTTACATTTACAAAGAGTCGTGACTCTCTGGTGAGTTCACGCTGTGATTGGAGGTGCACACTTGAATGTGACCATGGACGCATGCATATGCCAACTGTTCGTACAGGGTGGCAAGGAATATAAACATATATATTCTGTAGTGATTTTTTGCATGGGGTCAGATCTTTCTGAAGGGCCAGGGGAATGTTGAGAGCAAAGTTCATTTTGAAATGAAGGAAGAAAATGGCCTTTGAAATAATGTCTGGAGCGGAGTATTTAGCATGAACTAATGGAAGAGAGACGGGTACGTAAGCAGGAATCGAAATTGGAAAGAGGTGGCAAAGAACTGTGTGGGATGGAAGACTATAGCGTGGAAGGTTTTTGCGTAAGAAGGTCGATGGCCAAAACGTGACAAAGGATGAAGACAAATGGAATACGAGACGTGGAGTTAGTATCGAATGTATGTACTGGGTTGATCTCGTCGCTGCTGAACAACCTTTGTGGGGTTGGTAAGGCATACGGCGGAGAAGGCTTGACACTAAGAAGGAGTTGTTTTCGAAGCAGTGCACTGGAATGGTGATGAGTTCAACACTGAGGATAAAGGAAAGATCGAATGGATCGCGACCGGATCCACTAGAAGCATAACGACCAGATCTGCATTGTGGAATGTATTTCACGGAGAACAGAGCCACTGGGATTTCGTAAGAAAATCAACTTACGTAAATCGTTATTTAACAGTTAACGCGCCAAGGTGAGTAAACTCACTAACTCTGACCATTTTTATAATATTATAATCATTATTTAATATTGATAAATAATGATTAAATGATGTGAAATGGTTGTTTGGATGAACTGCTGACAAATTGGTTGAAATAATTATATTGTTGTTCTCGTATATTGCATTACATGAAAAATAGATAATTTGTTATTGATTGTTGTTTGTTGGGGGTGTGGGATTACATTGGCATTGAAATAACTGTTATTTAAAAACCGTAAAAAGATAGCGAAGTTGGTTCGAGTTAAAAAGAAAATATTCTATTATTTATTGTTTAATAATAGGAAAATGATATTGAGCTAGAGTACCTTAACTTGTTTAATATTATAGAACAAGTAAGTTGATTTAGAAACGATATTCAGAAGATAAAATGAGATAATTATTATCAATAATAATTTAGAAATATACATTCAAGAATGATTGTGGGAATTGGGAAATTAGTTATAAAGGGGAATATAGCAGTGTATCGCATTAGTTATAAAGGGAATATAGCAGCGTATTGCATTAGTTATAAAGGGGAATAAAGCAGCGTATTGCATTAGTTATAAAGAAAATATGGCAGCGTATTACAGTAGTTATAAAGAGGAATATAGCAGTGTATTGCATTTGTTATAAAGGGAAATGAAGAAGAGTTTATAAAAATATGGGAAATTAGAAAGTTAGTATTAAATAAAAGGGCCAGTGATTGTGTGATGTTTGGTTGTACATTTGAAGGGATGTTTGTTTTTACTTCGATAGTTAAATAACCGACTATCGAAGTGTTTTGACCATCGATGTCAATTACGGAGAGACCGGGTGGACATATTATCTGAAACCACTCCGTATAGGCATAAGCGCTACGAATTAGATTATGCTGAAGAAAATTGAAGACGGAGTGAAATGCAAGGGTCGTTCTGTTCCAGAGTGATGCTTTCTGTTTGTCCAGTCCCAGGATAACTTGTATAGACGAGTGTCTGACAAAGTATACCTAACAAATCACTTATGGTTGGTCTTTTAAAGGTATTACGTCTGGTGGCGGAGGAATTCGTTTCTCTAAGCTTTTTTATACCCGTGATATTTTTGTAAATCGATTAGTGAATTGACGGGTTTGACGATGTGGCATTCAAAGTGAATGGTGATCAGATGTTCTGAAGATAAACGTAGCCTCTGGCCTCACAACCAGGAAGTAACAAAAGTTGGGCTAGGCAGCATGGCTGGTTGGGTCATCCCCAAGCAGGGTGTATTGTCACCGATCTAGAGAAAATTCATATTTGTTCTTCTTTTTCGATTCTGTATCTTCAGATGACGGTTGGATGGCCTATAACCGTGGTTGGCAATATATTCGCGACATTCAAGCTAAATGAGTGAGCGGTCATGTGTGGCCGGGTTGCAAGACGTTCTTGTTGAACCTTGAGTGTATCCCCTCTAGAGTACACTGATTAGAAGGTGCTACCATACCTTGTTTGTTGGAATCCAGTCCCCAATAAGCGCCCTGCGGTTTATGATTTTATACTATATATATGTGGAGCGTGAGATGCAAGCGTTCTGCTACTTGGTTATTTATTTGTTTAGACATTATTATAATATCACTGGAATTTTTGATATCAAAGATATTTGGGTTATAGTAAGGTAAAAACTGTCCATGTTTATGTATGGGCTGGTCTTACTATTATCCTTTTGTTTCAAAAGGATTTTCAAAGTTAAACAGTATGGTTGGAATTTACTCACACCAGTCCCATGACTGACCCAGAGTTTATTTTGTTGTTTTTCCCTAAACTCTTGGGTGCCCAAATTTGTATGGACAGTCAAGTGTTCAGGCTTTGCAGATTCACTTGGAGGATCTCGAAGCAGGAGTCTTCACCATTAGTTATTTATAGATTATTCCGCTGTGATGTATATGAGTTATACTCTATTATGATTTGTATATACAAATTCATATTTGTAATTCAAAGTTATGTTGTATAATACATTTTATTGTTCCGCTGTGAGATTCGTGTTTACTCTGATTTTGATGTTCTTCTTCTTCTTCTCCTATTCTATTAGTTCTATCTTTTCTATCTCATCTTCTAATTTCTTTCTATTAATGACCTGAATTTTCATGCACTTTGAGTTGAATGTGTAGGATATTAGTCAGCTCAAATTGGTACGGATTTTCGGGCTGTTACACTTGCTATGATCACTCTACCCCATGGAGTCATGGTGACTCCACTGCACTGATCCATACCCACTAGTCCTTGCTATGTACACTCTGCCCCATGAAGTCATGAAGACTCCACTGCACTGGCTCATAGCCATGCTGCGATCACTCTGCCCATGGAGTAGTAACTACCCCACTGCACTGATCCGCATCCTAACACTTGTCTTTCCATTGTGGATCAAGGCTATGGACGTCGACAACTCCTCAACACACGTCCCGTAGCAAAGCCAAACTCACGAAGTTAGCTCGTTGGTTCCCTACTGGATCCTGAGTTCTACTTCCTATCTGGACTTCCTTTGCATCTCGGGTTTTGGTCGAATTGGAGTTGGTCTTCAGAAGAGTCATCGCGTTGTAGAGTTAGAGGTCCAAACTCAGTCTGGTTCGATCTATCGAATTCGGTTCGGTATGTGGTGCTCAGGATCCCCATTCGGTTCAGCTTAAATCCCCCTCCTTTGGTTCGGTTCGGGTTCACTTCCTCCATGCAGTTCGGTTCGGTGCTTTGCTTCTTGGTTTCGTTCGTCCCTCCTGCTCCAGCTTGCTTACTCCGATCCGATCCCACGTTCCATTCCGACCCGATCCGATCCTCAACCCAAATCCAACTCTTTGCAAGTGGCCATCATTCTTGCCAAGCCTTCTCTGGTGCCAAGTTCCGATCCGAATCAAAACCCTTGCCCGGTCCTCCTATCCGACCCGAGCCCTATATCCGATCCGATCCGAAACCCTGTACATTTCCTGGAACTTTTCCAGCGACTGTTTTACGCTACATGACGGCGTTTTCGACCATTCTAACTCTTCTAATCAATCACAAAGTATATCATACAGTCATAGCAACATAGAGAATTAACCATAAACACCAAAACAACAATTTAATATGTAAATATGGATCAAACATACCAAAAATCTATGTTTTCGCCTTAATCTCCCTTAATCATGTTTAAACATACAATTAGCAAAACTTGTCCAAATTAAACCAAATTTCTATCAGAGCCCTACAATAATATTTTAGAAATTTACAAAAGTTTTCCAGATTTTCTGAGTTATAATTTCTCTAATTATCACTAATCACCCCTAATTAGCCATAATTAGTGTAAAACAATGCAAATCACTCACCTTAGCCGCAATCGAACTATAGATCTGAAAAATATTCTCTGTTTTGGATCGAATTCTAATGCAACACAGTAGCCCCAACTATGATTTGGTGTTGTTTCCCCTTGATTTGACGTAACTTGGCTTAATCTTCGATTAGAAAACGAGTAGGAGCGATTTGGAATGAAATTAAGAGGTGGAGGCCATAGCTAGACTTGAAGGAGCAAAAAGTGGGGGCTGGAAAATGATAGAAACCGAATTTCCTAACCCTATCAGCCTTCCCATAACCCTAATCCCAAAACGGGTTATGGGCCCACTCACTAATCACCCTAATTAGGCCCGGTTAAGCTGTTTTTCACCTTCTAAACCTTGTTTCAGCCGAATCTCGCAAACGGTGAGTCCGTTTGGCTAATGTGACCACTCTACGGAAAGGTAAACCATCATCGAATCTAACAGAAGTGGTTTCAAGTCAAAACTCCTTATCAATCAAAAGTTACAGCCGAAACAAGATCAGCTAAGGGAAAAACGGTCATTTAAAAATCGGCAAAAATCATGAACATGGGAAATGACCCCAATAGTCGTCTCCCAATGTTACATGGCTATACAACCTCGCATGAGAAAGAAATAAATATTCTACGATCCCTTGATTCGTAGAATGCGGGTTGTTACATTCTTCCCCCTTTAAGAAATTTCGTCCTCGAAATTCCTTAACTAAGAATCAAGTAAAAGGATCCCGCATGCCTACCAACCATTCACAACAATCAAACATACAAAACAACAAATAAGTCTATCCTAGCATGTGGAAAACTAAATTGCAATTAGAATCTTACCAGGCCAAGAGTTCTGAATACGTCTTCCTAATGCTCTCCTCTGTCTCCCAAGTACAGTTATTCTCATTCTCTCCCCATTGAACTTTGACTAGATCCACCGCTTTCCTTTGAAGTTGCTTCGTATCGTGCTCGACAATACGAATTGGCTTGCGGTTCCCAACTGCCTCTGGTTCTACTTCGACATCATCCAACTGATAAGGTGAAATAGTCACATCGGGGTCGTGCACGAATTTCCTTAATTGGGAAACATGAAATACGTTGTGAACTCCTGCCATCTTGTCTGGTAATTCAACTTTTTACGCCAAATTCCCAACATGCTCAAGAACTAGGAATGGACCAACAAATCTTGGTGCCAACTTTCCTCTCCTACCAAATCGAATAACATTCTTTAATGGAGAGGTCTTGACAAATACTAAGTCACCAACGGAGATTTTCAATTCCCTTCTCCTTCTATCAACATAACTCTTATGCCTATCTTGGGCGGCCTTCATTCGCTGTTGAATGATCTTGATCTTGTCA
The DNA here is from genome assembly GCA_030737875.1 of Allium sativum. Lineage (NCBI taxonomy): Eukaryota > Viridiplantae > Streptophyta > Magnoliopsida > Asparagales > Amaryllidaceae > Allium > Allium sativum. The sequence continues at coordinate 105,221,102 of CM060911.1, read as the reverse complement.
GAGGTTTCTCTTATCACATTTGGCCCAAGCACAAATTTCTCACCAGTTTCTAACCAACATGACGGTGAGTTGCATGGTCTTCCGTACAAAGCTTCAAATGGAGCCATTCCAATACTAGATTGGTAGTTATTATTATATGCAAACTCAACCAGGTGCAAATGGTCATCCCATGATCCACCAAAATCCGATATACAAGCTCTCAAGAGATCTTCTAATACACGATTCACCCTCTTTGTTTGACCGTCTGTTTAAGGATGATACGCAATAATGAGATATAATTCTGACCCTAGAGCCTCTTGTAAGCTTTTCCAAAACCCACTAGTAAACAATGGGTCTCGGTCACTCACAATGCTTTTAGGTACTCCATGGAATCTCACTACCCATTTCATATACAGTTCTGCTAACTTAGCCGCCGTTCTATTTGATTTGATCGGTATGAACCTTGCACTTTTGGTTAATTGATCTTCAATCACCCAAATACTATCGTGGCCCGATGTAGTTCTTGGTAACCCATCAATGAAATCCATTGAGACTTGTTCCCATTTCCATTCTGGAATTTCTAATGGTTGCAACAAACCACTAGGCTTCTTTTGCTCAGCTTTAACTAGCTGGCAATTTATGCATTTGGATATAAACTTCCCAACGTCTCTTTTCATCCCTTCCCAGTAGTAGGTCTGCCTCACATTTCGATACATTTTGTTACCACCGAGATGTATAGTCAGTTTCGAGTGATGACATTCTCTAAGCACTTCGTCTCTCAGTCCATTGACATTGGGCACAACTAGTCTTCCATTCTTTCTAAGCCATCCATCTCGATCAAGCGCATACTTGTTCATATCCTCGTCGATAACCATCTCTAACTTGGAGATGATTTCCAATAGGTTAGGGTCGTCTCTCTGACTAGAACCAATCCGCTCAATCAAAGTGGGTCTGATCGTCAAACTTGCTAATACTTTTGGATCCAATTCACACTTTGGTCTGAAATCATACCCACCGATGTACTTCAGTTGCTTCCATTCTAGAAACATAGCCCGTAAACTGGCATGTCTTCTACTCAATGCATCAGCTACCGCATTGCCCTTTCCTGGTGTATATGCGACATCGAAATCGTAAGAAGCCAAGAATTCTGACCATCTTTGCTGTCGGAGATTTAGATCCTTCTGAGAGAAAAAAATACTTTATTGATTTATGATCGGTAAACAACTCGAATCTTTCTCCCAAGAGATAATGTCTCCACATCTTCAATGCGAACACGATCGCTGCCAATTCCAAATCATGGGTAGGATATCTTTTCTCATGCGGTTTTAGTTGCCGACTAGCATAAGCTACAACCCTACCTCCTTGCATCAATATAGCACCTAGTCCGGTACCACAGGCATCTGTGTATACCGTCATCTCTTCATTCCCTTTAGGAATGACTAACATTGGTGCACATGTCAACTTTTCCTTTAGACTCTTAAATGCATTCACGCACTTTTCGTCCCAAACAAAAGTTTGATTTTTCTTGGTTAACTGAGTCAACGGTGCCGCTATCTTAGAGAAGTCTTGGATAAACTTACGATAATATCCATCCAATCTCAAGAAACTTATTGCATTTGTTGCGTTCTTGGGTGTAGACCAATCTTGTACCGTAGCCACCTTCGCAAGGTCCACGGCAATACCATTCTCTGAAACAACATGGCCCAAGAATCTCACTTCCCTCCTCCAGAAGTGACACTTAGAAAACTTTGCTTTCAATTAGTGCTTTCTCAACACCTCCATTACTATCCTCAAATGTTCCTTGTATTCTTCCTCCGTCCTCGAATAAACAAGTATATCATCCATGAACACAAGAACAAACTTATTCAACTGATCTCTGAATACCCTATTCATAAGATCCAAAAAATATGTTGGTGCATTGGTCAACCCGAATGGCATGACCAACCACTCATAAAATCCAGACGGCATCCGAAATGTCGTTTTAGCTATACTCTTAGCTTCCACTCTAAGCTGATGAAAACCTGTCGTGAGATCCAACTGGGAGAACACTCTCGCCCCACTGAACTGATCAAACAAATCATCTATCCGCGGTAGAGGATACTTATTCTTCCTCGTCACCATATTCAACTCGCGGTAATCCACACACAATCGAAGGGAACCATCTGCCTTGATAGCAAACACAACGGGTGCTCCCTACTCGGAGACACTTCTTTGGATAAATCCCTTCTTCAAAAGATCACTTACTTGAACCCTGAGCTCTCGCTGCTCCCTTAGCGCCATACAACGAAATGGCATCACTATAGGTCTGGCATCTTTCACTAAATCAATCCAAAACTCAATCTCTTAGTGTGGTGGAAGTCTGGTCACTTCCTCGAAAACGTCCGGATACTGGCCAGCCATGGGCACATCTGACAACTCATCATGTGGGATGTCGAGGGAATTTAGAAAACTAGCCATTACCCGATCACTAGGTAAACCACCATACACTACGCTCCGCCCATCATCTGCTATAACTATCACAAAAAAGCCCTCACAATCTACCACCACCCCGTACCTTTGGAGCCAATCGACTCCCAAAATAATGACAAACCCAGTAGAGCCCAAAACAAAATAATCACAAACAAACATGCATCTATGACTCGATAAGACCACATGTAACGACCCGGGGAAAAGAACGACAATCGGGTTCTCGACAACAATACATAAACCCGTATCACTTGCCAAAAACCCAAGTATCGAACCCCCAGATTGTCATGAGAAAGAAGTTAGAAGGTGAGAATAGAAAGAAAGAAGTATTAGAATAGAAGAAATAAGAGGAACACATCAGAATCTCACAGCGGAATGGATAAAATATAATATCAAATATCTTTATGCAAAAGACTTTGTATACATACCAATCATCAGAGTACAACATTCATCAATCACAGCGGAAAGGTATCTGTATATAACTAACGGTGAAGCCGCCTGCTTCCAGCTCCTGAATCTCCAAGCGAAACCTAACCTGGAACATACTCGGTCTGACCCGAGCACATTTGATTTAAAACAAAATACGCCGGGTCAGTCTGGAATACTATCAGTGATAAATTCACAACACACACACACTTGCTTAACTTTGAAAAATCCTTTTCGAAACAAAAGGATAATAGTAAGACCAGCCCACACATAAACACGGACGGTTTTTACCTTACTATAACCCAAAACGTTTTTGAAATCATAACTTGATCTGCTATTATGATAATGTCTAATCACAAATAAATAACAATCTAGAGGAACGCTTGCATCTCACGCTCCCCATATATAGTATACAATCGAAAACCGCGGGCGCTTATTGGATATTGGATTTCCAACTTGACAAGGTATGGGACCACCTTCCGCACGTGTATCTCTAGAGGCGAATACACTGGGTTCGACAAGAACGTCTTGCAACCCGGCCCTCACATGACCGACCACTCATTTCGCTTGAGTGTATCGAATATATATCACCGACGGTTGGGATCAGCAACCGCCTGCCCGAAAAGGGACAGCATCGAAACATAGATTAAAGAAGCAAAAGGAATTTCTCTAGATAGGTGATCATACACCCTAATGGGAGCGACCCACATAGCCATGCTGCCTGCCCGATTTTTGTCATTTCCCGGTTGATGAGGCTTGAGGCTAGAATTCATCTTCATATATCTGGCCATCATTCACTTTGAATGCCACATTGTCAGATCCGCCAGATATCACTAATTGACGTCCACAAAAATTCTCTAGTTGATAAGAGAACCGTCGTCCTCCACCACCAACTATCGTACGTTTGAAGAAATCAACGTACATGATCCTATTGGAAATACTCTGTCAGACACTCGTCCATACAAGTCATCCAGGAACAGGATGAACCGAAGGCACTCTCCTACTGCATCTCATATAGGAATCACCCCATGGATCAGTAGCGAGTAGTCCTTGCAACCCGTGGATTCCAACCACGACAAAACCACAGTTTATCTCTGGCCGCTAAACCAGAGATTCTTAGCAGTTTCTCCGCTTATGAAGATCCACAGTCTTCAATGCTCCATCTCGACCGTCTTCTGATATCTTCACGTATTGGTTGGTCGGAATGGTTTTCGAATATAAATTCGATCCCGGTCTTTCCATACCAACAATCGTATTGGTCAGGTTTGATAGTCGGTGTTTTAACTATCAAATACAATAGTGTGACACAATGAGTTTTCTAATTCAGTACTTGGCAATGCTTTGGCCTTTTACAATATATTAACAAAATGGTTAATTTACCTTTGAACCTTCCAATATATTGAAACATTATATTTATTCTTATTTAACAGAAATCATTTTAACACTTTCGAGCATATATATATAAGTATACACCCCGCTTCTCATTCCCTTTGAAAGTATCGATATATTTCTTTAAAACCTTTTCCCTTTTTCTTATAATCGAACAACTCACGATATCCACATACGTATATACTCAATGGTATAAACCATATTTCCTCTTGATTAACTCTAACTGCTTTATTTTGATCGATAAACTCTAATTTGACTCTCTCGACTTATTTATCTCAACTGGACTAACTTGACTAGATTGCTCCTATTGATTATCTAATATTCAACTCACTCCCTTCGCTTGACTCTAGATCGCAGCGATCACAATGGTTACGCCTGATTCCCTCAGGAAACATCCGACCGCCTTAGGCTATCTGCAGCCCTGCGAATTACGCTAGCAGTCGTACACAATGGCGACTCTTCCTGAATAACTATATTTGACTAGCTTTATTTCCAATACTATATTCGATCATTTTAAACTGAATAACAACTGTTCAATATACTTTGAAATCAATATTTTTATTTCTATATACTCGAGCATCTCACGATATACATACATGTATATCCTTAATAGTATAGATCACATTTCCCTTTTTTCTGATTTGATAAATCGAACGTCAAATTACATAATTAAAAATCAAATATTCTTCTTTACTTTGAACTAATATTTTAATATCAATTCATATTCCAAATCTTGCATTAGCGTTCAACTCTCGTATGGAATATCACCCCAATATCAACATCTTTTACTCGTTTCAAACAAATACCATTCCCCGATAAAATGAAGCCGTTCAAGTTGGGGATTTCTATTTACCTCTCATACCTTGATCGACAACGTTCTTATCTCAGAATAATACCGGTTCGTCACTTACCTATTGATTTCAAATCTCATTTACCACCTTGTTTCCAACGGGGTTTTATGAACAGTTTCTTTCATTTGAAATCTCCTTTCGATATCACTTCCTTACTTAATTCGTTTGATTAAGTGAATGTCCAAGAAACACTACTTTTAACTTAAACCATACTTTTAACACTTCGACTTATAACACAAATCAATTTATCCATTCCCCGTAAGGATTTCACTTCCCCTTACATTCACATTACTTAATTTTAAAACTTAAGTAAAATCTTACTCAACTTTCGCATTTACTTATAAGCTTTACTTACAAATCTCGTTTGAACTTGGAGTGTGAATTTCTCATAACTCTTATCGCCTTTTTGATTCAACTCCATCGTCACTTTAATCCTTGCTTAGTTGAATGTCAACTAAAAACCCTCATTTTAATTATTGCTAATTTAAAATTTTGATTAACTTTATTATTTACTATATTAGATATAATATCTTTATTATTAACAAAGAACAAAGTCGTTATCACTTTCAAAAGCTCATTGAAAAATAATTAACTATACTAATAATAAACAATTCAATAATTTCTTTAACTTATAGTTAATCTAAGATTAACTAGTATTTAACATATGTTCATTTCATTTAACGAATACTTCAGAATCCAAGTAACTCGATTTTCACCTTCAGTTTAAAACAATTGAATTTATCGACCGTACATCTCAGTTAACTATTAACTGATTTCACTCGTCATTTCCCTTTTTTTTTTCTTTAAACTTATTTAATAAATTTAATTAATTTAAAGTTACCATTTATTTGTTTAACAACAAATATTTTATTTGACCAATAATTTATAACTTTAAAACTGCGTCGTTTCACCGAACGGTAAAATCGACGTCTAAACACACATTTTAGGCCATTCACTGCCAATTACCAAATCAACACCATCGGTTGATTATAAACACAACACGGGGAATATCTGTTCAGCCATCACACTCAAACAGGGTTTCGACCATATGGGGTTCAATCCGTTCATACATCAACGATATGAAACAAACAATCAATATATATAATATTTGAGGAATCCGGTCGGATCCCTCCAACCTGTCCTTCCCTGCATCACAGATGTCAGTTGATAAAATAGACGAATAAATAAATACACAATTGCAACCAATCAGACAATATCAACCAATTTGCATCCATCGCATCCAATCAGCCAATTTAAACTGTTAACTTTAAAATATATTTTACTGTGAATGTACCACATCACAGTATTCCAGAAGGTGTGAGAATTAACTCACCGATTTTGTTTCTGACAATGTTGTGTCGCACTATCGTTCTGAGACTATATAAATTCCAGTTGTCTCAAAGTCCTTCAAATTTAGCTCTTTCATGTCGGCGCCGTGCTTACGAACTCATCGACACCATTTTCGTCAAATTCTGTTTACAGACGGGAAAGTTATACACATTAAAAGGTTTTAATTTAAATTAAAAATCATTTTAATTTACTAATATGTTTTTAACCTTTAATTTCCATTATAAATGTTAAAGTGTAATTAGTGTTTCCCAAAATTTATGTTTAAGCCCTTCTAGTGTGAAACCAGTTTAGAATATAACCTATTCGACTTTAAATTGAATTAGTTTGACTAATTAAATCCTAATCCCAATTAACGGTTTAGACATTTCCTAATCATACCTTATCCACTTGTTTTCCTTCATCCCGGTTTTCCAACCCGTACTCCCCCTATGTAGCTAAAAACCGATACCATTCTTCTGTATAAACCCGATGTCCATCTTCTGCTCAAATCGATTTCAATCCTCCTTTCACCGATCATTACTTCCCATCACGGTTGCACTTCTTAACCGAACCCTTCTCCTTTCCGACTCATAGTTCAGGCCACCAAATACCAAATACCGGAGCACTACACTTCACCGTTTTCACACTCCATCCGCACCTCCACTACTAACGTACAACACCCGTGAACACAAACCCATTCTTCCATTTATATACCCCACTTCAAATATGAACTCCACCACATGTCCTCAAATCAACCGCTATCTCCACTGTATGAAACTGTTTCCACACAACTTCTCACCTCACTTGAACGCTGCTCCACTCCGACTGCATCACCACTCACCGCCGCGCCGGCCTGAGGCCTCCACCACCTCACATCACCGCACCCCAACAGCCTGTGCTTCCAGGCGAGAAGATTCAGCGAGACAGCTCTACAGAAAGGAGAGGAAAGCTTTGATAATGACTTCACGAGTTAATTGTAGGAGTTGAATTTAGATGAGAGGGCTTGCCTTAAAATGAAGGCATTTGGTTTGTTTCGTTTTGCTGAACGAGGATGAAAAAGGAGAGATTTTTGGAAGAAAAGGAGAAATACCGTATATATAGGAGAAGAATGTGTGGATAGCACACAACTGGAAAATATTATTTATTAGATGCCTTGATGGGCACGGTAAGGAAATTTGGTTGCCAAGGTATTGAAAAATCATATTTTAGTCTGTTACTTGATGGCATGGGTGATAATGTGTGCCAGCCAAGGCAATGTAAAATATATAAATATGAGGCCTGAATGACCGCATTATGTAGTAGTGTAGGCTGCGCATACCCCCAACCTATGCGTTAAGTGCCTTAATAGACAAGCTTCGTATGCTGAAAAAAATGTATACAGTATGATTGTTTGTCCCTTCCTGTTTTTACAAGGGTTGTCCTATACCAATTGTTGTGTTTGTGCACCTATTTCAGTCAACCTATGTTTACTCAGGGTAGTTATAATATGTATGTTTTCTTTGTACTTAGAATAGGTAGTGCTATTTTATTTATTTTAACATTTTTATTATTTTATTATTTTACAATACTTCGTCGTGAAGTAACACGTGAAACCTACCACAAACGACTTCCGTCTACTGATAAAAACCCAATCTCAGTGTAAAAAGGTATTCCGGTCCCAATGGGACAAGTTTCGTCGAATTCCGACTTCGTTTGAAAAAATTCCCTTTATAAAACCAGAAATAAACACGCATTTTAATTTTTCATGGTCACTAGATAAATCAAATAAATTTGAAACTTTGAAATCTTATAATAATTCTCCAATACAAACCCAACGGCACCAGTTTCGACGCATTCTGAGACTATTTCCCCAGTAGGCTATTTTTTACGCACACCGAAATGCCATTTTTGACACCAAACTAGCCGGTCTCCAAAAATAACAAACTATATACCTATCCTGACTATAATCGATGATACGAACTCAACGGAATTGGTTTCGCAACCTAATTTGATCGTCTGTTTAAGTTATACCCAAATAACCCTTTATTAATTAATTACGCGCTATAGAAATTGAACGAGCGTTTATGGCTGCCGTGGCCACATACGACATCGGTTTGCCACGCAACTCAACACCGTACAATAATTTAACGTTACGGTTTTAATGAAACTGATTTCATCGAAATCTGAGCCCGTTTGCAAAACGGCCATTTTAACGGTCGATATTTAAATCACGATTTCTATAGCGTTTATTTCAAAATTTGATTTGGCCATAACTAACAAATTATAACACGAAGTCTGGATTTTTTTCTCTTTTATATGAAAACTATCGTTACTATGGTTCCAGGGTTTCTTGTTTCACAGAAATCCGACTTATATCGGACTCTGTATATCCATTTGAAGTTCAAAACTCCAAATTACGAACTGCACGCCATTTTCAAGCTCGATTTATATTATATATGAATATATATCGTTCAACTTCGTTTAAATAGCGATTTAAATATTAAAATCCATTTATATTCCAATAAAAATATTTAAAACCAATTTAAATATTCAGATTCAAATGGTCGAAAAACACGGGTCGTTACATTCTTCCCCCCTTAAAATAATTTCGTCCTCGAAATTGCTAAGGTAAGAAGAATTGTTACCAACCTTATTAAATTTTAGTAATCCAACTTATTTTTAAATCTAAAACAAATTCAGGAATTATATATCCCACTAGTCTACCATTCTAACAAACAATGCACAACTATAATCACCACCAATTTAACCAAAAATTGTATTAAATCATTAATATTCACTATTAATGTTTACTGGTATATTTATTTTGGTTACCAACAATTAACATCCGATTGGTTTCCATAATTTATTTATTTCATTCTCAATTTCCGAGTCCTAGATTTATCTTATTAAATTACAATACCCCATATTCACTCCACTTAACCAAATTCAATTTCAACTCAAAAATCCAATTGACTAATTGAACTCCCAATTAGTTTCCTTCTATTTCGAATTTCAAATTCTAATTCATACAACACCATTTACTAGTTTCACCAGTGAAATCACCCTTGGTTATATTAAACCATTCCAAATTTTAAATCCAATTGGAATTTTACTCAATACAACCAAATAACTCAATATCTGAACACTTTGATAAAATTATTTCTTTTCTATAGAAAAATATAATTTGGTCAAAATTATTCCATTTGACCCGTGTTTAAAAACAATATCGTGTCAGTTGTCAATTCAATATTGAACTGATCAAATAACACAATACAAAACATTTGTATATGAAACTTACAAATACGCTCTCATTATATATACATTCAAACTCAATCTAGGGTATTGCTAACCCTATCTCTATCGAGTTACGCCACAGAGCCAAGGTTATCACTAAACCAATAGCTCTGATACCACTGTAACGACCCGGGGAAAAGAACGACAATCGGGTTCTCGACAACAATACATAAACCCGTATCACTTGCCAAAAACCCAAGTATCGAACCCCCAGATTGTCATGAGAAAGAAGTTAGAAGGTGAGAATAGAAAGAAAGAAGTATTAGAATAGAAGAAAGAAGAGGAACACATCAGAATCTCACAGCGGAATGGATAAAATATAATATCAAATATCTTTATGCAAAAGACTTTGTATACATACCAATCATCAGAGTACAACATTCATCAATCACAGCGGAAAGGTATCTGTATATAACTAACGGTGAAGCCGCCTGCTTCCAGCTCCTGAATCTCCAAGCGAAACCTAACCTGGAACATACTCGGTCTGACCCGAGCACATTTGATTTAAAACAAAATACGCCGGGTCAGTCTGGAATACTATCAGTGATAAATTCACAACACACACACACTTGCTTAACTTTGAAAAATCCTTTTCGAAACAAAAGGATAATAGTAAGACCAGCCCACACATAAACACGGACGGTTTTTACCTTACTATAACCCAAAACGTTTTTGAAATCATAACTTGATCTGCTATTATGATAATGTCTAATCACAAATAAATAACAATCTAGAGGAACGCTTGCATCTCACGCTCCCCATATATAGTATACAATCGAAAACCGCGGGCGCTTATTGGATATTGGATTTCCAACTTGACAAGGTATGGGACCACCTTCCGCACGTGTATCTCTAGAGGCGAATACACTGGGTTCGACAAGAACGTCTTGCAACCCGGCCCTCACATGACCGACCACTCATTTCGCTTGAGTGTATCGAATATATATCACCGACGGTTGGGATCAGCAACCGCCTGCCCGAAAAGGGACAGCATCGAAACATAGATTAAAGAAGCAAAAGGAATTTCTCTAGATAGGTGATCATACACCCTAATGGGAGCGACCCACATAGCCATGCTGCCTGCCCGATTTTTGTCATTTCCCGGTTGATGAGGCTTGAGGCTAGAATTCATCTTCATATATCTGGCCATCATTCACTTTGAATGCCACATTGTCAGATCCGCCAGATATCACTAATTGACGTCCACAAAAATTCTCTAGTTGATAAGAGAACCGTCGTCCTCCGCCACCAACTATCGTACGTTTGAAGAAATCAACGTACATGATCCTATTGGAAATACTCTGTCAGACACTCGTCCATACAAGTCATCCAGGAACAGGATGAACCGAAGGCACTCTCCTACTGCATCTCATATAGGAATCACCCCATGGATCAGTAGCGAGTAGTCCTTGCAACCCGTGGATTCCAACCACGACAAAACCACAGTTTATCTCTGGCCGCTAAACCAGAGATTCTTAGCAGTTTCTCCGCTTATGAAGATCCACAGTCTTCAATGCTCCATCTCGACCGTCTTCTGATATCTTCACGTATTGGTTGGTCGGAATGGTTTTCGAATATAAATTCGATCCCGGTCTTTCCATACCAACAATCGTATTGGTCAGGTTTGATAGTCGGTGTTTTAACTATCAAATACAATAGTGTGACACAATGAGTTTTCTAATTCAGTACTTGGCAATGCTTTGGCCTTTTACAATATATTAACAAAATGGTTAATTTACCTTTGAACCTTCCAATATATTGAAACATTATATTTATTCTTATTTAACAGAAATCATTTTAACACTTTCGAGCATATATATATAAGTATACACCCCGCTTCTCATTCCCTTTGAAAGTATCGATATATTTCTTTAAAACCTTTTCCCTTTTTCTTATAATCGAACAACTCACGATATCCACATACGTATATACTCAATGGTATAAACCATATTTCCTCTTGATTAACTCTAACTGCTTTATTTTGATCGATTAACTCTAATTTGACTCTCTCGACTTATTTATCTCAACTGGACTAACTTGACTAGATTGCTCCTATTGATTATCTAATATTCAACTCACTCCCTTTGCTTGACTTTAGATCGCAGCGATCACAATGGTTACGCCTGATTCCCTCAGGAAACATCCGACCGCCTTAGGCTATCTGCAGCCCTGCGAATTACGCTAGCAGTCGTACACAATGGCGACTCTTCCTGAATAACTATATTTGACTAGCTTTATTTCCAATACTATATTCGATCATTTTAAACTGAATAACAACTGTTCAATATACTTTGAAATCAATATTTTTATTTCTATATACTCGAGCATCTCACGATATACATACATGTATATCCTTAATAGTATAGATCACATTTCCCTTTTTTCTGATTTGATAAATCGAACGTCAAATTACATAATTAAAAATCAAATATTCTTCTTTACTTTGAACTAATATTTTAATATCAATTCATATTCCAAATCTTGCATTAGCGTTCAACTCTCGTATGGAATATCACCCCAATATCAACATCTTTTACTCGTTTCAAACAAATACCATTCCCCGATAAAATGAAGCCGTTCAAGTTGGGGATTTCTATTTACCTCTCATACCTTGATCGACAACGTTCTTATCTCAGAATAATACCGGTTCGTCACTTACCTATTGATTTCAAATCTCATTTACCACCTTGTTTCCAACGGGGTTTTATGAACAGTTTCTTTCATTTGAAATCTCCTTTCGATATCACTTCCTTACTTAATTCGTTTGATTAAGTGAATGTCCAAGAAACACTACTTTTAACTTAAACCATACTTTTAACACTTCGACTTATAACACAAATCAATTTATCCATTCCCCGTAAGGATTTCACTTCCCCTTACATTCACATTACTTAATTTTAAAACTTAAGTAAAATCTTACTCAACTTTCGCATTTACTTATAAGCTTTACTTACAAATCTCGTTTGAACTTGGAGTGTGAATTTCTCATAACTCTTATCGCCTTTTTGATTCAACTCCATCGTCACTTTAATCCTTGCTTAGTTGAATGTCAACTAAAAACCCTCATTTTAATTATTGCTAATTTAAAATTTTGATTAACTTTATTATTTACTATATTAGATATAATATCTTTATTATTAACAAAGAACAAAGTCGTTATCACTTTCAAAAGCTCATTGAAAAATAATTAACTATACTAATAATAAACAATTCAATAATTTCTTTAACTTATAGTTAATCTAAGATTAACTAATATTTAACATATGTTCATTTCATTTAACGAATACTTCAGAATCCAAGTAACTCGATTTTCACCTTCAGTTTAAAACAATTGAATTTATCGACCGTACATCTCAGTTAACTATTAACTGATTTCACTCGTCATTTCCCTTTTTTTTTTCTTTAAACTTATTTAATAAATTTAATTAATTTAAAGTTACCATTTATTTGTTTAACAACAAATATTTTATTTGACCAATAATTTATAACTTTAAAACTGCGTCGTTTCACCGAACGGTAAAATCGACGTCTAAACACACATTTTAGGCCATTCACTGCCAATTACCAAATCAACACCATCGGTTGATTATAAACACAACACGGGGAATATCTGTTCAGCCATCACACTCAAACAGGGTTTCGACCATATGGGGTTCAATCCGTTCATACATCGACGATATGAAACAAACAATCAATATATATAATATTTGAGGAATCCGGTCGGATCCCTCCAACCTGTCCTTCCCTGCATCACAGATGTCAGTTGATAAAATAGACGAATAAATAAATACACAATTGCAACCAATCAGACAATATCAACCAATTTGCATCCATCGCATCCAAACAGCCAATTTAAACTGTTAACTTTAAAATATATTTTACTGTGAATGTACCACATCACAGTATTCCAGAAGGTGTGAGAATTAACTCACCGATTTTGTTTCTGACAATGTTGTGTCGCACTATCGTTCTGAGACTATATAAATTCCAGTTGTCTCAAAGTCCTTCAAATTTAGCTCTTTCATGTCGGCGCCGTGCTTACGAACTCATCGACACCATTTTCGTCAAATTCTGTTTACAGACGGGAAAGTTATACACATTAAAAGGTTTTAATTTAAATTAAAAATCATTTTAATTTACTAATATGTTTTTAACCTTTAATTTCCATTATAAATGTTAAAGTGTAATTAGTGTTTCCCAAAATTTATGTTTAAGCCCTTCCAGTGTGAAACCAGTTTAGAATATAACCTATTCGACTTTAAATTGAATTAGTTTGACTAATTAAATCCTAATCCCAATTAACGGTTTAGACATTTCCTAATCATAACTTATCCACTTGTTTTCCTTCATCCCGGTTTTCCAACCCGTACTCCCCCTATGTAGCTAAAAACCGATACCATTCTTCTGTATAAACCCGATGTCCATCTTCTGCTCAAATCGATTTCAATCCTCCTTTCACCGATCATTACTTCCCATCACGGTTGCACTTCTTAACCGAACCCTTCTCCTTTCCGACTCATAGTTCAGGCCACCAAATACCAAATACCGGAGCACTACACTTCACCGTTTTCACACTCCATCCGCACCTCCACTACTAACGTACAACACCCGTGAACACAAACCCATTCTTCCATTTATATACCCCACTTCAAATATGAACTCCACCACATGTCCTCAAATCAACCGCCATCTCCACTGTATGAAACTGTTTCCACACAACTTCTCACCTCACTTGAACGCTGCTCCACTCCGACTGCATCACCACTCACCGCCGCGCCGGCCTGAGGCCTCCACCACCTCACATCACCGCACCCCAACAGCCTGTGCTTCCAGGCGAGAAGATTCAGCGAGACAGCTCTACAGAAAGGAGAGGAAAGCTTTGATAATGACTTCACGAGTTAATTGTAGGAGTTGAATTTAGATGAGAGGGCTTGCGTTAAAATGAAGGCATTTGGTTTGTTTCGTTTTGCTGAACGAGGATGAAAAAGGAGAGTTTTTTGGAAGAAAAGGAGAAATACCGTATATATAGGAGAAGAATGTGTGGATAGCACACAACTGGAAAATATTATTTATTAGATGCCTTGATGGGCACGGTAAGGAAATTTGGTTGCCAAGGTATTGAAAAATCATATTTTAGTCTGTTACTTGATGGCATTGGTGATAATGTGTGCCAGCCAAGGCAATGTAAAATATATAAATATGAGGCCTGAATGACCGCATTATGTAGTAGTGTAGGCTGCGCATACCCCCAACCTATGCGTTAAGTGCCTTAATAGACAAGCTTCGTATGCTGAAAAAAATGTATACAGTATGATTGTTTGTCCCTTCCTGTTTTTACAAGGGTTGTCCTATACCAATTGTTGTGTTTGTGCACCTATTTCAGTCAACCTATGTTTACTCAGGGTAGTTATAATATGTATGTTTTCTTTGTACTTAGAATAGGTAGTGCTATTTTATTTATTTTAACATTTTTATTATTTTATTATTTTACAATACTTCGTCGTGAAGTAACACGTGAAACCTACCACAAACGACTTCCGTCTACTGATAAAAACCCAATCTCAGTGTAAAAAGGTATTCCGGTCCCAATGGGACAAGTTTCGTCGAATTCCGACTTCGTTTGAAAAAATTCCCTTTATAAAACCAGAAATAAACACGCATTTTAATTTTTCATGGTCACTAGATAAATCAAATAAATTTGAAACTTTGAAATCTTATAATAATTCTCCAATACGAACCCAACGGCACCAGTTTCGACGCATTCTGAGACTATTTCCCCAGTAGGCTATTTTTTACGCGCACCGAAATGCCATTTTTGACACCAAACTAGCCGGTCTCCAAAAATAACAAACTATATACCTATCCTGACTATAATCGATGATACGAACTCAACGGAATTGGTTTCGCAACCTAATTTGATCGTCTGTTTAAGTTATACCCAAATAACCCTTTATTAATTAATTACGCGCTATAGAAATTGAACGAGCGTTTATGGCTGCCGTGGCCACATACGACATCGGTTTGCCACGCAACTCAACACCGTACAATAATTTAACTTTACGGTTTTAATGAAACTGATTTCATCGAAATCTGAGCCCGTTTGCAAAACGGCCATTTTAACGGTCGATATTTAAATCACGATTTCTATAGCGTTTATTTCAAAATTTGATTTGGCCATAACTAACAAATTATAACACGAAGTCTGGATTTTTTTCTCTTTTATATGAAAACTATCGTTACTATGGTTCCAGGGTTTCTTGTTTCACAGAAATCCGACTTATATCGGACTCTGTATATCCATTTGAAGTTCAAAACTCCAAATTACGAACTGCACGCCATTTTCAAGCTCGATTTATATTATATATGAATATATATCGTTCAACTTCGTTTAAATAGCGATTTAAATATTAAAATCCATTTATATTCCAATAAAAATATTTAAAACCAATTTAAATATTCAGATTCAAATGGTCGAAAAACACGGGTCGTTACACCACATTACGACAAATGATGCAAAGGCTAGTCGAACCACCAATCGGGTTCGTCACCGCTAAAGGTTTATCGACTATCTCAGGTTCCAATCCCAATCTATCTACCAGGTCACTAGATATGAAGGAACGGGAAGCTCCGGTATCAAACCTACTCGAATAGGAACATCATAAATAGAAAGCATACCTTGAATGACGACAGTCTTTCCTTTCTACGTCGCGGTTGGGGTATTCGACGAAGAAGGAACAGCATTGAGAGCATATGCTTTCACAATATGCTTTTCTTTAGGGGGTTGTGGACACTTATCCTTGTGATGTCCCACTTGGCCATAGTTGAAGCACTTCCCGTCTGTTGGCTTTGCTCGACATTCTTTAGCATAATGGCCCTTCTTGCCACAGCTAAAGCATTTAACATCTTTCTTGCTCTTTTTCTGACCATCCTTAGCTTGGTTCTGACTCTGCTTCCTTTTATTCTGAGAATTATTCTTGCATCCACCGCTTGCTTGCGGCTTTGGCCCCTCTGTAGATGCAACAGCGACTTCAGTCTTGGGTTTAGGATAAAGGCTCTCTGACCTTAATGTTTTCCCCATAATTGATTCAAATTTCTCATCGATGTGGTTAATAAGCCTTTCCCCCAAGTACTGATCTAAGCCTGTTATGATCTTCTCATTCTTCTTCTCGGGAGTGTCAATAAGAGATAATCCATACTTCGACAAAGTATCGGACTCAGCAATATACTCCGAGACTTCTCTACCATTTTGCTTAAATTCCAAGAACTTCCTAAACAATTTTGATTTCTGAGCAGCTGGGATAAACTTTTCACTGAATCGGGCCTTAAACTAATCCCATGTAACTTGATCCTCTGGAGTAGCTACCTTAATAGCATTCCACCAATTCAGCGCCTGTCCTTGTAGCTGACAGGATGATAGCCTTCTCTTCGTCGCATCCTCGTTACCCAAGTCTTTGAAGATACGCTCACAGCTGTCAAACCAATCCTGAACTTCTACCGTCGATTCCATTCCGTGGAACTGCTTCCCACCAAGGATGGTGTAATCCTTGCAAAGCTTGGCGAAATCGGCTCTAGGCGCCTGCACTGCTGTACCACCATCATTTACAGCAATGGGAACTGCCCTTACACATTTCTAAGCATCTCTCTCATGAAGTCAGTGAACATCGTCCTCATATCAGGATCATTCCCATTATTATCTTCTCTACCAGTACCCCTAGCATATAGGCTCATCGTTCAATCTGTAAGGAGAAAACGATTAACCATCTCTTCAGTGGTGATAGTGCAGTGCGACTTCATCCTTAAATATACTAATAGTATATACATATAGCTTTTGAAAACCAAAATATCACAAATACGCGCTCTCATATACGTATTATCTCTCTCTGGTGTCTTCCCTATGTTAACTATGCAACCTAGAGTTCTGATACCAAATGTGACGGCCCGCCCCGCATCAGCCGACATTTCCAATGAAAATGCGCTGTGCCAATGCCCCACTAGCACAGGACGGTCGCCAAAGAAAGGAAAGAAGGGAATTTGAACTAACAAGGAACCTGTAGAATGTCTCATAGCTCATGGAATAAAATATAATAATAAGATATGTAACGAACTGGGATTTTCGACTCCGAAAATCAACATCAAACTACCATGTTGACCCTTTCAGATATCGAACATTCCAGATCATTAATAGAATGAAGTTAGAGGGTGAGATAAGAAAGAAATATAAGAATAGAAGAAGAAGAAGAAACACCATACAGAGTCTCACATCGCAGCGGAACAAAATATAATACAGAAATAAATCTTTATTGAGAGCTTTAAAAATACTTACAGTATCAGAGCACATCACGCAATGGGACAGTTATAATGATCTGTTCCCATATACAACACACAGCAGAATAGTAGCTATATAATATCATACGTCTAAACATCTCCAGCCCGTCTCTGGACTTCACAGCATTCGATAACCTGAAACTGTACACTCCGGGCTAACCCGAGCATTTACAAAACACCGGGTCAGTCTGGTGAACCAGAGTGAGATAAACTCGCACAATATAAGGGTAAATCATCCAATCATGATTTTAAAGTTCAAAGTCTTTTCGAAAGAAAAGGATAATCGTAAGACCAAATCCACACATAAACACGGACGGTTTTTACATTACGATAACCCAAACCACTTTTGAAATCAATATCTTTTCTGATATTATAATAATGTCTAAATACAAGTAAATAGAATCTAGTAGAACGCTTGCATCTCACGATCTACATATATAGTATACAATCAAAAACCGCGGGCGTTTATTGGAGATTGGATTCCGACCTTGACAAGGTATGGGACCACCTGCCGATCGTGTATCTCTAGAGACGAATACACTGGGTTCAACAAGAACTTCTTGCAACCCGGCCCTCACATGACCGACCCCTTATTTCGCTTGAGAGTATCGAATGTATATCACCGACGGTTGGGATCA
Source organism: Allium sativum (assembly GCA_030737875.1). Classification (NCBI taxonomy): domain Eukaryota; kingdom Viridiplantae; phylum Streptophyta; class Magnoliopsida; order Asparagales; family Amaryllidaceae; genus Allium; species Allium sativum. The sequence goes on along the minus strand of CM060911.1, from coordinate 105,202,426 downwards.
GCAACCGTCTCCCGAAAAGGGACAGCATTGAAACATAGATTTAAGAAACAAATAGGATTTCCTCTAGATAGGTGATCATACACCCTAATGGGAGCGACCCACATAGCCATGCTGCCTGCCCGATTTTTGTCATTTCCCGGTTGATGAGGCTTGAGGCCAGAATTTATCTTTGAACATCATACACTTTGAATGCCACATCGTTAGATCCTCCAGATATCACTAATTGATGTCCACAAAAATACTCTAGCAGCAGCTAAGAGTTTGGCAATTCTCCGCCAACAACCATAGCACGTTTGAAGAAATCAACGTACGTGATCCTTTTGGAAATACTCTGTCAGACATCCGTCCATACAAGTCATCCAGGAACAGGATGAACCGAAGGCACTCTCCTACCGCATCCATATAGGAATCACCCCATGGATCAGTAGCGAGGAGTCCTTGCAACCCGTAGATTCCAATCACGACAGAATCACAGCTTATCTCTGCTTGCCAGGCAGAGAACATTAGTGGTTCTTCCATTTATGAAAATCCACGGTCTTCAATGCTCCATCTCGATCATCTTCAGAGATCTTCACGTATTTATTGGTCAGAATGGTTTTCGAATATAAATTCGATCCCGGTCTTTCCATACCAACAATCGTATTGGACAGGTTTGATAGTCGGTGTTTTAACTATCAAAATACACAGTGTTTCAATCATGACACTCCAATGAGTTCACTGGTTCAGTATTCAGCATCACTTGGCCTTTAACAAACTAATTTACTTTTGTTAAATTAAAAACTTCTAATTCTTTAATTGTTCAAAAAAAAAAATGATATTTGAATAACTCTAATTCAATTAACTAACATTCGACTTACTCTATTCGCTCGACTCTAGATCGCAGCGATCACAATGGTTACGCCTGATTCCCTCAGGAACATCTGACCGCCGTAGGCTATCTGCAACCCTGCGAATTACGCTAGCAGTCGTATGAAATGGCAACTCAGCCGAATAATTATGTTTGGCTAATTCTATCTCGAATAACTATATTCAATTTCCCACTTAATTCTTCCTTCAAATCTTCTTTTAAATTCGGAAGTCCATTAGTTTTAACAAAGAAATTTATAGCACATATGTTATAACAATAGCGTTATAATTACTATTTAGATTTACAAACAACAGCATTATAATCGCTGTTTAGGGTTACAACCCATTTACTATAGCAAAAGCGCTACAATCGCTATATTAGATTTACAAAACATGTATTATAATAACAGCGCTAAAATCGCTGTTTAGATTTCCAAAACATATCCAATAACGTCTCTTACGATTACCAACTAATACTATCTTCAGGTAATCCCGATGTTGTTCAAGTTGGGGTATTTTAATTACCTCTCAGACCTTGATCAACAACGTTCTTATCCCCCGATAAACATAAGTTGTAATCAATATTTCATTCTAGTCTCAAACAAATTCCATTTAACTATTGGATTTGGTTAAACAACCCTATAACTCAGTTCTTTGCCCAGATTCGCTTATTTCCAATCTCCTTTCAAAATTATTCGACCATTTCCCATTTTGAAATCTCATTAAAATTCTTCTTTTTACTTGATCTTGTTTTCAAGTAACGTTAAATAAAATTAACGCCTTAACACATTGAACCTCATTTACACGACCCTGGTTTATATAAACCCTTTACCTTAATTCACATAATTAAACAACACTTAAATTTAAGTTATCATCTTCGCTTGAAATCCTCTTTTTAACATCATTATAAACATCTTAGCTTTAAATATAAAACCCGCTCATAGATTCCTTTCACAATCCAATTTGGATTACACTTCTCTTCGATTACTTTTCAAAAGTAGTCTTCTAAATTCTTATTAAAACAGTAATTTTCTTTACTCATTAACTACTTCAGTAGTTAATTTCTTTATTTACTAAAATAAATAGAAAATCCTTTTTAAAGATCTTATTTAAAGTTAAAACAATATTCTTCAACTATTTCATTTCGCAATTTCGAAACAAACTAATTTGATATTCGATTCCAGTTTAAATGGTCAATTTTGTCAAGTCAAAATTCGATTATTTCGTAAACTAATTCCAATTAACCTTCACTTTAAATTAATTAAAAATATAATTAATTTAAATTATTTCCATTAATTGTTTTCTTTTCAAAACAATTATCAAAGTTTAACCATTCGATTCATTCTCTATTCTCATTCTTTGTAAATCTGATTAACATCAGAATTTACTTTATAAAATAAATTACTAACAAATCAAATCTTAAATAAATAAAATATTTATTTAATTCTCTTTAATACTTTTGTTCAAAATAATACATTTTTTTTCCAAAATCTAACTCCAGTTATAAAGTAAATTTTATAACTTCAACTCTATTGATTCACCTGACGGTGAATCACTGTCTATAACCCGATTGATTTTAAAGGCCATACTCTGCCAAACACTTAACCAATATCACCTATTGGTTCAAACCAAACAGATGTTGAATATTCAATTAATAATCAACCATCAAATCAATCACACAAACATATCAGTTCATATATGATAATATGAAATAAATAATACATTTGAGGGATCCGGTTGGGTCCCTCCAACCTGTTCTTCCCTGTATTCAAATGGTTATCTCAAATCAGACCATTCAGTTTTGTTTAACTGATAACACTGAATAGCAACCATTCAACATCAACCACAAGCAATTCAAACAATTCAACCATTTAAACACGTTTATAAATAAACGTGACCAACCAAGGTGAGTTACCTTTATTGGAACCAATCGTTAAAAATAACGATTTGGTATTTCACTGAAATTAAACACAGTTTAATTTCATCGGTTAAATCAACAGATAAGCAGATAACTAGCAAAACAGTCAACCATTGGCAAGCAGAGCACACAAAATAAAAATACCCAATTTATATAAAATATAAAAAGGGTAACTGAGTGAGTTTAACTCACCTTGGGTTTTCCATCTGATGCCAAAACGGTTCGATTCAATCTCGTCCAATGCGGATCCAAAATGTTACGCTTGTCGGTACGGGCCCGACATTACTTGATTTGTTGAACTCTGTTTCCCAGGTGATGCTCCTGTTCCTTTCACCAAACTACTTCCGCTACCCTTCCATTCGGTCGCTTCTCAATCCATCCCCACCGTACTGTTTCGCCATCAGCACACCATTGCTCTCAACCCCTTGCTGGCCTCACCCTGCGTCACTAGTACATCATCACATGCCACTGCCAAACGAACAGCACCACAACTCCATACTTGCGGCCGACGTCCGATCCGTGCCACTACACTCGTCCACCATTGTTGTCCCACTTTAATACACACGCTAGAAATAGTCCTTCCTCAATGAAAACACTCCAGGAAACATTGTCAATGCCCTTTTGTTGCACACCAAAACAGTACGTCCTTCCTTCCACCCCTTTGCTTCATTCCTTTTCCCATGAACCAACTCCACGCTTTTTCTTTTCCCCATCTCCTACTTATTATGTTTGCTGCAACTTCCGCTCACTGCTTCACTGATCCTCTCCCATGCAAAGCCCATTTGTTTCTCTCTCCACTCTCCGGCGTACTCAACCCCAACACAACGAAGCTCACATTTTCCATGAAGTATAGCAAACGAAATAAGCTTTCCCCCACTTCATGAAACTGCCACGCAAGTACCCATATCCGAAAATGAACCCCACACACCTCTTCTTCCATGATTCTTCACATGCCACCTGCTACTATACGTGGTTACCCCTATCAAAGCAGTCCACTTCTCCTTCGAAACTGCTCCTCTTCATTTGCTTCCGCAACTTCCTTTCTTCGATCTGCTTTCACCACGTACGGATCAGCCACCCTCCTCCAGTATGCTACCCAACTTAAATCTCGAACACTCCATCCCATAGTTACAGATCACGCTACTCTCTCTTGGTATTAAATTCAGATGGGAGTGGTTTCAGCTTTTCATTGTATATGGTGAAGAAGAGAGGTGAGGAGTAGGGAAATGAATACGCTATTTATAGAGATGAGAGACCATGGGATAAGCACGAAGTTGTTTGACCATGGTACACTGTAGGCACGTTCTCGGTCTGTAAATCTATATTAGGGGGCATGTAAACGTAGTAGTGGTAGGGTGCATGAGTTCTCATGTCCGTCACTTCATTTGAAAAGGAAGGCAAGTAGGCTTGCAGCAAGAAAAGAAATCTATTTTCAGGTTGTACCCGGTAGCATATGCAGGTGGTAAAATATAGGTTAGTATGTGTTGTGTTTTCAATTCCAAATGTTCAGTTTAGCCGAAGCAAGTGATAGGGTAGCATGTGTATGTACTGTTCATGACTATAGAAGTATGGGCGGATTGTATTTGAAAAGAAATCTTGGGGTTGCGAGTTGCTTACATCAGAGTAGGGTGGCTGTGTGTATTAGCAGTGTTTGGTCATTTCTAATTCAATTGATAAGACTGGGTAGATAGTAGCGGGTAGGTTAGTTTCGGTTAGATTTTAATTTTATACAGTCCTTAAAATTTTATCTACCATTTTTATTAAATAATATTACCCCGATACTTCATCCTCAAGTAACGCAATAAAATCACTATAAATGATTTCTGTTTACTGATAAAAAGGCTAATCTTGGTGTAAAAAGATATTCCGGATTCAATGGGACAAGTTTCGTCGAAATCCGAGGTCGTATGAAAAAAAATCCTTTATGAAACCGAAAATAAACACGCGTTTAATTTTTTCATGGTCACCAGATAAATCAAATCAACTCGAAACTTTGGAATCTTACAATAATTTGTTGATACGAACCCAACGGCACCAGTTTCGTCGCATTCTGAGACTGTTGCCCCGGTAGGCTACTTTTTTACCCTGAACCGCCCTACCCTTTTTAACGCCAAATTTCTCGATCTCTAAAAATAACAAACTATATACATATCCTGACTCTAATCGACGATACGAACTCAATGGAACTGGTTTCGTGGCCTAATTCGATCGTCTGCTCAAGTTACACTCAAATACCCCTTTATTTATTTAAATACGCGCTATAGAAATTGAACGGGCGTTTACAGCTACCATGGTCACATACGATATCGGTTTTCCACGCAATTCACCACCGTACAATAATTTAGCGATACGGTTCTAATGAAACTAATTTCATCGAAATCTGAGTCCGTTTGCAAAACGGCCATTTTAAAGGTCTATAATTTAATAACGATTTTCCATAGCGACTATTTCAAAATTTGATTTGGCCATAAATATCAAACTATAACACGAAATCTGGATTTTTCTCTTTCATATGAAAATTATCGTCAATACGGTCCCAACGTGTCTTGTTTCACAGAAATCCGACTTATATCGGACTCTGCATATCCAGTCGAAGTTCAAACTCGAATTTACAAACTACAGCGCTATATTTCAAGCTCTATTTATAATTATATAAATATATAACGTCAATCTTTGTTTAAATAGCTAATTAGATATTAATTCCATCGATATTCCAAATATAATATTTAAATTAAATTACATATTCGAGTGCCAAAAACACGGGTCGTTACATTCTTCCCCCCTTAAAATAATTTCGTCCTCGAAATTGCTAAGGTAAGAAAGAACATTATAAACTCATTCATTTCAAATCTAATTTTATATTAAATTAGAAACCAATTCAATACTGTAAATAAGTATTTTCAAAAATATCGAAAATTTTCTAACACTTTAAATTTTCGAAAAATTTCGCCAGCACCTCCTTTGTACGGCTCAATCGGTACAACTACGACTCGCCTTTCTGGGCCTTCTCCAATTCAAAAGAAAATAAAACAGCCAAGTGGCTTGCCAAATTGGCTCACAAATCTCCAAATCTATATAAAAATAAATGTGTACCTTTTTGTCGGGCACATCATTATATCTTTCCTGTCTGCCACCCTGTCAGCCTATACAAATGCATTCCCAAACAAAATTCCAATTTTATCCTCAAAACCAAATCCTTCATGCGTCCAGGCCAAATCCCATTCTTAACTCAATTTCCATCCAATTTCAATTCCATCTCTGGACTTACCAGATCAACACCATTTCAGATTCCTGTCTCATATTTCAAATCTGATTCTACTTGATAATATATCACGAATTAATTTCCAGTTAATCTATTTCAATTCAATTCATATCTGCTTTCACAAATTCTATTTAATTCTGCCTTTGTCCAAACAATTTCCCTGGGAGTTTTTAAACAGTTTAGCTCTTTCAAGAAAATCAAATATTCCTTTTTCAGGATTCAAAGCAATTCAAAACAAAATCTTTGGTAGTAATCCTTCACTTACCACTCGAAAATGAACACCGATGATGTCCGGATCATCATCAGAATCTATTTTCCAGCTATCGAAGTGAGTTCAATACTATGTCACTTTCAAAACCAGTTCTAAACATTTTCATTTTGAAATCCATTTCAAAATATCCCTTTCAATGCTTGTAACAAAATTAAAATCTCCCAGGATTTTAAAATCTCATATATTCAATCCAAGTTTATTTGCAACACCTTTCCCACTTTAAGGAATTTTAATTCCAATTCTGATTTAGATTTCAGATTTAATTCATCTGATTCCATATTATACGAATTAAAAATGGTTATTTATATAACATTTCAATTATAATCAACCAACACATCCAATATACCATAATATTTCCAATACAAATATTTCCTTTATATCAAAATATAATTTGGGTAAATTATTTCATTTACCCTCTTTCAAAACATATTATGTCGGTTTATCGTGCTTGAGTGTTTAGAAACTCCTATCGATAAAGTGGATCAAACCGATTGACCAGAATTCATAAACAACTCAAACAAATAAATCTCCACAATATAAAACAATTTTTTTAATAAAATCTACAAATACGTTCACTCGTATATACACTCAAACTCAATCTAGGGTATTGCTAACCCCATCTCTACTGAGTCACACCACAGAGCCAAGGTAATCACTTAACCTCGCTCTGATACCACTGTAACGAACTGGGATTTTCGACTCCGAAAATCAACATCAAACTACCATGTTGACCCTTTCAGACATCGAACATTCCAGATCATTAATAGAATGAAGTTAGAGGGTGAGATAAGAAAGAAATATAAGAATAGAAGAAGAAACACCATACAGAGTCTCACATCGCAGCGGAACAAAATATAATACAGAAATAAATCTTTATTGAGAGCTTTAAAAATAATTACAGTATCAGAGCACATCACACAATGGGACAGTTATAATGATCTGTTCCCATATACAACACACAGCGGAATAGTAGCTATATAATATCATACGTCTAAACATCTCCAGCTCGTCTCTGGACTTCACAGCATTCGATAACCTGAACCTGTACACTCCGGGCTAACCCGAGCATTTACAAAACACCGGGTCAGTCTGGTGAACCAGAGTGAGATAAACTCGCACAATATAAGGGTAAATCATCCAATCATGATTTTAAAGTTCAAAGTCTTTTCGAAAGAAAAGGATAATCGTAAGACCAAATCCACACATAAACACGGACGGTTTTTACCTTACGATAACCCAAACCACTTTTGAAATCAATATCTTTTCTGATATTATAATAATGTCTAAATACAAGTAAATAGAATCTAGTACAACGCTTGCATCTCACGCTCTACATATATAGTATACAATCAAAAACCGCGGGCGCTTATAGGAGATTGGATTCCGACCTTGACAAGGTATGGGACCACCTGCCGATCGTGTATCTCTAGAGACGAATACACTGGGTTCAACAAGAACTTCTTGCAACCCGGCCCTCACATGACCGACCCCTTATTTCGCTTGAGAGTATCGAATGTATATCACCGACGGTTGGGATCAGCAACCGTCTCCCGAAAAGGGACAGCATTGAAACATAGATTTAAGAAACAAATAGGATTTCCTCTAGATAGGTGATCATACACCCTAATGGGAGCGACCCACATAGCCATGCTGCCTGCCCGATTTTTGTCATTTCCCGGTTGATGAGGCTTGAGGCCAGAATTTATCTTTGAACATCATACACTTTGAATGCCACATCGTTAGATCCTCCAGATATCACTAATTAATGTCCACAAAAATACTCTAGCAGCAGCTAAGAGTTTGGCAATTCTCCGCCAACAACCATAGCACGTTTGAAGAAATCAACGTACGTGATCCTTTTGGAAATACTCTGTCAGACATCCGTCCATACAAGTCATCCAGGAACAGGATGAACCGAAGGCACTCTCCTACCGCATCCATATAGGAATCACCCCATGGATCAGTAGCGAGGAGTCCTTGCAACCCGTAGATTCCAATCACGACAGAATCACAGCTTATCTCTGCTTGCCAGGCAGAGAACATTAGTGGTTCTTCCATTTATGAAAATCCACGGTCTTCAATGCTCCATCTCAATCATCTTCAGAGATCTTCACGTATTTATTGGTCAGAATGGTTTTCGAATATAAATTCGATCCCGGTCTTTCCATACCAACAATCGTATTGGACAGGTTTGATAGTCGGTGTTTTAACTATCAAAATACACAGTGTTTAAATCATGACACTCCAATGAGTTCACTGGTTCAGTATTCAGCATCACTTGGCCTTTAACAAACTAATTTACTTTTGTTAAATTAAAAACTTCTAATTCTTTAATTGTTCAAAAAAAATATGATATTTGAATAACTCTAATTCAATTAACTAACATTCGACTTACTCTATTCGCTCGACTCTAGATCGCAGCGATCACAATGGTTACGCCTGATTCCCTCAGGAACATCCGACCGCCGTAGGCTATCTGCAGCCCTACGAATTACGCTAGCAGTCGTATGAAATGGCAACTCAGCCGAATAATTATGTTTGGCTAATTCTATCTCGAATAACTATATTCAATTTCCCACTTAATTCTTCCTTCAAATCTTCTTTTAAATTCGGAAGTCCATTAGTTTTAACAAAGAAATTTATAGCACATATGTTATAACAATAGCGTTATAATTACTATTTAGATTTACAAACAACAGCACTATAATCGCTGTTTAGGGTTACAACCCATTTACTATAGCAAAAGCGCTACAATCGCTATATTAGATTTACAAAACATGTATTATAATAACAGCGCTAAAATCGTTGTTTAGATTTCCAAAACATATCCACTAACGTCTCTTACGATTACCAACTAATACTATCTTCAGATAATCCCGATGTTGTTCAAGTTGGGGTATTTTAATTACCTCTCAGACCTTGATCAACAACGTTCTTATCCCCCGATAAACATAAGTTGTAATCAATATTTCATTCTAGTCTCAAACAAATTCCATTTAACTATTGGATTTGGTTAAACAACCCTATAACTCAGTTCTTTGCCCAGATTCGCTTATTTCCAATCTCCTTTCAAAATTATTCGACCATTTCCCATTTTGAAATCTCATTAAAATTCTCCTTTTTAATTGATCTTGTTTTCAAGTAACGTTAAATAAAATTAACGCCTTAACACATTAAACCTCATTTACACGACCCTGGTTTATATAAACCCTTTACCTTAATTCACATAATTAAACGACGCTTAAATTTAAGTTATCATCTTCGCTTGAAATCCTCTTATTAACATCATTATAAACATCTTAGCTTTAAATATAAAACCCGCTCATAGATTCCTTTCACAATCCAATTTGGATTACACTTCTCTTCGATTACTTTTCAAAAGTAGTCTTCTAAATTCTTATTAAAACAATAATTTTCTTTACTCATTAACTACTTCAGTAGTTAATTTCTTTATTTACTAAAATAAATAGAAAATCCTTTTTAAAGATCTTATTTAAAGTTAAAACAATATTCTTCAACTATTTCATTTCGCAATTTCGAAACAAACTAATTTGATATTCGATTCCAGTTTAAATGGTCAATTTTGTCAAGTCAAAATTCGATTATTTCGTAAACTAATTCCAATTAATCTTCACTTTAAATTAATTAAAAATATAATTAATTTAAATTATTTCCATTAATTGTTTTCTTTTCAAAACAATTATCAAAGTTTAACCATTCGATTCATTCTCTATTCTCATTCTTTGTAAATCTGATTAACATCAGAATTTACTTTATAAAATAAATTACTAACAAATCAAATCTTAAATAAATAAAATATTTATTTAATTCTCTTTAATACTTTTGTTCAAAATAATACATTTTTTTTCCAAAATCTAACTCCAGTTATAAAGTAAATTTTATAACTTCAACTCTACCGATTCACCTGACGGTGAATCACTGTCTATAACCCGATTGATTTTAAAGGCCATACTCTGCCAAACACTTAACCAATATCACCTATTGGTTCAAACCAAACAGATGTTGAATATTCAATTAATAATCAACCATCAAATCAATCACACAAACAGATCAGTTCATATATGATAATATGAAATAAATAATACATTTGAGGGATCCGGTTGGGTCCCTCCAACCTGTTCTTCCCTGTATTCAAATGGTTATCTCAAATCAGACCATTCAGTTTTGTTTAACTGATAACACTAAATAGCAACCATTCAACATCAACCACAAGCAATTCAAACAATTCAACCATTTAAACACGTTTATAAATAAACGTGACCAACCAAGGTGAGTTACCTTTATTGGAACCAATCGTTAAAAATAACGATTTGGTATTTCACTGAAATTAAACACAGTTTAATTTCATCGGTTAAATCAACAGATAAGCAGATAACTAGCAAAACAGTCAACCATTGGCAAGCAGAGCACACAAAATAAAAATACCCAATTTATATAAAATATAAAAAGGGTAACTGAGTGAGTTTAACTCACCTTGGGTTTTCCATCTGATGCCAAAACGGTTCGATTCAATCTCGTCCAATGCGGATCCAAAATGTTACGCTTGTCGGTACGGGCCCGACATTACTTGGTTTGTTGAACTCTGTTTCCCAGGTGATGCTGTTGTTCCTTTCACCAAACTACTTCCGCTACCCTTCCATTTGGTCGCTTCTCAATCCATCCCCACCGTACTGTTTCGCCATCAGCACACCATTGCTCTCAACCCCTTGCTGGCCTCACCCTGCGTCACTAGTACATCATCACATGCCACTGCCAAACGAACAGCACCACAACTCGATACTTGCGGCCGACGTCCGATCCGTGCCACTACACTCGTCCACCATTGTTGTCCCACTTTAATACACACGCTAGAAATAGTCCTTCCTCAATGAAAACACTCCAGGAAACATTGTCAATGCCCTTTTGTTGCATACCAAAACAGTACGTCCTTCCTTCCACCCCTTTGCTTCATTCCTTTTCCCATGAACCAACTCCACGCTTTTTCTTTTCCCCATCTCCTACTTATTATGTTTGCTGCAACTTCCGCTCACTGCTTCACTGATCCTCTCCCATGCAAAGCCCATTTGTTTCTCTCTCCACTCTCCGGCGTACTCAACCCCAACACAACGAAGCTCACATTTTCCATGAAGTATAGCAAACGAAATAAGCTTTCCCCCACTTCATGAAACTGCCACGCAAGTACCCATATCCAAAAATGAACCCCACACACCTCTTCTTCCATGATTCTTCACATGCCACCTGCTACTATACGTGGTTACCCCTATCAAAGCAGTCCACTTCTCCTTCGAAACTGCTCCTCTTCATTTGCTTCCGCAACTTCCTTTCTTCGATCTGCTTTCACCACGTACGGATCAGCCACCCTCCTCCAGTATGCTACCCAACTTAAATCTCGAACACTCCATCCCATAGTTACAGATCACGCTACTCTCTCTTGGTATTAATTTCAGATGGGAGTGGTTTCAGCTTTTCATTGTATATGGTGAAGAAGAGAGGTGAGGAGTAGGGAAATGAATACGCTATTTATAGAGATGAGAGACCATGGGATAAGCACGAAGTTGTTTGACCATGGTACACTGTAGGCACGTTCTCGGTCTGTAAATCTATATTAGGGGGCATGTAAACGTAGTAGTGGTAGGGTGCATGAGTTCTCATGTCCGTCACTTCATTTGAAAAGGAAGGCAAGTAGGCTTGCAGCAAGAAAAGAAATCTATTTTCCGGTTGTACCCGGTAGCATATGCAGGTGGTAAAATATAGGTTAGTATGTGTTGTGTTTTCAATTCCAAATGTTCAGTTTAGCCGAAGCAAGTGATAGGGTAGCATGTGTATGTACTGTTCATGACTATAGAAGTATGGGCGGATTGTATTTGAAAAGAAATCTTGGGGTTGCGAGTTGCTTACATCAGAGTAGGGTGGCTGTGTGTATTAGCAGTGTTTGGTCATTTCTAATTCAATTGATAAGACTGGGTAGATAGTAGCGGGTAGGTTAGTTTCGGTTAGATTTTAATTTTATACAGTCCTTAAAATTTTATCTACCATTTTTATTAAATAATATTACCCCGATACTTCATCCTCAAGTAACGCAATAAAATCACTATAAATGATTTCTGTTTACTGATAAAAAGGCTAATCTTGGTGTAAAAAGATATTCCGGATTCAATGGGACAAGTTTCGTCGAAATCCGAGGTCGTATGAAAAAAAATCCTTTATGAAACCGAAAATAAACACGCGTTTAATTTTTTCATGGTCACCAGATAAATCAAATCAACTCGAAACTTTGGAATCTTACAATAATTTGTTGATACGAACCCAACGGCACCAGTTTCGTCGCATTCTGAGACTGTTGCCCCGGTAGGCTACTTTTTTACCCTGAACCGCCCTACCCTTTTTAACGCCAAATTTCTCGATCTCTAAAAATAACAAACTATATACATATCCTGACTCTAATCGACGATACGAACTCAATGGAACTGGTTTCGTGGCCTAATTCGATCGTCTGCTCAAGTTACACTCAAATACCCCTTTATTTATTTAAATACGCGCTATAGAAATTGAACGGGCGTTTACAGCTACCATGGTCACATACGATATCGGTTTTCCACGCAATTCACCACCGTACAATAATTTAACGATACGGTTCTAATGAAACTAATTTCATCAAAATCTGAGTCCGTTTGCAAAACGGCCATTTTAAAGGTCTATAATTTAATAACGATTTTCCATAGCGACTATTTCAAAATTTGATTTGGCCATAAATATCAAACTATAACACGAAATCTGGATTTTTCTCTTTCATATGAAAATTATCGTCAATACGGTCCCAACGTGTCCTGTTTCACAGAAATCCGACTTATATCGGACTCTGCATAACCAGTTGAAGTTCAAACTCGAATTTACAAACTGCAGCGCTATATTTCAAGCTCTATTTATAATTATATAAATATATAACGTCAATCTTTGTTTAAATAGCTAATTAGATATTAATTCCATCGATATTCCAAATATAATATTTAAATTAAATAAATTAAATTACATATTCGAGTGCCAAAAACACGGGTCGTTACAAGATACTTGACATAAAACAGGCGAGACAGTGCATAAGCTGGAAACTAAACCATAATAGCAGCGGAAAATTCAAATACAGCTTATGTTCCACATCATCATTATTACAACTTTTCAAACTGTCTCTAGAGCAAAGTAAAGGAAGATTACACTACTAATGCCCAAAGTAGTGACCACCGGTGACACAGGGATAATACATATATATGTATATCATACGTGGGAGCCTCCAGCTCATTTCCGGATCAGCTATTCGTGCATAACCAGCTAACCTGTCTCTAGTCTGCCCGTTTAAGAGCATCCAGAGTAATAAGAAGAGACATAAAACTCTAGGCCAGACAAAATCTGGTATAAGCGATAAGCAGAAAAACAGAACAACAACAGGTATACTAAACCATACCTGAACCTGGACCTGCAACCAAAGAGTTAGCACAACAAGATGTACAATACTCTAAGGTGACACTAACATATGGTGTAAAGATACGGGGGTGGGGGTGTGCATGTCATAGTGGTGTCAAACAATCAAGCACAACAACTATCCTTACATCTCTCACTCAGTGTGTAAAGCATACGATATCCACCGCTTTGATCACCCAAATCCTTGCTATGATCACTCTGCCCCCATGGAGTCATGGAGACTCCACTGCAATGATGCATAGCCACTAGTCCTTGCTATGTCCACTTTGCCCCATGAAGCCATGCTACGATCACTCTGCCCCATGGATTAGTAACTACCCCACTACACTGATCCACAGCCTAACACTTGTCTTTCCGTTGTGGATCAAAGCTACGAACGTCGACAACTCCTTAGCACACGTCCCGCAGCAAAGCCCAACTCATGAAGTTAACTCGTTGGTTCTCAACTAGATCCTGAGTTCTACTTCCTATCTGGACTTCCTTTGCATCTCCGGTTTTGGTCGAATTTGAGTTGGTCTTCAGAAGAGCCATCGCGTAGTAGAGGTAGAGGTCCAAACTCAATTCGTTCGGTCTATCCAGTTCGGTTCGGTATGTGGTGCTCAGGCTCCCCATTCGGTTAAGCTTAAAGCCCCCATTTAGTTCGGTTCGGGTTCACTTCCTCCATGCGGTTTGGTTCGGTGCTTTTCTTCTTGGTTCCGTTCGTCGCTCCTGCTCCAGCTTGCTTACTCCGATCCGGTCCCACGTTCCATTCCGACCCGATCCGATCCTCAACCCAACTCCAACTCTTTGCAAGTGACCTTCCTTCTTGCTAAGCCTTCTCTGGTGCCAAGTTTCGATCCGAATCAAATCCCTTGCCCGGTCCTCCTATCCAACCCGAGCCCTATGTCCGATCCGATCTGAAACCCTGCACATTTCCTGTAACTTTTCCAGTGACCGTTTTACGCCATATGACGGCGCTTTCATCCATTCTAACTCTTCTAATCAATCACAAAGTATACCATACAGTCATAGCAACATAGAGAATCAACCATAAACACCAAAACACCAATTTAATATGTAAATATGGATCAAACATACCCAAAAATCTATGTTTTCCCATTAATCTCCCTTAATCATGTTTAAGCATAAAATTAGCAAAACTTATCCAAATTATCCCAAATTTCAATCAGAGCCCTACAATAATATTTTAGAATTTTACAAATTTTTTCCAGATTTTTCTGAGTTATAATTTCGATAATTATCACTAATCACACCTAATTAGCCGTAATTAATGAAAAACAATGCAAATCACTCACCTTAGCCATAATCAAACTATAGATCTGGAATATTATCTTTTTTGAGTCGAATTATAATGCAAAACAGCAGCTCCAACTCTGATTTGGTGTTTTTTCCCCTTGATTTGACGTTACTTGGCTTAATCTTCGATTAGAAGACGATTAGGGGCGATTTGGAATGAAATTTGGAGGCGGAGGCCATGGCTAGACTTGAAGGAGCAAAAAGTGGCAGCTGGAAAATGATAAAAACCGAATTTCCTAACTCTATCAGCCTTCCCATAACCCTAATCCCGAAATGGGTTATGGACCCACTCATTAATCACCCTAATTATGCCCAGTTAAGCTTTTTTCACCTTCTAAATCTTGTTTCAGCCATATATCCCAAACGGTGAGTCCATTTGGCTACTGTGACCACTCTACGAAAAGATAAACCATCATCCAGTTCTAATGGAAGTAATTTCAAATCAATACCCCTTACCAATAAAAAGTTATGGCCGAAAACAAGATCAGCTAGGGGAAAAACGGTCATTTAAAAATCGTCAAAAATCATGAACATTGGAAATGACCCCAATAGTCGTCTCCCAAAGTTACATGGCTATACGACCTCGCATGACAAAGAAATAAATATTCTACGATCCCTTGATGCATAGAATGTGAGTCGTTACGGTTCCAGTCCAGAAAATATCCATACCTAAAACCTGTCATTTGGCTGCCCTTGTGGAAAGAGGGCACCCGAGTTTGCAAAGTGAAACAAACTACGAGTCAGTCATGGGACTGGTATGAGAAATCTTACTTAACTAACAATATGACTAATCCCTGGATTATGCTGCTAACGCGGAACGAATTTACTCCATTGGATTGCCAGTGCATAAGTTTTATATATTTTAAGTCAAAAAAACGCAATGCTTTTTAGAAAATGAAATCATTATAAGACTCATGTCCCATCACACAATGCAACGCAGACTGGAGGATAGATTTTTACCTTATAATGATTAAAAATGCTTGATACGTAGAAAATAATATTTTTAATATTATTATTAGTGTCTAATATGTTTCAAACATACTTCAAAGTAAATGTATCAATCCTAGACGGCATAGCTACCATATACTATGTCGCCATATATAGGTTTATAATCAAAACCGTGATGTCGTATTGGAGATTGTATTTCCATCATGAGTCAAGGCTAGGGACGATCTCCTAACCGATTCGAGACACTCTAGCAATGTCTCAGGATCACACCTACGAGCAACCCTTGGATACTGCAGGGTCGGTCCACAAATAATGTTAGTGGATTAGTTATGCCTGAAAACATGCTTCCTGGTCCTATTGAACCTATAAAATGGTCACAATCGACCAAATAAAACCGAGGCGCCTTATTCCATCAACCACATAAGTAAAAATGTCGGGTCTTGTAAAAATCCAAACACCACTTCTAACTAGAAAGAAACATATGCACTCCTTGTGTTCCCTTGTCCCGTTTTTGACTCTACCGGGGTGTGAGGCTTGCGAGGTAACGTAATACACAAAGCTATACCGAAATAGACTATGCTTTGATCATCATCCACAAGGCTCTGCTTTTCAACAAAAGCCTCGATCAATTGCATCTTGGCATGTCACATTGACAATTCATGCCATGCAATCGATAACTACTAATATATAACCTTTGAGCTCGTGCGTCTCAAAGAAGGGTGTTAAGCAAGAGAATAAATTCTCCGCCACCACAGATATATATTAAATAAAAATCAATTTAATTACACGGAATGAAATTCAATGTCGGACAAACATCCATTTACAAGTCCGTTCTGGATCTGAACGAAACCGGAGTCACCTTATTCCTCGTCCCGTATGTCAAATACGGAAGAGAGGTGCTCGCATATCCAGACAATCAACAAGTATGTCCGGACAACTACAACTTTAAACCTTTATTGGTAGCTAGCCAATGCCAGGCATCAGTAGTTATCCTTTCGATGTGAAGATCGTCGGTCTTCAATCGTTGTCTTTAAGATCTTCAATTTAGATCGTCGTGTAACCATTTGAAATGAGATTTAACTCGGTCTTTTCAAATGATTCTTGCATATATATAGTTTAAAATCATTTCATATCATTAATAGTAATTAATAACGATTAATCACTATTTTTATTTATATAAAAATAGCCAAATTTATTTAACGACGCTTCGGGTCGATGGGCGGCCCTGGCGCTGTTTTTATCGAAATTTGATTTACACTTATCTCAAAATCTAATCATTGGATTTTAACAAAATTTCTATCGTTGGAAAGATCTTCCCAAAGCGGTCCTAACGGTTCCAGTTTTGGGAAAATCTGACAGTTGGATCTATCGGTATAATCGTTTAAAGTTACGATTCAGAAACGCAAACTACCGCGCGCGATTCGTTTAATTCTAATCAATATATATATATAAAATTATATATATTAACTCTTCGACGATTTCTCTAACGTATTTAACATACCAAATAAAATAACGTTTTTATTGGCAAATCATATTTATGTACCGTCAAACAGAATATATATCATTTACATGAAAATTTATTCAATGACGAGTCTACTTTGCATATGAATCCTACCATATGCAAATGTAAATATAAATGTAATTTAGATAGTGCATATATTTCTATTATATACAATGTAATTATAACCGTTATTTTAATAGCGCATACAAATTCTAATATATGCGATGTATTTATAAATATGATTTTAACAACGCATATAAATTCTACTATATGCGGTGTAATTGAAAATGTAATGCTAACAACGCATATAAATTCTAATATATGCGATGTATTATAAATATGTTTTTAACAACGCATATAAATTCTAATATATGCGATGTAATATAAATATGATTTTATCCATTTCATTAAAAATAATTTTTTTCATGTAAACATGTTTTATTTTGAAAACTTGCATGTTTGTCTTTTTACATTAAAAATGCATATTTTAAATGAAATCGTGTTTTCTATTTAAAACATGAACAACTTTCATATTTTTAATGAAATCATGTTTTTTTATTTAAAACATGAACAACTTTCATTTTTAACATTTCTGTTATAACATTAAAAATGATTTTTTTTGTAGAACCTATTTCCATGTAAAAAACATGTTTCTTTTCTGCATTTTTATAATTACATTAAAAAGTGAAATTTTAATATATATATATATATAACATGTTTTGCATTTAAAACATGTTCATTTTTTTATTTTAACATTACATTAAAAATGTATATTTTTAATGAAATCATGTTTTTAATTTTAATGAAATCATGTTCATGTTTTTAATGAAATGATGTTTTCTTTATAAAACATGTGCATTTTCTATTTTATTTAACATTATATTAAAAAATGTGGACTTTTTACATGGAATCATGTTGGATTGAAAATATATACATTAAAAATGTATATTCTTAATTTAATAATGTTTTGACATTAAAACATTAACACTTTTCTTATTTTTTAACTTTACATTAAAAATGTATATTTTTAATGAATTCATGTTTTGGTTAAAAACATGAACATTTTCTCCATTTTCCAACCATTACATTAAAATGTATATTTTATATGAAATCATGTTTTGATTAAAAGCATGAACATTTTTCCTACCTTTATTCTTAACATTAAAAATGTATATTTTAATGAAATCATGTTTTTGTTCAAATTATGAACATTTTGCTAATTTCCTTAATGACATTAAAATATGGTTTTTAATGACTACATGTGTAACGACACAGATTTCGCTCGGACTTAATCGATCGCTAAATCGACCAAGACCGTTCGAATCCCACATACGCTAACTCTGGGCATACAACACATCAGAACAAATAACATAAGACTTTTATAAACATCATAATAATGTTACATCAGAGTACAGAATATCAGAGTATATCGAAAATAATACACAACGGAAGATGATTTTACAATAAATGTAATAAAATGCACAACGGAAATATAACTACATAACGGAAGACTGTAAATGCCTGGACAGAGCTTAAAGCTTCAATCCAGAATCCTGCTCATATATCTACGCCAGACTCTGAGCAGTTCTGTTTGATCCGACAGGTATGAAATGGGCGGTCTTCGTGAAGCGATCTGCGATCACCCAAATACTGTCATTTCCTTTTCTGGTTCTGGGCAAACCATCTATGAAGTCCATGAAAATATATTCCCACTTCCAACCTGGAACGTCCAGCGGTTGCAATAATCCAGCCAGTTTCTGTTGGTCGCTTTTGACTAGCTGGCAAGTAGGGCATCGGCTAACATACAAAGAAATGTCTCTCTTCATCGACCTCCACCAGAAAGTGCATTTGATGTCATTATACATTTTGCTTACTCCTGGATGGATACTAAATTTTGACTTGTGGCATTCATCCAGTACTTCCTTTCGGAGCTCAGCAATGTTAGGAACACAGATTCGACCTTTTAGCCTTAGAATCCCATCATTATCAACCTGAAAACTCGAGGGCTCGCCTTTCTGAATTATCTCTCTGATCTTCAGAATGAAGTGATCATCCCTCTGAAGAGCAGATATTTTATCAATCAATGAAGTTGTAATAATAAAACTGGCGATCATTACATTCTTTCGGCTTAACGCATCGGCCACGACATTGGCTTTCCCTGAGTGTATAGAATCTCAAAATCGTATGTTGCAAGGAACTCTAGCCAACGTTGCTGCCTCAGATTCAAGTCTTTCTGGGTGAACAGATACTTTAACGACTGGTGGTCTGTAAACAGTTCGAATTTCTCACCCAGAAGATAGTGTCTCCAGATTTTCAAAGAGAACACGATAGCCAACAACTCAAGAACAACTGTGAAAACCCGAAACTTCCCTGGTAAGGAAAGCATGGATGATCTTGGGAACACGACAAAATAGAACGTAGACGAAAGAACATTTCATTGTTAATTACAAAAATTTCATCATATTACAAGAATATACAGAGTATGAATCAATATTACACAGAAAATATCAGAGATTTAAATTACATTTAAATACATTGTAGCGGAAATAATACAAAAAAAAACAACTAGAAGGAGATATACGGATACAGAGCTTTCCGGATATCATTCCAGCTGTAAATCAGGATCCTGTGAATATAAATCTGCAAAACCAAAACTATTAGCTGCCCGTGTCAAAATAAGGGCACCCAGAGTTTAGGTTAAAACAATAAACTCCAGGTCAGTCATGGGACTGGTGTGAGAACTAAAACAGTTATTATTCTTTATTTTTAAAGTTAGGTAAATCAAGGGACCACGCCGTATAACATGGAACGGGTTTCCTCCCAAGAACACCAGTGCATAAAACAAGTAGCGCAATGCTAAATAAAGAACAATGAAGCTATTATAAGACCCAGGTCCCATCACACAATGCAACGCAAACCAGAGGATTGGGTTTTACCTTATAATAGCCAAAGAATGCTTGATACGCTAAATTTCATGTTTTATTATTACTATAAGTGTATAGTGTTAAAACAATTTCAATCATAAATGTCAATCATAGACGGCATGGGTACCATATATCATGTCGCCATACTTGGCTCTACAATCAAAACCGCAAAGTCACGTATTTGGAAATTGGATTTCCATCTGCGAACTGAGGCCAGGGATCGTCCTCAACCGATTCGAGACAATCTAGCCCATATCTCAGGACCCAGACTCGGGTGGGCACTTGGAGCGACAGGGCAGTCCAACGATGTGGATTAAAATGCCTGAACACTGCGTTTTCCCGCCCTTTGGGGCGTAAATGACCACGTAAGTCCAAGGCCGTGCTTTGATCATCAACCACAAGACTTTGCTTTTCAACAGAAGCCTTGATCCATTGCCACTTAGGCATGCCACACAGGCAATTCACTCCATGCGATGGATATCCATCAATATATAACCCCTGAGCTCGTACGTCTCAGAGAAGGGCGTTAAGCAAGAGAATAAATTCTCCGCCACCAAACAGATATATATTTAATAGAAATCAATCACACAGATTGAAATCCAATGTCAGACACATAGTCCATTTACAAGTTCGTTCTTGGTCTGAACGAAACCAGAGGCACCTAGTACCCCACATATCCATCGATCTCCAAGTACGTCTGAACGATCACCAACTGATTCTCTCCTCTAGGGTGTACGACCCAATCAAGATCATCAGTAATTATCCAAACGACGTGAAGACCTCCGGTCTTCAACCACCGTCTTCATCTTCGACACCACGTCGAATTAGTTATTCAGAATGGGATAAACCCGGTCTTTCTGAATAACTCGCGTATATAATAAACATGTGTTACACAAACACAACATACGCCTCATTCCAATTCATTAGTCACTAACCGTAAATTAACAAGAGAATAATTCCCCAAATATTAACCCCGAAGGCCGAAAATAACATCAGAACAATACCCAGGAAACCGTTCTGCTTAGCTAATCTACTGTTAGTTTCTAAATTTCACATTCTTAGGGAAAGGTTCCCATTAATTTTATCAAAGATAAATTCTTTTAAATATATTCTTTAATCCTCTTTTGAATATCAATTCAAACTAGTCGGGATTAGCGAACCACACCGAAGTAATCATTTATTCTATTTCCCAATCCCAACCTATTCATCCCATGAAGTAAAACTGGTAATACTTCATATCTAACACCAAGGTGTTATCGGTAAATTCAATTACCATTTCACGTTCAAATCTAATTAAAGATTTAACTATCGCCTGGAGCAAAACTGGTGATACTCCATCCTCGATCTTTTCAATCTAATTAAAGACTCATTAAAACTCCACTTAGTTTTAATCTTTAACTAGGTTAAAGAATCAATGTCATTGAAAACACGGTTCGCGATAAACCCAAAATCACATCACATTTCAGTTAGTCCCTAACCGTAAATTAGCAAGTGAGCAATTCCCCAAGTATTAACCCCGAAGGCCGAAACCAACATCAGATCAATACCCAAGAAACCATTCAACTTAACTAATCTCCAATTAGTTTCTGATTTTCTTAACTCCGCTGGGTCTAAGAACATTATTATTGAAGATGCCGTTCACGACAACCCAAAATCACATTCCATTAATTATCGGGTTAAAGAACAAGTGTTATTTAAAACACCGTTCAACACAAACCCAAAAATCAATCTAAATTCAATTCCAATTAAATATCATTTTATTGGTACACTTCATTAAATCTAAATAAAAGATTTAATCTTTTTCTCAACTGGGTTTAAGAACAGTGTTAATGAAGTCACCATTCACGACAAACCCAAATCACATTTGATATTAAATACAAGGCTCTGAATAGAAAATATACCGGCTTATATTCAATATCAAATTCTACGACCAACAAATATCGTATTGGAAATAATGATATAAATATATCTTTCAAATTTCCATAACCATATCTGTATAATCACGAAATCCAACATCGAAATATTCCAAAGGTAATTTCGATTCAAATCCATTCCGATTCAATTATTGGAAACTCTGGTTATTTTCAAAACCATTTAAAATTCAATTTATTTATTTAAAAATAAATAAATTATTATTCTATTTCAAAACTAGTTCATTTCGATAAAAATCTATTTTTATCTTTTCAAATATGGAGTTTTTCATCCCAATTATTCCTAAATCATTTCTTATGATTTTACACAAATTATTACTATTTTTAATAATTTTATCAAGGCCCATACAGTCGATTTCTATCAATGGCCATCGAACTGCACTTACAGCGACCTTTTCCAAATTTGATTTGGACATAATTCCAAATCCAACCGTTAGATTTCTAATTTCTAATATTCGTTAGAAAGATCTTTTCGATACGAACCCAACGGTTCCGGTTTTAGGAGAATACGACAGTCGGATCTCCCGCAATATCCATTCGAAGTCAATGGTCGGAATTCACGAACTACCGCAGCGCGGCGCGTTCTATTCAGGCCATTATATTATATATAATATATATATAATATATATATATAATATATATATAATATATATTTCATCGATTTCCTTTTAAAACGTATTATATAAATCGTTTTAAATTCGTTTTCAAAACGATTTCAACTTCTTTTCAAATTCAAATCAAAATTGATTTTTTCCTTATAAATTCGTTTTAAATTCATTTCTATTTAATTTCAATTCGAATTCATTTCTATTTGAATTTCAATTCGAATTCATTTCTATTCAATTTCAATTCGAATTCATTTCTATTCAGTTTCAATTCGAATTCATTTCTATTCAATTTAATTTGAATTTCAATTCTTTTCAAAATATCATATTTTGAAATCACTTTCGATATTCATTATAAAATGAATAAAATCGATATAAACATCGTTCACGTCAAAATGGCGCAAATCTAATCAACACGGCTTCATATATTTCTATTTTCAAATATTCTATTTCAAATATTTCTTTTTCAAATATTTCTATTTTCAAATATTCCTTTTCAAAACTGGAATGAGGCCCAATCAATTACCATATATTTTATTTCTATGGATTTCCATACAACGCATGTATATATCAACAATGACAAATAATCAACCATCATCCAAAGTGCATTCTACACTGTATAAGCATCAAATATAAATATTCAACGCTTATAACAGTCTGTCGATCAATCGACCAACATACAACTAATTATTGGGATTAGTGTATGTCATATATCACCCCAATACCCGTGTGGGGTTTTCAAACAATCAAACACAGATTTGATTTGTGCAGTTGGACGATGTGTAAAATTTATCGTCCCAATCAATATCAGTCAAATCAGTGTATTTAAACAAATCGTCGATTTGTTTATAAATATTCATTTCATATACACGTTAAAAATTATATTTATAACTATAAAAATATTTTCCACTATAAAATATTTTATTTCATTTCACATCACACAATCAACTACACATCAAAATCAAACAAACAAGCATACAAGCCGTCCATGGTCTGTGGACGATGGGTGTCGGGTGCTACTAAACACCGTCTGCATCCTAGTATATATTTCAGCTAGAAATAAAATTAAAAGTGAGAAGTTCTCACCAAGGGTTCCACTCCTCCATAGAAATTTCTGAAATTCAGAACAGTCTGGATATATCCAAACGCTTATAACAGTCTGATACCAAATGAAACGACCCGAACTTCCCCGGTAAGGAAAGCACAGATAGAATTTAGGACAAGACCAATCAGAACACAAACAGAAGAACATTTCATTGTCTATTACAACAATTCCATCAGAATACAAGAATATACAGAGTATGAATAAATATTATACAACAGAAAAATATCAAAGATTACAATAAATTACATAATAGCGGAAAAACAATACAAAACACAACTGAAAGTAATACACGGATACAGAGCTTTCGGAGCATCGTTCCAGCTGTAAATCAGGATCCTGTGAATATAAATCTGCAAAACCAAAACTACACCATGTCGAAAATAAGGGCACCCAGAGTTTAGGTTAAAACAATAAACTCCAGTCAGTCATGTGACTGATGTAAGAACTAAAACAGTTATTTAAAACTTTACTTTAAAAGAGAGTAATTCAAGGGACCACGCCATATAACACGGAACGGGTTTCCTCCCAAGAACAACAGTGCATAGAATAAACAACGCAATGTTTTTTTTCGAAAAATGAAGCTATTATAAGACCCAGGTTCCATCACACAACGCAACGCAAGCCGGAGGATAGGGTTTTCCCTTATAATAGCCAAACATGCTTGGTACGTTTAAAAACCAATCATTTGATACTATTATAAGTGTATAGTGTCTAAACAATTTCAATCATAAATATCAATCATAGACGGCATGGGTACCATATATCATGTCGCCATACTAGGCTCTACAAATAAAACCAAAATATCACGTATTGAAAATTGGATTTCCGTCATGAGTCGAGGCAAGGGGCAAGCTCCTCTCCGCTTCGAGACACTCTAGCAAATGTCTCAGGACTACACACTCTGGGTAACCCTTGGACGCTTCAAGGCCGGTCCTCCCTTATGTTTGAGGATTAATTATTCCTGAACACACGTTTCCCGGTCCTAACAGACCTAAAATCGAGGCGCCTAATTCCAGCAACCACATAGGTAAAAATATATATATGTCACCCAGTTTAAGCACTGACACCACCCATAGCTAGAAAGAAACGTCGTGCTCTCCCTGCAGTCCTTATCCCATTTTTGACTCATACCGAGGTGTGAGGCTCGCGAATTCACGCTATACACAAAGCTGCGCGACACATGTTGTGCTTTGATCATCAACCACAAGACTTTGCTTTTCAACAGAAGCCTTGATCATCTTCCACTTAGGCATGCCACACAGGCAAGTCATGCCATGCGACTGATGTCCATCGATACACAACCTCTGAGCTCGTACGTCTCAGAGAAGGGCGTTAAGCAAGAGAATAAATTCTCCACCGCCAAACAGATGTATATTTAATAGAGATCAATCAACACAGAATAAAATCCAATGTCAGACACACAGTCCATTTACAAGTTCGTTCTGGGTCTGAACGAAACTATAGGCACTTTCCTCGCATATCCATCGATCTCCAAGTACATCTGGACGATCACTAACTGTTTCCCTCATCTTGGGTGTACAGCCCAATCAAGATCATCTGTAATCACCCAAACGATGTGAAGACTTCCGGTCTTCAAGCACCGTCTTCATCTTCGACTTATCATCGAATCAGTTATTCAGAATGGGTATAAACCCGGCCTTTCTGAATGACCCGCGTATATAATAAACAAATGTTACACATACACAACATACGCCTCATTCCAATTCAGCAGTCACTAACCATAAATTAGCAAGAGAACAATTCCCCAAATATTAACCCCGAAGGCCGAAACCAACATCAGATCAATACCCAGGAAACCATCCTTCTTAGCTAACCTACAGTTAGTTTCTAAATTTCACATTCTTAGGGAAAGGTTCCCATTAATTTTATCAAAGATAAATTCTTTCAAATTTATTCTTTAATCTTCCTTTGGATATCATTTCAAACCTTATTATGGTTTTCCAAACTAGTCGGGATTAGCGAACCACACCGAAGCAATTATTTATTTTATTTCCCAATCCCAACCTATTCATCCCATGAAGAAAAACTGGTAATACTCCATATCTAACACCACGGTGTTATCGGTAAAATTAATTACCATTTCGCGTTCAAATCTAATTAAAGATTTAACTATCGCTTTGAAGCAAAACTGGTGATACTCCATTCTCGCCCACTTTCCAAATTTGATAATTTAAATTATCAATTCACATTTCAATCTAATTATAGATTCATTAAAACCCCTTTTTCTGGGTTAAAGAACTAAAGCCATTTAAAACACAGTTCACGATAAACCCAAATCACATCCTAATTATTATCAGGTTAATGAACAAATATTATTTAAAACACCGTTCACGATAAACACACAAATCAATTCTAATTCAATTCCAATTAAATATATTAGAAATTTTGGTTATTTAAAACCCATTTCAAATCAATTTATTTATTTAAAAAAAATAGGGTTTTAATTTTAGTTCAAAACTAGTTCATTTCGAAAAAACATCCATTTTTGTCTTTACAAATGTGGGATTTTTCATCCCAGTTCTTCACAAATCATTTCTTATGATTTTACACAAATTATTGATATATTTTATATATTTTTTCAAGGCCCGTACAGCCGATTTCCATCAATGGCCATCGAACTACACTTACATCGACCTTTTCTGAAATTGATTTGGATGTATCTCCAAATCCAACCGTTAGATTTCAAATTTCTAATATTCGTTAGAAAGCACTTTTCGATATGAACCCAACGGTTCCGGTTTTAGGAGAATCCGACAGTCGGATCTCCTGTAATGTCCGTTCGAAATCAATGGTCGAAATTCACGAACTACCGCGGCGCGGCGCGTTCTATTCAGGCCATTGTGTATATATATATATATATATATATATTATACATTTCGTCGATTTCCTTTTAAAACGAATTTTATAAATAGTTTCAAATTTGTTTCAAAAACAACTTCAACTTTCATTTCAAATTCAAATCAAAATTGAATTTTCCGTTATAAATTCTTTTTACTTTCATTTCTATTTGATTTCAATTCAAAGCGATTTTAATTCGATTTGAATTCATTTTCTTTTCAATTCGAATTCATTTTATATTCAATTCAATTCGAATTCGTTTTATATTCAATTCAATTCGAATTCGTTTTATATTCAATTCAATTCGAATTCGTTTTATATTCAATTCAATTCGAATTCGTTTTATATTCAATTCAATTCGAATTCGTTTTATATTCAATTCAATTCAAATTTGTTTTATATTCAATTTAATTCGTTTTATATAATATAATGGCCTGAATAGAACGCGCCGCGCTGTGGCAGTTCGCGAATTTCGACCATTAACTTCGAACGATTTATTTCAAAACACGGCTATTTTATATAGTTCATATAGATTTTAAAAATATGATTTTTATTATAAAACAATTTATTTCAAAACATAAATATCATTCAACACATGAATTTCTATTCAACGAATGAATTTCTATTCAACACATGAAGGTTTTCTATAGTTTGTATATATATAGTAAAAATGTGATTTTTATGGTAAAACAATTTATTTCAAAACACGACTATTTTATATAGTTCATATAGATGTTAAAATATGATTTTTATTATAACATACTTTTATTTCTAAACATGTACATTTTTCTCCATTCTTAACATTTCCTTTAAAATGTGTATTTTTAATGAATTCATGTTTTGGTTAAAAACATGAACATTTTCTTTATTTTTAACATTACTTAAAATGTAGACTTTTTAATGTAATGTCCTTATTTTTATCTTAAACATGAGCATTTCTATTTTTAAAGTAATTCCATAATACGATAAAAATTTACATTTCATTTTTGTTGAATATTCTAATTCAACAAAATGACAAGATTTGTTATTTGTTTTGATTGAAAATTCTAATCCGATCAAATAATAACAAAAGCGGTATTTTTATTTTGATTGAGAATTCTAGTTCAATCTAAAATAACAAAAGCAATGTTTTTATTTTGATTGAAAATTCTAATTCAATCAACAAATAAACAAAGTGATATTTTCATTGAATTGAAAATTCTAATTCAATTCAACAAAATAAACAAAGTGATATTTTTTTACTGAATTGAAAATTCTAATTCAATTCATCAAATAAACAAAGTGATATTTTTTATTAAATTGAAAATTCTAATTCAATTCAACAAATAAATAAAGTGATATTTTTTATTGAATTGAAAATTCTAATTCAATCTGCAAATAAACAAAGTGATATTTTCATTGAATTGAAAATTCTAATTCAATTCGACAAAATTAACAAAGTGATATTTTATATTGAATTGAAAATTCTAGTTCAATTCATCAAATAAAAAAGTGATATTTTTTATTGAATTGAAAATTCTAATTCAATTCAACAAATAAACAAAGTGATATTTTTTATTGAATTGAAAATTTTAATTCAATTCAACAAAATGAACAAATTGATAATTTTTTTATTGAAAATTCTAATCCCATTCAATAAATAACAAAGGTGAATTTTTATTGAATTGAAAATTCTAATTCAATTCAACAAATAAACAAAGGTGAAATTTTTTTTGAATTGAAAATTCTTATTTAATTCGATAAATAAACAAAGGTGAAATTTTTATTGAATTGAAAATTCTAATTCGATAAATAAACGAAGGTGAAATTTTTATTGAATTGAAAATTCTATTTCAATTCAACAAATAAACAAAGTGGTATTTTTTATTGAAAATTCTAATCCCATTCAATAAATAAACAAAGGTGAAAATTTTATTGAATTGAAAATTCTAATTCAATTCAATAAATAAACAAAGGTGAAATTTTTATTGAATTGAAAATTCTAATTCAATTCAACAAATAAATAAAGGTGAAATTTTTATTGAATTGAAAATTCTAATCCAATTCGATAAACAAACATGATGCTCTATTTTTGTTGAATATATACGATTCAACAAAATATAAACAAAAATGATTTATTCTAATTAACACATCACATGCAGATCTATATTAACAAAATATAAACTAACAGGTCTATATTAAAACATCACATACAGATCAAATCACGTAGCATAGCATGTCAAATATATACAGCGAATCAAATGAGAATACAATTGCGATTTATTCTAATTATTTTAGAATAAATAATAATAATAATAAAATTGTATTTCTCACAGTTATTTTGAATCTGAATAGTTCAGATCTGACAATTTGTCCCAAAATTCAATCAGCTCAGAATTGCTTCTTTTCAGTCTAGAATCGTAGATCTCGTCTCTACGATCGCAACGCTTCGAAAATCGTGTTATCCTGAGTAAATATGAATGAGTTATGATTTAATTTGTGTAATTAACAGTTTAAAATAAAATATTAAAATAAAATAGGATTTTATACCCTTCTTCCTCCTCATAGATGAAAGGCTGATGGATCTCGTATTGAGCTTAATACTAGCGTAGGGATTTTCGATCAAACCAAGCAGAGTTGACACGATCAGATTACTTCGCGACTGAGAGCACGAAAAGGTGCGTAGGGCGAGGGGGTTCACGGCCAACTCCCATGCACCTAGGGGAGGCGGCGGCAAAGTGAACGGTGGTGGTTCTCGGGTCTGGAGCTCTCGAAATATGCAGTTTCATATAGGGTTCACCGTACGGATGGAGAGAGGAGAAAAATCTCTACAAATAAGTCTAAAAGAAGAGGGAGTTTGGATGAGCGGGTCAGTGGAAATTTGTGGGGGAAGTTTGGAGCAATCGCAGCCATTACAGAAAGGGGCGGCTGCTGCTTTGTATCAGAATTAGGGTTTGGAAATGAAATTAGTGAATATTTATAATATTTTAATTGTCAATTTTGCAAATAAACCTGTAACTCCTTAACTACTCCAATTCCAACCCAACAAGAGTTGATACCACCCAATAGCCCCTATTCCGGATCCAATGGGCTAGGTCCCATCAGCCCAAATGACTGTTTGTGGCCTGAATTCTTTAATTTAAAATTAAAATCCTTTATTAAATTAACTCGATCGTATATTTAAATTCACCGAGGCCACATACAAACTCTGAAAATTCCAGAAAACATATTTTTGGCTTTGTTTTAATGATACTATCCTAACAAAATTAATTTCGTCGAATTCCGAGACCATTTGAAAAATGGCCATTTTCAAGTCAATTAAATTTGACTCAAATTGACAAAGCACATTTTCTTTTGCCATGCTCACATATTAATTCCAAAAATTTTGGAAAATTAAACTTAGCAATAATTTGACATTCCGAATCCGACAAAAGTGGTTTTGTCGAAAACGGATGTCATTTGAAAAATGGTCTTTTATACGGGCTATAAATTATACTATAGCGATTATTCTGAATATTGAACTAGCAATAACTTTTGATTTCCTCTATGAAATTTCTATTTTTTTGGATTCTTTGGAAAGATATTTTTAAGCAGATTTGGATATTTTTGGATTCACTAAAATGCGTTAAATTTTGAATCCGGTACATACAGTCAAAGTTCAGGTTTGACTTTCAAACTACCGTACTATTTCCAATTCTTATTGAAATCAAAATAAATATATTCGCTCTAACTTCGATTAAAATAAATTTTTAATCGTTATTATTTAAAATAAATTCTTAATTGTAATTATTTAAAATAAATTATTTTAACTTTTTAAAATTCACTAAAATAGCCAAAATAAAATTCTTAAATTGGTTCAGATTTTCCAGGTTGTTACACCTTGTTGGTTCCTTCATGAGTTATGAGTGTTCTCTATATTTCATATGCTGTATTGCATATGCCAATATGGTTAAGCTCATTTCTGTCTAAGGCATAATGCAACATACCCATAGCTTAAACATTTGTAGTAGCATCTGTTTTTTCTGTGTTTGACCAGTCAGAATAATTAGTAGTAGGAGGTGTATATTCCTTCCGAGTTATATTCCATGAATCCAAACCATTTTCTTACATATATATTTTCATTCTTGTAGTCCAATAACTATACTTTAAACATTTAAAAAGTGGAGGTCGTGCCGTGGATTGACCTTCCGTAACGCTAGTGTTAATGCTGGTATTAGTGTTGTTTGCCATATTATCAAGATATCAAATAACTATTTTACGGTTAGAAGATGCCATGCTCTGATACCAAATGAAAAGACCAAATAGGATCAAATAATATGGAAATGAGAGTAATATACTAAATGCGGAAGTTCTAATAGATGACGTACTAACTTTGATATATGCAAGTAAATATTTAATGAGATAAATATTTATAAATGGTATCATAGATAAGCAGATAAAAGCTGTAAATAAAAATAAAGAATATCAAGAATTTTTATATTGGTTCAGAGCACCGTCCTACTCCAGTCCCTATGATACCCTTAAGACTTTAACTATAAAACCCTCTCTTTACTGCTGTTATAGGACTTCTTTCCACCTAGACTATACCAGCTAGAATTTTTCTGCCTGCACTCGCTTATAGGACTTCACCACCTAAATTGCCTTCATGATTTTCTACTGCCTTTGTAGGACTTAGTTACAAGAGAGTAAATGACTTGTTTGCGTTCTAGTACAACACGGATTTACCACGAACGAAGTACAATATTCTATAATCATCTCCTGGAGTTTATAGATTAAGAAATGTGAGTAAGTGCAGATAGAATAGAATTTTGATCTCTTTTGAATTCAAACAAAGTTTAATTATAACAACAGAATTCAAAGAGATCAGAATGCAAGAATTGAGCAATTAGAATGAGCAAGAGAATGCAATATAATATATAAGAAGGATGTCAAGTAAGTTGTTTGAGATGTTATTCTTGGATGTATACATTGTGAATGAAGAGTTCCAACTACTGGTGAAGTTTCACGATCAAAATCAGAGAATTGCAACCTTTTAAGATCAAGGAAACTCTTATGAAAAAGTCAGGTCTCTTCAAAATATGATATCTGGAATATGTTCAGTCGACTGAATATTCATAGTCAGTCGATTGAACTGGAAGAAAATAATTTTTTTGTATACGATCAGATTCAGTTGACTAAATAGGTATATTTAATCGACTGAATCTGGAACATGCACACAACTTTTATGTGCACACAGATTCAGTCGAGTAAACTGATTAATTCAATCGACTGAATTATGCATTTTCCAGATTCACTTAAAACACGAAGTTTTATTGAAGATGGGAAAAATAAAAACTTTGTGGATAGATCTTAATATCAAAATCTAAAACAAGACTCTACTTAATATAAACTAACCAGCGTACTTTAGAGTCTTTGGTGTGTTTGCGAGACATCTTGTTTGTGATATGTTAACTTGTTCTTTCATCTTGTCATTGTTCAAAATCTTGTGATTCAACATATAATGAATACAAATATACGTGTACACCTGCTGTTACTACCCATGTATAGTTATTATATAAACTTTAAAGGACCCGATGGAAACTATTATTCGAAAATGTACAATTATCATGCATGTGTACACATATATGTGTATGTACACACACACACATAGATATACATACATAAACTAAAATGTGCAGGATGTAGGTTAACAAGTATACATGTCATGGAGAAATGACTACGGCAGCGTACAAGTCTTACAACAGGCCATAAAATGCTAAGGTACAATTACAAATCTTGGCAAAATGATCAAGGTAGTGTACCTAAAAAACTAGCAAAGAGTACAAGTGCAAATAACAACAAGGCAAGTGAAGCACAACTAATAAGTTTCAATCAATTCAGGTCCAATAATACTATAGCAGCGCTAAACAGTGTAGAGAATACAAAGGCTACAACGAGCAACAGTATTAAATGAAGCATGTAAATGAAATAGTGGTGTATAACTATATAGCAATGAAGCAGATCGAGACAATGGCAAGCAACATGAAACAAGCGCCAAATCTCTCAAGTTAAATTTGAGGACCAGCAAACAAAATATCCAGTGTCGTTGCTAGTAAAAAAAAGTACATTAACGATTAGGCTTCTACTATTATACTTTTCGTTTAATATTGATGTTAAATACTTGAATCAAAGAAAAACATGAGGGAAACTCAACTTTTACAGTAGAAGAATCAAAATTGGAGACAATGAAATCCAGAAACCACAAGGTTCGACCAGTATTGAGGAAACTCGTCTGCTGGTGATGACCAGAGTAGCGATTACAAGCCGTTAATGGTAGCTTGTATGCAAGATAAAAGAGGAGTTGGGCATGTGATTTAAGTTTGGGGTTTTGGCGATGGAGAGGGATGAACGGTGGCATGGATTGTAACACCCCGCGAATTCTATAACTGTGAAATTCATAAATTAAAGTATAATTAATTTCAAATCAAAGAACTAAGGGAAACAGGATACGCCATTGCGTTCGTCTCGGAAAAATACGCGAAATAGAGTCCGAGTTTTCGAAAAACGGAGTCCGTATGAAGAAGATATGGCCTTCGGAAGTTTCTAAATTAAGTTTAAAATTCGAACAGAATAAAACAGCTCAGAAAAACAAGTTTAAATTCCAAAATCGGGCCCAATTGGCCAGGGCGGGAAAACTCCCGCCTAATGCACCCAGGTCGACTGGGCTGTCGACCTGGTCTAGCCAGGTCGACAGGGCTGTCGACAGGGCTGTCGACCTGGTCCAGAGCCAGGTCGAACCCAGCCCAACCTGGCTGGCCTATTCTATGTTGGTCGATTTTCAGAAGTCTGCTTTGTCATTAGGGCTAGGTGGCAGGCTCTAATTGGTCTCTCTTTCGAATGAATGGCTACGATCAATCCAAGCAACATCGATGGTCCTAATCAGTTCATAACCCCTATAAAAATGACCCTAGACTCAACCTAATCTATTCATTCAAAAATAAGAACAAGGCCATCATGTTGCTGAGGAACGACTAAGAGTAGCCGCCAATTGGAGAGAGAGGATTAGGAGGCAAATTCTAAAGCATAAAGCAACTTAATCAAATCAAATCAACAAGGAATCGCATCTCCAAATTCCTAAATTGGAGAATTCGTCACACAATTGTAAGTAGAGTATTATTTTGGTATGAACAAATAACTGTGTTGGTTTGTATACTTGATTGTGGTGATAAATAATTCATATTTGTGCGTTACTATGATTCTTATCGATTTGGAATATTGTATAGCGATTGGATATTCGCAAAGTATGTTATTCATTATAAAAACTACATGTTTGCGGTAGTTTTATGCAAGTATACGTTTGGATATTCTCAAAATATGTAATTCATGTCGAAGCTACATGTATATAGTTGTTTAATTGAATTCATGCAAGTTTGAGGTTTTGCTACTATGCCATCATAATGTATATTTTTGTACAAAAATCATTTTGTGCGTAATTGGAACAAATTTGGGTTATTATAGTTCATATGAAACTATGTAGAAATTTTGGCACCATAATCTATGTATTAAGCCATGCTTTTGTACTAGAAAACTTATTTGCAAACTTACGAATATGACTAGGCTATGATTGATATTTTGCATAATTGAAATCCATGTTAGGTCTATATTGTTAACAAGAATTATATGATGACATATGTGGTACATAGCTAGGTTAGATTCAAAATCCCATTTGCAAGTTTGCATGACTAAAGTAAAAATCATGATTTCATGTTAGAAATATTTATGCCATGGTTATGTGAATAGATTTAAAATCATGATTAAGTTGAACTATACTTTTGTGTTAGTAACAAAAGTAAGCACCTTTGTAAACATGTAGTAATCTTATGAACATGATTTGCTTATGTTTGACATTATGCCTAAATAAAAATATAGGTCTATGTTGTAGTTAAGACTATGTGTCAATAATGATATCCAATTTAGATTCTTAGCTTAACTACAAGTTTACATGCTTTGATTCATGTCACTTATGCTACTATGCAAGTACACCAGTTTCTGTTTTGTAGTTCCAACGTTATGTTGCAAGTTCATGCGTTCACATTCCCCTTTTTGTGTATGTAATCACGCTTTAAGCCTCCCCTTTTTCTCATGGCTAAGTTGGGCTTAAAAGCCTAAGCCCAACATATATTATGATAAACGAACGTATTAAACGGGGGAAAATAGCGTTGGGCCAAATTAATTAATAAATGAAAATATAAAGTAGAAGGGCCCAAATTCAAGTATGGGTTGGGCCTATGATTGGTGTAACCTTTACACCTTTAACTTAATAATGGGCCGCAAATATTTACATATAAGAAAATAAAGAAGAAAGACAAAATATGTAAATGTAGAACATACGATGTGTTTAACCCGAGGTTGGATTGGGTTGTGATGTAAACCTGCCCGGAACCGCCCGGCTGTCCAGTAGTCACAACAATACCTATCCAATGTGGGAGGTTAAACATGGAGCCCAATAAGGACCCGAGGTTAGACTGAGTTGTGGCGTAAGACTGCCCAGAACCAACCGGCAACAGGCAGCCACAACAATACCTGTCTAATGTGAGAGGTCAAGGCTTTAATAAGACAATTAAGGCTGAGTCAGGATTGTTAGGATTAAGCGAACCAAAGACTTAATCAAAATGGAACATGCTAAACTAAACGGACTGGTGGGGGTTAGGTTAGAAAACACTTAACCAACTTAGCATGTTGGCTAGAGATAGAAAACCTAGTAACGGGGGACCCTTTTCAGTAGTAACCCTAGAAGGTGTATCATGATACCCTGAAACTAGGCAGGGTGGGGCACGATTACTGGGCTGATTGTAAGAGGTCAAATCGACGGCGGTGGTGTAGCAGTGTAGGTTCTAACGGGGTGCGGGCGTGCACACACTCCGGCGCAGAAAAATAAGGCACTGGACACCAGTAGCATACCTGTGCATTCTAGGATTGTGTCGGGCCGCCACCATGGGACTTGATACACCCCATGGTGGGACCAGCATAGGTAACTACAACATCGGGGGCCGTAAGACACATGTAACTATGCGAGTAGGAGCCGATCATCATAGAATGGATCACTTCACCCTGATTATGGGGTGCCAGTTGGAAACTAGTTTATATGGGTTCAGAGATTAACATGGGGTACGATAGTATATTCGACCCTAGACAACTTAACCAAGTTTATAGTGCTTTCCCACTTCGTGTTTATACTTATCATACACAGTTCTTTATTCATAGACAGAATAGTCCTAGACTTACTCAGGCTTTATGTCTGACTCTACTTTTCTTTCGTCTTCTTTTCTTCCGTTCCCCCCCCCCAAGTCCACAGGGAGGGAACACTGCAGCTTGACCAGCCTTAACATCCAGCTTGAAGAGGAGAAATGTATTGTTTGGACTTTTTCGTTTTGAACTATGGCTTTGGACAACCACTATGGGGCTTTTGCAGTTTATCTATGTTTTATTTATGCTTCTTTAAATAATGTAATCAAGACAGATTATGGAAGTGTTATGTTATGTTTTTGGAAAAGATGTAAGACAATTATGGTGATGTTGTTGTAGCACGTATTTGCTTTTATGAAATAAGAGTTGTTGTTTTTCCGCTGTTCAAAAATATGTGTTCTTATATCTGTCTTGTATATTTGTGACTTATACTTATAAACCTCCACCAAAATAAGGGCATTCCCTTTGAGAGTGACCCTAACGGAGGTGGGGTGTTTCACTTGGTATCAGAGCATAGGTTTACCAGATAAGATAAAAAGTTTTGAAAATTTATTTTCAAAAAGAAAATTTAAAGAAGCATTTTTAAAATATAAAATATTATTTTAAAAAGGCAAAGTCCCCCAAAGCCATAGGCACTATCTCTTATCCTTCGTTTTGAATCTATCCTCTTTGTTTCATCATGTCCGAAGAACTTAACTTGCCAGAGGGTGTACCAATACCTGGTTGGTTTAGACGGTTCTTAGAAGCAAGGGCCACTCAGCCAGGTCCTACCGTTCCTCCTCCCCCAGCTGCAGGAAATCATCCAGCTGCAGCAGCACCTCTTCCTCCACCTCCTCCGCGGGGAAACACTTTTGCTAAGATATGTAAAGATTTTAAAGCTATGGGAGGAAAGGACTTTCATGGAACTGAGTCCTTCGTGGCAGCTAGAAATTGGCTGAAAGAAACCGAGGACTTATTCGTCATCTTTGAGGTAGAAGATAGGCATAAAGTACAACTGGCGGTGTGGCTACTAAAAGGTGAGGCTTCCTACTGGTGGGAAGTCACTAATGCAGAAAGACCAGTGGAAACATGGGAGGACTTTAGGGCAAGGTTTGAGGCTAAGTTTCTCTCAGAAGCTGAAAGGAGTCTTCAATTGGAAAAATTCTTATTTCTTAAGCAAGGGAATATGACAGTCAAAGAGTATGTTAACCAATTTGATCAGCAAGCTAGGTTCGGACTGGACCTAGTCAACTCCCCACACAAGAAGGCTCTCCGCTTTGTCAAGGGGTTGAATGAGCCATTACACAGTTTGGCCATGACCCATATACCCATGGGAGCTACGTATGAAAGATTGGTACAGATGGCATTGCTGAACGAAGAGGATAAGGGCAAGAAGGAGACAAAAGCAGAAAGTTCTCAAGGGAAGAAAGAGGGTTTGCAGCCCAAGAAGACAGACTTTAAGAAGGGCGGGAAAGAAAATAAAGAGAAGAGGAAGTGTAATTTCTGTGGCAAAGTGGGGCACTTGGTGAAAGATTGCCGGAAAAAGAAGGCCAAGATGAATGGTGGGTGCTTTTCTTGCGGTGAAACAGGCCACATGGCTAAGGATTGCCCGAAGAAACGAGGACAGGGGCAGAGGGCTGGATCCACCTCAGGGGAACAGGTTCATGTGCTAGAAGCGCCACCTCTGCAACAGCGAGGTATAAATACTTCTGTAGAAAGTGTAGTTTATCTTTATGATCACCCCGTTCGCACTTTATTTGATTCTGGCGCATCACACTCCTTTATCACGTCTGCTTTAGTAGAATCTATGCACCTAGAAACTAGTATGGTAGAGGACCCCTTAATTGTTTCAAACCCAATTGGGGGCCCGGCTCATTTGTCTATGATCTGTGTGGGATTGAAAATTTCTATTCTAAGCGTAGAATTTAGATGTAGTGCCTTTGTTTTGGGCTTCTCGGGATATGGTTTGATTTTGGGCATGGATTGGCTATCCAGTAATGGTGCCGTCCTTGATTGTGAGAAAAGGGTGGTTAGGCTCCTGACCCAATTCGGTAACACCCTGGAAATTTCTTGTAATCCCTCGTATGCGGTTATGCTTAGTTATCTTGAATCGCTAGATGCCTCTGTTGAAAGTTTGAAATCGGTTAGAGTGGTCCGGGAATATCCGGATGTCTTCGAAGAGGTGAAGGGCTTGCCTCCGAAACGGGAGATAGACTTCCGCATATATCTTGTAGATAATGCAAAGCCCGTTGCGTTGCCCGTTAAACACATGGCTCCATGGGAAAGAAAGGAGCTCAGTAAACATATTAAAGAGCTTCTAGAGAAGGGCTTCATCAGAATGGGGCACTCCAGTGGTGTTCGCTACAAAGGCGGATCGTTCACTCCGTCTATGTGTTGACTATAGGGAGCTCAACAAGCTAACGAAAAAGAATAGGCACCCTCTCCCCAGAATTGACGATCTGTTTGATCAGCTTGTAGGAGCGTCTGTTTTCTCCCGACTCGATTTAGCGACTGGTTTTCA
Organism: Allium sativum; assembly: GCA_030737875.1. Lineage (NCBI taxonomy): Eukaryota > Viridiplantae > Streptophyta > Magnoliopsida > Asparagales > Amaryllidaceae > Allium > Allium sativum. Next base: position 105,163,762 of record CM060911.1, on the reverse strand, counting down.
TCAGCTAAGGGTGGCTGAAGATAGTATCGATAAAACAGCATTCAGAACCCCTGACGTCTTCTTTGAATGGCTTGTCATGCCTTTCGGCTTGACAAACGCACCTGCTTACTTCGTGGACCTGATGATTAGGGTATTCAGAGATTTCCTCAATAAGTTCGTAGTGGTTTTCGTAGATGATATCCTTATCTTCTCAAAGAGTGAAGAGGAACATGCTCAGCACTTAAGGGCAATCATGGAAACTCTGCGAGTCCATCAGCTAAAAGCCAAATTCTTCAAATGTCACTTTTGGAGAGAAGAAGTAAGGTTCCTTGGGCACATAGTATCCAAACAAGGGTTAGCTGTGGACCCTGCTAAGGTAGTGGCGGTACAGGATTGGAAGACACTAAGGAATGCAACTGAGGTCCGAAGTTTTCTAGGACTAGCAGGTTTCTATCGAAAGTTCATAAGGGATTTTGCGAAAATCTCAGCTCCGCTCACAAAGTTGACCAAGAAGAATCTAGTGTTCAATTGGGACTTGGATTGCGAGTTTGCTTTCCAATGACTGAAAAGGGCTCTTACAACTGCCCCAGTTTTAACGTTACCAGATGGAAGCAAGATATTCATAGTTTATACAGATGCATGTGGGACAGGGCTAGGCTCCGTCTTAATGCAAGAAGGAAGGGTAGTAGCTTATGGCGGGAGACAATTGAAAGTGCACGAAAAGAACTACCTGACCCACGATCTTGAGTTAGTCGCCATCATCTTTGCACTCAAGTCTTGGCGACACTATCTCCTAGGTGAGAAGTTTGAACTTTACACTGACCATAAATCGTTGAAATATCTTTTATCACAGAAAGATCTTAACTTGAGGCAACAGAGATGGATGGAGTTTCTTGCCTCGTACGATTTCGAGATCTCCTACACTCCGGGCAAAGGCAACGTAGTGGCGGACGCGTTGAGCCAAAAGAAACTGACCCTAAGCCCGCTGTTTGTTGAAAGACAAAGCCTAGAGTTTATAGCCAGTTTTGACTTTAGGCCCTCCTCCGATTTTGTAACAAGCTTGCTAGCATCTCTTGAGGTACACCTGACTTTAGTGGACTCAATAGGGACAGCACAACGCGAAGACCCTCAGCTTGTGGAGACGTTTGATAGGCTGATTAGGGGTGAGACTTCAAGTCACCTCAACAGATACTCCATCGACGACAAGGGTTGGCTAAGGCAAAACGGGAGACTATGCGTCCCACAGACAAGGGATTTAGTAAGGAATGTTCTCGAGGAAGCACATCACTCCAAGATGACGATACACCCAGGCGGGGATAAAATGTACAAGGACATAAAGAGAACTTTCTTTTGGAACGACATGAAGAAGGACGTGGCAGATTTCGTTTCTAAGTGTATGGTGTGCCAACAGGTTAAGGCATAACAGAAAAAGCCTGACGGTCTGCTCCATCCTCTAGAGGTCCCGCAGTGGAAGTGGGATAACAAATCAATGGACTTCATTGATGGGCTGCCTAGGTCTAGGAGAGGCAACACTAGCATTTGGGTAATAGTGGATAGGCTTACTAAAAGCGCCCACTTTTTACCTGTTAAAAGTAAAAGAACTGCCTCATCCCTAGCATCTCTTTACCTCAAGGAAATTATTCGACTCCATGGAATACCATCCAGCATTGTTAGTGACCGAGACCCTATCTTCACAAGTGAGTTTTGGCGGAGTCTGCAAGAAGCGGTAGGCACACAGTTATGCTTGAGCACAGCCTATCATCCCCAAACCGGCGGCTAAACAGAAAGAGTGAACAGAGTTTTGGAAGACCTTTTAAGACTGTGCGTCCTTGACTTCGGAGGGACGTGGGAAGACCATCTTCCTTTGGTGGAATTTGCCTACAACAACAGCTACCAAGCAACCATCGGAATGGCGCCCTTCGAAGCCTTATATGGAAGACCGTGCCGATCACCCACTTGTTGGTGGGAGTCTACTGATAAGCTCATACTTGGACCAGATATGATCCGAGAGACTTCAGAAAAAGTAGACTTAATACGAAGAAGAATGAAGACAGCCCAAGACAGACAAAAATCCTACGCCGACAAGAGGAGGACCGACCTTGAATTTGAGGTTGGGGACAGAGTTTTTCTTAAGGTATCTCCACTAAGGAACGTTGTTCGTTTTGGAACCACAGGAAATCTAGCACCAAGGTTCGTAGGATCATTTCCTATCATCGAGAAAATTGGAAAAATGGCCTATAGATTAGAGCTACCCGAAAAATTGGTCGGAGTTCACAACGTCTTTCACGTTTCACATATCCGAAAATGTCTACATGATTCTGCTGAAGTGGTGGAGCCAAATATCCTAGAAGAAGCTGAAGTAGAACGCGAAGCAACCGTAAGGAAAGTTCCAACCTGCATATTAGGAACGGAAGTGAAGAAGCTACGCAACCGCGAAGTCAAGCTCGTCAAAGTTCAGTGGAGCGACGCCGAGGGAGACGCAACTTGGGAAACTGAAGCTAGAATACGCGCAGCCTACCCTTTTCTTTTCGAGGGTACATCTTTGATCTCACTTTTTCCTTAAGTTGCGCTTTTATCTATCTTTTTTGGTATATCTCCTCGACCTTATCTTTTAGGAAGAAACTCTTTGGATGAAAACATGTAATTGAAACATGTTATGGATGATGGTTGCAAGTGGTTGCAAGTGATTGCTAGTGGTTGCTCGTGGTTGCATATACACACACAATCTAGGTTTTAGATCGGCTCAGTCACTTCATATTGCATATGCATAAATGTATTTATATTCGTATATGGTTGAAGTTTAATGTGTTGTCATATGGATGTTGCATTTGTATGAATGATTGTGCACTCGTGTAGAATCATGAATAGGAGAATTTGCATACATAATGGATTCATGGCACTTACATAATTCGCATTAAGGAGGTCAACTGAATCAGTAGACCGCCTGATTTTGCATTAGATAAGTACATGTACACACACTTCGCATATGATCATGAAGCATTAGAAGTCTTTTAAGGACAATGGATGCTCGTGTTTGATGGATGAGTAGATGGATGTTTGGACGTTAGGATATACATTCTTCCTGAACTTGAAGATTTCGCGGACGAAATCCTTTTAAGTGGGGGAGAATGTAACACCCCGTGTAATATATAACAGTGAAATTCACAAATTAAAGTATAACTAATTTCAAATCAATGAATTAAGGGAAACGGGATACGCCATTGCGTTCGTCTCGGAATTCTACTTGAAATAGAGTCCGAGTTTGCGTAAAGCGGACTCCGTATTAAGAAGATATGGCCTCCGGAAGTTTCGAAATTCAGTTTAAAATTCAAACAGACCAAAACAGCTAAGAAAAACCAATTCAAAATTCAAAATCGGGCCCAATTGGCCAGGGCGGGAATTTTCCCGCCCAAGGCACCCAGGTCGACTTGGCAGTCGACCTGGGGCTAACCAGGTCGACTGGGAAGTCGACCTGGGTCACCCGTGTCGACTGCCAAGTCGACACGGTGTCGACTGGGGTGTCGACCTGGCCCCTGAGCCAGGTCGAACCTAGCCCCCTGGCTGGCCTGGTCCGTGTTTGGTCAATTTTCTGAGCCTTGCCTTGTCACTAGGGCTAGGTGTCAGCTCCTGGTTGGTCTCTCTTTCAAACAAACGGCTGTTATTAAACCAAGCTCCATCGACGGTCCAAATCAACTCACAAACTCTATAAAAAGGACCTAAGACTCACCCTAATTCACACAAACTAAAATGGAGATTAGACCGTCATGCTGTTGAGGAGAGACTAGGAATAGCCGTCAGAAATTGAGAGACAATTAGGAGATAAATCGAAAGCTTAAAGCAACGTCAATCAAATCAAAACAACGCCTACAACAAAGGATAGCATCTCCAAATTCAGAATTCAGATTCCTGAATTGAAGATTCGTCATACGTTGTAAGTAGAGTGCTATTCCGATGTGAATAATTGATTGCGTTTGATTTGTGTAAAATGAGAAATGGAATTGTGGCGATAATAATCTATATTTGTATGTTGTTTTGATTCTAAACGATTTGGAAATGTTATGGTATACGATTGGATATTTGCAAGTATGTGATTTACGTTGGAAGTTAACAACGAAATGGAATTGTGGCGATAATAATCTATACTTGCATGTTACTTTGATTCTAAACGATTTGGAAATGTTATGACATACGATTGGATATTTGCAAGTATGTGATTTATGTTGGAAGTTAACAACCATATGTTGTGGTATTTTATTTGGGATTCATACAAGTACATGATTCATGTTAACAACCATATGTTGTGGTATTTCATTTAGGGATTCATACAAGTATATGATTCATGTTAACAACCATATGTTGTAGTAATTTATTTGGGATTCATGCAAGTATATGATTCACTATTATGCCAATATGATGTACATACTTTTATGATCACTTTTAGTGTGTAATTGGATTCGACTAAGCACTATGGTTTATATGAATCTATGTTGGAATTGGCAAATCATACTTTTGTATTAGAAACAAAAGTAAGCATTTTTATGAACATGACTAAACTATTTTTGGTGTTATGCCTAGTTGAAACCAAGTTTAGGCCTATGTTGTTAGAAAAATCTTATGGTAATATATGTGACACAATTAAGTTAAACTTACATTCCAATTGCAAGTTTACATGAATAGAATGATTCATGTTTAGGTTTGTTTATGCCATGATCATATGAATAGAATGATTCATGTTTAAGTATGTTTATGCCATGATTATATGTTGTTACCATGCAGGTTCACATATGCCTAATACATGTTAATTAGATCGTTATGTTGCAATTCATGCGTTCACACTCCCCTTTTTATGTCACTTAGAATATATAAACACCATGTTATAAGCCTCCCCTTTTTCATGTGGCTAAGTTGGGTTTAAATGTTAAACCCAACATATGTTATACTTTAGTGAACGTATAAAGCGGGGGTAATGACGTTTGGGTTAAAATATAGAACATATGTGTTGGCATGTTTGACGCATGCCAACAACCTTGAAAATTAATTAAGTGGCATAAATAAATTTTAGCCAATAAAGATGAATTTGAATAATGGGCCGCAAATATTTACATATAAAAAGAAAAGAGACAAAATATGTAAATGTAGAAAATACGATGTGTTTAACCCGAGGTTGGATTGAGTTGTGATGTAAACCTGCCCGGAACCGCCCGGCTGTCCGGTAGTCACAACAATACCTATCCAATGTGGGTGGTTAAACACGGAGCCCAATAAGGACCCGAGGTTAGACTGAGTTGTGGCGTAAGACTGCCCGGACCCAACTGGCAACAGGCAGCCACAACAATACCTATCTAATGTGAGAGGTCAAGGCTTTAATAAGACAATTAAGGCTGAGTCAGGATTGATAGGATTAAGTAAATTAAATTAATACTTAATCAAAATGGAACATGCTAAATTAAACAGACTGATTGGGGGTTAGGTTTATAAAACACTTAACCAACTTAGCATGTTGGCTAGAAATAGAAAACCTAGTAGCGGGGGACCCTTTTCAGCAGTAACCCTACAAGGTGTATCAGGATACCCTGAGCTAGGCAGGGTGGGGCACGATTACTGGGCTGACTGTAAGAGGTCAAATCGACGGCGGTGGTGCAGCAGTGTAGGTTCTAACGGGGTGCGGGCGTGCACACGCTCCGGCGCAGAAAAATAAGGCACTGGGCACCAGTAGCATACCTGTGCATTCTAGAATTGTGTCGGGCCGCCACCATGGGACTTGATACACCCCATGGTGGGACCAGCATAGGTAACTACAACAACGGGGGCCGTAAGACACATGTAACTATGCGAGTAGGAGCCGATCATCAGAAATGGATCACTTCACCCTGATTATGGGGTGCCATTTGGGAACTAGTTTATATGGGTACAGAGATTAATATGGGGTACGATAGTATTCGACCCTAGACAACTTAACTTAGTTTATGGTGCTTTCTCATTTCCAGTTTATGATTATCATACCCAGTTCTTTATTCATAGACTGAATAGTCCTAGACTTACTCAGGCTTTATGTCTGACTCTACTTTTCTTTCGCCTCCTTTTCTTTCGTACCCCCCCCCCCCAGGTCCGCAGGGAGGGAATACCGCAACTTGACCAGCTCTCACATCCAGCTTGAAGAGAAAGAATGTATTGCTTGGATCTTTTCCGTTTTGGACTATGGCTTTGGACAGCAATTATGGGACTTATGCAGTTTATTTATGTTTTCTTTATGCTTCTTTAAATAATGTAATCAAGACAGTTATGGAGATGTTATGTTTTTGGAAGTATTGTAAAACAAATTATGACATGGTTTGTGTAACACGTATTTTGTTGAAATAAAAGTTGTTAATGTTTTCCGCTATTCAAAAATATGTGTTCTTGTATCTGTCTTGTATATCTGTGACTTATACTTATAAACGTCCACCAAAATTAGGGCATTCCCTTTGAGAGTGACCCTAACGGAGGTGGGATGTTTCAAAAGAGGTTAACTTTGTTATTAATAATAGTTAATTTTATTAATAAATAACTTCTTGAATTATTTTAAAATACTATTAATTAAGAGTTTAATTAACCTCTAAGAACATTCTTTGGGTTTAACGATTATTCGTAATATTGTTTATATTAACTAATTGAAAAACAAATTAATAATCAATTTCAATTGAAAACAGTTGACTCAGTCAACTAGCTAACATCAGTTAACTTATGAACTGATTTCCATTTATTCTTCTATTAAATTAATTAATAATTTAATTAATCTAAAAATACCACTTAATTTTTTTTTCAAAACAATTATTTCAATTCATTAACCCGTAGGTTAATTCCTTGCTTAACTGCTTATAAAACTTATATAAACATGGAACACTAATCATTTATAATTCTTTATAAAAACAAGTTATAAATATCGATTTATTCATAAAACTATATTCTTAAAAAATACAATTGGAAATCTTGCTTCAGTTAAAATATAAATTATATAGCTTCAATTGCGTTAATTCGCCTGATGGCGAATCAATGTTTAAAAGACGGGTTTTAGGCCATTCACTACCAACCACTTAATCAATACTGTCTATTGATTAAAACACAACGATTCTTGAATGGAAATTCAACAATCAACATCCAAATAGGTTTTAATATCAATTGGCTCAACAGTTCATATATGAATACAATGAAATCAAATAATGACAAAAATATTTGAGGAATCCAATTGGATCTCTCCAACCTATTTTTCCCTGCATCACGGCTCATAATATCATTATATAATTTCATATGAAATAGATATTTTAATCTAATAAATTTAAGCAACGGAATTATAATTAACGTCAATCAACATCAAATAATAAACAAAAAACAATCTTCTATAGCATCCAATCATCCAATTTATACTATCAATGTTGAATTATAATTATATGAATTAATCACATCATAACCATAAGGCGTGAGAGTTAACTCATAGTTTTATTTCCAATCGATGATTTAGGTCATTTCATATAATTTCAAACATACATGTACACCTGTTGTTACTGCCCATATATAGTTATTATATAAACTTTAAAGGACCCGATGGAAACTATTATTCGAAAATGCACAATTATCATACATGTGTACACATACATGTGTATATACACACACAGAGAGATATATATACATAAACTAAAATGTGCAAGATGTAGGTTAACAAGTATACATGTCATGGAGAAATGACTACGGCAGTGTACAAATCTTACAAAAGGCCATAAAATGCTAAGGTACAATTACAAATCTTGGCAAAATGATCAAGGTGGTGTACCCAGCAAACTAGCAAAGAGTACAAGTGCAAACAACAGCAAGGCCAATGAAGCACAACAAATAAGTTTCAAGCAATTCAGGTCCAACAATACTATAGCAGCGCTAAATAGTGAAGAGAATACAAAGGCTACAACGAGCAACAGTATTAAATGAAGCATGTAAATGAAATAGTGGTGTATAACTATATAGCAATGAAGCAGATCAAGACAATGGCAAGTAGCATGAAAAAAGCGCCAAATCTCTCAAGCGAAATTTGAGGTCCAACAAACAAAATATCTAGTGTCGTTGCTAGTAAAAAAAAGTACATTAACGATTAGGCTTCTACTATTATACTTCTCATTTAATATTGATGTTAAATACTTGAATCAAAGAAAAACATGAGGGAAGCTCACCTTTTACAGTAGTGGAATCGAAATTGGAGACAATGAAACCCTGAAACCACAAGGTTCGACCAGTATCGAGGAAACTCGTCTGCTGGTGATGATCACAGTAATGATTACAAGCCGTTAATGGTAGCTTGTATGCAAGATAAAAGAGAAGTTGGGCATGTGATTTAAATTCGCGGTTTTGGCGATGGAGAGGCATGCACGGCGGCATGGATGGTTAGCGACGAGAGGCGTCGGTGATGGGTGGTGAGGCGGTGATAATCGGATGGTGGAGCAGTTTTCATGGCAGCATGAAATTGATTTTGGGGCAAGAGGTATAAATTGCGATTTGAACTTGAAGGAGTAAAAGGAATGAATGATTTGGGGAAGAGGGGTTTTTTCTTCTTTTCGGCCTTAAGTGAAAAAATAAAAAGGAGAACACAATAATGAATTGTTTTCTCAGAGAGTTTTGGACAAGTAGTGTCATGGGTTCAAGGCTTACCCTAGTGTCCATTTCCATATTGTAAATAGGACAAATGTAATTAGTCATTTTAAAAAAGGTGTATGTATACAAATTTTTGCCAATTCACACACAAGAGGTTACAGAAAAATATCATTTAAGATGTGCAACGAACGTAGTTCATTATTGCGCGTTTTGTCATAGAACTAAGGATTTAGTACAATAAACATTTGAATTTTACAAAATGAAAAATAGTGTTCATTTTAGAATGTCATCTAATATTTTTATTTTAATATTGCTCAAATTCTAACAACGTTAAATTCCAACAATTTATATAAGCTTAAGAATCAAAGTTATAAAAAAAATCAATTTCATGCCTTTTTTCAATTAAACAAGTTCTGAAATAATTTATCACTTATATTCTATATTTTCAAATGGACATACATATTTAATTTTTTTATGCAAAATAAATTAGATTTGAATTCCTAAGTTAAATTTTATGTTTATATTCCAAAATCATGTTTTAAATATTCAAACAAATTTATATTTCAATTAATTATAAAGTCAATATAAAACACGTAACTATAATAAATCCATTATTTAAAATATTGAAATTGCTGAATCGTTGCATTTTGTGTTTAATTACTTTGATAAGATCACTGGCATCAGGTGTGATATATGAACTTAAATAACCCTAATAAGACCATTCGGTGAGTATGGCTAATTATCATTGGATGTATAATCTCAAACAACTTTAATCAGTTGGTGAGTATGGCTGATGCTCATCAAGATAAAAAATTAATTAACTAGATCATCATATACAGTTGATGCATGGCCCGATGAGGCTACAGATCGTCATATATGGATAATGCTCGAAAAGAGCCCATAGAGGCTATAAACTTTCAAGTATGGTTGATGCTTGGTTGAACAAAATGGTGAACCACTAAGTATGGCTAATGCTGGGCACGAATCCAAGCCATGGACTATTAAGTATGGATGATGCTGGCATTCCAACCAAACCATGAACCATATAGTATGGCTGATGCTTGGTGGAGTCAACCAAATCATGAGTCATTAAGTATGGTTGATGCTTTACGGGGATTAACCCAAAGCTCAAAATGCTAAGTATGGATCATTCTTAGTGGAAGTCCGACAAGGCTTCAAACTCTCATGTATTGCTGATACATGATCAGTTGTCGTGGTGGTTGCAAAGCAACGAGAATGGTGTATGCTCAACTCAAACTTGACAAGGCTCATATACCTAGTTGTGGATTGGCATTGGCGTGGAAAGGACTTGGATTGTCAAGTGCGGATGATATTTGGGATGGAATCGACCTGACGAGGTGGCAAACACTAAACATCAACCCGGCAGAGCCACGAAATTCAACAAAAGCTCGATAAAGCCCTCAATACCATCTCGGAGAGGCTATTGGACACGTAAACGATTCAGCGAGACCATGGACATCAATAATGTCTTAGAACAACCATGAACTCAAGGCCGACAAATCCAAAGATATTGCAGATACCGGACCCATAAAAAACACGTCTTACATAGAAAGACATTTCTTGCGGGAAATTGTTAACCTGCCTTTTGACAAGGTCATTACACTTTAATTGGGACATTTGGATTACTCAAGATAGAGAATAGATGATCGTATGAACTCACAAAAAATTGGATTCATTGGAATGGAACTTTGGAAGAAGCTGAAAAATACTCAGAATTTGACTAAGTTATGGATGGTTAAGACTCCGTTGAGGGATCGTGTAATGAACTGGCAGAATTTGATGCCCAAATTTCAAAAATAATGCATAATCCCACACTACGTATCGAAAACATCAGACAATTAATAGAAAGAAGATAGAGGGTGAGAAGTAAAACGAAAGAATATTAGAATAGAAGAATAAGAAGATCAACATCTATCAGCGGAACGAATAAAATATAATATATCAAAATGCTTTACTCAAATGAAAACAATATATATTGGATTATAAGATCAAAGTGTACATTCAGTTTAATACACCACATACAGCGAAATAAATTAAATACTGGTAACTATGGATATACGCCTCGACTCTAGGTCCTCTTCTGAAGCCCTAAGTTAAACAAAACTTGGAAATACGCTTGGTCTGACCCGAGCACATTTGAAGCAAAGAAAAATTCACTTGGATCAGTCTGGAGTACTTTTAGTGATAAATTCATAACATAAACAACTTGTTTAACATTAGAAATCCTTTTTGAAAGAATGAAACTCTTGTAATACGCTAACACACATAAACATGGCACATGTTTTTACCTTACGACACCCAAATCACTTTTTATATGAAAATCCAGTAATATAATAATAATGTCTATCAATCCAAAAACAAATAGGTATATAGCCGGAAAGCTCGCATCCCACTATCCAACATAGTTGGTATCCAACAAAAATCGTACAACTCGCATTGGAGTTTGGGATTTTAACATGACATGGTATGGGGCTACCTCTCGATCAGTGTAATCTAGAGAGGATACACTGGGGTTCAACAATAATATCTTGCAACCCAGCCACACATGACCGACCACTCATTCAACTTGGGTGTATCAAATATATTGTTACCCTATGGTTGGCCAACCACCGTATTCTGAAAAAAACAGAAACGACACAAGAAGAAGAATTGGAATTTCTCTAGATTATGACAATACACCCTAATGGGAATGACCCACATAGCCCTACTACCTACCTGAATTTTTTCATTTCCTGGTTAATGAGGCTAGAGGTCACGATTAACTTTTAGAACACCTCATCATTATTCACTTTGAATGGCACATCATTAGATCCATCAAATTACTAACTGGTATATACAAATATACTCTAGGCGTTAAGCTAAGAGAAGGTGTCTTCTCCACCGTCAAACTTGGTATATTTGTAAAAATCAATGTACGTGATTCTTAGGAAATACTTTATCAGACATTCGTCCATACAGGTCATCCAGGAACAGGATGAACTGAAGGCACCCTCCTACCACATCTTATTTAGGAATCACCCTAAGGATCAGTAGCGAGAAGTCCTTGCAATCCAAATATTTCAATCATGACAGAATCACTATCGAAATATCTCTGGGACCTACCCATAGAAATTCATCAAGTAGTTCTTCCGCTCATGAAGATCCACGGTCTACAATGCTCCATTTTTATAATATCCCTGCAAATTAGTTTCGAATGCACAATTGGTTCGAAGTGGTTTTGGGTCTAGTTCCCATCCCGGTCTCTTCGAACCAACTTGTCAAAGGTCCAAACAATATTTATTGATAGTCAGAGTTTTAACTATCAACTCAAACAGTATAGATTAGTACTTCGGCAGCTCGGGCCATTTTTATTTAAAACCATTCATTTAAAATTATTCTATCGATTTAAATCGATCCATGACTTATCTCAACAAATCTCTTTTGTTTCCGTTACTTGAAAACAAAATCAACCCTTATCCTTTTTAGCATAAAAATCTTCAAAAACTCATCTTGTTATTTCCTTTATCTAGCAATATAGCTATGTTTCACAAAAACATCTTTTATTTCCATTATCTTGGAAATATCATTATACCTACTTTTAATCAATCGATATAGTTTGATTACCAAATTTTATCTAAGACAAAATAACTTCAGGTGATGTATTCTTATAATATAACCATAAAGGTTAACTTTAACTTTAAAACTCCTATCAACTAAAGTTCACATTCTTGCTTATGAAAATTATGATTATATTTCCAACATCTAATTTCATTTCAAAACGAATATAATCTCTTATTCTTATTTCCCCAAAACCCAAGACCATTGGAAAACAAAACTATATCCTTTCATAATAGGTGTGTCCAAAATCCCCTTTTTATATTATGAAAATATCACTATACTTCACAAACCCATTTATACTTCCTTACTTTGGGAACATTTTTATATATTCACAAATCTCTTTTATATTTTCGTTACCATTACAAACTAATATCATCTCTTAAAAATAGTGAAGTCGTTCAAGTAGGGGTATTTTATTTACCTCTTAAACCTTGATTGAAAACGTTCTTATCTTAAGATGGATACGAGTTCGTAACTCAAAATAGATCCCATGAATTCTATTTATTATTCCTTTTTGTTTTAATATGGTTTTATGAACCGTTACTGGCATTTGAAAGATCTCTTTATAACCTTTGTTTTATAAATTTGGATTTATTATAAAAATCCATAGTCCAATCCTTATTAAAATCCTTTCTAAGTTCAAATAGACTCTTATTACAACCTGATCACTTTTTTTAAATGAAGTTCATCTAAAAAGATAACCACTTAAAATAGTTATTAATTTCATCGTTAACTAAAAACAAAAGTGGTTAACTTTGTTAGTAACTCAAAATAGAATGGTTATTAAAATAATAGTTAATTTTATTAATAAATAACTTCTTGAAAATTATTTTAAAATATTGTTAATTAAGAGATTAATTAACCTCTAAGAACATTCATTTGTTTTAACGATTATTCGTAAAAATGTTTCTATTAATTAATCGAAAAACAAATTAATAATCAATTTCAATTGAAAACAGTTGACTCAGTCAACTAGCTAACATCAGTTAACTTATGAACTGATTTACATTTATTCTTCTATTAAATTAATTAATAATTTAATTAATTTAACAATAACACTTAATTGTTTTCTCGAAACAATTATTTCAAATCATTAACCCATAGGTTAATTCCTTGCTTAACTGCTTATAAAACTTATATAAACATAGAACACTAATCATTTATAATTCTTTATAAAAACAAGTTATAAATATCGATTTATTCATAAGACTATATTCTTAAAAAATACAATTGGAAATCTTGCTTCAGTTAAAAAATAGATTATATAACTTCAATTGCATTAATTCGCCTGATGGCGAATCAATGTTTAAAAACACGGGTTTTAGGCCATTCACTGCCAACCACATAATCAATATTGTCTATTAATTAAAACACAACGATTCTTGAATGGCAATTCAACAATCAACATCCAAACAGGTTTTAATATCAATTGGCTCAACAGTTCATATATGAATACAATGAAATCAAATAATGACAAAAATATTTAAGGAATCCAATTAGATCTCTCTAACCTATTTTTCCCTGCATCACGGCTCATAATATCATTATAAAATTGCATATGAAATAGATATTTTAATCTAATAAATTTAAGCGACGGAATTATAATTAACGTCAATCAACATCAAACAATAAACAAAAAACAATCTTCTATAGCATCCAATCATCTAATTTGTACTATCAATGATGAATTATAATTATATGAATTAATCACATCATAAAATTCCAGAAGGCATGAGAGTTAACTCACAGTTTTATTTCCAATCGATGATTTAGGTCATTTCAAACATACGTTTGAAATCACATGAAATTATCGTTGTCTCCAAATCTTTCTAAACCAGCTTAGCAGCGTAGTACTTGCCCATACGATTTCAATTGCGCTTGTTCTGCTGAATTCTGTTAACGTTTGAAATAATAGTCCTTGTTACTGGTTTTGATTATAATTAAATGATTTTTGACTATTAATAATCTAATTAATTTATACCTTAACCATTATTTATTTTAATCCCATAGTTAACCCACTAATCCCCTCTCTTCCAATTTCTATGAATCCCGACTCCCAAGCAAAAGTATCAAAGAAACCTCCACCCGAAGCTAGATCACCGCGCCACCCCAAGCTGACCGGACCCCACTGGCCCCCTCCACCGTGGCCCAATTCTATAAATACCATTTGAGTATTGTATAATTTATCTCAAATTATTAGAAGTGAGTTAAATTAAAATGACCAAGCTAATTACAATAAATGTATTTAAATTGCAAAACACTAATATGAAAATAAATAATGTAAAATATACCAACTGGAGCAGTTTCATTTAATTCTTCTGTTCCTTTCCCTGCACCATCATTACCGCCCCCTTTTCTATATACTTTTTTTATCTATGGAAGTCCCAAGCCAATAACCCCATGCACAGCCCACGTCATCCCTAATCTCCTTAAACCATGTTTACCAATAACCTTTCATCCTCATAAGAAAAACACATCATTCCTGTATATCCCCATTCCAAAATTTCCACTTCCCTCCCTCACTTAAATCCATGAAACCCCATCCATTTTCTATACTCTTCACCATCACTGTCAAGCGGGCTCGCACCACGCTTCCCACCTCAATTCCATTAAGTCCTCTTCACGTGCTGCCCCTATAGTGCTGATGCGATGCTTTTTCTATCGAGCATCACCAAAAATTCACCTATAAGCTCACCTTCCTTCTAGAACTTCAACGCCACCATTCCCAAAGCCGAGCGAACGCCCCAGCTCGCCAACGTCTCCCATATAGCCACGCTGGGTAGAAAATTTCAGCATTCATGATCATTGTCGAGTTCTTCATGAATATAATGGAGAGAAACCTCTTGAGCTCGTGATTCCAACGAATCCAAAACAATGCGATTCGGCTGAGTATATAGTTTTATATGGAATTTTGAAGTTTAGTTTTCCATTTTGTTTACTGTGTTGAGTTTGAGAGGAAGAAAATGAAGGCACTTTGTTATATATATAGTTGGTTTCGGATGGATAAAAATGATTTCCTTTTCTTTCATTTTAGCCGAAATGTTGCACTACTCATGTGCTAAGATTACTATAACAATCCAGAAAATCCAAACCAATTTAAAAATTTTATTTTGGCTATTTCAGTAAATTTTGAATAGTTAAAATAATTTATTTTAAATAATAACGATTAAAATTTATTTTAATTGATGCTAGAGCACAAGTATTCATTTTGATTTCTAAAAAAATTAGAAATAGTATGGTAGTTTGAAAAGTTAAACCTGTACTTTGACCAAATGTACAGGATTCAAAATTTAACGGATTTTAGTGAAATTTCATAGCGGGAATCAAAAGATATGGCCAATTGAATATTCAGGATGGTCGCTGTAGTATAATGTATAGCCCATATAAAAGGCCTTTTTTCAGACGACCTCCATTTTCGACGAAACCACTTTAATGGATTCAGAATGTTAAATTATTACTAGGTTTCAATTTTCACAATTTTTCGAATTAATATGTGAGCGTGGCAAATGAAAATGTGTTTTGCCAATTTCAATCAAATCTAATCGACTTGAAAATAGCCATTTTTCGAATAGTCTCAGAATTCGACGAAATTAATTTTGTTAGGACCGTATCGTTAAAACAAAGCCAAAAAAAATCTGGATTTTTCTGAGTTCGTATGTGGCCCAGGTGGATTTAAATAGATGATAAAATTTATTATTTAAATAATAAATTAAAGATTTTGCCATAGATAGTCGTTTGGGTTGACGAGACCTAGCCCATTGGATCTGGAACATGAGTTATTGGCTAGGGTCACCTTCGGTTGGACTGAAATCGGATTAATCTAAGAGGTATGGTTTTATTTGTAAAAATCACATTAAAATATTATAAATAATTCAAAGAAACCCTAAAAACACTGTTCATCTTTCTTCTAGCCGCCACCTTCATACAAAATCCATGGCCACTGTGCTCTCCTTTTCATCCCTTAAAATCCAATGATCCTCTCAATAAAATTCCTCACTCGAGTTCAAGATTTTGAAGAGATTTTCTTTCTCTTCATTTCCATAGGGCTTGATCAATCTCAAGTGGTACGTAGCCCGAGTTGCAGACCCTCAAACCCATGTTTTGAAACCGCCGTCGCCCCCTATACACTCGATCAAGTGGGCTCCCCTCGCCATCATGGGTGCGTCGCCCCTTGGCCTTGGTCGTGGTGTACTCCGATCGTTCTCTAGTGTTGTAGATCGAAAGGGAAAACCAACCCTAAGATTGAACCTATTTCTGAAACTAACGGTCGTGACTTTGAATAACAGGAAGAAGGTTAATTTCTTAAGTTTTATTTATTTAATCTTATTTAAAAATTATCAATATAAATTTAACCATAACTAATTCATATGAACTCAGAATAACGCGATTTCTGAAGCGTTGCGATCATAGAAACAAGATCTACATTCCTAGACTGAAAAGGGACAATTTTCGAGCTATTTGAATTTTAGGCCAGTTTGCAACACGACGGTGAGAATTCTTCTTTTATATTAATTAATTAACTAATCAAATTAATTATTATGTGAAGATTGAATGTGTATAATTCGGATCTGTTATGTGATGATATAGTGGATGTTTTATCTGTTGTTGATGTATAAACACAGATTTGATTGTGTTTCAATAAAATAATCTTTATTGTTTATTTATTGATTTGGATTAAAATTTCCAAATCAATAAAAATAATCACCTTATTATGTTGATTCTCATTGGATTAGAATTTACAAATCGATAAAATAATCATTATTGTTTATTTATTGGTTTGGATTAGAATTTCCAAATCGATGAAAAAAATCACCTTGTTTATTTATTTACTTGGATTAGAATTTCCAAATCGATAAATTAAATTATTTTGTAAAATTATTGATTTGGAATAGAATCTCCATTACGATATAATTGATCTTTTATTTGTATTCTTTTATGCAAATATACATAGAAATATAATTGATCTTTTATTTGCATTCTTTTATGCAAGTATACATAGAAATATAGTTGATATTTTATTTGCATTCTTTAATGCAAATATACATAGAAATGTAAAATGTTCTTTTATTTGCATTCTTTATGCAGATACACTTTGAAATATAAAATATTCTTTTATTTTCATTCTTTAACACAAATATGCATTGAAATAATTAAAATCATATTTTTGTTTGCAATTTTAGATGCAAACAAACCATTATAATTAAAATCATATTTTCGTTTGCAATTTTAGATGCAAACAAACCATTAGAATTAAAATCACATTTTTGTTTGCAATTTTAGATGCAAACAGAACACTAGAATGAAAATTACATTTTGCTTGTATTTTAGATGCAAACAAACCATTAGAATAAAAATCATATTTTTGTTTGCAATTTTAGATGTAACAAACCATTAGAATTAAAATCACATTTTTGTTTGCAATTTTAGATGCAAACAAAACACTAGAATTAAAATTACATTTTGCTTGCATTTTATACGTAAACACAAACATTAGAATGAATATTACATTTTTATTTTGTATATTGGATAGAAATAAAAATATGATTTAAAAGATTATATTTTATTTGCATATTTAGATGCAAATAAACAACATAGTTAAAAGGTTATGATTATATTTTATTTGCATAGTTAGATGAAAATAAACAATATAGTTAAAAGATTATATTTTATTTGCATATTTAGATGCAAATAAACAACATAGTTAAAAGATTATGTTTTATTTGCATATTTAGATGCAAATAAACAACATAGTTAAAAGATTATATTTTTATTTGCATATTTAGATGCAAATAAACAACATAATTAAAAGATTATATTTTATTTGCATATTTAGATGCAAATAAAATACATAGTTAAAATATAATATTTTACCTGCGTATTTAGATGCAAATAAACAACATAGTTAAAAGATTTTATTTTATATGCATATTTAGATGCAAACAAACACCGTAGGAAGAAGTCGCATTTTTGTTTGTAATTTTAGTTGCAAACAAAAAATTATAAAAAAAGGTTACATTTATTTACATTTTGGATGTAGATAAGGCCATGAATTAAATGGTTACATTCTTATTTGAAATTTGATATAATTGAGAAGCATAGAAATAAAAGGTCATGTTTTTATTTACATTTTATATGTAAATAAAAGAGTAGATTATTGTGTCGCATTTTATTTTACATTTTATCGGCATCTCATATGAAATAAAAGAATGGTTTTGAATATTAAAATGTTTATTGACCTGAAACGTCATTTAACTATATAGAGCTACTTTTAAATAAATAAAAATAGAGATAAATTATTTTATATTGACATTAGCAATATTAAATGGTATAAATGATAATAATTCGAAAAATTATTTGAAAAGACAGAGTTCAACACATTTCAAATAATTTTATGGTGATCTAAAGATATCGAAGACAACATTGAAGACCGGCGATCTTCACGTCGAAAGGATAACTACTGATGCCTGGCATTGGCTAGCTACCAATAAAGGGTTAAAGTGGTAGTAGTCCCGATGTACTTGTTTATCGTCCAGATACGCGAGCACTTAGGTGACTCCGGTTTCGTTCAGACCCAGAACGAACTTGTAAATGGATGCATGTCCGACATTGAATTTCATGCCATGTAATTTAATTGATACCTATTAATATATTTCTGAGGTGGTGGAGGATTTATCCTTTTGCTATACACCCTTATTTGAGACGCACGAGCTCGAAGGCTATATATTGGTAGTTATCGATCGCATGGTATGGACTGTCAATGTGACACGCCAAGATGCAATTGATTAAGGCTTTTGTTGAAAAGCAGAGCCTTGTGGATGATGATCAAAGCATAGCATATTTAGGCATAGCATTGTGTATTATGTTGCCTCACAAGCCTCACATCCCGGTAGAGTCAAAAACGGAGCAAGGGAATGCAGGGAGTGCACACGTTTCTTTCTAACTAGAAGTGGCGTTTGGGTTTAACACGACCCGGCATTTTACTTATGTGGTTGATGGAATGAGGAGCCTCGGATTTTTATTGGAAGCAATGGCCAATTTATAGGTCCAATATGATCGGGAAGCGTGTGTTCAGGAATTGCCAATCCACTAAAGTATTTTTGGACCGGCCCTGCTGTATCCAAGGGTTGCCCGTAGGTGTGATCCTGAGACATTGCTAGAGTGTCTCGAATCGGTCAGGAGATCGTTCCTAGCCTTGAGTCATGATGGAAACCAACCTCCAATACGACATTACAGTCTTGATTGTAAATCTATATACGGCGACATAGTATATGGTAGTTATGCCGTCTAGGATTGATACATTTACTTTGAAGTATTTTTGAAACATGTTAGACAATAATAATAATATTAAAATATTATTTCCCACGTATCAATCATTTTTTATCATTATAAGGTAAAACTTTATCCTCCGTTTGCGTTGCATTGTGTGATGGGACCTGAGGCTTATAATGATTTCATTTTCTAAAAAGCATTGCGTTGTTTTTGACTTAAAAATTTATAAAACTTATGCACTAGCAATCAAATGGAATTAAACCCGTTCCACGATAGCGGCGTGGCCCAGTGATTAGCCATGTTATTAGTTTAGTAAGATTTCTCATACCAGTCCCATGACTGACTCGTAGTTTGTTTCACTTTGCAAACTCGGGTGCCCACTTTCCATATGGGCAGCCAATTGACAGGTTTCAGGTAGGGCTAATTTCTTGACTCAAGCTTGTTGCTGAAGATGTTGGAAGAACTTTTCTTTTTATCTTTATTTTCTTGAGATTTGAGACAGTATTGGATATTGATGTATTTTGGGAGAATGAGACTTCATCCCTTTCCCTGTTTTAGACATCTATTCTGCTAAGTGTATCCTGTACTACGTACTCTGATGTTCTGTGATGATATTTGTGATGACATTTCATTTCCCCTGCAACGATTTATATGTTCTGCTATGTAACTATGATATGTTGATCGACGCTAATCTATGAATTAGAAAAGCGTGATATTTAAATTAAATTCTGCAAGCGCACAGGTGTGTAGCATACAGGTCGAACACAGGGAGGTGTTATTAAAAATTATTATCTATTTATTCTTGGGCGAGTTAGACGAAGTTTGGGTTTGTTGTTTTTTTATGTTGTTGAAATTAATCTGAATCTAATCAGTATCAAATTCAACAATTGAAAAGAAAAGGAACAATTACTAGAAAAAGAGAATAACGACTAGAACAATAACAAAAATTAAAAGTAGGATTCCTGTTGAAACTAATCAAACAGTGAATTGCTAACAAGCAGTAATAAAAGACAATAACAATATGAGTTCTACCCAAACCTAATTAGGTAGATAACACAAATTGTTATGAAATTAAAATAACAATAAAACTAGAAAAGAAGAGACTTTTATTAGAACAAAAGAGAATACAGAATAGAAAATTGAATGGCCTTTACAATGGGACATCATGTATATTTATAGAGATGTAGACCAAATCCTAATCAAATCAATGACTAAATGGCCCTCTTTTCTCAAGAAGTAATATCATATCTCCTGCCTTCCTTGACTAGGCTTGTTTGGAAATAATTCTTTTAAGAATATCTGATGCATATCTTGGTGAATATCTTCCAAATCCTCCGTATGGCTAGTTGATTGGTAATTAGATTGCATGCGATTAATTTTTCCAAACATGGATGCTCATCAAACTCCCAAGGCAACAAAGGATGAAATCTTCAAAATTGATCTTTTCTTGGCAATAAATCAATCAGAAATTCTTCTAATTGGAAATTGAAAAATGAATGTTCTGAAGTGATTTCCATGACTACTCCTGAAATGTCTATTACTGAATATCATACATACACATGAATATGTATATATATAATATAAAACTAATTAATATTCTTCATGGCAAAGGGCCAGTGTGAACGCGTTCCGTTTCTTTGGCAAAAAGTGAGCTCGACGGGGACCGAACTCGGGTCTCTCAGTACAAATTTCTATGCAATTACCAGTGAGCTACAACGTCTTTTGTAATTGAGATGGCTTTAATACGGGGAAGTAGCTTTTTATCTGTAGTTGGCCTTTAATTTGAAACGAATGAGGCATTTCTTGACAACCTGTAAAAACACACAAAAGTACCCAAGGTATCATTTATTTATTTAGAAAAGATAAAATATAAGAGCATAAAATAAACACATTTCTATGTTAATCAAATACCCCCACACTTATCTTTTACTCGTCCTCGAGTAAAAAGAAAATGAAAAACTAACTAGATAGGTCGCACTTTCGTAGGAAACACGATTGCATTGAGCGTATGCAACAAGCCGTTAAACCTCTAGGTGTCCCTAGTAGGACGAGTGGTGTCTCGTGAGGGTTTTCAGCGGATACTACCCACAAAATCCAAATGCAGTATGCTATGATTCTAATGAAACTACATGAATACAATGGACATATGCAAATAAAAACGAAAAATGAAAACACGACTTATTTCAGGAAAGTGGTACAACAAATTAAGTTAATAATTTCTAATCAGTTGATTTTATTTTAGATACCTCGACTTGTCACAAATTTTCAATATAAATCAAGTTTTCAAATGTTAAATTCCAGTTTGGCCAGTTAGTTCGGTCGATAACATAGTGCAGCCATGAAATAAATTCTTAGTTTGCTTGGCACAGTTTGCAAAGTGGTATTCTAATTTTCTCATGTTTGGCTAGTCAAATCAATAAGGCCAAGAAGTGTTTGGGCATCATCGCTTATTCTTTATTCTATAAAATTTTAAAATTTATGATTAAGTACATACACCTAACTTAGAAGACCAAGGTTTACCACCCATACACTGCCTCGCGGACTAACGGAGAGTAGGTAAAGAGCTTGGCGGATTGTGCAGGCCGACTTTGACTTTGTCAACAACGTGTCGGTAATCCTTAGGTGTCCAATCTCATAAAATGAGACCAAGATATTCCAACGCTGACTTTGTCAACAACGTGCCGGATAGAGCTTGGCGGGTTTGCACACCAACGCTCGATATACAAGCAATGTTGGATACCCTTGGATTACTATTATTATTATTGAATTTATAAGCATAAAAAGAGAGTTACGCGAATTCAACTTAACACAACTTAGTTTTAAAGATTTGACAAGCCATTATAAGTATTTTAAGTCCTCCACTTATTTAAACAAAGTCTACAATATAGAATAGATTTCATGGCCATCACCTAAGAATCTCCCTATGTACCGGTTACACTATTATCCCTCAAAATTAAACTTTTCATTATATTTCTTATTCGATCTAAGTTGAGAGAAAAAATACTATCAACTGGCTAAAAATTGTAAACTTATTTTGTTGTATCAATTGAAAATGAGTCGTATTTTTTTTTAAAATTTTTATGGTATGTTACTACGATATAAAATGTATGATGGTCCTACATGAAAAGAAAGAAAAATTAAAGAAAAATCAAAAGAATGCAATGCAGACTCCCCCCACACCTGATTGAGACAATGTCCCAACTGTCTAAGGCAGAAAAACAAAAATAAAATAAAAAAATGAAAAAGAAAAATAAAAGAAAAAGAACGTGTACCACCTGATTTCATGGTGGATGATCAGGCTCATGTAGATCGATATGGTCATCTTCGTCATATTGCTCGAATTCCAAAAATGGTTTCAGTCATTGACCGTTTACTTTGAAGACTTTTCCATCCCTAGGATTTTCAATTTCAACCGCTCCATGAGGATATACTGTTTTCACGACATAAGGTCCAGTCCATCGAGATCTGAGTTTTCCTGGAAACAAGTGAAGTCTAGAGTCGTATAAAAGAACTTTTTGACCTACGTTGAATTCCTTACGGAGTATGTTTTTGTCGTGTTGGGCTTTGGTTCTTTCTTTGTAGATTTTCGCATTTTCATACGCCTCATTTCTTAATTCCTCTAATTCAGAAATTTGTAACTTCCTGTGTGAGCCGGCTTTCTCTAAGTCAAAATTCAAAAATTTTATGGCCCAAAGGGCACGATGCTCCAATTCAAGAGGTAAGTGACAGGCCTTTCCAAAGACTAATCGATATGGTGACATCCCTAGATTGGTATTATAAGCAGTGCGAAAAGCCCAAAGTGCATCAATCAGTTTTAAGGACCAATCTTTTCTATTGGAATTCACGGTTTTCTCAAGAATTTGTTTGATTTGTCTATTGGAAACTTCTACTTATCCACTGGTCTGTGGATGGTAAGGGGTTGACAGCTAGTGTGTGATTGAGTATTTCTTGAGCAAGGACTCAAAAGCACGATTACAGAAATGGGTGCCATTATCGCTAATGATAGCTCGAGGTGTGCCAAAGCGTGAAAAGATGTTTTCTTTGAGGAATTTGACAACAACCTTGTTGTCATTGGTTTTGGACGGAATGGCTTCAACCCATTTTGAGACATAATCTACCGCAAGCAAGATGTAAAAATTCCCAAATGAATTAGGGAATGGTCCCATGAAATCGATGCCCCAAACATCGAATAATTCAATCACTAAAATGGGGTTGAGAGGCATCATGTTTCGCTTAGTGATTCGACCCGTTCTTTGACATCGCTCACATTTAGAGCAAAATTCGAAAGCGTCACGGAAGAGTGTGGGCCAATAAAACCCTCTTTGCAAAACTTTTGCAGAAGTTTTTCTTGCTCCAAAGTGACCGCCACAAGCATGGTCATGTGAGAAAGAGAGAATACTTTGGTGTTCATGGTCGGGCACACACCTTCGAATGATTTGGTCTGGACAGTATTTGAAAAGATATGGGTCGTCCCAATAGAAGTTTCGAACTTTCGAGAGAAATTTTTGTTTTTCTTGTTTCGACCATTCAGCGGGCATTTGTTGTGTGACAAGATAATTCACAATGTCAGCGTACCAAGGGGTGTTAGAGATGGAAAGAATTTGTTCGTCAGGAAAATAGTCATCGATTTGGGTGTCGTTAACATTTTCGTGCACAATTCGAGAGAGATGATCAGCTACGACATTTCCAGAACCCTTTTTATCTCGTATTTCTATATCGAATTCTTGAAGAAGAAGGATCCAACGAATCAAGCGGGCCTTAGCATCCTTCTTAGAAAGAAAATATCGTATGGCAGCATGATCAGTGTAAACCATGACTTTGGATCCTATGAGATATGGTCTGAATTTCTCAAGAGCGAAGACAACTGCAAAAAAAATCCTTTTCAGTAGTTGAGTAATTCAATTGGGCCTCGTTTAAGGTTTTGCTAGCGTAATAAATGACTCGAGGGAGTTTATCGATACGCTGACCTAAGATGGCTCCAACTGCAAAGTCAGAAGCGTCGCACATAAGTTCGAAGGGCTGAGTCCAATCAGGAGGTTGAATGATGGGAGCAGTGGTCAAGATTGACTTAAGAGTTTCAAAATACGTTTTGTAGTCATTGGAGAATTCGAACTTAACGTCTTTGGCAAGTAAATTTGAGATAGGTTTTGAAATTTTCGAGATGTCCTTAATGAATCTTCTATAAAATCCCGCATGGCCAAGAAATGAACGAACATCTTTAACAGACTTAGGAGGAGGTAGATTAGCAATCAAATCGATTTTAGATTTGTCGACTTCAAGGCCATCTTTGGAGACGACGTGGCCTAGAACTATCCCCTTTTTAACCATGAAATGAGACTTTTCCCAATTAAGCACGAGAGATTTTTCCTTACAATGTTTTAGGACGAGTTCTAAATGAGTGAGGCATTGGGAAAAAGATGATCCATAGATTGAAAAATCATCCATGAATATTTCCAAGAATTCGTCCACCATATCAGAGAAGATACTCATCATACACCTTTGGAAAGTCACGGGGGCATTACAAAGACCAAAAGGCTTGCGACGATACGCAAAGGTTCCAAAGGGACAAGTAAAGGTGGTCTTGTGTTGATCCTCTAAAGAAATAGGGATTTGGTTATAGCCAGAGTATCCATCGAGAAAACAATAGTACTCATGACCCGCTAAGTGTTCGAGCATTTGGTCAATAAAAGGTAAGGGGAAATGGTCTTTTCGTGTGGCTGCGTTGAGCTTCCGATAGTCGATACATACAATCCATTTTGTTTTGATTTTTGTTGGGACAAGCTCATTACTTTCATTTTTGATCACTGTGACTCCTGATTTCTTTGGTACGACTTGTACCGGACTCACCCAGGTACTATCAGAGATGGGATAGATGATGTTATTGTCTAGACATTTGATTATCTCCTCCTTGACCACTTCTCTCATGTTTGGGTTTAATCGCCTTTGAGACACACGGGTGGGTTTAGCCTCATCAACTAAATGTATGCGATGTTCCACGATTGATGGTCTAATTCCTTTTATATCGCTAATTTCCCACCCCAAGGCGTCTTTATTTTCCCGCAAAATTTCCAAAAGTTTTTCTTCTTGGTCTTCGGTAAGATCGGAGGCCAAGATTACGGGAAAAGTTTCTGAGGAGTCTAGGTAGGCATACTTAAGGTCTGGTGGCAAGGGTTTGAGGTCTAACTTAGGAAGTTCTTGTGTGTTAACATTGGTCAACATTCCTTGGTTAGATTCAGGTGACGAAGGATTTAAGTCAAGAAATTCATTCAGTTCAGAAATGTATTCAAGTTCGTCGAAATCAGAGTCGAAATGTTCCAGACACATTTTCAAGGCTTCAGAAGTGTCTTTAGAGGTTTCGTCAACTATGGTTTGAATCATGTCGATTTCATCGGTCTCATAATCCCTAGGTTGTTTGTTGAGATTGAAGATGTTTAGCTCAATGGTTTGGTGCCCGAAGGAAAGTCGAAGTTGACCGTTCCTACAATTAATGACAGCATTTGAGGTCGCTAAGAAGGGTCGTCCTAAAATCATTGGTATTTGAACTTTGGAATTTGAGACAGGCTCTGTTTCTAAAACTATGAAATCGAAAGGGAAGTAAAATTGTTCGATCTGTATCAAGACGTCTTCGATAATTCCCAATGGCTTTTTGACAGACCGATCTGCTAACTGAAGGGTGATGTTTGTTGGTTTAATTTCCCCTAACCCAAGTTGACAATAAACAGTATAAGGAAGAAGATTGACACTGGCACCAAGGTTGAGTAGAGCACGAGAAATATGGGTGTTTTCTATTTTGCAATCAATCGTAGGGCAGCCAGGGTCCTTGTACTTGACTGGGGTAAGATTCGAAAGAGCAGAGCTTGTATTAGCAGTTAGAAAGGCGGTTTTTGGGACATTAGTTGCACGTTTTTGTGTGCACAATTCCTTAAGACATTTGGCATATTGAGGAATTTGTTCAATTGTGTCTAAAAGGGGAATGTTCACACGGACTTGTTTGAAAATTTCCAAAATTTTATCGAAATTTGCCGCTTTCTTCTTATTATTGAGTCTATGGGGAAAAGGAGCTATTGGTTTTTCGACTCTGTGATCAGTTTCATCCTTCGAAGAAGAAGGTTTATCCAAGGAAATAGAAGGTGGTAAGGTCGTAGAAGATGGAATGTTGGTATTGCCAACATTATTTTTCGAAGGTGGGTCGGGTTTGCCGACACTGGAAGAAGAATTGTTGGGATTGCCAACATTTGAGGAAAATGGAGGTTTAGAAGAATTGGCATTCGAAGCCAATGGGTGATCATCAAGATTTGGCATTGAGGGCGAGTTAGAAGGTTTGTCAGGGTCGCCCACATTATTATCAACCCTCCTTCCAGATCGAAGGGTTGTAATAGCGTTGACTGGATTATGGTTTTCGTCCTCACAAGAATTTATAGCACGAGAGTTATATTTTGGATTCACCTCAGGTTGACTTGGCAACTTTCCTTTCTCGTTGTTTTTCGCTAGTTCCTTTATCATATTCAACATTTGTTCCATTTGTTTTTCTAAACGCACAATTTCTAGTGACGATTGAGAAGATTGAGAGGATTGGTTCGATGCTTGAAAATTGGGGTGCCTATAAGGTTGTTTGGATTGAGATGCTGTTTGAGAGGTTTGAGAATTGGATGGTGGAGCTTGATAATTCGGATTTGGAATGAAGGGTTTCATTTGAGACGGGTTAGCCGAATTGTTGGGGTTTGACCAAGAAAAATTTGGGTGGTTCCTCCAACCAGGATTGTATGTGGATGAGTAAGGATTATTTTGAGCTATGGCATTAGCTTGGTCCTGAGAGTAATAGTGGGGTAACCCTTCTCCGGCTTGAGGAGTTTGATTTTCTAAGGGAATTTGACTTGGGTCCACGACATGCACTCCTCTAGTAGAAGTACGAATGGGAACACGAATTGATTCCCATTGCATGTCCTTTTCAGAATAATCTTCTAAGAATTGCCAAGCTTCATCGGCTGTCTTAGACATAAAATCTCCTCCACACATTGATTCTAGTTGAGTTCTAGTCTTATAGTTTAGCCCTTCATATGCAATTTGACATAAGTGATCTTTTAGAATTCCATGATGAGGGCAACTATATAATAGCTGGTTGAATCTCTCAAAGTATTTTGAAAAAGTTTCCCCCTCGTTTTGACAAAATTGATTTATCTCGGTTTGGATTTTTAGAGTTTTGTGGAAAGGGAAAAACTTTTTCAAGAATGCAGTGACAAATTCATCCCAACTCCTTATGGAATGTCTTGGAAGAGAATTTAGCCATCTTTTAGCGCTTTCAAGTAGTGCAAATGGGATTAGCCTTAGCTTGATCGATTCGTTAGATAATTGTTGCATTTTTGTTGTGGAAGCATACAATTCAAATTCACTTAGAAATTCATAAGCATTTTCAGACCCAATAAATTTTGGTACCCCTTGGATAAAAGAATGTTTTAGCTCAAAATTGTTTCCTTCAGTTGGTGGGAACACAATGACAGATGGTTGAACGGTCCTAGTAGGATAACATTGATCACGAAGAGACAAGGGTCTATCCATTTGGATATTGAGATTTTGAAAATTTTGATTTATTTGATTTTGATCTCCAAAGTTTGGAAAGTTTTGATTCACTCGATTTTGATCCAATTCGGTTGGAAAATTTTGGTTGATACGAGAACCCCAGGAGAATTTTGTTTGCTGACACTTTTTTCACTCATTGTTGTTAAATGCAAGCACAGAAATTAGCTACAATGAAATTTTCTGTCCTTATTGGCTCCTAACCCAAAATTATAAAGTGATGCATTTGATTACTTAGATCAAAAGATTTCTCAGCCAGTGAACGGACAGGAGTTATCGGTGCACCAGGAATCACCCTAGCAATGCAGCCGAAGGTTTAAGTACCTTCAGAGTAACAACCGATATAATATTTACGAATCACCGTAATATTTATAAACAGTTATTTCTCTGCCGTAGTCTAGACACCAAGAAATAATTCGTTCCAAATGAATCAACTATCACAATACAATTAAGCCCTAGATGAGCCTGTGACTCCCTTAAGTCCAACGTCTAACCGTTATTATTAGTCAGATTCTATGATGAAATGCAATTTGTGGGCTAAGGAAAGGGTGATGAAATCCCTCACCTTATGTGAATTGGGGTATTGCCCTTAACAGAATGAATAAAAAGTGCAGAAATAACAATAATCACACAATTTAATTGCACAAATTAAAATTTTACATTCAAGCCGCTGCCCCTGCAGAAATTTTTTACAACAATTGTCTATATATTTTTTTTCTTTTGCAGCAGAGCACCTGTAGAGTTTTAAAATTTTCTCACCTTGATCGGCAGTCCTCCAGTGAAATTGGGTAGCGCTAGCACGTTACACCCCACTTGGTGTGCAACCGCTCCAACAATTCGACTTCAACTATTTGCAATTGTTTGACTTTTGAATTTCACCACTTCGGTCTTGCTTGTTTTTCTTCCTTCGCTTGATCTTGATTTTGATTTTTTTTTTTAAGAAATTGTTAAAACAAGGAAAGAGATTAAGGAAAAAAAGGAATAGAAGACAAAACTAGCAAGATATTTTTTTCTTGTTTTTGGAGATTGCAATGTCAATAAATAACATCAAATCTGCCAATCAAAAGTTCTTTTCAGAAAAAATGGAAAGGAATAGTATTAGAAGAAAATAAATCTAAAGTAAAAGGAAACAAAATAAATGAAAAGAGAAAGAGGGAAGGAGATTCTATTGAAAACAGGGAACGAAAAAGCAAAAGGAAAGAGTTTTTATTTATTTATTAATATGTTGAAAAGAAGAAAGAATTTGTAAAAGAAGAGAATGGGATTGAGAAATAAAAAGGAAAGAAATAGGTGAAAATTGGTAACTTTTTTTCCTTTTAAAATTTGTAAAATGGAGAAAAGGGGTGTATAAAAAATAGGAAAGGAAATGAAGGAAAGAAACTGAAAAATTGGTAAGAAATTAAAAGAAAAAGTGGCAAATTTTTTTTATATAAAAGGAAAGCAATAAGAGAAAATAGCAAGCAAATTAAACATGAGAAAACTAAAAAGGTGATTGCAAAATGGAAAGAAATTTGGGTAATGGAATTATTCAGCAACAACGAGAAAATTTAGAAAGAAATTTGTTTTTTTTAAAAGGGTAAGAGATTTGCAACAGAAGGAGATTTGTGAGAAGAAATTATAAGAAAATGGCAAGAATTTTTACAATGGGAAGAATTTAATGACAAAAATTTTCTTTTTTTCTGATTTGTAAAAGAAGAAAGAGAACGTAGAAGATTGGGAAAAGAAATGGAAAGATGGAAAGAAATAAAGGAAAAATTGAAAGGTTTTTTTTCCTTTAGAATTGAAAAGAAGGAAGAATTTATAAAAGAAAAGAAGGAGATTGAGAAATAAAAAGGAAATAAATAAATGAAAGAAAAAAAAGGAAATAAGGTCAAGAAAATTTGGCAAGTTCTCTTTTTTTTTATTTGCCTAAAGTAGGAATAAATTCGCAAGAGGGAACAAACAAATGTAAAAATTGGGAAGAAATAGATGTGATTAAAGAAAAGAAACTAAGAGACAAAAGTGGCAAGAAATTTTTTTCTCTTCTCTTGTTTAGATGATTCTAGCACAAATGTTTGGTACAAAATCAACTAATAAAGAGATTTTTTTTAGCAAAAAAAAATAAAATAAAATAAAAACTAACACGAATCAGATATTAAATAAACAATAAAATTTAATCGTTACCTCCCCGGCAACGGCGCCAAAAACTTGATCGACGCTAATCTATGAATTAGAAAAGCGAGATATTTAAATTAAATTCTGCAAGCGCACAGGTGTGTAGCATACAGGTCGAACACAGGGAGGTGTTATTAAAAATTATTATATATTTATTCTTGGGCGAGTTAGACGAAGTTTGGGGTTGTTGTTTTTTTATGTTGTTGAAATTACTCTGAATCTAATCAGTATCAAATTCAACAATTGAAAAGAAAAGGAACAATTACTAGAAAAAGAGAATAACGACTAGAACAATAACAAAAATTAAAAGTAGGATTCCTGTTGAAACTAATCAAATAGTGAATCGCTAACAAGTAGTAATAAAAGACAATAACAATATGCGTTCTACCCAAACCTAATTAGGTAGATAACACAAATTGTTATGAAATTAAAATAACAATAAAACTAGAAAAGAAAAGACTTTTATTAGAACAAAAGAGAATACAGAATAGAAAATTGAATGGCCTTTACAATGGGACATCATGTATATTTATAGAGATGTAGACCAAATCCTAATCAAATCAATGACTAAATGGCCCTCTTTTCTCAAGAAGTAATATCATATCTCTTGCCTTCCTTGACTAGGCTTGTTTGGAAATAATTCTTTTAAGAATATCTGATGCATATCTTGGTGAATATCTTCCAAATCCTCCGTATGGCTAGTTGATTGGTAATTAGATTGCATGCGATTGATTATTCCAAACAAGGATGCTCATCAAACTCCCAAGGCAACAAAGGATGAAATCTTCAAAATTGATCTTTTCTTGGTAATTAATCAATCATAAATTCTTCTAATTGGAAATTGGAAATTGAAAAATGAATGTTCTGAAGTGATTTCCATGACTACTACTGAAATGTCTATTAGTGAATATTAAACATACACATGAATATGTATATACATAATATAACACTAATTAATATTCTTCATGGCAAAGGGCCAGTGTGAACGCGTTCCGTTTCTTTGGCAAAAAGTGAGCTCGATGGGTATCGAACTCGGGTCTCTCAGTACAAATTTCTATGCAATTACCAATGAGCTACAACATCTTTTGTAATTGAGATGGCTTTAATACGGGGAAGTAGCTTTTTATCTGTAGTTGGCCTTTAATTTGAAACAAAGGAGGCATTTCTTGACAACCTGTAGAAACACACAAAAGTACCCAAAGTATCATTTATTTATTTACAAAAGATAAAATATAAGAGCATAAAATAAACACATTTCTATGTTAATCATATGTTATTGTTTTAATTCTGTTATACTCCTACGATTACCCTTACTTTCATTCTACGGAAGTTTGGGTCATCACATTTGGTATCAAAGCTAAAGCTTAACCTTAGCATTTGGAGTATAACATTTTTAGAACAATTCGTCTTAATAGAATCAGTATTATTCTAAGACATGTAGCTCATTAGAGATAGAATTGTAATGTCCTAGAATTAGCACAACAGAATAGCACATATTAATCAGTCATTACATCATTATCATGTCATCACATGTCTCTATTAAAAAAAATCTTTCCTTTGGAAATTATCGTTTTTCTTGGTTTGACTCTTCCCTTGATGATACAGACTGCTTGAGAAATGAATACCAGAGCACGTACAAGAGCACGAAGAGGCAGAGGTAGGGCACGAGGACCCGCCCGAGATGAGACTCCTGCAGCCCAAGAACAGGAACAAGCCACCCCAGAAATTGAGACACCACCACCACCACCGCCACGTGTTTTCGATCTTGACAAAGTGGCTAAGAAAATAAAGAATCTAGGAGGGGTGCATTATACTGGCTAAGAGATGGTGACAGAGTCACAAGCATGGCTTAAGACGATGGAAAAGATTTTGGGAGGATTAGAGCTCGAGGACCACAGAAAGCAGTTTAAGGCAACTGGTTTCTGAAAGACTTGGAGAAATTTCAAGGAGCTGTTCAATGAGAAGTTCATTCCACCCCACGAAGTTGAGCGCCTCCACGATGAGTTCGCCCACATCCAGCAAGGGAGCATGACTATTTCAGAGTATGTTAAGAAATTTGATGAGCTTTCCAGATATGCCCCAGAATTAGTCCAAGAACTACTACAAAAAAATTAAAAGGTTTATCAATGGTCTGGCAAGGAGATACCATAACAGGGTGACTGCACACATCGAGTGCCCATTTGCTAAGGTAATCGAGATGGCTTGCAGATTTAAAGAGATTGATCAGAAGGGTTCCTGGCAAGAGAAAGAAAAGAACCAAGCCAACAACAAGAAGGAGTCAGACAAGAAAACTGAGGCGGGAAGCTCTTCCACCGCCAAGCCCCAAGAGAAGAAGAGGGACAGGTCTAAAGTCAAGTGCTTTAATTGCCAAAGGATAGGACATTTTGACTACGAGTGCCGAGCTGCGAAGAGGCCGAAAAGGAACGAGTCTAGACCGAGTCAGAACAGTGGACGGAATCCCCGTTACCCAAAGAAATGCTTTAACTGCCAAAGACTGGACACTTTATCAGAAATTGCCCTCTGCTTAGGAAATCTGGAGTGGCACATATTTATGACGGACGGCTGCACCGGCTTCTTCTGAGGGAGTAGGTACACCTGATGTTTTAGGAGGTACACTGAACATTAAAAACATCCCTATTACCGTTTTATTTGACATGGGTGCATCTAGAAGTTTCATATCTATTGACACTATTAAGAAGCTTAAATTGAAACCAAGAAAACTCAAAGAACCAATTAGAGCCCATAGCCCGATAGGAGGCTCACTTATTCTCGAACGGTATTGTAGAGTGCCTGTTTCTTACTCTCACTTCTAGTATCCTTTTGACTTAATCATTTTGAGATTTTCTGGATACGATATCATACTTGGAATAGACTTGCAAACGAAGTATGAGGCGGAGTTAATATGCGTTGAAAGAGTGGACAGAATTAAAACCAAATTCGGAAATACGATGACTATACCATGCCACGGCTCAGCCACAGATAGGAAAGAATTCTGGTCTTCTCTAGAAGTTACCCCTGCTTCTATTGAGGATATTCCTATCATCAGAGACTATGCAGATGTGTTCAAAGAAGTAGACAGCTTACCTCCGCGTAGAGAAATCGATTTCAGAATTGACTTAGTCCCTAATGCAAGGCCCGTCATGCATCCCATTCAGAGAATGTCGCCAAAAGAAAGAGAAGAGATGAGAAATCAAACCAAGCAGCTTTTGTGGAAGGGTCTGATCAGACAAAGCTTCTCAAGCTGGGATGCAGTAGTGGTTTTCGTCCCAAAGTCAGACGGTACCCTCGGGCTATGTGTGGACTACCGTGATCTAAATAAGCAGACTCTGAAAAATAAATACCCACTGCCCCGCATTGATGATCTACTAGACCGCTTGAACGGAGCACAAGTATTCTCTAGAATGGACCTAGCTACAGGTTCCCACCAACTATGCATTGCCGAAGAATGTGTGCCTTTGACAGCTTTCAGAGGACCATATTTATTTTATGAATGTCTAGTGATGCCCTTCGGTCTATGCAATGCTCCAACATACTTTGTAGATCTGATGAATAGAGTCTTCCGAGATGTTCTAAATAAATTTGTGCTGGTGTTCATTGATGATATTCTCATCTTTTCTAAGTCCATTGCTGAACATGACAAACATCTAAAGGAAGTCTTGGAGATTTTGCGTAGAAATGTGCTGAAAGACAAATTCTCCAAATGCATATTTTAGCAAGAAGAGGTGAAATTCCTCGGCCATGTTGTATCTAAGGAAGGCATCTCTATAGATCCAAGAAAGATCTCGGCCATCAAAGATTGGAAGCAGCCTACTTCGCCCACTAAACTCAGAAGTTTCTTACATCTGGCTGGTTATTATCAGAAATTCGTTAAGGATTTCTCGAGAATATCTTGTCCATTGATGAAGCTAACTAAGAAGCATACCAAGTTTAAATGGACACCTGATTGTGAAGCAGCTTTCCAAGAGCTGAAACAGAAATTGATCACTGCTCCTGTGTTGACCATTATTGATGGCAATCAGGATTTGAAAGTCTGGACTGACGCTTCCAGAGAAAGTTATCCTTTTCGTCTCAATAAACATATCAGAAATGACATTTTTCTAATGTCAAATCTTATTTTAACATGTTATTCTTTTCTCTATTTAAGGTATTGGCGTAGTGCCAATGCAAAGAGGCAAGGTTGTCGCATATGCTAGCCGCCAATTAAAACCATATGAGAAGAATTATTCCACTCATGATCTTGAGCTAATGGCCATTGTATTTGCTCTAAAGATATGGCGGCACTATCTCTTGGGCGAGAAATTCGAGCTATATACGGATCACAAATCCTTGAAGCATCTATTTACCCAAAGAGATTTGAATCTGAGGCAGCAGCGTTGGGTTGAATTCCTTGCACCCTATGACCTAGACATCTTGTATACTCCAGGGAAAGCCAATGTAGTGGCAGATGCTCTTAATAGAAAGAATACCGCCAGCACCAACCTTATCTTTGCAAATCTCATCATTACCCCTACCTTGATCGATAAGATCTCGGCTCTTCAAAAGAATGATGAATTTATTCAGAGAATCATCAAAAGGATCAGGGAAGGTGAATCCACGAGTTTACAGATTGATGACAAAGGAGCTCTGAGGCTATTGGGTCGAATTTGTGTTCCGAATCTTCCTGAACTCAGAAAGGAAGTGATGGACGAATACCACAAGTCTAAGCTCAGCATTCATCCGGGTGTGAGCAAGATGTACCATGACCTCAAGCGTAATTTTTGGTGGAGATATATGAAGAGAGATATCTCTATTTATGTTTCTAGATGTCCCACCTTCCAGCAAGTTAAGAGCGATCAGCAAAAGCTAGCAGGCCTATTGCAACCGCTTGGGGTCCCAAGTTGGAAATGGGACAAAATTTCTATGGACTTTATTGATGGCTTGCCCCAGACTAGGAAGGGCAATAATAGCATATGGGTGATTGTAGATCGCCTTACAAAGACTGCCCATTTCGTTCATGTCAAATCAAATAGAACAGCTCAGAGTTTGGCACAACTTTATTTTAAAGAGATTGTCAGAATGCATGGAGTTCCCAATAGCATTGTCAGTGACCGCGATCCGATATTTGCTAGCAAGTTATGGGAAGCTTTCCAAGAAGAGCTAGGGACTAAGCTGAATATGAGCACTGCTTACCACCCTCAGACAGATGGCCAGACTGAGAGGGTGAACCGTATATTGGAGGACTTGTTGCGAGCATGTATCTTAGATTTTGGAGGGTCATGGGAAAATCATTTGCACTTGGTCGAATTCTCTTATAATAACAGCTATCAAGCAAGCCTGCAGATGTCGCCATTTGAAGCATTATATGGTAGGCCATGCCGATCTCCCGCATGTTGGGTAGAACCCGGAAATCGATTGGTATTGGATCCCGACATGATTCGCAAAGCCTCGGAAAGAGTTGACTTTATTAAGAAGCGTTTGCTTGCTGCCCAAAGCTGACAAAAGAGCTATGTAGACACTCGAAGAAGGGATTTAGAATTCTCTCTTGGTGATCTTGTATACTTAAAGGTTTCCCCACTGAGAGGTCTAACTCGATTTGGGAAGACCGGGAAATTGGCGCCGAGATTCATTGGTCCATTTCCTATTCTCGAAAGGATTGGAACTGTCGCTTATAGAGTGCAGCTACCTGACCGGTTGCCAGGGGTCCATAATGTATTTCATGTGTCCCAACTCAGGAAGCATGTTCACGATCCAGATTTAGTTGTGGAGGAAGCAGCACAATGAGATTTGGAGATTATCCCAGCCCTAGCAGTGAGAAGGGAGCCTGTGAAGATTGTAGGCAAAGAAACCTGAGTGTTGAGGAATAAGAGGATCCTCCTGGTCAATGTGAAGTGGAGCGGGGTTCCTAGAGACTGTACTTGGGAGACTGAGGATAGCATCAAACAGGCTTACCCAGAGTGCAGATAGGACATCTCCGAATATCTTTTATGTTGAGGTACATTTACAATACCTTGCATTTTCTGCTTTGTTTCCTACTTTATCATTATTTCCTTTTCGAGGACGAAAAGATTTTAAGTGGGGGAGATTGTAACAACCCGGAAAATATGTACCAATTTAAAACTTTTATTTTAGCTATTTCAGTAAATTATGAATGGTTAAAATAATTTATTTTAAATAATAATGATTAAATTTATTTTAATCGAAGCTAGAGAAAAAGTATTCATTTTGATTTCTAAAGAAATTAGAAATAGTATGGTAGTTTGAAAAGTCAAACCTGTACTTTGACCAAATGTACGGGATTCAAAATTTAACGGATTTTAGTGAAACAAAAATATCTAAATCTATTTGAAAATATCTTTTCAACGAATCCGAAAAATCGAAATTTCATACCGGGAGTCAAAAGTTATGGCCAATTAAATATTCAAGATGGTCGCTGTATAATGTATAGCTCGTATAAAAGGCCATTTTTCAGTCGACCTCCGTTTTCGATGAAACCACTTTTATTGGATTTGGAATGTTAAATTATTACTAGGTTTCAATTTTCATAATTTTTTGAATTAATATGTGAGCGTGGCAAACGAAAATGTGTTTTGTCAATTTCAGTCAAATCTAATCGACTTGAAAATAGCCATTTTTCGAACAGTCTCAGAATTCGACGAAATTAATTTTGTTAGTACCATATCATTAAAACAAAGCCAGAAATAATTTTTCTGAGTTCGTATGTGGCCCAAGTGGATTTAAATAGGCAATCAAATTTATTATTTAAATGATTTAAATAATAAATTAAAGATTTCAGGCCAGAAAGAGTCGTTTGGGCTGATGAGACCTAGCCCATTGGATCCGGAACAGGGGCTATTAGCTAGGGTCACCTTCGGTTGGACTGAAATCGGCTTAATTTAAGAGGTTTGGTTTTATTTGTAAAAATCACATTAAAATATTATAAATAATTAAAAGAAACCCTAAAAACACTGTTCATCTTTCTTCTAGTCGCCGCCTTCATACAAAATCCATGGCCACCGTGCTCGCCTTTTCATCCCTTAAAATCCACCGATCCTCTCAATAAAATTCCTCACTCCAATTCAAGCTTTTGAAGAGATTTTCTTGGTCTTCATTTCCATATGGCTTGATCGATCTCAAATGGTATGTAGCCCGAGTTACAAACCCTCAAACCCACGGTTTTGAAACTGCCGCCGCCCCCTATACACTCGATCGAGTGGGCCCCCCTCGCTAGCGTGGGTGCGTCGCCCCTTGGCCTTGGTCGTGGTGTACTCCGATCGTTCTCTAGTGCTGTAGATCGAAAGGGAAAACCAACCCTAAGATCGAACCTATTTCTGAAACTAACGGTCGTGACTTTGAACAACAGGAAGAAGGTTAATTTCTTAAGTTTTATTTATTTAATCTTATTTAAAAATTATCAATCTAAATTTAACCATATCTAATTCATACGAACTTAGAATAACGCGATTTCTGAAGCTTTGCAATCGTAGAAACAAGATTTACATTCTAAATTGAAAAGGGACAATTTCGAGCTATTTGAATTTTAGACCAGTTTGCGACATGACGGTGAGAATTCTTCTTTTATATTAATTAATTATTATGTGAAGATCGAATGTGTATAATTCAGATCTGTTATGTGATGATATAGTGGATGTTTTATCTGTTGTTGTTGATGTATAAACACAGATTTGGTTGTGTTTCAAAAAAATAATCTTTATTGTTTATTTACTGATTTGGATTAGAATTTCCAAATCAATAAAAATAATCACCTTGCTATGTTGAATCTCATTGGATTAGAATTTACGAATAGGTAAAATAATCATTATTGTTTATTTATTGATTTGGATTAGAATTTCCAAATCGATGAAAAAATCACCTTGTTTATTATTTATTTGGATTAGAATTTCCAAATCAATAAATTAAATCATTTTGTGAAATTATTGATTTGGAATAGAATCACCATTTCGATATAGTTGATCTTTTATTCGCATCCTTTTATGAAAATATAAATAGAAATATAATTAATCTATTATTTGCATCCGTTTATGCAAGTATACATAGAAATATAGTTGATCTTTTATTTGCATTCTTTTACGCAAATATACATAGAAATGAAAAATGTTTTTTTATTTGCATTCTTTATGCAAATACACTTTGAAACGTAAAATATTCTTTTATTTTCATTATCTAACGCAAATATGCATTGAAATAATTAAAATCATATTTTTGTTTGCAATTTTAGATGCAAAAAAAGCATTATAATTAAAATCATATTTTTGTTTGCAATTTTAGATGCAAACAAACCATTAGAATTAAAATCATATTTTTGTTTGCAATTTTAGATGCAAACAAACCATTATAATTAAAATCACATTTTTGTTTGCAATTTTAGATGCAAACAGAACACTAGAATTAAAATTACATTTTCTTGCATTTTAGATGCAAACAAACCCTTAGAATAAAAATCATATTTTTGTTTGCAATTTTAGATGCAAACAAACCATTAGAATTAAAATCACATTTTTGTTTGCAATTTTAGATGCAAACAGAACATTAGAATTGAAATTACATTTTGCTTGCACTTTAGATGTAAACATAAACATTAGAATGAATATTACATTTTTATTTTGTATATTGGATAGAAATAAAAATATGATTTAAAAGATTATAATTTATTTACATATTTAAATGCAAATAAACAACATTGTTAAAAGATTATATTTTATTTGCATATTTAGATGCAAATAAACAACATAGTTAAAAGATTTTATTTTATTTGCATATTTAGATGCAAGCAAACACCGTAGGAAGAAGTCGCATTTTTGTTTGCAAATTTAGTTGCAAACAAAACATTATAAAAAAAGGTTACATTTATTTACATTTTAGATGTAGATAAGGCTATGA
Source organism: Allium sativum (assembly GCA_030737875.1). NCBI lineage: Eukaryota > Viridiplantae > Streptophyta > Magnoliopsida > Asparagales > Amaryllidaceae > Allium > Allium sativum. The sequence continues at coordinate 105,124,675 of CM060911.1, read as the reverse complement.
ATTAAATGGTTACATTTGTATTTGAAATTTGATATAATTGAGAAGCATAGAAATAAAAGGTCATGTTTTTATTTACATTTTAGATGTAAATAAAAAGATTGTAATGTCGCATTTTATTTTACACTTTATCGACATCTCATATGAAATAAAAGAATGGTTTTGAAAGTTAAAATGTTTATTGACCCGAAATGTCATTTAACTATATAGAGCTATTTTTAAATAAATAAAAATAGGGATAAATTGTTGCATATCGATATTAGCAATATTAAATGGTTTAAATGATAATAATTCGAAAAACTATTTGAAAAGACCGAGTTCAACTCATTTCAAATAATTTTACGGCGATCTAAAGATATCGAAGATGACGATTGAAGACCGGCAATCTTCACGTCGAAAGGATAACTACTGATGCATGGCATTGGCTAGCTACCAATAAAGGGTTAAAGTGGTAGTAGTCCGGACGTATTTGTTTATCGTCCGGATACGCGAGCACTTAGGTGACTCCGGTTTCGTTCGGACCTAGAACGGACTTGTAAATGGATGCATGTCCGACATTGAATTTCGTGCCATGTAATTTAATTGATACCTATTAATATATTTCTGATGTGGCGGAGGATTTATCCTTTTGCTATACACCCTTATTTGAGACGCTCGAGCTCGAAGGTTATATATTGGTAGTTATCGATCGCATGGTATGGACTGCCAATGTGACACGCCAAGATGCAATTGATTAAGGCTTTGGATGATGATCAAAGCATAGCCTATTTAGGCATAGCATTGTGCATTACGTTACCTCGCGAGCCTCACACCCCGGTAGAGTAAAAAACGGAGCAAGGGAACGTAGGGAGTGCACACGTTTCTTTCTAGCTAGAAGTGGTGTTTGGGTTTAACACGGCCCGGAATTTTACTTATGTGGTTGATGGAATGAGGCACCTCGGATTTTTATTGGTCGCAATGGCCAATTTATAGGTCCAATAGGATCGGGAAGCATGTATTCTGGAATTTCCAATCCACTAAAGTATTTGTGGACCGACCCTGCTGTATCCAAGGGTTGCCCGTAGGTGTGATCCTGAGACATTGCTAGAGTGTCTCAAATTGGTCAGGAGATCGTTCCTAGCCTTGAGTCATGATGGAAACCAACCTCCAATACAACATTACGGTCTTGATTGTAAATCTATATACGGCGACATAGTATATGGTAGCTATGCCGTCTAGGATTGATACATTTACTTTGAAGTGTTTTTGAAACATGTTAGACACTAATAATAATATTAAAATATTATTTCCCACGTATCAAGCATTTTTTATCATTATAAAGTAAAAATCTATCCTCCGTTTGTGTTACAATGTGTGATGGGACCTGAGGCTAATAGTGATTTCATTTTCTAAAAAGCATTGCATTGTTTTTGACTTAAAAATTTATAAAACTTATGCACTGGCAATCAAATGGAATTAAACCCGTTTCGCGATAGCGGCAAGGCCCAGTGATTAGCCATATTATTAGTTTAGTAAGATTTCTCATACCAGTCCCATGACTGACTCGTAGTTTGTTTCACTTTGCAAACTTGGGTGCCCTCTTTCCACACGGGCAGCCAATTGACAGGTTTCAGGTAGGGCTGATTTCTAGACTCAATCTTGTTGCTGAAGACGTTGGAAGAACTTTTATTTTTATCTTTATTTTCTTGAGATTGAGACTATATTGAATATTGATGTATTTTGGGAGATTGAGGCTTTATCCCTTTCCCTATTTTAGACATCTGTTCTGCAAAGTGTGTCCTGTACTGTGTACTGATGTTCTGTGATGATGTTTGTGATGACATTTCATTTCCGCTGCAACGATTTATATGTTCTTCTATGTAACAGTGATCTGTTATTGTTTTAATTCTGTTATACTCCTATGATTATCCTTACTTTCGTTCTACGGAAGTTTGGGTCGTCACAATTACGAAGAAGACAGTAAAGGCATGTTCCTAAACAAAATTTAGGATAAATTTTCACATGGTTTGTTCTGAGTGAGACTTTCATTTTAGGTTGTAATGCTTCCATGTGCTTAGAGTTTTATAATGATAGAGTTTCAGAGATTTTTTTTATATGCTAGTAGGCATGCACATGGATTCTATAACGAATTAGGAAAAAAAACATGGTAGGGGACTGTTGTTTCTTTTTCTTAATTTGATTTGATTAGGACAAACGATATTTTTCGACAATGACTAACAATATTTATAGCGTACAACATTCATCTTTCACAATTCATACGAGCCCATACGAACTCCGACCATGATGAAACTTGAAACCGTACAATAATTTAATATTTCGGATACGATGGAACTGGTTTCGTCGAATTTCGAGATCATTTGTAAAAATATCATTATAATTTCAAACGGTTAAACCATATGCATTTATATCACGCACGGTCACAAAATATTTCTAATTGATGTGAAATTTTAAATATAGCAATAATTAACTATTTTGAATTTTATAAAGTTTAGTTTCGTTGAAATCTGAGGTCGTTTGAAAATCGACTATTCTTAAATTCCATATTAAAATAAAATATACATCGTTTTCAAAATAAACAAATTCATTGATAATAAATTATTATCATCAAATATATTCACACATAATTTATACAGCATCAAAATAAACAAGTAAAGATTTTAAACTCAACGTATTGAATTCTAAGTTAAACCGATATAAAAACCCTTATATTTTATTAAGTAAATCATTATGGTTCGTAAACTATTTCATAGCGACTTTCTGAAAATTTGATTTGGACATAACTCAAAATTTATAAGATGAAATCTCCAATTTTCTCTTTCATTAGAAAATTATGATCCAATAGACTCGGATGATTCTTGTTTCAAAGAATTCCGACTTGTACTGGATCATGTACGTTCATTTAAAGTTCAAAATGTAAAACTACAAAATACCATGACATAGCGGGCTCGTTTATAATTTGAATATAAATTAAACATTCAAACTTCGTTTATAAAATGAATTCATTATTATAATTCAAAACTAATACTTATTTAAATTCCTTTATGTTGCCCAATTCAAATGCATTGCAAATCCATACATTTTGACTATTTTAGAATTAAATTTATTATTTGAATTGAATTAGTGTCCAAAATTATTAATTTCGAGCTGTTTGGTTCAAGTCCAGTTTTGGTTTCATAATCCAAAAAAAACTCTCTGTCTATTTTTTTTATAAATTAGGTCTCTTTTTTTCAAAAATCTTCAAAAAACAGCGTAAAATTAAAAACTTACCAAAAAGGGGGGGGGGGGTTCGATATGGAATACCACCGGTTTTGCTCCATGGGATGAATATGATGGGAATGGGATAATGATTTGAGGAATTACCTTTTTTGAGGTTTGATAATCTCGATGAGGTTTAAAAACCTTAATTTGAGTTAAATCCGTGGAAAGATATTTTATAATCTTTTGAAATGATTTCCAAAGAAAGATTTAAAGAAGAGTTCAAATAATGTAAATCCGTGGTAAGATTTAAGGGAATACTTCCCAATGTAAAGAATGATTTGAGTAAATGAATATTCCAAAATGAAATGAAACTCATGATATGTTTATATATCATTTATGGCTTGAATGATGCACTAGTTATTTCGAAAAGACCGGGTTTCAACCCATTCCGAATAACTATAGGATGAGTATTAAAGATACTTGAAGACTATGGTTGAAGACCGAGGATCTTCTCATCGTTTGGATTATTGCCGATGTCTCGATCGGGGTGTACACCCAAGACGAGGTTTTAAGTGGTCGTTGTCCGAAAGTAGTTGTTGATTGTTCGGATGTGCAAGGCCCTCTCCCCTTTATTAGAAGAGGAATATGGTGCCTTCGGTTTCGTTCAAACGCAGAATGGATTTGTAAATGGATGTGCATCTGACGTTGCATTTTACAACAAATTCGATTGATTTCTATTGATGTTATATCAGTTGGTGGCAGATAATTTATTCATTTAGCTTAATACCCTCCTTCGAAAACTTGTGTACTCAGAGGGTTATATATTAATAGACACTATTCGTACGGTGTGAATTGACAATGTGGCGTACGAAGTGCTGCTGGCATATAGATTAAGGCTTTTATTGGAAATCAAAGCCTTATAGAACGTTGACTCTAGGACCGTAGACCCCGGAATTAGCCGAAAACAGGATGATGGATCGCAGAGACAAGGACTAACATTCCCATCTAGCGCAAAAGTGATGCCATGTTATGGAGCCCAGGCAGGTTTACTTAGATGGATGACGCCTCGGATGATGGTCGGCTATGAACGGGGAACATTATGTTCAGGTAACATTCCAATCAACCCGTTAGAGTTGATCCTGCTGCTTCGAAGGATCACATGCGCGTGAGTCCTGGTACATTTACTAGGATGTTCCGAAGGTTAAGGAATATCCTTTTCATTGGTTCATTGATGGAATTCAATTTCCAGTAAGTGCCTTTGCGTTTTCAGTTGTAAACCATATAGCCAACATAATGGGATGGGGCATTATGTGAGCTAAGATTTATACATTTAGTTTTGAAAGTGATTTCCACACTATGCACTAGTAATAATATAAAAAAATGATTTGTTTTCCACGTATCAAGCATGTTTGGCTGTTATAAAGTAAAACTCTTTCCTCTGGTTTTTGCTGCATTGTGTGATGGGACTTGAGTCTTATAATAGCTTTATTTTCAAAAGCATTGCTAGTTGTTTATCACTACAGAAAAACGATTTTTTGTTGCAAAAGTTAGTGACGTTTATTATCAAATGCAAGCAAAAGTGTTTTCATGACCAATGTAAGCGCGGTAAAAAAAATTCACATTCCCGCCTCTACGTAAACACAAGTCCGCGTGTCCAAGGAGAAATGTAATCGACCTATTCTTTTTTCCTATTCCTTCATACTTAACATCTTTTAAGTTTTAACCCTTGTTCACTTTTCTTTATTTTTCTAGAAAAAACCCTAGCTTTTTACCCCTTTCAGTCTCTCGCTTATTATTTCTCGATTTAATTCGCATTTGAAAAAATATCTCGTTCAACATTGATATGGATATCAGTAAAGGCGGTTCATCTCAGCGATGCTACAAAGCAATTCGATTCAATTCCCAATCATATTCAAGATCGTGAAATCGGTAAAGCTAGAAAGGTATAAAACCAAACTTGATTTTTCTAATTTTGTGTAGATCCTATCGTTTAGGGTTTTGAACAGGTAAAATCTGCTAAGTGTTGAGTTCTGCAACCACAAAACAAAAGTTGATTTCTACAAACAGTGTTTGTAAATGGGTTTTATATCTGGGTTTTTAAGTTACTTTTGAGCTCTAGGTTTTCACAATATACCAGATTAAATTACTTCTGAATCGAATGGATTTTTAACTCTGGGTTTTGACAGTATACCCGAAAAAATTACCAGACAGTGTTGATTTCTAGTGTTTGCATCTACATCGAATGGGTTTTGAACCTGTTTTGTTCATATATGTTGATTGCATGAACTATAGTCTACACTGATTAGAATTTAATATGGACATTGATTTTAAATGTTAACATGTTCATTTAAATTGCTTGATTGAGTACTTGCAGCAAACATATTACATTGATATACGTATATGTATATATACATACATACATACATACATACATATATATATATATATATATATATATATATATATATATATATTTACATATATAGGAACCTTGCAATGCATGAACTATATATGTGAGTTACTCAGTATACAAAATTGTGCAGCTTATGACTTGGGAGGTTATGAATTTTGCAATATGTGATATTATAAAAGTATATCAGAATGTGTTTATGAATGCTAATTTAATCTGTTTTCTTTCATCTGATTTGCATGTATAAAAGAGTGCATTTAACTGATACATTTCATACAAAATTTCTCTATAGGCTCAGGAGAACCCAAAGGGACAAAGACAATTTTTTTAGGCTCTTGTCCCATTAATATCAATAATCGAGATTGCAAAATTTGTGTTAGGCCATCAACGATCAAGTTGAACCTGAACCATATTTGCAGTCTCGATATTGATATTTATGAGGGAGAAACGTGAACTGACATGGGAAACTGAACAGAGAAACAGGTTCAAAACAGGTATACCTACATTGCAATCAAAATCTTCTTATGTATGTTAATTTAATTTATTTTATTCCATCTGATTTGCATGTATAGGAGTATATATACGTGAACAATGAAATAAGCTGTAACGGCAAGGAATTTCGCTCGATCCGAATCAGTCGTTAAACCGATCTAGACCGTTTGAAACCCCTGATCGTTTTGAGAACATGACAAATTAGAACGCAGACCAAAGAACATTGCATTATTATTACAACAATTCCATCAGATACTAGACTATACAGAGTATAATTGAATAAATTACATTCGATAAATATCAGAGATTACAATAAATTACATAGCAGCGGAAAAATAATACAACACACAACTGAAAGTAATACAAGGATACAGAGCTTTCTGAGCATTGTTCCAGCTGTAAATCAGGATCCTGTGAATATAAATCTGCAAAACCAAAACTACTAGCTGCCCGTGTCGAAAATAAGGGCACCCAGAGTTTAGGTTAAAACAATAAACTCCAGGTCGGTCATGTGACTTGTATGAGAACTAAAACAGTTATTTAAAACTTTACTTTAAAAGAGAGTAATTCAAGGGACCACGCCGTATAACAAGGAACGGGTTTCCTTCTAAGAATACCAGTGCATAGAATAAACAACGCAATGCCTTTTCGAAAAATGAGGCTATTATAAGACCCAGGTCCCATCACACAATGCAACGCAAGCCGGAGGATAGGGTTTTACCTTATAACAGCCAAACATGCTTAATACGTTTAAAAACAAATCATTTGATACTATAATAAGTGTATAGTGTCAAAACAATTTCAATCATAAATATCAATCACAGACGGCATAGCATCCCATGCTACTATGTCGCCAAACTAGGCTCTACAAATAAAACCAAAATATCTCGGATTGAAAATTGGATTTCCGTCATGAGTCGAGGCAAGGGGCAAGCACCTCTCCGCTTCGAGACACTCTAGCAAATGCCTTGGGATTACACACTCTGGGCAACCCCTGGATGCTTCAGGGCCGGTCCTCTCTTACGTTTGAGGATTGGCAATTCCTGAACACATGTTTCCCGATCCTAACAGACCTAAAATCGAGGCGCCTCATCCAACAACCACATAGGTGAAAAGTATATAAATGTCAGGGCTGGTAAGTCACTGACACCACCAAAGCTAGAAAGAAACGTCGTGCTCTTCCTGCAGTCCTTATCCCGTTTTTAACTCATACCGAGGTGTGAGGCTCGCGAATTCACGTTATACACAAAGTAACGCCACAAAGGCCGTGCTTTGATCATCAACCACAAGACTTTGCTTTTCAACAGAAGCCTTGATCAATTGCCACTTAGGCGTGCCACACAGGCAATTCATGCCATGCGACTGATGTCCATCGATATACAACCTCTGAGCTCGTACGTCTCAGAGAAGGGCGTTAAGCAAAAGAATAAATTCTCCGCCGCCAAACAGATGTATATTTAATGGAGATAAATCAACACAGAATAAAATCCAATGTCAGACACACAGTCCATTTACAAGTTCGTTCTGGGTCTGAACGAAACCTGAGGCACTTTCCTCGAATATCCATCGATCTCCAAGTACGTCTGGACGACCACCAACTGATTCCCTCATCTTGGGTGTACAGCCCAATCAAGATCATCAGTAATCACCCAAACGATGTGAAGACTTCCGGTCTTCAACCACCGTCTTCATCTTCGAATTATCATCGAATCGGTTGTTCAGAATGGGTATAAACTCGGCCTTTCTGAATAACCCGCGTATATAGTAAACAAATGTTACACAAACACAACATACGCCTCATTCCAATTTAGCAGCCACTAACCGTAAATCAGCAAGAGAACAATTTCCCAAATATTAACCCCGAAGGCCGAAACAATCATCAGATCAATACCCAAGAAACCATTCTTCTTAGCTAACCTACAGCTAGTTTCTAAATTTCATAATCTTAGGGAAAGATTCCCATAAATTTTATCAAAGATAAATTCCTTTAAATTTATTCTTTAATCTTCCTTTGGATATCATTTCAAACCATATTATGGTTTTTCAAACTAGTCGGGATTAGCGAACCACACCGAAGTAATTATTTATTTTATTTCCCAATCCCAACCTATACATCCCATGAAGCAAAACTGGTAATACTCCATATCTAACACCACGGTGTTATCGGTAAAATTAATTACCATTCCACGTTCAAATCTAATTAAAGATTTAACTATCGATTGGAGCAAAACTGGTGATACTCCATTCTCGCTCATTTTCCAAATTTGATAATTTAAATTATCAATTCACATTTCGATCTAATTGCAGATTCATTAAAACTCCTTTAACTGGGTTAAAGAACTAATGTCATTTAAAACACAGTTCACGATAAACCCAAATCACATTCCATTTCTTATCGGGTTAAAGAACCAGTGTTATTTAAAACACCGTTCACGATAAACCACCAAATCAATTCCAATCAAATATATTAGAAATTCCGATTATTTAAAACCCCTTTTAAATCAAATTTATTTATTTAGAAATAATTGGGTTTTAAATTTAGTTCAAAACTAGTTCATTTCAATAAAAATCCAATTTTATCTTTACAAATGTGGGATTTTTCATTCCAGTTCTTCACAAATCATTTCTTATAATTTTACACAAATAATTACTATTTTTGATAATTTTATCAAGGCCCGTACAGTCGATTTCCAACAACGGCCATCGAACTGCACTTACAGCGACCTTTTCCAAATTTGATTTGGACGTATCTCAAATTCAACCGTTAGATTACAAATTTCTATTATTCGTTAGAAAGCTCTTTTCGAGACGAACCCAACGGTTCCGGTTTTAGGAGAATCCGATGGTCGGATCTCCCGTAATGTCCGTTCGAAATCAATGGTCGAAATTCACGAAATGCCGCGGCGCGGCGCGTTCTATTCAGGCCATTATATTATATATATAATATATATTTCGTCGATTTCTATTTAAAACGAATTTTATAAATAGTTTTAAATTCATTTCAAAAACAATTTCAACTTCCATTTCAAATTCAAATCAAAATTGAATTTTTCCTTATAAATTCGTTTTAAATTCATTTCAATTCAATTCAAATTCCAATTCAATTTGAATTCATTTCAAATTGATTTTTATTCTATTTCAATTCGTTTTCAATTCAGTTCAAATTCGTTTTATATTCAATTCAATGCTAATTCGTTATATATTCAATTCAATTCGAATTCGTTTTATATTCAATTCAATTCGAATTCGTTATATATTCAATTCAATTCGAATTCGTTTTATATTCAATTCAATTCGAATTCGTTATATATTCAATTCAACTTGAATTCGTTATATATTAAATTCAATTCGAATTCGTTTTATATTCAATTCGAATTCGTTTTATATTCAATTCAATTCGAATTCGTTTTATATTCAATTCAATTCGAATTCGTTATATATTCAATTCAATTCGAATTCGTTTTATATTCAATTCAATTCGAATTCGTTACATATTCAATTCAATTCGAATTCGTTTTATATTCAATTCAATTCGAATTCGTTACATATTCAATTCAATTCGAATTCGTTTTATATTCAATTCAGTTCGAATTCGTTATATATTCAATTCAATTCGAATTCGTTTTATATTCAATTCAATTTGAACTCATTTTATATTCAATTCAATTCGAATTTCTTTTATTAAATCTCTTTTCAATATTCATTATAAAATGAATATAATCGATATAAATATCGTTCGCCTCAAAATAGCGCATCTCTAATCAACACGGCTTTATATATTTCAATAATTCCGTTATTCTATTCAACAAATGAATATGTATCCTATTCAATACGTGAATCTATATTTTTGTCAACACATGACTAATCTCAATGAATGAGTACTATCCACATGTGACTATTTTTGTTATTTAATATATTTTATAGAAATTATGGTATCTTTCGTTTGATTTCAAATCCGACACCAACCGTAAATTAGTAAGAGAACGATTCCCTGAATATTAACCCCGAAAGCCGAAACCAACATCAGATCAATATCCAGGAGACCACTCATCTTATCTATTTTCCAGTTAGTTTCTAATTTTATAAATGATAAAGATGTAAATTTTATTGTTAAAATATTTCGTTCAATACATGACTAATCTCAACGGATGAGTACTGTCAACACATGAACCTTTATTTTATAAAGAAGTTAGTTTCTAATTGTATATATAATAAAAATGTAAATTTTATTGTTAAAATATTTCGTTCAACAAATGACTAATCTCAACGGATGAGAACAGTCAATACATGAACCTTTATATTATAAAGAAGTTAGTTTCTAATTCTATATATAATAAAGATGTAAATTTTATTGTTAAAATATTTCGTTCAACACATGACTAATCTCAACGGATGAGTACGGTCAACACATGAACCTTTATTTTATAATATTCTTTATTTTCTAAATTGGAATGAGGCCCAATCAATTACCATAAAAAGTTAATTATATGGATTCCATACAAAATATGTATATAATAGCAATGATAAATAATCAACCATCATCCAAAGTGCACTACACTATATAAGCATCGAATATAAATATATAACGCTTATAACAGTCTGTCAATCCATCGAACGACATACAACTAATTATTGGGATTAGTGTATGTCGTATATTATCCCAATACCCGTGTATGGTTTCAAATCAACAAACATATATTTTTATTTGTGCAGTTGGGCAATGTTTAAAATTTATCGTCCCAATCAATGTCCTTCAAATAGGTGTACATAAACAAACCGTCCGGTTTGTAAATAAATATTTATTTATTCACATTCACGTTAAAAATTATATTTTTAACGACCAAATTATTTTATTCAACCTATGAATATTCTATTCGGTTCATTTATTAAATAAAATGATATCTTTATTTTTCTGACTTATTTTAGAAAATTTCGGCGGCATAACGGCACAATACTAAAAACGGGACAAGGCCTAGCCTTATCCCCGGTCTAATAATGGCACACGCCATCCACATATCAATCAAATCCATTCGTTTCACCAAACAATCAAATTCAAATCAAATAATCTAACCAACTACACAACCAAACAAACAAGTCCATGGTTTGTGGACGATGGTGTCGGGTGCTACTAAACACCGTCTGCAACCTAGTATATATTTATATAACTAGAAAAGAAATTTAAAGTGAGAAGTTCTCACAGAGGGTTCCACTCCGCCGTGCTTTGCTGTTGAACTGCTGAACCGACTGAAGCTGCTTGAAATTCTACTGCAGTCCTTTTCACGCTGTTCAAATAAAAATTATATTTTTATCACTTCATTCAATAAATAAAATCGTATTTTTATTTCTTCTTCTTTATATATTTACAACGCTTCTTTTCTATATAAAAATTATATTTTTATATTTTACTTCATATATAAAGATCGAATTTTTATATCAACGCTATAAAACTCACATTTTTGTTTCAACATATATATAGTAAAAATCAGATTTTTATTTCGCTACATATATAAAGAAAATATTTTTATATTCACTATTATATAAAAATCATATTTCTAATACTTCTACCTTATAAAAATTATATTTTTATATTTCTCATATGATAAAAATCATATTTTTATTATGTCGCTAGTATAAAAATTATATTTTTAACTTTCCTATATTATAATTTTTTTTATTATTCCTATGTTATCACTATACTAAAAATCAAAATTTTAAATAAAAACCCGAATTTTAATTTCAGAAAATAACTATGTAAAAACTCACTTTGATATTCGGTTTCAAAGGAGGGGAGGGGTTTGCTCGCGGGGCTTGCTGGTTGTTCGTCGGAGGTCGGCTTGGCTGTCGGAGGTCGGGGTTTGGGCCAAGGGGCAAGGGCGTGGCGGTTGAATGAGAGGAGGGGCGTCGCGGCGACGGTCTTTGAATTCGGGGTTCGTGGTTCGAGCTGGGGCCTCGATGTGAGCACGAGGGAGGAGAGAGGTCCGTCGATGGGCGGTGCAGGCGGCGTGGGCCAGACTCCGGCGGCGGGGGTTCCGATGGGGCGACGACTTCGATCATTTTTTTTTCCGGGTGAAATCAATCTGAAGAAGATAATTGGGGGAGGGAGAAAATATAGGGGGCTATATAAAAAAATATATATTATTTTAATTTATTTTCAAAAAGGGTTGACTTTTTATTCGGACCCCAATCGAGACCCAACGACTGTCGCCCACAGTACATTACCCCCATTCCGAACACAATGGGATATGTTGCGTAAGCTGATTCGGCTGTTACGATCAGTTTTTGTTAAAATTTCAATATAAATTAATATAACAGTCAATATTGATTTTAATGCACATTTTGATTTACCAGGGCCACACACTGACTCTAAAAATTCTAGAAAAATTATTTCTAGCTTCGTATTGACGATACGGTCCTAACAAAACTAATTTCATCGAATTCTGAGATCGTTTGAAAAATGGCCATTTTCCAGTCAATTAAAACCACCTAAAACTGGTCAAACGTGTTTTCCTTTGCCACGCTCACATATTGAATCGAAAAATTATGAAAATTGAAATCTAGCAATAATTTGACATCACGGATCCAACAAAAGTGGTTTCGTCGAAATCCGAGGTCGTTTGCAAAATGGCTATTTTTAAGGGCTTGAATTCCATAGTGACTATTCAGAATTTTCAACTGGACATATCTTTTGATCCCCGCTATGAAATTTCGGTTTTTCGGATTCGTTGGAAAGATATCATCAAATAGGTTCTATTATTTTTGGTTTCACTAAAATCCGGTTTATTTTGCACCCGGTATGTTCAATTGAAGTTTGAAATCGAATTATCGAACTACAGGGCCATTTTCAATTCCTTTTATAATTATAAATAAATATTTATATTCTATCGACGACATATATAAATATACATTATATTTATATTCAAAATAAATTTCTCGTTGATATTATTTAAAATAGTCATTTTAAATATTCAAAATTCACTAAAATTGCCAAAATAAAATTTTTAAACTGGCCCAGAATTTCCAGGTTGTTACAATCTCCCACACTTAAAACTTTTCGTCCCCGAAAAGGAACAAAGCCGAAAGTTGTTTTAAAAACCAACTCAACTTTCATTCTAGCTTCCATTCTCCAACTTTTCAGTTTATGAGAATTTTCAAATTCTTCAAAAATTTGGCTAACACCCGGAATTTTCGAAAAATTTCGCCATAACCTCCCCTGCATCGGGAGCACCGGGAAAATACCGAAATTGCCACGCAGGCCTTATGATCTCAAAAAGAAAAAGCCAAGCGGCTAGCCAATCGGCTCATAAAATCATCATTACCCAAACAAAACAGTAAATTATGATAAACATGTACCTATTTGTCGGGCAAACAAATTTTATTCTCTGCTCTAGCCTCCTTGCTATGACCTGTTCAATGTAAGGACATGTATATGCAAGCAAATGCGACCAATTTTCAATACAATTCAATATTAGGTTCAATTTGGCATAATGGTTAAAAATTATCGAACAAATAAACAAACAACACAACCATCAATCAATTAGTGGATTAACGTTTCAAATTCATAATTTTACAACATATAAAGAAAATCATGTTTTTGATGCCAAATCACAACAATAAATCTATCTATATAAGTTTTGGTTCTCACACCAATCTAATAGAAATATATAGAAATCACACCTTCGAAACTCGAACATAAGTTCTGATGATGATCGATCAATCATCAGAACCATTTCCGGGTGTCTAGAATGTGATTCTATATCTATCCAGTATATTGAAACTTCGAATATACGTTCATGACGCGTATATGCAAAATCTTTATATATTGGATTGTCCAAATTCAAAATAAATAAATATTCAAATACGTATACTTGAATTTAACTTTCAAAACAAAATTGTTTTCAATTGAAAAATATACTCTTCACACTCGTTCTAGGATACTACTGATCCTATCTCTAATGAGTCATTCGAATTGGATACTACTAATCCAATATCTGATGAATTCTTTCGTATGGTTCTGATGTGTCTTGTTCTCAAGCCCGGTAAACCAAAGCTCAGATACCAAATGTAACGGCAAGGAATTTCGCTCGATCCGAATCAGTCGTTAAACCGATCTAGACCATTCGAAACCCCTGATCGTTTTGAGAACAGGACAAATTAGAACGCAGACAGAAGAACATTACATTGTTATTACAACAATTCCATAAGATACAAGAATATACAGAGTATAATTGAATAAATTACATTCGATAAATATCAGAGATTACAATAAATTATATAGCAGCGGAAAAATAATACAACACACAACTGAAAGTAATACAAGGATACAGAGCTTTCCGAGCATTGTTCCAGCTGTAAATCAGGATCCTGTGAATATAAATCTGCAAAACCAAAACTACTAGCTGCCCGTGTCGAAAATAAGGGCACCCAGAGTTTAGGTTAAAACAATAAACTCCAGGTCAGTCATGTGACTTGTGTGAGAACTAAAACAGTTATTTAAAACTTTACTTTAAAAGAGAGTAATTCAAGGGACCACGCCGTATAACACGGAACGGGTTTCCTCCCAAGAATACCAGTGCATAGAATAAACAACGCAATGCCTTTTCGAAAAATGAGGCTATTATAAGACCCAGGTCCCATCACACAATGCAACGCAAGCCGAAGGATAGGGTTTTACCTTATAACAGCCAAACATGCTTAATACGTTTAAAAACAAATCATTTGATACTATAATAAGTGTATAGTGTCAAAACAATTTCAATCATAAATATCAATCATAGACGGCATAGCATCCCATGCTACTATGTCGCCATACTAGGCTCTACAAATAAAACCGACATATCTCGTATTAGAAATTGGATTTCCGTCATGAGTCGAGGCAAGGGGCAAGCTCCTCTCCGCTTCGAGACACTCTAGCAAATGCCTCGGGATTACACACTTTGGGCAACCCCTAGATGCTTCAGGGTTGGTCCTCTCTTACGTTTGAGGATTGGCAATTCCTGAACACACGTTTCCCGGTCCTAACAGACCTAAAATCGAGGCGCCTCATCCAACAACCACATAGGTAAAAAGTATATAAATGTCAGGGCTGGTAAGTCACTGACACCACCAAAGCTAGAAAGAAACGTCGTGCTCTCCCTGCAGTCCTTATCCCGTTTTTAACTCATACCGAGTTGCGAAGCTCGCGAATTCACGTTATACACAAAGCTACGCCACAAAGGCCGTGCTTTGATCATCAACCACAAGACTTTGCTTTTCAATAGAAGCCTTGATCAATTGCCACTTAGGCGTGCCACACAGGCAATTCATGCCATGCGACTGATGTCCATCGATATACAACCTCTGAGCTCGTACGTCTCAGAGAAGGGCATTAAGCGAAATAATAAATTCTCCGCCGCCAAACAGATGTATATTTAATGGAGATCAATCAACACGGAATAAAATCCAATGTCAGACACACAGTCCATTTACAAGTTCGTTCTGGGTCTGAACGAAACCGGAGGCACTTTCCTTGCATATCCATCGATCTCCAAGTACGTCTGGACGACCACCAACTGATTCCCTCATCTTGGGTGTACAGCCCAATTAAGATCATCAGTAATCACCCAAACGATGTGAAGACTTCCGGTCTTCAACCACTGTCTTCATCTTCGACTTATCGTCGAATCGGTTGTTCAGAATGGGTATAAACCCGGCCTTTCTGAATAACCCGCGTATATAGTAAACAAATGTTACACAAAGACAACATACGCCTTATTCCAATTTAGCAGCCACTAACCGTAAATCAGCAATAGAACAATTTCCCAAATATTAACCCCGAAGGTCGAAACCAACATCAGATCAATACCCAAGAAACCATTCTTCTTAGCTAACCTACAGCTAGTTTCTAAATTTCATAATCTTAAGGAAAGTTTCCCATAAATTTTATCAAAGATAAATTCTTTTAAATTTATTCTTTAATCTTCCTTTGGATATCATTTCAAACCATATTATGGTTTTTTAAACTAGTCAGGATTAGCGAACCACACCGAAGTTATTATTTATTTTATTTCCCAATCCCAACCTATACATCCATTGAAGCAATACTGGTAATACTCCATATCTAACACCACGATGTTATCGGTAAAATTAATTACCATTCCACGTTTAAATCTAATTAAAGATTTAACTATCGATTGGAGCAAAACCGGTGATACTCCATTCTCGCTCATTTTCCAAATTTGATAATTTAAATTATCAATTCACATTTCAATCTAATTGCAGATTCATTAAAACTCCTTTTATCGGGTTAAAGAACTAATGTCATTTAAAACACAGTTCACGATAAACCCAAATCACATTCTATTTCTTATCGGGTTAAAGAACCAGTGTTATTTAAAACACTATTCATGATAAACCCCCAAATCAATTCCAATCAAATATATTAGAAATTTCGATTATTTAAAACCCCTTTTAAATCCAATTTATTTGTTTAGAAATAATTGGGTTTTAAATTTAGTTCAAAACTAGTTCATTCCGATAAAAATCCATTTTTATCTTTACAAATGTGGGATTTTTCATCCCAGTTCTTCACAAATCATTTCTTATAATTCTACACAAATTATTACTATTTTTGATAATTTTATCAAGGCCCGTACATTCGATTTCCAACAACGGCCATCGAACTGCACTTACAACGACCTTTTCCAAATTTGATTTGGATGTATCTCCAAATCCAACAGTTAGATTTCAAATTTCTAATATTCTTAGAAAGCTCTTTTCGATAAGAACCCAACGGTTTCGGTTTTAGGAGAATCCGACAGTCGGATCTCCCGTAATGTCCGTTTGAAATCAATGGTCGAAATTCACGAACTGCCGCGGCGCGGTGCGTTCTATTCAGGCCATTATATTATATATATAATATATATAATATATATTTCGTCGATTTCTTTTTAAAACAAATTTTATAAATAGTTTTAAATTCGTTTCAAAAACAATTTCAACTTCCATTTCAAATTCAAATCAAAATTGAATTTTTCCTTATAAATTCGTTTTAAATTCATTTCAATTCAATTCAAATTCCAATTCAATTTGAATTCATTTCAAATTGATTTTTATTCAATTTCAATTCGTTTTCAATTCAGTTCAAATTCGTTTTATATTCAATTCAATTCTAATTCTTTATATATTCAATTCAATTCGAATTCGTTTTATATTCAATTCAATTCGAATTCGTTATATATTCAATTCAATTCGAATTCGTTTTATAATCAATTCAATTCGAATTCGTTATATATTCAATTCAATTCGAATTCGTTATATACTCAATTCAATTCGAATTCGGTTTATATTCAATTCAATTCGAATTCGTTTTATATTCAATTCAATTCAAATTCGTTTTATATTCAATTCAATTCGAATTCATTATATATTTAATTCAATTCGAATTCATTTTATATTCAATTCGAATTCGTTGTATATTCAATTCAATTCGAATTCGTTTTATATTCAATTCAATTCGAATTCGTTATATATTCAATTCAATTCGAATTCGTTTTATATTCAATTCAATTCGAATTCGTTTTATATTCAATTCAATTCGAATTTCTTTTATTAAATCTCTTTTCAATATTCATTATAAAACGAATATAATCGATATAAATATCGTTCGCGTCAAAATAGCGCATCTCTAATCAACACGGCTTTATATATTTCAATAATTCCGTTGTTCTATTCAACCAATACGTGAATCTATATTTTTGTCAACGCATGACTAATCTCAACGAATGAGTACTATCCACGTGTGACTATTTTTGTTATTTAATATATTTTATAAAAATTATGGTATCTTTCGTTTGATTTCAAATCAGACTCCAACCGTAAATTAGTAAGAGAACGATTCCCTGAATATTAACGCCGAAGGCCGAAACCAACATCAGATCAATATACAGGAGACCACTCATCTTATCTATTTTTCAGTTAGTTTCTAATTTTATAAATGATAAAGATGTAAATTTTATTGTTAAAATATTTCGTTCAACACATGACTAGTCTCAACGGATGAGTACTGTCAACACATGAACCTTTATTTTATAAAGAAGTTAGTTTCTAATTCTATATATAATAAAGATGTAAATTTTATTGTTAAAATATTTCGTTCAACACATGACTAATCTCAACGGATGAGTACAGTCAACACATGAACCTTTATTTTATAAAGAAGTTAGTTTCTAATTCTATATATAATAAAGATGTAAATTTTATTGTTAAAATATTTCGTTCAACACATGACTAATCTCAACGGATGAGTACGGTCAACACATGAACCTTTATTTTATAATATTCTTTATTTTCTAAATTGGAATGAGGCCCAATCAATTACCATAAAAAGTTAATTATATGGATTCCATACAACACATGTATATAATAGCAATGATAAATAATCAACCATCATCCAAAGTGCACTACACTGTATAAGCAACGAATATAAATATATAACGCTTATTATAGTTTGTCAATCCATCGAACGACATACAACTAATTATTGGGATTAGTGTATGTTGTATATTATCCCAATACCCGTGTGGGGTTTCAAATCAACAAACATAGATTTTTATTTGTGCAGTTGGGCGATGTGTAAAATTTATCGTTCCAATCAATGTCCTTCAAATAGGTGTACATAAACAAACCGTCCGGTTTGTAAATGAATATTTATTTATTCACATTCACGTTAAAAATAATATTTTTAACGACCAAATTATTTTATTCAACCTATGAATATTCTATTCGGTTCATTTATTAAATAAAATGATATCTTTATTTTTCTAACTTATTTTAGAAAATTTCGGCGGCATAACGGCACGATACTAGAAACGGGACAAGGCCTAGCCTTATCCCCGGTCTAATAATGGCCCACGCCATCCACATATCAATCAAATCCATTCCATTTCACCAAACAATCAAATTCAAATCAAATAATCTAACCAACTACACAACAAAACAAACAAGTCCATGGTCTGTGGACGATGGTGTCGGGTGCTACTAAACACCTCTGCATCCTAGTATATATTTATATAACTAGAAAAGAAATTTAAAGTCAGAAGTTCTCACAGAGGGTTCCACTCCGCCGTGCTTTGCTGTTGAACTGCTGAACCGACTGAAGCTGCTTGAAATTCTACTGCAGTCCTTTTCACACTGTTCAAATAAAAATTATATTTTTATCACATCATTCAATAAATAAAAATCGTATTTTTATTTCTTCTTCTTTATATATTTACAACGCTTCTTTTCTATATAAAAATTATATTTTTATATTTTACTTCATATATAAAGATCGAATTTTTATATCAACGCTGTAAAACTCACATTTTCGTTCCAACATATATATAGTAAAAATCAGATTTTTATTTCGCTACATATATAAAGTGTGACGATCCCAAAATCCGAGGGGCGGTATTAAGGATAATCATTAGGAAATAACACATTAATCATCATAGCAGAGTACAGATAATAGCAGAAACAACAAATAAAATACTTTTACATGGATATGACAGCGGAATCACAACATGTAGGAATATCAGAATAGCATAGAGTGGGATATACTTAGTAAAAAGAAAGGGAAGTGATCAGTCATCATCGCCAGAGGCGGAATACATACATGCAGTGACATAATAAGAGTATCAGTCTACATCGCCGAAGGCGGAATACATATACAAATAGTGAGAAATACGAAAAGTAAATCAGTCTGCATCGCCAGTGGCGGAATCATAATATAAATACAGTAATGGCGGAGAATATCTAAGTCATCCCTATGAAGTCAGCCTCGCCAAGAGCCAAAAGTGCATGCTATGCAGCAGTGCAGAACCAAAAATCACCTGTCACCTATGTACTAGGCTGCCCGTGTGAAAATAAGGGCACCCGCGTTTGCAAAGTGAAACAAACAACGAGTCAGTCATGGGGACTGGTATGAGGAATCTATTTAACAGTTAAACAACAGTAATAGCAAATCATAGGACCACGCCACTTTCGCGGAACGGGTTCACTCCAGTGATTGCTAGTGCATTTAAAACAAGGTAAATTCTTTTAAAACAACGCAATGCTTTTAGAAAGAATGAAGCCATTATAAGACTCAAGTCCCAACACACAATGCAACGCAAGCCGGAGGATAGAGTTTTACCTTATAAGGGCCAAATATGCTTGATACGTATAAAGCAAAGTCATTTGATATTATTACTAGTGCATATATGTTTCAAAAGCGAATAGCATCATAAATATCAATCATAGGCGGCATAGCTACCATCTACTATGTCTCCATACTAGTTCTACAATCAAATCCGTTATCTCGTATTGGAAATTGGATTTCCGTCATGAGTCGAGGCAAGGGGCAAGCTCCTCTCCGCTTCGAGACACTCTAGCAAATGCCTCAGGATTACGCATACTGGGTAACCCCTGGATGCTTCAGGGCCGGTCCTCACTTACGTTAGAGGATTAGTATTCCTGAACACACGTTTCCCGGTCCTTACAGACCTATAATCGAGGCGCCTCGCATTCCAACAACCACAAAGGTGAAAAGTAGATAAATATGTCAGGGCTGGTAAGTCACTGACACCACCATAGCTAGAAAGAAACGTCGTGCTCTCCCTGCAGTCCGTATCCCGTTTTTAACTCATACCGGGGTGTGAGGTTCGCGAATCTACGAAATACACAAAGCTAGGCCACGTAGACCTTGCTTTGATCATCATCCACAAGACTTTGCTTTGCAACAGAAGCCTTGATCACAGCATCTTGGCATGCCACATAGGCAGTCCACTCCATACGATTGATTTCCATCGATATATAACCTCTAAGCTCGTACGTCTCAGAGAAGGGCGTTAAGCAAGAGAATAAATTCTCTGCCGCCAAACAGATATATATTTAACAGAGATCAATCAGTATAGAACAAAATCCAATGTCAGACACACAGTCCATTTACAAGTCCGTCCTGGGTCTGAACGAAACCGGAGGCGTCAAATTCCTCGTATATCCGTCCAATCAACTTATACGTTCAGACGGCTACTACTTCCGTCCCTTTCCGGTAGCTACTCCGGTTAGAAACCTCAGTAGCGCCCATCCAACCGATACGAAGATCGTCGGTCTTGAATCGTCTTTGCATTTTCCAATTCGAATCGCACGATGAATTATTTGAAATGAGGTTTAGCTCGGCCTTTTCAAATAATCCACGTCATTAGAATTTAAATCGATTCTTTATATGGTTATATTACTCGACATCCATCTTTCAGTCATTTAGTGTTATTTTCATGTCATACACATACAACCATCAAATATCAAACAATTCAAGCCCAATTGGTTTATTTGCAACCTATGTTGCTTATAATATTTTATAACAATTTTTCGCCATTTTTATTTATTTAAAAATGGCCATATTTAATTAAACGACGTTTCAGGTCGTTTCGTGTCACTGGCGCTGTTTTTCCCTTAATTTGTTTTACACATATCGGAAAATCTAACCGTTGGATTTCTACAAAGTCTATATCAGTGGGAAGATATTCCCAACGCGAACCCAACGGTTCCAGTTTCGTGAGAATCCGATGGTCGGATCTTCCACACTAGTCGTTTGAAGTTACGGTTTCAAAATTCGAACTACAGCGTCGTTATTCGATTTAAATTAATTATATTTATATTTATATATATAAATATAGTTCAATCTATAGTTTTCAACTATAGTTCATTTTATATTTTCAACTTCGTTTTCACTTCAAATATTTCACTAACGCCTTAATATTTCGAAAAATTTCGCCATAACCTCCTTTGTACGGGGAGGGGTTTGGAAATTTATTGGGCCGTATTAGGTACCCAATAAATCCTAAAAAGCATTCACATATTTTTAGTGATATATTCTAGTGTTTACGTGGGAGCATGTACTGATAATCACTCCAGAGAATAAATTCCCGTCACCCCGTTTCCGTGTGGAAATAAATAGTCCATGTGCCGTATCTAATAACTAGAGCGACGTGATTATTGTCAACTCTAGACCCGTGTGGGGTTTTTATTAATCTGGCATTTTATCGTTATAATTTATATAGTCCATATCACTCATCAGTTCAACCTGTAGTACATAGTCATCGCCATACAAGCCTCTTGCTTATATGGTAAATCTTCCACCTCGTCACACAAGCTCCAATTGCTTATGTGGAATATGATGAAGTATGCCTATCGTCAAGAAGTATGCCATGTAGTGTAGTTCAAAATTAATTGTTACTATCCTATGGCGTTGTTTATTATTTCACACAGAAAAACCAGCACTCCGCATCCAATGGCATTCACAGGAGTTGATATATAAATAAAATTGCGCAGCCAACTCATCAAGGTTTACCTATTTGTCGGGCACGCAAATAATTTCTTTACTCAACAGCTAATCCATTTTTCTTGTTCAACACATGTATATATATGCAGAACAAAGCTAAAAATAATATTCCTAGCAAACTATTATTTATTTCAACACGTGTGTATTTTTAACTAAGCGTATACATGATAAAAGGAATATTTTTATCATCAAAGATATTTATTCGACACATGTGTATTTTTAACTAAGTGTATACATGATAAAAGGAATATTTTTATCATCAAAAATATTTATTCGACACATGTGTATTTTTAACACTTCATAAATATCACAAAAATATAGTTTTCAATGTCGATTCATTTTATTTTTAAAAGATGATAACATTCAACACATGAACTTCAACTCAACGAATGAATTGGAATTCAACACATGAATATTCTATATAGTTTGTATATATATAAAAAATGTGATTTTTATTACTAAAGCCATTTGTTTAAATTCGAATAATATCCAACACATGAATTTCAACTCAACGAATGAATTGGCAACTCAACACATGAATATTCGATATCGTTTGTATATATATAAAAATGTGATTTTTATCGCTAAAGCCATTTGTTTAAATTCAAATAATATTCAAACACATGAATTTCAACTCAACGAAATGAATTGGCAACTCAACACATGAATATTCGATATCGTTTGTATATATATAAAAATGTGATTTT
Organism: Allium sativum; assembly: GCA_030737875.1. NCBI lineage: Eukaryota > Viridiplantae > Streptophyta > Magnoliopsida > Asparagales > Amaryllidaceae > Allium > Allium sativum. Next base: position 105,101,535 of record CM060911.1, on the reverse strand, counting down.
TATCGCTAAAGCCATTTGTTTAAATTCAAATAATATTCAACACATGAATTTCAACTCAACGAATGAATTGGCAACTCAACACATGAATATTCGATATCGTTTGTATATATATAAAAATGTGATTTTTAGTACTAAAGCCATTTGTTTAAATTCGAATAATATCCAACACATGAATTTCAACTCAACGAAATGAATTGGCAACTCAACACATGAATATTCGATATCGTTTGTATATATATAAAAATGTGATTTTTATCGCTAAAGCCATTTGTTTAAATTCAAATAATATTCAACACATGAATTTCAACTCAACGAATGAATTGCAACTCAACACATGAATATTCGATATCGTTATGTAAATAATTTCAATGAAGGAAAATTATTCTAACACATAAATATTTCAGAAAATTTCGGCAGCATAACGGCAGGGTAGTTAAAACCGGGACCGTCCCTAGTACGGCTCCTCGCTCTTCCTTAAAACCTCGCGGTTTTTGACAATGGGGATCATGCATCTAGTTCGCACGCAGTCGGCATGTTTTATTTTCAATTCCACAATCCTATTCTATTTTGTTTCAACCACAAGAGGGTATTTTCAACCACAAAGGTATTTTTCAACCATAATATCAACCACAAACAATTATTTCCAACCATTCGTCAATCATATGATATCACGTCAAACACAAGCAATAAATATCGTCCATGGTCTGTGGGCGAGGGGAGTATATATATATATATAATATAATAATTCACTTGCATTTTATCACAATTCAAAGCATATATGTTTCAAACAACGCTTGTATAATTTATACATCGCTAATATAACTTATACAACACATGTACATGAGGTATACAATGCGTATATAATTTACACTTCGCTTATATAATTTATACAACGCGATTTCATTCACACAAATAGTTTAGATTCCTCACATTGGTTCTTGCGGTGCTAAAAATCGTAGGAAGGTCAGAAAAATCCGCGGCTTCTTCTAGAATGTAGAGAGCCTCCTTGTGGTCACGGTGTCTCCTGTTTCATCGAATTTCGTTGAAGAACGAAAAAGATATTATTTTTCAAAGTTTTGCAACGCTTTAAAGTGTTAAAACAGTTTTAAAATTAAATAAGCCGTTAATTTAAAAACCTGTTCAAATCTAGGTTTGAATCTTTCTCTTGATCCGTAGCCCTAGGGGATGATCGGACTGTTGGTCGTCGTCGAGGGAGGAAAGAGCTTCCTATCGGTGGTTGTCTGAGGCGATGCGATGGCGAATCCAGGCGGCGGCGGCTCCAGGAAGGCGGCGACTTTGAAGCGCTCGAACTCGTCGACGGCGGCTCTGTTGGGGGTGAGGCTAGGTCGGATGTGGAGAGGAGGCGTAGGGCTGTCGACTGACGGTGGTGGCGCGGCCTAGCGTCGCCTGTGGCGATCGGAAAAGAGAGGGAAAGCGACGAGCGACGTGGATCGTTCGTTTCGACTGGCGGCTAGGGTTTTTAGGTTATTTTTTTTTTTTATAAAGAAAATTTCTCATTGGTCCATACTTATAGGAAATTTTTAAATAGTGTTCTTGCAAATGGACTCCTTTTTAAACCCAACGACTGTCGCCCCTAGCTAAATACCCCCATTCCGGACACAATGGGATATGTTTCGTTGGCCATTTCGACTGTTACAGTCAGTTATTTTTCAATTTAAAATATAAAACATTCGATATTTAATTTAAACGTACATTTCAATTTGCCAGGGCCACAAACTGAATCGAAAAATTCCAGAAAAATAAATCTGGCTTTGTTTTGACGATACGGTCCTAACAAAACCAGTTTCGTCGAATTCTGAGCTCGTTTGAAAAACGGCTATTTTTAGGTCGACCCATTTTAATAGAATTTGACCAAACACGTTATCTCTTGCCCCGCTCACATACTAGCTTCAAAAATTACGAAATTTGAAACTTAGCAATAATTTGACATCCTGGACCCAACAAAAGTGGTTTCGTCGAATTCCGAGGTTGTATGCAAAATCTCAATTTTCAAGGGCTATATATACTATATAGCGACCTTTCTGAAAATTCCTTTGGCCATAACTTTTGATTTCCGTTATGAAATTTCAATTTTTCAGATTCGTTATAAAGGTATTGATAAACAGATTTAAATATTTTCAGTTTCGTTAAAATCCGTTATATTTCCCACCCGGTATAGTCAGACTAAGTTTGTATTCAAAATTTCAAACTGCCATAACATACCAAATTCTATATTTTATTGAAATAGGCTATTTTAATCATTCAAATTTCTTGTTAATAACCTAATTTAAAAATTTTAAACTGGTTCACCTTTTCTGGGTTATTACAATCTCCCCCACTTAAAACTTTTCGTCCTCGAAAAGGAAATAACAGTTAAGCAGGAAATAAAATGTAAATGCAAAGTATTGTAAAGGTACCTTGCACCGGAGTTAGTCAGAGATGTCCACTCTGCATTTGGGATAGGCTTGCTTAATGCTTTCCTCAGTTTCCCAAGTACAGTCTCTAGGATCACCACTCCACTGCACTTTGACTAAATGAATCTTTTTCCTCCTTAGCTCTCTAGTTTCTTTGCCAACTATCTTTAATGGATCTCTCTTGAGTGCTAATTCTGGAGTTATGTCAATATCCTGTTGTGCGGCTTCTTCCACAATAAGGTCGGGATCATGAACATGTTTTCTGAGTTGAGATACGTGGAACACATCATGTATACCAGGCAACCAATTAGGTAACGAAACCCTGTATGCAAGAGTTCCAATCCGTTCAAGTATAGGAAAGGGACCAATAAATCTCGGTGCCAACTTCCCAGTCTTGCCAAATCTGATTACCCCTCGCATTGGAGAAACTCTTAAATAAACATAATCGCCAACGGCAAATGATATATCCCTTCTTCTCGCATCAGCATAACTTTTCTGTCGGCTCTGAGCGGTTTTCAATCGCTTCTTAATGGAATCGACTTTATCCGATGCTTCTTGAATCATATCGGGTCCTAACACAAGTCTGTTGCCAGGTTCCACCCAACATGCGGGAGATCTACACGGTCTACCGTATAGTGCTTCAAATGGGGACATTCCCAAACTTGCTTGATAGCTATTGTTGTAAGAGAATTCTGCTAAGTGTAAATGATCTTCCCATGAGCCTCCAAAATCAATAACGCAAGCCCGCAGCAAATCTTCTAAAATTCTATTCACCCGCTCAGTTTGGCCGTCTGTCTGAGGGTGATAAGCGGTGCTTAGATTTAATTTGGTTCCCAATTCCTCCTGGAATGCTTCCCAGAATTTGCTAGTGAACAGGGGATCTCTATCGCTGACTATACTGAGCGGTACTCCATGAAGTTTAACTATTTCTTTGAAGTAAATCTGTGCAAGACTTTGAGCCGTTCTGTTGGATCGGACAGGGATAAAATGGGCAGCCTTCGTGAAGCGATCTACGATTACCCATATACTGTCGTTCCCTTTCCTAGTTCTAGGCAGGCCATCGATGAAATCCATCGAGATTTGTTCCCACTTCCATCCAGGAATTTCCAATGGTTGTAATAACCCAGCCAATTTCTGCTGGTCACTCTTAACTAGCTGACAAGTGGAGCATCGACTAACATATAATGAGATATCTCTTTTCATAGCTCTCCACCAGAATGTGCGTTTGATATCGTTATACATCTTGCTCACACCGGGATGGATACTTAACTTGGATTTGTGGCACTCATCGAGTATTTCTCTTCTGAGCTCGGGAAGGTTTGGGATGCAGATTCTACCCTTTAATCTTAGAACCCCTTTGTCATCAAGTCGAAAACTTGTGGATTCACCTCCTTTGATTCTTTGACTGATTCTATTCTGACGAGGTGTTTAATGTGTTAGATCTCGGAACTAAGGTTAACCAAAGCTCTGATACCAACTGTGACGATCCCAAAATCCGAGGGGCGGTATTAAGGATAATCATTAGGAAATAACACATTAATCATCATAGCAGAGTACAGATAATAGCAGAAACAATAAATAAAATACTTTTACATGGATATGACAGCGGAATCACAACATGTAGGAATATCAGAATAGCATAGCGTGGGATATACTTAGTAAAAAGAAAGGGAAGTGATCAGTCATCATCGCCAGAGGCGGAATACATACATGCAGTGACATAATAAGAGTATCAGTCTACATCGCCGAAGGCGGAATACATATACAAATAGTGAGAAATACGAAAAGTAAATCAGTCTGCATCGCCAGTGGCGGAATCATAATATAAATACAGTAATGGCGGAGAATATCTAAGTCATCCCTATGAAGTCAGCCTCGCCAAGAGCCAAAAGTGCATGCTATGCAGCAGTGCAAAACCAAAAATCACCTGTCACCTGTGTACTAGGCTGCCCGTGTGAAAATAAGGGCACCCGCGTTTGCAAAGTGAAACAAACAACGAGTCAGTCATGGGGACTGGTATGAGGAATCTATTTAACAGTTAAACAACAGTAATAGCAAATCATAGGACCACGCCACTTTCGCGGAACGGGTTCACTCCAGTGATTGCTAGTGCATTTAAAACAAGGTAAATTCTTTTAAAACAACGCAATGCTTTTAGAAAGAATGAAGCCATTATAAGACTCAAGTCCCAACACACAATGCAACGCAAGCCGGAGGATAGAGTTTTACCTTATAAGGGCCAAATATGCTTGATACGTATAAAGCAAAGTCATTTGATATTATTACTAGTGCATATATGTTTCAAAAGCGAATAGCATCATAAATATCAATCATAGGCGGCATACCATCATGAGTCGAGGCAAGGGGCAAGCTCCTCTCCGCTTCGAGACACTCTAGCAAATGCCTCAGGATTACGCACACTGGGTAACCCCTGGATGCTTCAGGGCCGGTCCTCACTTACGTTAGTGGATTAGTATTCCTGAACACACGTTTCCCGGTCCTTACAGACCTATAATCGAGGCGCCTCGCATTCCAACAACCACAAAGGTGAAAAGTAGATAAATATGTTAGGGCTGGTAAGTCACTGACACCACCATAGCTAGAAAGAAACGTCGTGCTCTCCCTGCAGTCCGTATCCCGTTTTTAACTCATACCGGGGTGTGAGGTTCGCGAATCTACGAAATACACAAAGCTAGGCCACGTAGACCTTGCTTTGATCATCATCCACAAGACTTTGCTTTGCAACAGAAGCCTTGATCACAGCATCTTGGCATGCCACATAGGCAGTCCACTCCATACGATTGATTTCCATCGATATATAACCTCTAAGCTCGTACGTCTCAGAGAAGGGCGTTAAGCAAGAGAATAAATTCTCTGCCGCCAAACAGATATATATTTAACAGAGATCAATCAGTATAGAACAAAATCCAATGTCAGACACACAGTCCATTTACAAGTCCGTCCTGGGTCTGAACGAAACCGGAGGCGTCAAATTCCTCGTATATCCGTCCAATCAACTTATACGTTCAGACGGCTACTACTTCCGTCCCTTTCCGGTAGCTACTCCGGTTAGGAACCTCAGTAGCGCCCATCCAACCGATACGAAGATCGTCGGTCTTGAATCGTCTTTGCATTTTCCAATTCAAATCGCTCGATGAATTATTTGAAATGAGGGTTAGCTCGGCCTTTTCAAATAATCCACGTCATCAGAATTTAAATCGATTCTTTATATGGTTATATTACTCGACATCCATCTTTCAGTCATTTAGTGTTATTTTCATGTCATACACATACAACCATCAAATATCAAACAATTCAAGCCCAATTGGTTTATTTGCAACCTATGTTGCTTATAATATTTTATAACAATTTTTCGCCATTTTTATTTATTTAAAAATGGCCATATTTAATTAAACGACGTTTCAGGTCGTTTCGTGTCACTGGCGCTGTTTTTCCCTTAATTTGTTTTAAACATATCGGAAAATCTAACCGTTGGATTTCTACAAAGTCTATATCAGTGGGAAGATATTCCCAACGCGAACCCAACGGTTCCAGTTTCGTGAGAATCCGATGGTCGGATCTTCCACACTAGTCGTTTGAAGTTACGGTTTCAAAATTCGAACTGCAGCGTCGTTATTCGATTTAAATTAATTATATTTATATATATAAATATAGTTCAATCTATAGTTTTCAACTATAGTTCATTTTATATTTTCAACTTCGTTTTCACTTCAAATATTTCACTAACGCCTTAATATTTCGAAAAATTTCGCCATAACCTCCTTTGTACGGGGAGGGGTTTGGAAATTTATTGGGCCGTATTAGGTACCCAATAAAACCTAAAAAGCATTCACATATTTTTAGTGATATATTCTGGTGTTTACGGGGGAGCATGTACTGATAATCACTCCAGAGAATAAATTCCCGTCACCCCGTTTCCGTGTGGAAATAAATAGTCCATGTGCTGTATCTAATAACTAGAGCGACGTGATTATTGTCAACTCTAGACCCGTGTGGGGTTTTTATTAATCTGGCATTTTATCGTTATAATTTATATAGTCCATATCAGTCATCAGTTCAACCTGTAGTACATAGTCATCGCCATACAAGCCTCTTGCTTATATGGTAAATCTTCCACCTCGTCACACAAGCTCCAATTGCTTATGTGGAATATGATGAAGTATGCCTATCGTCAAGAAGTATGCCATGTAGTGTAGTTCAAAATTAATTGTTACTATCCTATGGCGTTGTTTATTATTTCACACAGAAAAACCAGCACTCCGCATCCAATGGCATTCACAGGAGTTGATATATAAATAAAATTGCGCAGCCAACTCATCAAGGTTTACCTATTTGTCGGGCACGCAAATAATTTCTTTACTCAACAGCTAATCCATTTTTCCTGTTCAACACATGTATATATATGTAGAACAAAGCTAAAAATAATATTCCTAGCAAACTATTATTTATTTCAACACGTGTGTATTTTTAACTAAGCGTATACATGATAAAAGGAATATTTTTATCATCAAAGATATTTATTCGACACATGTGTATTTTTAACTAAGTGTATACATGATAAAAGGAATATTTTTATCATCAAAAATATTTATTCGACACATATGTATTTTTAACACTTCATAAATATCATAAAAATATAGTTTTCAATGTCGATTCATTTTATTTTTAAAAGATGATAACATTCAACACATGAACTTCAACTCAACGAATGAATTGGAATTCAACACATGAATATTTTATATAGTTTGTATATATATAAAAAATGTGATTTTTATTACTAAAGCCATTTGTTTAAATTCGAATAATATCCAACACATGAATTTCAACTCAACGAATGAATTGGCAACTCAACACATGAATATTCGATATCGTTTGTATATATATAAAAATGTGATTTTTATCGCTAAAGCCATTTGTTTAAATTCAAATAATATTCAAACACATGAATTTCAACTCAACGAAATGAATTGGCAACTCAACACATGAATATTCGATATCGTTTGTATATATATAAAAATGTGATTTTTATCGCTAAAGCCATTTGTTTAAATTCAAATAATATTCAACACATGAATTTCAACTCAACGAATGAATTGGCAACTCAACACATGAATATTCGATATCGTTTGTATATATATAAAAATGTGATTTTTATTACTAAAGCCATTTTTTTAAATTCGAATAATATCCAACACATGAATTTCAACTCAACGAAATGAATTGGCAACTCAACACATGAATATTCGATATCGTTTGTATATATATATAAAAATGTGATTTTTATCGCTAAAGCCATTTGTTTAAATTCAAATAATATTCAACACATGAATTTCAACTCAACGAATGAATTGCAACTCAACACATGAATATTCGATATCGTTATGTAAATAATTTCAATGAAGGAAAATTATTCTAACACATAAATATTTCAGAAAATTTCGGCAGCATAACGGCAGGGTAGTTAAAACCGGGACCGTCCCTAGTACGGCTCCTCGCTCTACCTTAAAACCTCGCGGTTTTTGACAATGGGGATCATGCATCTAGTTCGCACGCAGGTGGCATGTTTTATTTTCAATTCCACAATCCTATTCTATTTTGTTTCAACCACAAGAGGGTATTTTTCAACCACAAAGGTATTTTTCAACCATAATATCAACGACAAACAATTATTTCCAACCATTCGTCAATCATATGATATCACGTCAAACACAAGCAATAAATATCGTCCATGGTCTGTGGACGAGGGGAGTATATATATATATATATATATATAATAATTCACTTGCATTTTATCACAATTCAAATCATATATGTTTCAAACAACGCTTGTATAATTTATACATCGCTAATATAACATATACAACACATGTACATGAGGTATACAATGTGTATATAATTTACACTTCGCTTATATAATTTATACAACGCGATTTCATTCACACAAATAGTTTAGATTCCTCACATTGGTTCTTGCGGTGCTAAAAATCGTAGGAAGGTCAGAAAAATCCGCGGCTTCTTCTAGAATGTAGAGAGCCTCCTTGCGGTCACGGTGGCTCCTGTTTCATCGAATTTCGTTGAAGAACGAAAAAGATATTATTTTTCAAAGTTTTGCAACGCTTTAAAGTGTTAAAACAGTTTTAAAATTAAATAAGCCGTTAATTTAAAAACCTGTTCAAATCTAGGTTTGTATCTTTCTCTTGATCCGTAGCCCTAGGTGATGATCGGACTGTTGGTCGTCGTCGATGGAGGAAAGAGCTTCCTATCGGTGGTTGTCTGAGGCGATACGATGGCGAATCCAGGCGGCGGCGGCTCCAGGAAGGCGGCGACTTTGAAGCGCTCAAACTCGTCGACGGCGGCTCTGTTGGGGGTGAGGCTAGGTCGGATGTGGAGAGGAAGCGTAGGGCTGTCGACTGATGGTGGTGGCACGACCTAGCGTCGCCTGTGGTGATCGGAAAAGAGAGGGAAAGCAACGAGCGACGTGGATCGTTCGTTTCGACTGGCGGCTAGGGTTTTTTAGGTTATTATTATTATTTTTTTATAAAGAAAATTTCTCATTGGTCCATACTTATAGGAAATTTTTAAATAGTGTTCTTGCAAACGGACTCCTTTTTAAACCCAAAGACTGTCGCCCCTAGCTAAATACCCCCATTTCGGACACAATGGGATATGTTTCGTTGGCCATTTCGACTGTTACAGTCAGTTATGTTTCAATTTAAAATATAAAACATTCGATATTTAATTTAAACGTACATTTCAATTTGCCAGGGCCACAAACTGAATCGAAAAATTCCAGAAAAATAAATCTGGCTTTGTTTTGACGATACGGTCCTAACAAAACCAGTTTCGTCGAATTCTGAGCTCGTTTGAAAAACGGCTATTTTTAGGTCGACCCATTTTAATAGAATTTGACCAAACACGTTATCTCTTGCCCCGCTCACATACTAGCTTCAAAAATTACGAAATTTGAAACTTAGCAATAATTTGACATCCCGGACCCAACAAAAGTGGTTTCGTCGAATTCCGAGGTCGTATGCAAAATCTCAATTTTCAAGGGCTATATATACTATATAGCGACCTTTCTGAAAATTCCTTTGGCCATAACTTTTGATTTCCGTTATGAAATTTCGATTTTTCAGATTCGTTAGAAAGATATTGATAAACAGATTTAAATATTTTCAGTTTCGTTAAAATCCGTTATATTTCCCACCCGGTATAGTCAGACTAAGTTTGTATTCAAAATTTCAAACTGCCATAACATACCAAATTCTATATTTTATTGAAATAGGCTATTTTAATCATTCAAAATTCTTGTTAATAACCTAATTTAAAAATTTTAAACTGGTTCACCTTTACCGGGTTATTACATAAAGATAATATTTTTATATTCTCTATTATATAAAAATCAAATTTCTAATACTTCTACCTTATAAAAATTATATTTTTATATTTCTCATATGATAAAAATCATATTCTTATTATGTCGCTAGTATAAAAATTATATTTTTAACTTTCCTATATTATAAAAATTATTTTTTTTATTATTCCTATGTTATCACTATACTAAAAATCAAATTTTTAGATAATAACCCGAATTTTAATTTCAGAAAATAACTATGTAAAAACTCACTTTGATATTCTGTTTCAAAGGAGGGGAGGGGTTTGCTCGCGGGGCTTGCTGGTGGTTTGTCGGAGGTCGGGGTTTGGGCCAAGGGGCAAGGGCGCGGCGGTTGAATGAGAGGAGGGGCATCGCGGTGACGATCTTTGAATTCAGGGTTCGTGGTTCGAGCTGGGGCATTGATGTGAGCGCGAGGGAGGAGAGAGGTCCGTCGATGGACGGTGCAGGCGGCGTGGGCCAAACTCCGGCGGCGGGGGTTTCGATGGGGGCGACGACTTCGATCATTTTTTTTCCGGGTGAAATCAATCTGAAGAAGATAATTGGGGGAGGGAGAAAATATAGGGGGCTATATAAAAAATATATATATTATTTTAATTTATTTTCAAAAAGGGTTGACTTTTTATTCGGACCCCAATCGAGACCGAACGACTGTCGCCCATAGCACATTACCCCCATTCCGAACACAATGGGATATGTTGCGTAAGCCGATTCGGCTGTTACGATCAGTTTTCGTTAAAATTTCAATATAAATTAATATAACAGTCAATATTGATTTTAATGCACATTTTGATTTACCAGGGCCACACACTGACTCTAAAAATTCTAGAAAAATTATTTCTGGCTTCGTATTGACGATACGGTCCTAATAAAACTAATTTCATCGAATTCTAAGATCGTTTGAAAAATGGCCATTTTCCAGTCGATTAAAATCAACTAAAACGGGTCAAACGCGTTTTCCTTTGCCACGCTCACATATTGAATCGAAAAATTATGAAAATTGAAATCTAGCAATAACTTGACATCACAGATCCAACAAAAGTGGTTTTGTCGAAATCCGAGGCCGTTTGCAAAATGGCTATTTTTAAGGGCCTGAATTCCATAGCGACTATTCAGAATTTTCAACTGGACATATCTTTTGATCCCCGCTATGAAATTTCGATTTTTCGGATTCGTTGGAAAGATATCATCAAATAGGTTCTATTATTTTTGGTTTCACTAAAATCTGGTTTATTTTGCACCCGGTATGTTCAATTGATGTTTGAAATCGAATTATCGAACTACAGGGCCATTTTCAATTCCTTTTATAATTATAAATAAATATTTATATTCTATCGACGACATATATATATACGTTCTATTTATATTCAAAATAAATTTCTCGTTGATAATATTTAAAATAGTCATTTTAAATATTCAAAATTCACTAAAATTGCCAAAATAAAAAATTTAAACTGGCCCAGAATTTCCGGGTTGTTACATAAGCCATATATCTGTTGTGATTAAACATGTGAATCCAAGCTGCCACCCCTCCATATATATATATATATATATATATATATATATATATATACGCACACATATGCAAGGTTTTCAAAATGGGATTAAAATCGTAAATCATAAAGTTTATATTTCAAATCGAAACGAATTTTAAATCATAAGTCATAGTTTCCAAATATCATTACTTATGGGTTTCATGCACTTTTAATTTGATTTAGATGTTTGAATTTCTACAATTAAATTTAAAACTCAAATTTTTTCCCTCCAATTTCATTCTTATTTTGTTATAAAAGCATTGTCAAGTGATTGTGAATCTAAACAAGTATATTACATATGGTAGTTTGAGTTGAATGTGTTTTTTTATAACTAAGTTTAAATCGTAATGTAAAAATCGAGTCGTAAACAGAGAGATTCAGGTTGGATCGGGATTCAAATTGCAAGATTTTAGGATTTTTGACAACAATGTGTATGTGTGTATATATATACATACATACACACAAAATGATATACATCAGCACATGTGTATATATAACATATAATGATTATCAGCATACAGACATAGGTAGTGCAGGTGAAACTATGTTTTGTATCTGTGAAGAATAAGCACATATGTTTATGAGTGGTGTATATATCAAGTGTGTGTGAACATTTCGAGAAATCTCAGAAATATGAGCAAGTTAATTTTGTGGCCCAAGAGGTCTAATTTATAAGAGCTGACAACGAATCTGTCTTGGGAGTTACTAAATTAAGTTAATTTGACTTGGGAGTTACTAAAGTAAGTTAATTTGACTTGGGAGTTACTAAATTAAGTTAAGTGACTACGCAAATTTAGTTTATCATGGAGGTAAGTGAGGTATTGATCTCCTGCCAATGAATCGACAATTAATTTGAAACGAAACACTAACATGGTAGGATCTCCTATCAAAGTTCATTATTAGTGTATGGTAGTGCTGTCAGGAGGTATATTTCAGATCCAAGTCAGCTTGTGTTTAGTAATTTTTGGATACTACGACTTATTTCCGTGAAGGTGGAACATTCACAGGTTATTAAGAAACAAATCACGAGTTCTAAGCGTATACTTGGAGGTAAGAGAGGTATTGTTCTAGCTTTCTGTGGTCTGGTTGAGGAAACACTCCGGAATGATGAAAAAATTAAAATAATTTTTTCAATCAATAAAGAGCTTCAAAATTCGGTAAATCAATTTCAAAAAATCAATACGTTTCAATGGATCAATTTACTAACTCCCAAGATAAGTCGAGTTTAGTTGGTTTGTTAACTAGACCAAATTATCAAATAGTAAGTGGTAAAAATATTTGTTCGTATTATCAACTTTATCATTTCGGAGCGTTTTCTCAACCAGCTCATAGAATGCTAGTTCAATTCCTCTTTTATCTTTAGGTGTATGCATATAACTCGTGATTTAGGACTTAATAAAATGTGAATATTCCATCTTCATGGAATTTGGTTGCAGTATCTTAAAATTACTAAACATCCGTTCGCCATGGTTTTGAAATTTACTTTCTGGTAGTAATACTTAACAGTGTCGGGATCTTTAAAAGTTTGTGTTGGCTAATGAATGTTACATTGATTAACATACTTATTTTTTGTGCATAGGCAGATCACTTAAGGATTATGTAATGGTACAAGGATTATGTAACATTCTGATACATTTCATACAAAATTTCCATGTATGCTCTAGAGAAGCATTATGTTATGTAGGGGACAAAGACAATTAGTTTTAAGCTCTTCCCCCATCATTATTAATAGTTGAGATTGCAAGTTGACATGTTAGGCTATCAACGATCAAGTTGAAACTGAACCGTATTTGCAATCTCGGTTATTAATATTGTTGAGGCTATAGGAACATGAATTGATGTGGGAAACTTAACAGAGATCCGGTCAACCTGAATTAGTGTTATAGAAGAAATAATTATACAATACATGGGGAGTTTGAGATCCGGTCTTACATTTGTTCGGACAATTATGTTTCTTCTTATCTGAATATGTCTGTAGTTCAAAAGGCTCTTCAAGTTTGTCGCATTGCTCAAAACTCTACAGACATGCCTATTACTTACAAAAATTTCGTCTATTTTGTTAATTTACCATTGTTATATGTCTTAACAAATTTTGATTGCTTATAGTACCTATTACTTACGAACTCTACAGGCGTGCTCTTGGATTTTCTACGAGACAAACTGATACGGTATGATTTCTTATTTCTTCATGTTAGCACATTTTATCTTAAAACTAATCCCAAGTCACCGCTGTTTAAACTGGGTTTGCGTTCTGTTATATTATGCAGATTAGCAAAGACAAGAATATCTACGAGAGCATGATTGGATGTGCATGTTAGGCCATCAATGTAAATAATAGGAGGTAGGAAAACAGGTAAACCTTAGATACATCTAGGGTAATTCAAATCCCATATACATATACATACATGCGTATGTGTGTGTAATATATGTGTGTATGTATGCATATGTTTCATCTAAGATTGTAGATCATGGAGAGAAATAACATGGCTATTTACGTGTACAGATGACATGCTGAAATTGATCAAGAAACATGGTTGAGTGATGCTGAAGGGTTATGTCTATATATATCTGCTCAGATTAGAAAAATGGATCTTGAGGCAAGAAGTTTGAAACCAAGTGTTAAAGCTGTATTGGTGACAAAGCTGAGAGAGTATAAGTCCGATTTACATAATCTGAAAGCTGAAGTTAAGAAAATTTCTTCAAGTAATTTGGATAAAGCTACTCGAAAAGAACTTTTAGAGGCAGGATTGGCGGATACTTTAGTGATACTGATTTGGAACTTTTTAGTTATGTTATGCATTTTACATTGAAGTGTTTATTTGCAATCCTGTTCTGCTTAATGTTAAACTTCAAAACAATATTCATCGTGTTGTTGTAGTCGTTGTTTATGTGAATTGTGTCTCCCCCCACCACGCACCCACACAAACCCCACAAAAAGAACATAAGGAATGAGAAATTGGAAGAATTGAAAGTCAGTGCTATTTTTCCACCCATTGTTCTACACATAGATTAATGATTGTTTCCTACAACCTAAGTAAAATGTTTATCCTTTTGTAAGTAGAGCAGTATTTATTTCTTATTCCTAAATTGCAGTTGTAAACTTCTATACATCACATATATATAGGAAACATGGCTGAGTTCACCATTTAAATGGAAGTAAGTTATCACATAAACATTTGGTAGTCTAATTTTGTTGTATACAGTTTGACAAATAGGTCTTTTCACTGCTGTATACAGTTATCACATAAACATTTCAATGGTTGAGTTCACCATTTCAATGGAACTGCCCGTGGAAGTACTTTCGGGTCTATTGCATGTGGAAGTACTTTCAATGGCCGAGTTTACATTAATTTGTTGTATACTACTTTACTATTTACACGAATGGAACACATAAAAGCTGGGTTCAGCTGAGACTAGTATTTCGTATCGTCACTTGTATTCAGCTGCTGATAAAGCTACACATTAGTTTTCTGTATTTACACGAAGGTAACAAACATGTGAACTTGCATTACCTGGTATATCCAGTCATGTTTTGTGATGACTCATAATCTGCTAGCTTGTTAACATAGCTTGTTAACATTTGTGTACCTTGTTGTGAAATCAGGGAGGAGTTGTCTGACTATATATTGCATCACTTTAAAGAGCAAAGTGGTTGTTGTATTAGATGTGTGAATTACGGGTATAACATTTTCTTTGTATAAATTGTGTAAATTTGTATATCATAGTGGTTATTGTATGTGAGTTTTTGTTCAGTTATACAGAAAACTATGGTATTGAATCGGTTATCCATATTTTACTTGATTATATGGTTAATTATTTTTCAGATTATTTCATTATATTTTACTTGATTATATGATTATGGATTGATATTGTAGAAACGAAATAGACTGCTAACAGGAAATAATTGCAGGGAAAAATGAGGAAATTAATTAATAATTTTTAGTTGCGTTTTAAAAACGCTACAGAAATATATTTAGTGGCATTGAATAAATGCAACCGTAAACCAAGGGTAAAATTGGAAATTTTATTAGTAACATTATAAGCTTTTTAATGGCGTTTATTTAGTGCAATGAAAATTATTTTGGTGGCATTTAATAAACGTTACAACAAAAGAAATTATAGTGGCGTTAAAAATAGTGCAACCAATTTGCAATGATTTTTAGTGGTATGTATTCTCGTAACAATTATCGAAACGCCACCAAAAATGATTGGTAGCGGTTTTTGAGCGCTATAAGAAAAATCATATTTCTTATAGTATATGATTGGCATTCACGTGGAGAAAGCTCGTTCTGTGTTATACGGCGTGGTCCTGTGACTTACCGTATTATAAATTAAAAGATTAATAATTGTTTTAGTTCTCACACCAGTCCCATGTGAAGCGACCCGAACTTCTCGGCCGGCTTAAACCAAACAAGAAGGCGGACTGCTTTGAGAACAACACTCATCAGAACGCAAACAGAAGAACATTTCATTGTTGTTACAACAATTTACATCAGAGTACAAGAATATAATAGAGTATGAATAAATAATATACATTTGAAAACTATCATAGATTCAAATTACAAAGCAATGAAAAAATAATACATAACACAACTGAAAGAAATACACGGATACAGAGCTTTCTGAATATAGCTCCAACTTTAAACCTGGATCCTATAAATATAAATCTGCAAAACCAAAACTACTAGCTTCCCGTGTGGACAATAGGGGCACCAAGAGTTTAGGTTAAAACAATAAACTCCAGGTCAGTCATGTGACTGGTGTGAGAACTAAAACAGTTATTAGCTTGATTTTAAAGTTAGATAAATCAAGGGACCACGCCGTATAACACGGAATGGGTTTAATCCCAAGAATACCAGTGCATAAAACAGTTTATAGAAAACGCAATGCTTTTTGAAAAATGAAGCTATTATAAGACCCAGGTCCCATCACATAATGCAACGCAAGCCGGAGGCTATAGTTTTCCCTTATAATAGCCAAACATGCTTGGTACGTTTAAAACAAATCATTTTGATATTACTATTAGTGTATGGTGTCAAAATCAACTTCAAATATACATGTATCAATCATAGACGACATAGTATCCTATGATATTATGTCGCCATACTAGTTCTGCAATTAAAACCGAAAAGTCACGTATTGGAAATTAGATTACCATCATGAACCAAGGCAAGGGATCGTCCTTACTGAATTGAGACAATCTAGCACCATGTCTCATGACCCAGACTCAGGTGAGCCCTTGGAGCCTGAAACACCCCACCTCCGTTAGGGTCACTCTCAAAGGGAATGCCCTAATTTTGGTGGAGGTTTATAAGTACAAGTCACAGATATACAAGACAGATATAAGAACACATATTTGTAAACAGCGGAAGAACAACAAACTTTATTTCATAAAGTCAAATACGTGTTACAACAACATCCTTTCCCAAAAACATAACATAACACTTTCATAATCTGTCTTGAGTACATTATTTAAAGAAGCATAAATAAAACATAGATAAACTGCAAAAGCCCCATAGTGGATTGTCCAAAGCCATAGTTCAAAACAGGAAAGTCCAAGCAATACATTTCCCTTCTTCAAGCTGGATGTTGAGGTTGGTCAAGCTGATGTGTTCCCTCCCTGAGGACCTGGGGGGGGGGGGGGAACGGAAGAAAGAAGACGAAAGAAAAGTAGAGTCAGACATAAAGCCTGAGTAAGTCTAGTACTATTTTGTCTATGAATAAAGAACTGGGTATGATAAGTATAAACAAGAAGTGGGCAAGCACTATAAACTTGGTTAAGTTGTCTAGGGTCGAATATACTATCGTACCCCATGTTGATCTCTGAACCCATATAAACTAGTTTCCAATTTGCACCCCAAAATCAGGGTAATGTGATCCATTCTATGATGATCGGCTCCTACTCGCATAGTTACATGTGTCTTACGGCCCCCGATGTTGTAGTTACATATGCTGGTCCCACCATGGGGTGTATCAAGTCCCATAGTGGCGGCCCGACACAACCTTAGAATGCACAGGTATGCTACTGGTGTCCAGTGCCTTATTTTTCTGCACCGAAGTGTGTGCACGCCCGCACTCCGTTAGAACCTACACTGCTACACCACCGCCGTCGCTTTGACCTCTTACAATCAGCCCAGTAATCGTGCCCCACCCTGCCTAGTTTCAGGGTATCCTGATACACCTTTTAGGGTTACTGCTGAAAAGGGTCCCCCGTTACTAGGTTTTCTATCTCTAGCCAACATGCTAAGTTGGTTAAGTGTTTCCTAACCTAACCCCCACCAGTCCGTTTTGTTTAGCATGTTCCATTTTGATTAAGTCTTTAGTTCCCTTAATCCTATCAATCCTGACTCAGCCTTAATTGTCTTATTAAGGCCCTGACCTCTCACATTAGACAGGTATTGTTGTGGCTGCCTGTTGCCGGTTGGTTCCGGGCAGTCTTACGCCACAACTCAGTCTAACCTCGGGTCCTTGCTGGGCTCCATGTTTAACCTCCCACATTGGATAGGTATTGTTGTGACTACTGGACAGCCGGGCGGTTCCGGGCAGGTTTACATCACAACTCAATCCAACCTCGGGTTAAACATATCGTATTTTCTACATTTACATATTTTGTCATTCCTCTTTATTTCTTATATGTAAATATTTGCGGCCCATTATTAAGTTAATGGTGTAAAGGTTACACCAATCATGGGCCCAACCCATACTTGAACTTGGGCCCTTCTATTTTATATTTTCATTCATTAGTAATTTTAACCCAACGTTATTTTCCCCCGTTTAACACGTCCGTTTATATATATTTTGGGCTTAGCCTTTTAAAGCCCAAATTAGCCATGCGAAAAGGGGAGGCTTAAAGCGTAATTACATACACAAAGAGGGGAATGTGAGCGCATGAACTTGCAATACGACGTTGGAAATACAAAATAGAAACTGGTGTACTTGCATAGTGGTAACATAGGTGACATGAATCAAAGCATGTGAACTTGTAATTGAGATATCATTATTGTCACATGAACCTATATTTTTATTTAGGCATAATGTCA
This sequence comes from Allium sativum, assembly GCA_030737875.1. Lineage (NCBI taxonomy): Eukaryota > Viridiplantae > Streptophyta > Magnoliopsida > Asparagales > Amaryllidaceae > Allium > Allium sativum. The sequence goes on along the minus strand of CM060911.1, from coordinate 105,083,132 downwards.
AACATAAGCATGGCATAAATATTTCTAGCATAAGCATGGCATAATGTCAAACATAAGCATGGCATAATATCAAACATAAGCATGGCATAAGTATAGTTAAACTTGTTCACATAACCATGGCATAAATATTTCTAACATGAAATCATGATTCTTACTTTAGCCATGTAAACTTACAAAAAGGGACCTTTTGAACCTAACCTAGCCATGTACCACATATGTCATCATATAATTCTTGTAAACAAGGTAGACCTAATCATGGTTTTCAATTATGCCAAATATCATTCATAGCCTAGCCATGTTCATAAATTTGCAAATAGGTTTTCTAGTAAAAAAGCATGGCTTAATACATGATGCCAAATTCTCAACATAATTTCCTATGGATTATAATAACCAAACTTGTTCTAATTACTTACAAAATGATTTATGCACAAAAATATACATCATGATGGCATAGAAGCAAAACCCCAAACTTGCATGAATTTAAATCAACTACATACATGTAGTTTCAACATGGATTACATAATTTGCGAAATATTCCAAACGTATACTTGCATAGAACTACCGCATGTAGTTCTTTATAACATGAATAACATAATTCAAGAATACCCAAACGTATATAATATTTCAAATTGATAAGAACGCACAAATATGAATAACTCTATTGCCACAATTCAAGCATACAAACCAACACAACTGTTTATTCATACCAAAGTAATACTCTACTTACAATGGTGTGATGAATTCTCTAATTTAGGGATTGAAGACGCAAATTCCTTTGAATTGATTTGTTTAGGTTGCTTTAAGCTTTAAAATCTTCCTCCTAATCCTCTCTCTAGTTGGCGGCTACTCTTAGTCGTTCCTCAGCAACATGGCGGCTATGTTCTTAATTTTGAATGAATAGATTAGGGTTTAGTCTAGGGTTGTTTTGTGAAGACCCGTAACTTCCCCGTAAAGGAAAGCGTCGGATAGTTCGAGAACAAGCCACAACAGAACGCATACAGAAGAACATTTCATTGTATATTACAACAATGCATCAGATTACAAGAATATACAGAGTATAAAAGAATATTACACAGAAATATCAGAGATTTAAATTACATTTAAATACATCGCAGCGGAAAATAATACAATACACAACTAGAAGAGATATACGGATACAAAGCTTTCCGGATATCATTCCAGCTGTAAACCAGGATCCTGTGAATATAAATCTGCAAAACCAAAACTACTAGCTGCCCGTGTCGAAAATAAGGGCACCCAGAGTTTAGGTTAAAACAATAAACTCCAGGTCAGTCATGTGACTGGTGTGAGAACTAAAACAGTTATTAATCTTTATTTTAAATCATTAGGTAAATCAAGGGACCACGCCGTATAACACGGAACGGGTTTCCTCCCAAGAATACCAGTGCATAAAACAAACAGCGCAATGCTAAATAAAGAAAAATGAAGCTGTTATAAGACCCAGGTCCCATCACACAATGCAACGCAGCCGAGGATAGGGTTTTCCCTTATAACAGCCAAAGAATGCTTGATACGTTTAAAACAAATCATTTGATACTATTATAAGTGTATAGTGTATAAAACAACTTCAAATCATAAGTATCAATCATAGGCGGCATGAGCGCCCCATCCCACTATGTCGCCATATATAGGATTACAACTAAAACCGCAAATGTCACGTATTTGGAAATTGGATTTCCATCTATGAACCGAGGCAAAAGATAGTCCTCAACCGATTCGAGACTGCCTAGCCCGAGTCTCAGGATCAGAGCTCGAGTGACCCTTGGATCCTCAGGGCCGGTCCACACGGAGTGGATTAAAATGCCTGAACATGCGTTTCTCCGCCCTATGGGGCGTAAACGAGCCAACTAAATGACTCCATCGGTTCGAGAACGACCGATCAATCCGAGGCGCCTCGCAACAGCAACAACCACATAAGTCAAACTCGTCAGGGCGTGTAAAACCACTGACGCCACTTCTAGCTAGGAAGAAACGCATGCCCTCCCTGACGTCCTCTCCCGTTTTTGGTTCATACCGGGTGTGAAACACGCGAGGTAAACGTTACACAAAGCTACGCCACAAAGGCCGTGCTTTGATCATCACCACAAGACTTTGCTTTTCAACAGAAGCCTTGATCATTTGCCACTTAGGCATGCCACATAGGCAATTCACTCCATGCGTTTGATATCCATCAATATATATAACCCCTGAGCTCGTACGTCTCAGAGAAGGGCGTTAAGCAAGAGAATAAATTCTCCGCCGCCAAACAGATATATATTTAATAGAGATCAATCACACGGACTAAAATCCAATGTCAGACACACAGTCCATTTACAAGTCCGTTCTGGGTCTGAACGAAACTGGAGGCACCTAGTACCCCGCATATCCATCGATCTCCAAGTACGTCTGGACGATCACCAACTGTTTCCATCTTCTTGGGTGTACAGCCCAATCAAGATCATCAGTTATCACCCAAACGACGTGAAGACCTCCGGTCTTCGACCATCGTCTTCATCTTCGACTTATCGTCGTATCAGTTATTCAGAATGGGATAAACCCGGTCTTTCCGAATAACTCGCGTATATATTATAAAAGTGTTACACAAACATAACATACGCCTCATTCCAATTCATTAGTCACTAACCGTAAATTAATCAAGAGAATAATTCCCCAAATATTAACCCCGAAGGCCGAAACCAACATCAGATCAATATCCAGAAAACCATTCTGCTTGGCCAACCGACAGTTAGTTTCTAAATTTCACATCCATAGGGAAAGATTCCCATTAATTTTATCAAAGATAAATTCCTTGAATTTATTCTTTAGTCCATTTTTGAATATCAATTCAAACTAGTCGGGATTAGCGAACCTTACCGAAGTAATCATTTGTTTTAATTTCCCAATCCCAACCTATTCATCCCATGAAGTAAAACTGGTAATACTTCATATCTAACACCACAGTGCTATCGGTAAATTCAATTACCATTTCACGTTCAAATCTAATTAAAGATTTAACTATCGCCTGGAGCAAAACTGGTGATACTCCATTTTCGATCTTTTCAATCTAATTAAAGATTCATTAAAACTCCACTTAGTTTTAATCGTTAACTGGGTTAAAGAATCAGTGTCATTTTAAACACGGTTCACGATAAACCCAAAATCACATTCCGTTAATTATCGGGTTAAAGAACAAGTGTTATTTAAAACACTGTTCACGATAAACCCAAAAATCAATATCCATTCAATTCCAATTAAATATTATTTAATTGGTACACTTCATTAAATCTAAATAAAAAGATTTAATCTTTTCTCAACTGGGTTCAAGAACAGTGTTAGTGAAGACACCATTCACGACAAACCCAAATCACATTCATTAATTATCGGGTTAAAGAACAAGTGTTATTTAAAACACTGTTCACGATAAACCCAAATCACATTTGATATTCAATATAAGGCTCTGAATAGAAAATATATCGGCCTATATTCAATATCAAATTCTACGATTAACAAATGTCGTATTGGAAATAACGATATAAATATATATCTTTCAAATTTCCGTAACAACATCCGTATAATCACAAATTCCAACATCGAAATATTCCGAAGACAATTTCGATTCAAATCCACTCCAATGCAATCATTGGAAATTTTGGTTATTTTCAAAACCCTTTTCAAATTCAATTTATTTATTTAAAAATAAATAGAATTATAATTCTAGTTCAAAACTAGTTCATTTCGATAAAAATCTATTTTTATCTTTTCAAATAGGGAGTTTTTCATCCCAATTCTTTCTAAATCATTTCTTATGATTTTACACAAATTATTACTATTTTTAATAATTTTATCAAGGCCCGTACAGTCGATTTCCAACAATGGCCATCGAACTGCACTTACAGCGACCTTTTTCGAATTTGATTTGGACGTATCTCCAAATCCAACCGTTAGATTTCAAATTTCTAATATTCGTTAGAAAGCTCTTTTCGATACGAACCCAACGGTTCCGGTTTTAGGAGAATCCGACGGTCGGATCTCCCGTAATGTCCGTTTGAAATAAATGGTCGAAATTCGCGAACTGCCGCGGCGCGGCGCGTTCTATTCAGGCCATTATATTATATATATAATATATATAATATATATTTCGTCGATTTCTATTTAAAACGAATTATATAAATAGTTTTAAAATCGTTTCAAAAGCTATTTCAACTTCCATTTCAATTCAAAGCAAAATTGAATTCTTCTTTATAAATTCGTTTCAAAATTCATTTCTATTCAATTCAAATTTCAATTCAATTTAAATTCATTTCAATTTGTTTTCAATTCAATTCGAATTCGTTTTCAATTCAATTCATTTCGAAATCGTTTTCAATTCAATTCATTTCGAAATCGTTTTCAATTCAATTCATTTCGAAATCGTTTTCAATTCAATTCATTTCGAAATCGTTTTCAATTCAATTCATTTCGAAATCGTTTTCAATTCAATTCATTTCGAAATCGTTTAAAATCGATATAAATATCGTTCACGTCAAAATGGCGTCAATCTAATCAACACGGCTTCATAAATTTCTATTTTCAAATATTTCTTTTTCAAAATAGTTGTTATTATCAAAATATTTCGTTCAACACATGACCAATCTCAATGAATGAGTACTGTCAACACATGAACTTTTATTTTATAATATTCTTTATTTTTCAAATTGGAATGAGGCCCAATCAATTACCATATAAAGTTAATTATATGGATTTTCATACAACACATGTATATAATGACATTGAAAATAATCAACCATCAACCAAAATGCACTACACTGTATAAGCATCAAATATAGATATTCAACGCTTATAACAGCCTGTCAATCAATCGATCGACATATTTAATCAATCAGGATGAGTGAACTTCAAATTTCATCCCAACACCCGTGTGGGGTTTCAAACAATCAACCGCATATTTTATTTGTGCAGTTGGGCGATGTGTGAAATTTATCGACCCAATCAATATCAGTCAAATCAGTGTATATACAAACAAATCGGCCGATTTGTTTATAACTAGTCATTTATTCACATTCACGTTAAAAATTATATTTTTAACGATAAAACATTTTATTTCAACCTATGAATTTCTATTCAATTCATTTATTCAATAAAATGATATTTTTATTTTTCTAACATATTTTAGAAAATCTCGGCGGCATAACGGCACGATACTAGAAACGGGACAAGGCCTAGCCTTATCCCCGGTCTAGTGAAGGCCCACGCCATTCACACATCAATCATATCAATTTCATTTCACCAAACTATTCAAATCAACCCAAACAATCTAACTAACAACACAGCCAAACAAACAAGTCCATGGTCTGTGGACGATTGTGTCGGGTGCTACTAAGCACCGTCTGCATCCTAGTATATATATATAACTAGAAAAATAAATTGAAAGGTGAGAAATTCTCACATATAGCTATCCTAGCTCCACGGCACTTCCAATGCAGGAAATCTTCACCGCTATCGCATCTTCGTCATCTTCGTTGTCCGCTTTCACTACATATGTAAAAATCGAATTTTTACTTCGCTATTCAATATTTAAAAATCATATTTTTATTTCGAAGGTCAATATATAAAAATCAAATTTTTAGTTCAAAGTTCAATATATAAAAATCGAATTTTTACTTCAAAGTTCAATATATAAAAATCATATTTTTAGTTCAAAGTTCAATATATAAAAATCATATTTTTAGTTCAAAGTTCAATATATAAAAATCGAATTTTTAGTTCAAAGTTCAATATATAAAAATCGAATTTTTACTTCAAAGTTCAATATATAAAAATCATATTTTGGTATTGATAAAAATCATATCTTTTTATTGATAAAAATCATATCTTCCATTTAAAAGTATTTCATAATAAAAATAACATTTTTATGCAATCTTATATATATATATATATATATATTAAACTGATTTTTATCATTCATTTATTTTTTTCCCCTAATTACTTTAAATAAATAAAGTAATCAACTAAACTAAATAAAATTAAACTTACAGTCGGATTAGGGTCGGCGGGTGGAGGCGCAGAGGGGTCTGGTGGAGGCAGGATGTTAGCGCCGCTGGTCTCGGCGTCGGAGGTGGCATGGAAGCATCGGGCTAGGGTTTGCTGAAGGGGATCGGGTTTGGGGCTACCGTTGCTCGAGTGGAGAGAGGCGATGGGAGGAGAGGCCTCTCGCCGGAGGTGGCGTTGATCGGGGGAGGAAGGGCGATGTTGGGGGGGGCATCGACGAACGGGGGTGAGGGGCGGCGTGATTTTCTCTTTCCCCTTTTTTTTTCCTCTTCTGTTTGTATCGAATGAACGGGGGGGGGGGGCAGTACGAAGGAAAAGGGAGGGAGAGGGAAATTAATTTTTTTTTTTTTTAATTATTATTTAAATTTGCAAAAGGGTTGACTTTTACATACGACCTCGAAACGAGGCCCACCTCCTGTCGTCCATAGCGTTTTACCCCCATTCCGAACACAATGGGATATGCCTCGCAAGCTGATTCGATAGTTTGAATCAGTTTTCGTTGAATTTACATTTAAATCGCTATATTGAATTTTAAACGCACATTTCAAATTACCGGGGTCACATACTAACTAGAAAAATTCCAGAAAAATATTTTCTAGCTTCGTATTGACGATACGGTCCTAACAAAACTAGTTTCGTCGAATTCTGAGACCGTTTGAAAAATGGCCAATTTCCAGTCGATTTAAAATCAACTGAAACCGGTCAAACGCGTTTTCCTTTGCCACGCTCACATATTGATTCGAAAAATTATGAAATTTGAAACCTAGCAATAACTTGACACTGCGGATCCAACAAAACTGGTTTCGTCGAAATCCGAGGTCGTTTGCAAAATGTCCATTTTTAAGGGCCTGAATTCCATAGCGACTATTCAGAATTTTCAACTGGACATATCTTTTGATTCCCGATATGAAATCTTGATTTTTCGGATTCGTTGGAAAGATATTCACAACTAGATCCCATTATTTTTGGTTTCACTAAAATCCGGATTGTTTTGCACCCGGTATGTTCAATTGAAGTTTGAAATCGAATTATCGAACTACCGCGCCATTTTCAATTCTATTTATAATTATATATAAATATTTATATTCTAATGACGGCGCGTATAATATATACGTTCGAATTATATTCAAAATAAATTTCTCGTCGATATTATTTAAAATAATTCATTTTAAATAATCAAAATTCGCTAAAATTGCCAAAATAAAAATTTCAAACTGGCTCGCATTTTACGGGTTGTTACAATCTCCCCCACTTAAAACTTTTCGTCCCCGAAAAGGAACAAAGTCGAAAGTGGTTTGATTAATCAGCCCTACGTTCGATCTGGTTTCCATTCTCCAACTTTTCAGTTTCTGAGAATTTTCAAAATTTCAAAAATTTGGCTAACACCCTGAATTTTCGAAAAATTTCGCCATAACCTCCCCTGCAATGGGAGCATCGGGGAATTTCAAATAGCTTCCCCGGTCCTTCAGATCTCAAAAAGAAAAAGAAAAAGCCAAGCGGTTAGCCAATAGGCTCACAAAATCATCATCACCCAAACAAAACAGGAAATTATGTAGTAAACATGTACCTATTTGTCGGGCAAACAAATTTTATTCTCTGCTCTAGCCTCCTTGCTATGACCTGTTCAATGATATATATGTATATGCAAGCAAATGCAACCAATTTTCAATATAATTCAATATTTGGTTCTGTTAGGCTAAATGGCTAAAAATTAGCAAACAAATAAACAAACAACACAAACATCAATCAATTAGTTGATTAGCTTTTCAAATTCATAATTTTAATACATATACAAAAATCATGTTTTTAATGCCAATTCACAACAATAGGCCCTATCTAAATTTTGGTTCTCACACCAGTCTAATGGAAATATATAGATATCACACCTTCGTCACACGAATATAAATTCTGACGATGAGTACTCAACCATCAGAATCATCTTCGGGCCACTAGAGTATGATTCTATATCTATCCAGTATATTAAAACTTTAAATACACGTTTGCAAGGCGTATATGCAAAATCTTTATATACTGGACTGTCCAAAGTCAATATAAATAAATAATCAAATACGAATAATTGATTTAAATTTTCAAAACAAAATTTGTTTTCACTTTAAAAATATACTCTTCACACTCGTTCTAGGATACTACTGATCCCATCTCTAACGAGTCATTCTAATTGGATATTACTAATCCAATATCTGATGAATTCTTTCGTATGTTTCTAATGTGTCTTGTTCTCTGCTTTGTAAACCAAAGCTCTGATACCAACTGTGAAGACCCGTAACTTCCCCGTAAAGGAAAGCGTCGGATAGTTCGAGAACAAGCCACAACAGAACGCATACAGAAGAACATTTCATTGTATATTACAACAATGCATCAGATTACAAGAATATACAGAGTATAAAAGAATATTGCACAGAAATATCAGAGATTTAAATTACATTTAAATACATCGCAGCGGAAAATAATACAATACACAACTAGAAGAGATATACGGATACAAAGCTTTCCGGATATCATTCCAGCTGTAAACCAGGATCCTGTGAATATAAATCTGCAAAACCAAAACTACTAGCTGCCCGTGTCGAAAATAAGGGCACCCAGAGTTTAGGTTAAAACAATAAACTCCAGGTCAGTCATGTGACTGGTGTGAGAACTAAAACAGTTATTAATCTTTATTTTAAATCATTAGGTAAATCAAGGGACCACGCCGTATAACACGGAACGGGTTTCCTCCCAAGAATACCAGTGCATAAAACAAACAGCGCAATGCTAAATAAAGAAAAATGAAGCTGTTATAAGACCCAGGTCCCATCACACAATGCAACGCAGCCGAGGATAGGGTTTTCCCTTATAACAGCCAAAGAATGCTTGATACGTTTAAAACAAATCATTTGATACTATTATAAGTGTATAGTGTATAAAACAACTTCAAATCATAAGTATCAATCATAGGCGGCATGAGCGCCCCATCCCACTATGTCGCCATATATAGGATTACAACTAAAACCGCAAATGTCACGTATTTGGAAATTGGATTTCCATCTATGAACCGAGGCAAAAGATAGTCCTCAACCGATTCGAGACTGCCTAGCCCGAGTCTCAGGATCAGAGCTCGAGTGACCCTTGGATCCTCAGGGCCGGTCCACACGGAGTGGATTAAAATGCCTGAACATGCGTTTCTCCGCCCTATGGGGCGTAAACGAGCCAACTAAATGACTCCATCGGTTCGAGAACGACCGATCAATCCGAGGCGCCTCGCAACAGCAACAACCACATAAGTCAAACTCGTCAGGGCGTGTAAAACCACTGACGCCACTTCTAGCTAGGAAGAAACGCATGCCCTCCCTGACGTCCTCTCCCGTTTTTGGTTCATACCGGGTGTGAAACACGCGAGGTAAACGTTACACAAAGCTACGCCACAAAGGCCGTGCTTTGATCATCACCACAAGACTTTGCTTTTCAACAGAAGCCTTGATCATTTGCCACTTAGGCATGCCACATAGGCAATTCACTCCATGCGTTTGATATCCATCAATATATATAACCCCTGAGCTCGTACGTCTCAGAGAAGGGCGTTAAGCAAGAGAATAAATTCTCCGCCGCCAAACAGATATATATTTAATAGAGATCAATCACACGGACTAAAATCCAATGTCAGACACACAGTCCATTTACAAGTCCGTTCTGGGTCTGAACGAAACCGGAGGCACCTAGTACCCCGCATATCCATCGATCTCCAAGTACGTCTTGATGATCACCAACTGTTTCCATCTTCTTGGGTGTACAGCCCAATCAAGATCATCAGTTATCACCCAAACGACGTGAAGACCTCCGGTCTTCGACCATCGTCTTCATCTTCGACTTATCGTTGTATCAGTTATTCAGAATGGGATAAACCCGGTCTTTCCGAATAACTCGCGTATATATTATAAAAGTGTTACACAAACACAACATACGCCTCATTCCAATTCATTAGTCACTAACCGTAAATTAATCAAGAGAATAATTCCCCAAATATTAACCCCGAAGGCCGAAACCAACATCAGATCAATATCCAGAAAACCATTCTGCTTGGCCAACCGACAGTTAGTTTCTAAATTTCACATCCATAGGGAAAGATTCCCATTAATTTTATCAAAGATAAATTCCTTGAATTTATTCTTTAGTCCATTTTTGAATATCAATTCAAACTAGTCGGGATTAGCGAACCTTACCGAAGTAATCATTTGTTTTAATTTCCCAATCCCAACCTATTCATCCCATGAAGTAAAACTGGTAATACTTCATATCTAACACCACAGTGTTATCGGTAAATTCAATTACCATTTCACGTTCAAATCTAATTAAAGATTTAACTATCGCCTGGAGCAAAACTGGTGATACTCCATTTTCGATCTTTTCAATCTAATTAAAGATTCATTAAAACTCCACTTAGTTTTAATCGTTAACTGGGTTAAAGAATCAGTGTCATTTAAAACACGGTTCACGATAAACCCAAAATCACATTCCATTAATTATCGGGTTAAAGAACAAGTGTTATTTAAAACACTGTTCACGATAAACCCAAAAATCAATATCCATTCAATTCCAATTAAATATTATTTAATTGGTACACTTCATTAAATCTAAATAAAAAGATTTAATCTTTTCTCAACTGGGTTCAAGAACAGTGTTAGTGAAGACACCATTCACGACAAACCCAAATCACATTCATTAATTATCGGGTTAAAGAACAAGTGTTATTTAAAACACTGTTCACGATAAACCCAAATCACATTTGATATTCAATATAAGGCTCTGAATAGAAAATATATCGGCCTATATTCAATATCAAATTCTACGATTAACAAATGTCGTATTGGAAATAACGATATAAATATATATCTTTCAAATTTCCGTAACAACATCCGTATAATCACAAATTCCAACATCGAAATATTCCGAAGACAATTTCGATTCAAATCCACTCCAATGCAATCATTGGAAATTTTGGTTATTTTCAAAACCCTTTTCAAATTCAATTTATTTATTTAAAAATAAATAGAATTATAATTCTAGTTCAAAACTAGTTCATTTCGATAAAAATCTATTTTTATCTTTTCAAATAGGGAGTTTTTCATCCCAATTCTTTCTAAATCATTTCTTATGATTTTACACAAATTATTACTATTTTTAATATTTTTATCAAGGCCCGTACAGTCGATTTCCAACAATGGCCATCGAACTGCACTTACAGCGACCTTTTTCGAATTTGATTTGGACGTATCTCCAAATCCAACCGTTAGATTTCAAATTTCTAATATTCGTTAGAAAGCTCTTTTCGATACGAACCCAACGGTTCCGGTTTTAGGAGAATCCGACGGTCGGATCTCCCGTAATGTCCGTTTGAAATAAATGGTCGAAATTCGCGAACTGCCGCGGCGCGGCGCGTTCTATTCAGGCCATTATATTATATATATAATATATATATAATATATTTCGTCGATTTCTATTTAAAACGAATTATATAAATAGTTTTAAAATCGTTTCAAAAGCTATTTCAACTTCCATTTCAATTCAAAGCAAAATTGAATTCTTCTTTATAAATTCGTTTCAAAATTCATTTCTATTCAATTCAAATTTCAATTCAATTTAAATTCATTTCAATTTGTTTTCAATTCAATTCGAATTCGTTTTCAATTCAATTCATTTCGAAATCGTTTTCAATTCAATTCATTTCGAAATCGTTTTCAATTCAATTCATTTCGAAATCGTTTTCAATTCAATTCATTTCGAAATCGTTTTCAATTCAATTCATTTCGAAATCGTTTTCAATTCAATTCATTTCGAAATCGTTTAAAATCGATATAAATATCGTTCACGTCAAAATGGCGTCAATCTAATCAACACGGCTTCATAAATTTCTATTTTCAAATATTTCTTTTTCAAAATAGTTGTTATTATCAAAATATTTCGTTCAACACATGACCAATCTCAATGAATGAGTACTGTCAACACATGAACTTTTATTTTATAATATTCTTTATTTTTCAAATTGGAATGAGGCCCAATCAATTACCATATAAAGTTAATTATATGGATTTTCATACAACACATGTATATAATGACATTGAAAATAATCAACCATCAACCAAAATGCACTACACTGTATAAGCATCAAATATAGATATTCAACGCTTATAACAGCCTGTCAATCAATCGATCGACATAGTTAATCAATCAGGATGAGTGAACTTCAAATTTCATCCCAACACCCGTGTGGGGTTTCAAACAATCAACCGCATATTTTATTTGTGCAGTTGGGCGATGTGTGAAATTTATCGACCCAATCAATATCAGTCAAATCAGTGTATATACAAACAAATCGGCCGATTTGTTTATAACTAGTCATTTATTCACATTCACGTTAAAAATTATATTTTTAACGATAAAACATTTTATTTCAACCTATGAATTTCTATTCAATTCATTTATTCAATAAAATGATATTTTTATTTTTCTAACATATTTTAGAAAATCTCGGCGGCATAACGGCACGATACTAGAAACGGGACAAGGCCTAGCCTTATCCCCGGTCTAGTGAAGGCCCACGCCATTCACACATCAATCATATCAATTTCATTTCACCAAACTATTCAAATCAACCCAAACAATCTAACTAACAACACAGCCAAACAAACAAGTCCATGGTCTGTGGACGATTGTGTCGGGTGCTACTAAGCACCGTCTGCATCCTAGTATATATATATATAACTAGAAAAATAAATTGAAAGGTGAGAAATTCTCACATATAGCTATCCTAGCTCCACGGCACTTCCAATGCAGGAAATCTTCACCGCTATCGCATCTTCGTCATCTTCGTTGTCCGCTTTCACTACATATGTAAAAATCGAATTTTTACTTCGCTATTCAATATTTAAAAATCATATTTTTATTTCGAAGGTCAATATATAAAAATCAAATTTTTAGTTCAAAGTTCAATATATAAAAATCGAATTTTTACTTCAAAGTTCAATATATAAAAATCATATTTTTACTTCAAAGTTCAATATATAAAAATCATATTTTTAGTTCAAAGTTCAATATATAAAAATCATATTTTTAGTTCAAAGTTCAATATATAAAAATCGAATTTTTAGTTCAAAGTTCAATATATAAAAATCGAATTTTTACTTCAAAGTTCAATATATAAAAATCATATTTTGGTATTGATAAAAATCATATCTTCCATTTAAAAGTATTTCATAATAAAAATAACATTTTTATGCAATCTTATATATATATATATATATATATATATTAAACTGATTTTTATCATTCATTTATTTTTTTCCCCTAATTACTTTAAATAAATAAAGTAATCAACTAAACTAAATAAAATTAAACTTACAGTCGGATTAGGGTCGGCGGGTGGAGGCGCAGAGGGGTCTGGTGGAGGCAGGATGTTAGCGCCGCTGGTCTCGGCGTCGGAGGTGGCATGGAAGCGTCGGGCTAGGGTTTGCTGAAGGGGATCGGGTTTGGGGCTACCGTTGCTCGAGTGGAGAGAGGCGATGGGAGGAGAGGCCTCTCGCCGGAGGTGGCGTTGGTCGGGGGAGGAAGGGCGATGTTGGGGGGGGGGGGGGGGCATCGACGAACGGGGGTGAGGGGCGGCGCGATTTTCTCTTTCCCCTTTTTTTTTCCTCTTCTGTTTGTATCGAATGAACGGGGGGGGGGGGGGGGGGGGGGGGCAGTACGAAGGAAAAGGGAGGGAGAGGGAAATTAATTTTTTTTTATTATTATTATTATTTAAATTTGCAAAAGGGTTGACTTTTACATACGACCTCGAAACGAGGCCCACCTCCTGTCGTCCATAGCGTTTTACCCCCATTCCGAACACAATGGGATATGCCTCGCAAGCTGATTCGATAGTTTGAATCAGTTTTCGTTGAATTTACATTTAAATCGCTATATTGAATTTTAAACGCACATTTCAAATTACCGGGGTCACATACTAACTAGAAAAATTCCAGAAAAATATTTTCTAGCTTCGTATTGACGATACGGTCCTAACAAAACTAGTTTCGTCGAATTCTGAGACCGTTTGAAAAATGGCCAATTTCCAGTCGATTTAAAATCAACTGAAACCGGTCAAACGCGTTTTCCTTTGCCACGCTCACATATTGATTCGAAAAATTATGAAATTTGAAACCTAGCAATAACTTGACACTGCGGATCCAACAAAACTGGTTTCGTCGAAATCCGAGGTCGTTTGCAAAATGTCCATTTTTAAGGGCCTGAATTCCATAGCGACTATTCAGAATTTTCAACTGGACATATCTTTTGATTCCCGATATGAAATCTTGATTTTTCGGATTCGTTGGAAAGATATTCACAACTAGATCCCATTATTTTTGGTTTCACTAAAATACGGATTGTTTTGCACCCGGTATGTTCAATTGAAGTTTGAAATCGAATTATCGAACTACCGCGCCATTTTCAATTCCATTTATAATTATATATAAATATTTATATTCTAACGACGGCGCGTATAATATATACGTTCGAATTATATTCAAAATAAATTTCTCGTCGATATTATTTAAAATAATTCATTTTAAATAATCAAAATTCGCTAAAATTGCCAAAATAAAAATTTCAAACTGGCTCGCATTTTACGGATTGTTACATGTTTATATAGAGGTTAGGAACTGATTAGGACCCTTGATGTTGCTTGGATTGATCATAGCCATTCATTAGGAAGAGAGACCAATTAGAACCCGCCACCTAGCCCTAATGACAAAGCAGACCCCAGAAAATCGGCCAAACACAGACCTGGCCAGCCAGGTTGGCTGGGCTCGACCAGGTTGACACCCCTGTCGACAGGGCTGTCGACAGCCCTGTCGACATGGGTAGCCCAGGTCGACAGCCCAGTCGACCTGGGTGGCCTAGGCGGGTGTTTATCCGCCCTGGCCCATTGGGCCCGATTTTTAATTATTTTATTCTGTTTGAATTTAAATTTAATTCAAAAACTTCCAAAGGCCATATCTTCTTCATACGGACTCCGTTTTTCGAAAACTCGGACTCTATTTCGCGTATTTTTCCGAGACGAACGCAATGGCGTATCCCGTTTCCCTTAGTTCTTTGATTTCAGATTAATTATACTTTAATTTGTAAATTTCACAGTTATATAATTCGCGGGGTGTTACATTCTCCCCCACTTAAAAGGATTTCGTCCCCGAAATCTTCAAGTTAGGAGGAATGTATATCCTAACATCCAATCATCCATCTACTCATCCATCAAACACGAGCATCCATTGTCCTTAAAAGACTTCTAATGCTTCATGATCATATGCGAAGTGTGTGTGTACATGTACTTATCTAATGCAAAATCAGGCGGTCTACTGATTCAGTTGACCTCCTTAATGCGAATTATGTAGGTGCCATGAATCCATTATGTATGCAAATTTTCCTATTCTTGATTCTACATGAGTGCACAATCATTCAATACAAATGCAACATCCATATGACAACACATTAAAGTTCAACCATATACGAATGCAAACATATATGCATATGCAATATGAAGTGACTGAGCCGATCTAAAACCTAGATTGTGTGTGTATATGCAACCACGAGCAACCACTAGCAATCACTTGCAACCACTTGCAACCATCATCCATAACATGTTTCAACTACATGTTTCCATCCAAAAGGTTTCTACCTAAAAGATACGGTCGAGGAAATATACCTAAAAAGATAGATAAAAGCGCAACTTAAGGAAAAAGGAAAGATCAAGGATGTACCCTCGAATAGAAAAGGGTAGGCAGTGCGTATTCTAGCTTCAGTTTCCCAAGTCGCGTCTCCCTCGGCGTCGCTCCACTGAACTTTAACGAGCTTGACTTCGCGGTTGCGTAGCTTCTTCACTTCCGTTCCTAAGATGCGGGTTGGAACCTTTCTTATGGTTGCTTCGCGTTCCACTTCGGCCTCTTCGAGGATATTTGGCTCTACCACCTCGGCTGACTCATATAGATATTTTCGGAGATGTGAAACGTGAAAAACGTTGTGAACTCCGTCCAATTTTTCGGGTAGTTCTAATCTATAGGACATTTTCGCAATTGTTCCTATCTAAAGGTATAGTCGAATGAAGCAAGTAAAAACTTTGTGCCCATTAGGCAATGTCAAAACTGAAAACCTATGCCACATATATATTGATTAGGAGAAGAACTCTCTAAGCATCAGCCCCGAAGACCGAAGTCAACATCAGACTGACACCCAAAGAGTTACTCAACCCAACCACCATATATGATTCTAGGCAACTAATCATGATGGACTCCTTTTAGGTCACAAGGGAGTCCCTTCCTAAGACTAATCTGTATCCTATAAAACCCAAAAACTTTAGTCAAACCAATGAACACCCTCGAGCCCCAACATGTGTTACTAACAGATGAGTCATACTCCCTATGTGGTTTCAACAGAAATTGGACTGAGAATGGGACCGAGAGGATATACAGAAAATATACCATGCAAGTAAGTTCTGCAGGAAGAGAGGGATCAAGGATATACTCTTAAGAAGAGATATTATGTACGAATCTAATCTTCAATCTCCTAAGTCGCATTTCTTGAGCTTAACTCCATTATGCTTTGTCCGTTTTTAACTTCACAATTTCGTAGCTTCTTAATTCTTGTTTCCAAAATATGAGTTGGAACCTATTTCTCATTCCTCTTTCACTTATTCTTCTTCTAGTATACTTGGCTCACGCCTAACTGCGTACTCATGGTTCCATGCAAGCTTTCCAAAATTCACTAGTGAATCTTGGATCTTGTTCACTTACTAGAAGGTATCCCACATAGATGAATTATCTCTTGAAAATAAACAATTGTCAACTTCGTGAGCGGAGCTGAGATTTTCGCAAAATCCCTTATAAATTTTCGATAGAAACCCGCTAGTCCTAGAAAGCTTCGGACCTCAGTTGCATTCCTTGGTGTCTTCCAATCCTGTACCGCTACTACCTTAGCAGGGTCCACCGCTAACCCTTGTTTGGATACTATGTGCCCAAGGAACCTCACCTCTTCTCTCCAAAAGTGGCATTTGGAGAATTTGGCTTTTAGTTGATGGACTCGCAAAGTTTCCATGATTGCCCTTAAGTGCTGAGCATGTTCCTCTTCACTTTGTTGCCTTTCCCGCCCTTCTTAAAGTCTGTCTTCTTGGGCTGCAAACCCTCTTTCTTCTTGCCCTTATCCTCTTCATTCAGCAATGCCATTTGCACCAATCTTTCATACGTGGCTCCCATGGGTATATGGGTCATGGCCAAACTGTGTAATGGCTCATTTAACCCTTTGACGAAACGGAGAGCCTTCTTGTGCGGGGTGTTGACTAGGTCAAGCCCAAACCTAGCCAGCTCATCGAACTGATTCACATACTCTCTGATTGTCTTGTCCCCTTGCTTAAGAAATAAGAATTTTTCCAACTGCAAACTTCTTTCCGCATCTGAGAGAAATTTAGTCTCAAACCTTGCCCTAAAGTCCTCCCATGTCTCCACTGGTCTTTCAGCATTAGTGACTTCCCACCAGTAGGAAGCCTCGCCCTTTAATAGCCACACTGCCAATTGTACTTTTTGTCTATCTTCTACCTCAAAGATGATGAATAGGTCCTCCGTTTCTTTCAGCCAATTTCTAGCTGCCACGAAGGACTCAGTTCCATGGAAATCCCTTCCTCCCATAGCTTTAAAATCTTTACATATCTTAGCAAACGTGTTTCCCTGAGGAGGAGGTGGAGGAAAAGGTGCCGCTGCGGCTGGATGATTTCCCTCCGCTGGGGGAGGAGGAATGGTAGGACCTGGCTGAGTGGCCCTTGCTTCTAAGAATCGTCTAAACCAACCAGGTATTGGTACCCCTTCCGGCAAGTTAAGTTCTTGGGACATGCTGAAACAAAAAGGACAGATTCAAAACGAAGGATAAGAGATAGTACCTATGGCCTTGGGGAGTGGACTTTGCCTTTTTAAAATAAAATATTTTTCTTTTAAAAATGCTTCTTTAAATTTCCTTTTTGAAAATAATTTTTCAAAACTTTTTATCTTATCTGGTAAACCTATGCTCTGATACCAAGTGAAACACCCCACCTCCGTTAGGGTCACTATCAAAGGGAATGCCCTAATTTTGGTGGAGGTTTATAAGTACAAGTCACAGATATACAAGACAGATATAAGAACACATATTTGTAAACAGCGGAAGAACAACAAACTTTATTTCATAAAGTCAAATACGTGTTACAACAACATCCTTTCCCAAAAACATAACATAACACTTTCATAATCTGTCTTGAGTACATTATTTAAAGAAGCATAAATAAAACATAGATAAACTGCAAAAGCCCCATAGTGGATTGTCCAAAGCCATAGTTCAAAACAGGAAAGTACAAGCAATACATTTCCCTTCTTCAAGCTGGATGTTGAGGTTGGTCAAGCTGCTGTGTTCCCTCCCTGAGGACCTGGGGGGGGATGGAAGAAAGAAGACGAAAGAAAAGTAGAGTCAGACATAAAGCCTGAGTAAGTCTAGTACTATTTTGTCTATGAATAAAGAACTGGGTATGATAAGTATAAACAAGAAGTGGGCAAGCACTATAAACTTGGTTAAGTTGTCTAGGGTCGAATATACTATCGTACCCCATGTTGATCTCTGAACCCATATAAACTAGTTTCCAATTTGCACCCCAAAATCAGGGTGATGTGATCCATTCTATGATGATCGGCTCCTACTCGCATAGTTACATGTGTCTTACGGCCCCCGATGTTGTAGTTACCTATGCTGGTCCCACCATGGGGTGTATCAAGTCCCATAGTGGCGGCCCGACACAACCTTAGAATGCACAGGTATGCTACTGGTGTCCAGTGCCTTATTTTTCTGCACCGGAGTGTGTGCACGCCCGCACTCCGTTAGAACCTACACTGCTACACCACCGCCGTCGCTTTGACCTCTTACAATCAGCCCAGTAATCGTGCCCCACCCTGCCTAGTTTCAGGGTATCCTGATACACTTTTTAGGGTTACTGCTGAAAAGGGTCCCCCGTTACTAGGTTTTCTATCTCTAGCCAACATGCTAAGTTGGTTAAGTGTTTCCTAACCTAACCCCCACCAGTCCGTTTTGTTTAGCATGTTCCATTTTGATTAAGTCTTTAGTTCCCTTAATCCTATCAATCCTGACTCAGCCTTAATTGTCTTATTAAGGCCCTGACCTCTCACATTAGACAGGTATTGTTGTGGCTGCCTGTTGCCGGTTGGTTCCGGGCAGTCTTACGCCACAACTCAGTCTAACCTCGGGTCCTTGCTGGGCTCCATGTTTAACCTCCCACATTGGATAGGTATTGTTGTGACTACTGGACAGCCGGGCGGTTCCGGGCAGGTTTACATCACAACTCAATCCAACCTCGGGTTAAACATATCGTATTTTCTACATTTACATATTTTGTCATTCCTCTTTATTTCTTATATGTAAATATTTGCGGCCCATTATTAAGTTAATGGTGTAAAGGTTACACCAATCATGGGCCCAACCCATACTTGAACTTGGGCCCTTCTATTTTATATTTTCATTCATTAGTAATTTTAACCCAACGTTATTTTCCCCCGTTTAACACGTCCGTTTATATATATTTTGGGCTTAGCCTTTTAAAGCCCAAATTAGCCATGCGAAAAGGGGAGGCTTAAAGCGTAATTACATACACAAAGAGGGGAATGTGAGCGCATGAACTTGCAATACGACGTTGGAAATACAAAATAGAAACTGGTGTACTTGCATAGTGGTAACATAGGTGACATGAATCAAAGCATGTGAACTTGTAATTGAGATATCATTATTGTCACATGAACCTATATTTTTATTTAGGCATAATGTCAAACATAAGCATGGCATAAATATTTCTAGCATAAGCATGGCATAATGTCAAACATAAGCATGGCATAATATCAAACATAAGCATGGCATAAGTATAGTTAAACTTGTTCACATAACCATGGCATAAATATTTCTAACATGAAATCATGATTCTTACTTTAGCCATGTAAACTTACAAAAAGGGACCTTTTGAACCTAACCTAGCCATGTACCACATATGTCATCATATAATTCTTGTAAACAAGGTAGACCTAATCATGGTTTTCAATTATGCCAAATATCATTCATAGCCTAGCCATGTTCATAAATTTGCAAATAGGTTTTCTAGTATAAAAGCATGGCTTAATACATGATGCCAAATTCTCAACATAATTTCCTATGGATTATAATAACCAAACTTGTTCTAATTACTTACAAAATGATTTATGCACAAAAATATACATCATGATGGCATAGAAGCAAAACCCCAAACTTGCATGAATTTAAATCAACTACATACATGTAGTTTCAACATGGATTACATAATTTGCGAAATATTCCAAACGTATACTTGCATAGAACTACCGCATGTAGTTCTTTATAACATGAATAACATAATTCAAGAATACCCAAACGTATATAATATTTCAAATTGATAAGAACGCACAAATATGAATAACTCTATTGCCACAATTCAAGCATACAAACCAACACAACTGTTTATTCATACCAAAGTAATACTCTACTTACAATGGTGTGATGAATTCTCTAATTTAGGGATTGAAGACGCAAATTCCTTTGAATTGATTTGTTTAGGTTGCTTTAAGCTTTAAAATCTTCCTCCTAATCCTCTCTCTAGTTGGCGGCTACTCTTAGTCGTTCCTCAGCAACATGGCGGCTATGTTCTTAATTTTGAATGAATAGATTAGGGTTTAGTCTAGGGTTGTTTATATAGAGGTTAGGAACTGATTAGGACCCTTGATGTTGCTTGGATTGATCATAGCCATTCATTAGGAAGAGAGACCAATTAGAACCCGCCACCTAGCCCTAATGACAAAGCAGACCCCAGAAAATCGGCCAAACACAGACCTGGCCAGCCAGGTTGGCTGGGCTCGACCAGGTCGACACCCCTGTCGACAGCCCTGTCGACATGGGTAGCCCAGGTCGACAGCCCAGTCGACCTGGGTGGCCTAGGCGGGTGTTTATCCGCCCTGGCCCATTGGGCCCGATTTTTAATTATTTTATTCTATTTGAATTTAAATTTAATTCAAAAACTTCCGAAGGCCATATCTTCTTCATACGGACTCCGTTTTTCGAAAACTCGGACTCCATTTCGTGTATTTTTCCGAGACGAACGCAATGGCGTATCCCGTTTCCCTTAGTTCTTTGATTTCAGATTAATTATACTTTAATTTGTAAATTTCACAGTTATATAATTCGCAGGGTGTTACAGAGCCTCAGGCTCGGTGCACACTTACGTTAGTGGATTAATAATTCCCGAACAATACGTTTCCCCGCACTATAGGGAGTAAATCTGGTCAGTATGTCGACCATCATATCCATCGGCCCCGTAGTGACCGATATATCCGAGGCGCCTCGCTATCCTTCAAATAATATGCAACATCCACATGAGTAAAATGTCTAGGCTCCATACCATGACACCACTCCTAGATAGAAAGAAACGTGTGTCCTCCCTGAGGTCCTCTCCCTTTTCTGGTTCATACCGGGGTGTGAGGCTCGCAAATTAACCCTATACACAAAGCTATGCTATTTAAAGCCGTGCTTTGATCATCAACCATAAGACTCTTCTTTTTCAACAAAACCCATGATCATTTGCATCTCAGCATGCTACACTGTAATTCACGCCATGCGACTGATGTCTATCGATATATAACCTCTAAGCTCGTACGTCTCAGAGAAGGGTGTTAAGAAAGAGAATAAATTCTCTGCCACCAAACAGATATATGTTTAATAGAAATCAATCAACACACAATAAAGTCCAATGTCAAACACACATCCATTTACTAGTTCATTCTGGGTCTGGACGAAACTAGAGGCACCTTATTCCTCGTCCCATATGTCCAATATAGGAGAGAGGTCCTCGCATATCCGGTCGATCTCTAAGTACGTCTGGACGACCACCACTTATTACCTTGTCTTGAGTGTACAGCCCAATCAAGACATCAGTAATCATCCAAATGATGTGAAGATCTCCGGTCTTCAACCACCGTTGTAACAACCCGGAAAATCAGAACCAATTTAAAATTTTTATTTTGGCTATTTCAGTGAATTTTGAATAGTTAAAATAATTTATTTTTAAATAATAACGATTAAAAATTTATTTTAATCGAAGTTAGAGCGAATATATTTATTTTAATTCAAAAGGAATTGAAAATAGTATGGTAGTTTGAAAAGTCAAACCTGAACTTTGACTGAATGTACTGGATTCAAAATTTAACGAATTTTAGTAAAACTAAACATATCTAGATCTATTTAAAAATATCTTCCCAATGAATCCAAAAAATTAAAATTTCATAGCGGAAATCAAAAGTTATGGCCAGTTGAATATTCAGAACAATCGCTATAGTATAATTTATAGCTCGTATAAAAGGCCATTTTTCAAACGACCTCCATTTTCGACGAAACCACTTTTATCAGATCTGGAATGTCAAACTATTACTAAGTTTAATTTTCTAGAATTTTACAAATTAATATGTGAGCGTGGCAAATGAAAATGTGTTTTGTCAATTTCGGTCAAATTTAATCGACTTGAAAAGGGCCATTTTTAAAACGGTCTCCAAATTCGATGAAATTATTTTTTTTAGGACCGTGTTGTCAAAACAAAGCCAGAAATATTTTTTCTGGAATTTTTAGACTCCGTATGTGGCGCCGGTGAATTTAAATATACGATTGAATTAATTTAATAAAGAATTTAAATTTTAAATTAAATAATTCAGGCTACAAACAGTCGTTTAGGCTGATGGGACCTAGCCCATTAGTTCTAGAACAGGGGTAATTATGTAGGAACAACTCTTGTTGGACTGAAATTGGAGTTGTTTAGAACTTATGGATTTTTTTGTAAAAAATAGCAATATAATATTATAAAAAGGCTTTTGTTATTTTCCCAAAATCCTAAATACTCTATATCAGCGTCGCCGTCTTCATCAACCCATGGTTGAAAACGCTTCCATCTTCATCCACTAATTTCCCTTCATCCACTCAATAAAACTCCATCCTCCTTTGGAGTTTATCGTAGAGATTTCCACAAGCTTTCCATCCATACGGATAATAGCACCCAGAGTCGAACAACCGACGAGCTCCAGACCCGGGAAGTGGTCCCGTTCACAGCGCCGCCGCCGCTTGTAGGCGCGTGCGAGTTCACCGATGGGGGGGCCCTAGTGCGCGCCACCCCCCTCTCCGTCGTGGTAATCTCTGATCGCCTTAAAGCCTGACGGTTTGGGTGAAAATCCCTGACCTAGAATCGAACTATTTAACCATCATGGCCTTGACTGTAAAGAGAAGAAGGAGGCGGAATTTTAATTAATTATTTAAATTAATTTATTTTAAATTATTAACAATGTAAACTAAATCATATCTCATTCATACCGACTCAGAACGGAACGATTTTCAAAGCGTTACGATCGTAAGATAGAGATCTACGTTTCTAGACTGAAAAGAAGCAATACTGAGCTGGTTGAATTTTGGGCCAAATTTTCTGATATGAACTATTCAGATTCAAAAGAACTGCGAGAAATCCTATTTTATTTTTATTATTATTTATTTTAAAATAATTAGAATAAATTGTAATTGTATTCGCATTGATTCGATGTATATGCTATGCTACGTGATTTGATCTGTATGTGACGTGTTAATATAGATCTGTTAGTTTAGATATTTTGTTAATATAGATCTGTATGTGATGTGTTAATATATATCTGTTAGTTTAGATATTTTGTCAATATAGATCTGCATGTGATGTGTTAATCAGAATAAATCATTTTTGTTGATATTTTATTGAATCATATATATTCAACAAAAATGGAGCATCATGTTTATTTGTTGAATTGAATTAGAATTTTCAATTCAATAAAAATACCACCTTTGTTTATTCGTTGAATTGAATTAGAACTTTCAGTTCAATAAAAATACCATCTTTGTTTATTCGTTGAATTGAATTAGAATTTTCAATTCAACAAAAATACCACCTTTGTTTACGAATTGAATTAGAATTTTCAATTCAAATTCAATAAAAATACCACCTTTGCTTATTTGTTGAATTGAATTAGAATTTTCAATTCAATAAAAATATCACCTTTGTTTATTTGTTGAATTAGAAATTCCAATTCAATAAAAATATCACTTTTGTTTATTTGTTTGATTGAACTAGAATTTTCAATCAAAATAAAAATTTCACTTTTGCTATTTTTGATTGAACTAGAATTTTCAATCAAAATAAAAATGCCACCTTTGCTATTTTTGATTGAACTAGAATTTTCAATCAAAATAAAAATGTCACTTTTGCTATTTTTGATTGAACTAGAATTTTCAATTAAAATAAAAATATCACTTTTGTTATTGTTTGATTGAATTAGAATTTTCAATCAAAACAAAATATCACTTTTGTCTGTTATTTGATTAAGTTAAAAAAATTCAATCAAAAAGGAAATATCATATTTTGTCATTTTGTTGAATTGGAATATTCAGCAAAAATGAAATATAAATTTCTATCATTTATGGAACAATTATAAAAATAGAAATGCTCGTGTTCTAGATAAAAAATAAGGACATTACATTAAAAAGTTTACGTTTTAATGTAATGTTAAAAATAAAGAAAATGTTTGTGTTTTTTTTATCACAACATGATTTCATTAAAAATATACATTTTAATGAAATGTTAAAAATAGAGAAGATGTACATGTTTAGAAATAAAAGCATGTTGTCATTAAAAACCATATTTTAATGTCTTTAAGGAAACTAGCAAAATGTTCATAGTTTGAACGAAAACATGATTTCATTAAAATATTCATTTTTAATGTTAAGAATATAAGTAGTGAAAAATGTTCATGTTTTAATCAAAACATGATTTCATATGAAATATACATTTTAATGTAATGGTTGCAAAATGGAGAAAAGTTCATATTTTTAACCAAAACATGAATTCATTAAAAATATACATTTTTAATGTAAAGTTAAAAACAAGAAAAGTGTTTATGTTTTAAAGTCAAAACATTATTAAACTAAAAATATACTTTTTAATGTAATAGTAGGTAATAAGAAAAATGTTCATGTTTTTAATCAAAACATGATTTCATTAAAAATATACATTTTGAATGAAATGTTGAAAATAGGAAAAAATGTACATGTTTTCAATCCAACATGGTTTCATATAAAAAAGTTCACATTTTTAATATAATGTTAAATAAAATAGAAAATGCACAAGTTTTAAAAAGAAACCATCATTTCATTAAAAATATGAACATGATTTCATTAAAATTAAAAACATGATTTCATTAAAAATATACATTTTTAATGTAATGTTAAAATAAAGAAAATATACATGTTTTAAATGCAAAACATTTTATACATTAAAATTTCACTTTTTAATGTACTTATAAAAATGCAGAAAAGAAACATGTTTTAAATGAAAATAGGTTCTACATTAAAAATTCATTTTTAATGTAATAATAGAAATGTTAAAAGTATGAAATTTGTTCATGTTCTAAATAGAAAACATGACTTCATTAAAAATATGCATTTTAATGTAAAAAGATAAACATGTAAGATTTGAAAATAATACATGTTTGCATTAAAAAATTTGTTTATAATGAAATGGTTAAATTCACATTTATATTACACTGCATATATTAGAATTTATATGCGTTGTTAAATTTGCATTTTTAATTACATCGCATATCTTAGAATTATATGCACTGTCAAAAATTACATTTATATTACATTTATAGGCAAAGTTGGCTTGTCATTGGATAAATTTGCATGTGAATGAAATATAATTTGTTTGACAGTACATGGTTATGATATGCCAATTAAAATGTTCTTTTATTTGGCATGTTAAATACGTTAGAGAAATCGCCGAAGAGTTTATATATATATAAATATACATAAATATTAATTAAAATTAAATGAATCACGTGCGGTAGTTCGCGTTTCGGAATCGTAACTTTAAACGATTATATCGATAGATCCAACCATCGGATTTTCTCAAACCTAGAACCGTTAGGACAGCTTTGGGAAGATCTTTCTAATGATACAAATTTTGTTTAAATCCAACAGTTAGATTTCAAAATAAGTGTAAATCAAATTTTGATAAAAACAGTATCAGGGTCGCCCATCAACCCGAAGCGTTGTTAAATAAATTTAGCTATTTTTAGTTAAATAAAAATAGCGAGTAATTGTTATTAAATACTATTAAAGATATGAAATAATTTTAAACTGTATATATGCGAGAATCATTTGTAAAGACTGAGTTATATCTCATTTCAAATGATTAAACGACGATCTAAATTGAAGATTTTAAAGACGACGATTGAAGACCGACGATCTTCACATCGAAAGGATAACTACTGATGCCTGACATTGGCTAGCTACCAATAAAGGGCTAAAGTGGTACTTGTCCGGATGTACTTGTTGATTGTCCGGATATGCGAGCACCTCTCTTCCGTATTGGACATACGAGACGAGGAATAAGGTAACTCCGGTTTCGTTCAGACCCAGAACGGACTTGTAAATGGATGTGTGTCCGACATTGAATTTCATTTCGTGTAATTAAATTGATTTCTATTTAATATATATCTGTGGTGGCGGAGAATTTATTCTCTTGCTTAACACCCTTCTTTGAGACGCACGAGCTCAAAGGTTATATATTAGTAGTTATCGATCGCATGGCAGGAATTGTCAATGTGACATGCCAAGATGCAATTGATCGAGGCTTTTGTTGAAAAGAAGAGCCTTGTGGATGATGATCAAAGCATAGCCTATTTCGGCATAGCTTTGTGTATTACATTACCTCGCGAGCCTCACACCCCGGTAGAGTCAAAACTGGGACAAGGAACACAGGGAGTGCAAATGTTTCTTTCTAGCTAGAAGTGTTGTTTGGGTTTTTACAAGGCCCGACATTTTTACTTATGTGGTTGATGGAATGATGCGCCTCGGTGTTATTTGGTCGATTGTGACCATTTTATAGGTTCAATAGGACCGGAAGCATGTGTTCAGGCATAACTAATCCACTAACGTTATTTGTGGATCGGCTCTGCATTATCCAAGGTTTGTCCATAGGTGTGATCCTGAGACACTGCCAGAGTGTCTCGAATCGATTAAGAGATCGTTCCTTGCCTTGACTCAAGATGGAAAAACCAATATCCAATACGACATTACGGTTTTGATTGTAAACCTATATATGGCGACATAGTAGGATGGGGTACTATGCCGTCTAGGATTGATACATTTACTTTGAAGTATTTTAATACATATTAGACACTAATAATAATATTAAAAATATTATTTTCTGTGTATCAAGCACTTTTTATCATTACAAGGTAAAACTCTATCCTCTGCTTTGCGCTGCATTGTGTGATGGGACTTGAGTCTTATAATGATTTCATTTTCTAAAAAGCATTGCTTTATTTTTGAAATAAAATTATTAAATATATGCACTGACAATCCAATGGAGTAAACCTATTCCGCGTTAGCGGCGTGGTCCAGTGATTA
Source organism: Allium sativum (assembly GCA_030737875.1). Taxonomy (NCBI): domain Eukaryota; kingdom Viridiplantae; phylum Streptophyta; class Magnoliopsida; order Asparagales; family Amaryllidaceae; genus Allium; species Allium sativum. The sequence goes on along the minus strand of CM060911.1, from coordinate 105,055,505 downwards.
ACCATATTGTTAGTTAAGTAAGATTTCTCATACCAATCCCATGACTAACTCGTAGTTTTTCACTTTGCAAACTTGGGTGCCCTCTTTCCACACGGGCAGCCAAATGATAGGTTTTATATATGGATACTTTCTGGACTGGAGCTTGCTAAGGAAGGAGATGAAGAACCTTTCTTTTATCTTTTTATTTTTCTTCTTGAGACATTAAGATAGTATTGAGCATTGATGTATTTTGCTGGAGATTGATACTTTATTTCTTTCCTTGTTTAGACTTCTATTTTGCTGAGTGTGTCATGTACTGCGTACTCTAATGTCTGTGTTGTTATGTTGTGATAACATTTCCATTTCCACTGCAATGATTTATATGTTATGCTATTATCTGAGATCTGTTATTGTTTTAATTATGTTATGCTCCTATGATTATCCTTACTTTCGTTCCACGGAAGTTTGGGTTTGTCACAGTTGGTATCAGAGCTAATGGTTAACCTTAGCTTCGGAGTATAATATTTTTTAAAACAGTTCATCTAGATAGAATTAGTAGTATTCTAAGACGAGTAGCTCATTAGAGATAGGATTAGTAATGTCCTAGAATGAGCACAGCGGAGTAGCACATATTAATCAGTCATTACTTCATTGTGATCTTATCATATGTCTTTACTTTTAACCTTTCCTTTGAAATTATTGTTTCTCTTAGTCTGACTCTTTCCTTGATGATACAGACTGATTGAAAAATGAGTACGAGAGCCATAAATAGAGGAAGAGGTCAAGGTGTAGCAACAGGCAGAGGCGGAGAAAGAGATACATCCCAGTTGCTCATAACCAACCTAATTTGGATGCTGAGGTGCCACCACCACCACCCCCTCCACGTGCTTTTGATCTAGAGAAGGTGGCAAAGAAAATCAAGAATCTAGGAGGCATGCATTTCACGGGCCGAGAGACAGTGACAGAGGCACAAGCACGGCTTAAGATAATTGAGAAGATCTTGGGAGGATTAGAACTAGAAGATCATAGGAAGCGATTTATGGCGACATGGTTCCTGAAGGACTAGGCTCAGATTTGGTGGGAAACGTCTATGATTGGTGGTAATGATGTTGATATAACTTGGGAGAAATTTAAAAAGCTCTTCAATGAGAAGTTCATTCCGCCTCACGAGGTTCAAAGCCTTCATGATGAGTTTGCCAGCCTCCAACAGGGAAGTATGACTATTGCCGAATATGTAAAGAAATTCGACGAGCTCTCCAGATATGCCCCTGAGTTAGTTCAAGACCCGCTTCAGAAGAATAAGAGATTTATTAATGGTCATGCGAGGAGGTATCATAATAGAGTGACGGCACACATTGAGCGTCCATTTGCTAAAGTGATTGAGATGGCTTGCAGATATGAGGAGATTGACCAGAGAGGTCCTCAACAAGATCGAGAAAGGAATCAAGCCAATAATAAGAAAAAAGAGTATGATAAGAAATCAGAGGCAGGTAATCCTTCTATCGCCAAGTCCCAAGGAAAAAGAAAAGAGACAAGTCTAAGGTGAAGTGCTTCGATTGCTAGAAGATGGGGCACTTCGATATGAATGCCGAACCCCAAAGAATCCTAGAAGAAATGAGTCTGGACCGAGTCAGAACCACAGTCAAAATTCTCGGAACACTTAAGAATGCTTTAATTGCCATATGATAGGCCACTTTATCAGAAACTGCCCTCTGCTCAAGAAATCTGAAGTAGCACATGTCTATGATGGGGCAGCTACACTGGCTTCTTCTGAAGAAGCAGGTAAACCTAATGTTTTATGAGGTACTCTTAATATTAAGAACATTCCTATTACAGTTTTGTTTGACACTGGTGCATCTAGAAGTTTCATATCTAATGACACGATTAAAAAGTTGAAATTGAAATAAAAAAAACTTAAAGAATCGATTAGAGCCCATAGTCTGATAAGAGGTTCACTTATTCTCGATCAGTATTTTAGAGTGCATGTTTCTTATTTCTATTTCCAATTTCCTTTTAATATGATCATCATGGATTTATCCGGGTATGATATCATACTTGGAATGGACTGGCTAATAAAGTATGAGGCTGAGTTGCTATGTGTTGAAAGAGTAGTTATAATTAAAACCAAATTCGGAAATATGATTACTATACCATGCCACGGCTTAGCCACAGATAGGAAAGAATTTTGGTTTTCTCTAGAAGTCACTCCTGCTTTTATTGAAGATACTCCCGTCGTTAGAACTATGCGGATGTGTTTGAAGAAGTTGATAGCTTACCTCCGCGCAGAGAAATCGACTTCAGGATTGACCTAGTTCCAAATGCAAGGCCCGTTGTATACCCTATTCGGAAAATGTCACTGAAATAAAAAGAGGAACTAAGCAATCAAACTAAGCAATTTTTGTTGAAGGGTCTGATTAGACCTAGCTTCTCAAGCTGGGGTGCAGCTAGGGTGTTTGTCCCAAAGTCAGACGGTACCCTCAGGCTATGTGTGGACTACTGTGGCCTCAATAAGCAAACGCTAAAAAATAAATACCCACTTCTGCGCATTGATGATCTGCTAGACCGCTTGAATGGAGCACGAGTATTCTCTAGAATGGAGCTAGCTACAGTTTCCACCAATTACGCATTGCCGAAGAATGTGTGCCTTTGACAGCTTTCAGAGGACCAGATTTATTTTATGAATGGCTACTAATGCCCTTCGGCTATGCAATGCTCCAGCATACTTAGTAGATCTGATGAATAGAGTATTCCAAGATGTTTTAAATAAATTCGTGCTGGTGTTCATCGATTATATCCTAATCTTTTCTAAATCCACTACTGAACACGAAAAGCATCTGAAAGAAGTCTTTGAGATTTTGTGAATAAATGTGCTGAAAGCCAAATTCTCCAAATGCATATTCTGGCAAGATGATGTGAAATTTCTCGGCCATGTTGTATCAAAGGAAGGCATTTAAGTAGATCCAGGAAAGATCTCAGCCATCCAAGATTGGAAGCAGCCTAGCACACCTACAGAAGCTAGAAGTTTCTTAGGACTAGCTGGCTATTATCAGAAATTCATTAAGGATTTTTAAAAATTGTCTTATCCATTGACGAAGCTGACTAAGAAGCATGCAAAATTCATTTGGACACCCGAATGCGAGGCAGCTTTCCAAGAGCTGAAAAGGAGGTTGATAACTGCTCGTGTGTTGACCATTATTGATGGCAATCAAGATTTGAAAGTCTAAACAGATGCCTCTAGAGAAGGTTATTCTTTTTATCTAAATAAACATGTTTGAAATGACATTTTTCTAATGTCAAATCTTATTTTAACATGTTATCCTTCTATCTATTTAAGGTATTGGTGCGATGCTAATGCAAAGGGACAAAGTGGTCGCATATGCTAGCCGCCAGTTAAAACCACACGAGAAGAATTACGCCACTCATGATCTCGAGCTAATGGCCATCATATTTGCTCTAAAGATATGGAGGCGCTATCTCTTGGGCGAGAAATTTGAGCTGTATATTGATCACAAATCCTTGAAGTATTTGTTCACCCAAAGAGATTTGAACTTGAGGCAACAACATTGGGTTGAATTCCATGCACCCTATGACATGGACATCTTATATACTCCAGGAAAAGCCAATGTAGTAGCTGATGCACTCAGCAAGAAGAATACGACCAGCATCAATCTTATCCTTGCTAATCTCATTATTACCCCTACCTTGATCGATAAGATCTCTATCCTCCAGAAAGAGGATAAATTTATTCAGATGATTACTGAGTGAGTTCTAAGGGCGAAGCGCCAAGCTTCCAAATAGATGGCAAGGGACCCTTAGACTGCAAGGGCGAATATGTGTGCCAGATATTCCTGAGCTAAAAATAGAAGTTATGGATGAATGTCACAAATCTAAGCACAACATCCATCCAGGAGTAAGCAAGATGTATCATGATCTTAAGCATACCTTTTGGTGGAAGGCAATGAAGAGAGACATTTCTATATATGTTGCTAGATGTCCCACCTGCCTGCAAGTCAAAAGTGATCAGCAAAAGCTAGCAGGTCTGTTGCAACCGCTAGGGGTTCCAAGTTGGAAGTGAGATGAAATTTCTATGGACTTTATTGATGGCTTGCCCCGAACTAGAAAAGGCAACGACAGTATATTTGTGATTGTAGACCGCTTCACAAAGACTACCCATTTCATCCCTGTCAAATCTAATAGAATAGCTGGAAGTTCGGCACATCTTTATTTCAGAGAGATTGTCAGACTACATGGAGTTCCCAGTAGCATTGTCAGTGACCGTGATCCGATATTTGCTGGCAAATTCTGGGAAGCTTTCCAAGAAGAGCTAGGGACTAAGTTGAATATGAGAACCGCTTATCATCCTCAGACAGATGGTCAGACTGAGAGGGTGAACCGCATATTGGAAGACTTGTTGCAAGCATGCATTCTAGATTTTGGTGGGTCATGGGAAGATCATTTGCACATGGTTGAATTATCTTATAATAACAGCTACCAAGCAAGCTTGCAGATGTCACCATTTGAAGCATTATATGACAGGCCATGCAGATCTCCCGCATGTTGGGTGGAACCCGATAATCAATTTGTACTGGGTCCCGACATGATTCATGAAGCAGCAGATAAAGTTGATTTTATTAAGAAACGATTACTGGCTGCTCAAAGCCGACAGAAGAGCTATGTAGATGCTTGAAGAAGGGATTTAGAATTCTCTGTTGGTGATCTTGTATACTTGAAGGTTTCCCCACTGAGAGGTGTAATTCGATTTGGAAGACTGGAAAGTTAGCGCCGAGATTCATTGGTCCATTTCCTATTCTCGAAAGGATTGGGACTCTCTCTTATAGGGTGCATTTGCCTAACTGGTTGCTAGGGATTCACAATATATTCCATGTGCCCCAACTTCGGAAGCATGTTCATGATCCAAACTTATTTGTGGAAGAAGCAGCACAAAAAGATTTGGAGATTACTCCGAGCTTAGCAGTAAGGAGGTAGTCAGTAAAAATAGTTGGCAAAGAAACCCGTGTTCTGAGGAACAAGAGGATCCACTTAGTCAAGGTGCAGTGGAGCGGGGATCCTAGAGACTGTACATGGCAGACTGAGGATAGCATCAAATAGGCTTATCCCAAGTGCAGAGTGCACATCTCCGAACGACTCTTATGCTGAGGTACAATTACAATACCTTACATTTTCCGTTTTGTTTCCTACTTTACTATTGTTTCCTTTTCGGGGACGAAAAGCTTTTAAGTGGGGAAGATTGTAACAACCCGGAAAATCAGAACCAGTTTAAAATATTTATTTTGGCTATTTCAGTGAATTTTGAATAGTTAAAATAATTTATTTTAAATAATAATGATTAAAATTTATTTTAATCGAAGTTAGAGCGAATATATTTATTTTAATTTTAAAAGGAATTGAAAAAAGTATGGTAGTTTGAAAAGTCAAACCTGAAATTTGACTGAATGTACCGGATTCAAAATTTAACGGATTTTAGTGAAACTAAAAGAGTCTAAATCTGTTTAAAAATATCTTTCCAACGAATCCGAAAAATCGAAATTTCATAGTGGGAATCAAAAGATATGGCCAGTTGAACATTCAGAATAGTCGCTATAGTATAATTTATAGCCCGTATAAAAGGCCATTTTTCTAACGACCTCCGTTTTCGATGAAACCACTTTTGTCGGATCCGGAATGTCAAATAATTGCTAAGTTTAATTTTCCAAAAGATTTCGAATTAATATGTGAGCGTGGAAAAAGAAAATGTGTTTTGTCAATTTCAGTCAAATTTAATTGACTTGAAAATGGTCATTTTTCAAACGGTCTCCAAATTCGACAAAATTAATATTGTTAGGACCGTTTCGTCAAAACAAAGCCAGAAATAATTTTTCTAGAATTTTTAGAGTCCGTATGTGGCCCCGGTGAATTTAAATATACGATTGAACTATTTAATAAAGAATTTAAATTTTAAGTTAAATAATTCAGGCCACAAACAGTCGTCTGCGCTAACAGGATCCAGCCCATTAGTTCTAGAACAGGGGTAATTAAGTAGAAACATCTCCTGCTGGACTGAAATTGGAGTTGTTTAGAACTTATGGATTTTTTTTGTAAAAATTAGCAATATAATATTATAAAAAGGCTTTTGTCATTTCCCAAAACCCTAAATACTCTATACCAGCGCCGCCGCCTTCATCAACCCATGGCTGAAAACGCTTCCATCTTCTTCCACTAATTTCCCTTCATCCACTCAATAAAACTCCATCCTCCTTTGGAGTTTATCGTAGAGATTTCCACCAACTTTCCATCTATACGGATAATAGCAACCAGAGTTGAACAACCAACGAGCTCCAGACCCGGGAAGTGGTCCCGTTCACAGCGCCGCCGCCTGTAGGCGCGTGCGATTTCACCAACAGTGGCCCCCCTGGTGCGCGCCATCCCCCTCTCCGGCGTGGTGATCTTTGATCGCCTCGAAGCCTGATGGTTTGGGTGAACATCCCTAACCTAGAATCGAATAATTCAAAAACATCGCGGCCTTGACTGTAAAGAGAAGAAGGAGGTGGAATTTTAATTAATTAATTATTTTAAATTATTAACAAAGTAAAATAAATCATATCTCATTCATACTGACTCAGAATGGAATGATTTTTGAAGCGTGGCGATTGTAAGACAGGGATCTACGTTTTTAGACTGAAAAGAAGCAATTCTAAGCTAGTTGAATTTTGGGCCAAATTTTTAGAACTGGACTATTCAGATTCAAAAGAACTGTGAGAAATCCTATTTTATTTTTATTATTATTTAATATAAAATGATTAGAATAAATCGTAATTGTATTCGCATTGATTCGCTGTATATGCTATGTTACATGATTTGATCTGTATGTGATGTGTTAATATAGATCTGTTAGTTTAGATAATTTGTTAATATAGATCTGTATGTGATGTGTTTAGTTTAATAAATAAATTTTGTTGATATTTTGTTGAATCATATATATTCAACAAAAATGGAGCATCATATTTATTTGTTGAATTGAATTAAAATTTTCAATTCAATAAAAATACCACCTTTGTTTATTGATTGACTTGAATTAGAATTTTCAATTCAATAAAAATACCACCTTTGTTTATTCGTTGAATTGAATTAGAATTTTCAATTCCGTAAAAATACCACCTTTGTTTATTCGTTGAATTGAATTAGAATTTTCAATTCAATAAAAATACCACCTTTGTTTATTCATTGAATTGAATTAGAATTTTCAATTCAATAAAAATACCACCTTCTTTTATTTGTTGAATTGAATTAGAATTTTCAATTCAATAAAAATACCATATTTGTTTATTTGTTGAATTAGAATTTCCAATTCAGTAAAATACCACAATTGTTTATTTGTTTGATTGAACTAGAATTTTCAATCAAAATAAAAATTTCAGTTTTGCTATTTTTGATTGAACTAGAATTTTCAATCAAAATAAAAATGTCACCTTTGCTATTTTTGATTGAACTAGAATTTTCAATCAAAATAAAATTGGCACTTTTGCTATTTTTGATTGAACTAGAATTTTCAATCAAAATAAAAATATCACTTTTGTTATTGTTTGATTGAATTATAATTTTCAATCAAAACAAAATATCACTTTTGTCTGTTATTTGATTGAGTTAAAAAAATTCAATCAAAAAGGAAATATCATATTTTGTCATTTTGTTGAATTGGAATATTCAGCAAAAATGAAATATAAATTTCTATCATTTATGGAACAATTATAAAAATAGAAATGCTCATGTTCTAGATAAAAATAAGGACATTACATTAAAAAGTTTACGTTTTAATGTAATGTTAAAAATAAAGAAAATGTTTGTGTTTTTTTATCACAACATGATTTCATTAAAAATATAAATTTTAATGAAATGTTAAAAATAGTGAAGATGTACATGTTTAGAAATAAAAGCATATTTTCATTAAAAACCATATTTTAATGTCGTTAAGGAAATTAGCAAAACGTTCATAGTTTGAATAAAAACATGTGTAACACCCCGTATATTTTACAATAGTGAAATTCACAAATTAAAGTATAATTAATTTCAAATCAAAGAATTAAGGGAAACGGGATACGCCATTGCGTTCTTCTCGGAATTCTGCTTGAGATAGAGTCCGAGTTTGCGTAAAACGGACTCCGTATGAGGGAGATATGACCTCCGGAAGTTTCAGAATTCAGTTTAAAATTCAAACAGACAGAAACAGCTCAGAAACAAAATTCGAATTTCAAAAATCGATTGGGCTGGGCGGGAATTTTCCCGCCCAAGGCACCCAGGTCGACTGGGTAGTCGATCTGGGGCACCCAGGTCGACTGGGTAGTCGACATGGGGGTCGACTGGGGAGTCGACCTGGCCCCTGAGCCAGGTCGAACCCAGCCCCTCCTGGCTGGCCTGGTCTGTGCTTGGCCGAATTTCTGAGTCTTGCCTTATCACTAGGGCTAGGTGTCAGCTCCTGATTGGTCTCTCCTTCAAACGAACGGCTAATACTCATCTAAGCTCCATCGACGGTCCTAATCAATTCACAAACTCGATAAAAAGGACCTAAGACTCAACCTAATTCACACAAACAAAAATGAGAATGAGACCGTCATGCTGCTGAGGAAAGACTAGGAGTAGCCATCAAAATTGGGAGACGATTAGGAGACGATTCGAAAGCTTAAAGCAATGACAACTAAATCAAAACAACGCCTACAACAAAGGATAGCATCTCCAAATTCAAAATTCAGATTCCTGAATTGAAGATTCGTCATACGTTGTAAGTAGAGTGCTATTCCGATGTGAATGAATAATTGTGTTTTGATTTGTGTAAAATGAGAAATGGAATTGTACCTAATTTGTGGTGATAATAATTCATAATTGTATGTTGCTATGATTCTAATCGATTTAGGATGTTGTGGTATAATGATGTTAGACCTATTGGATAATTGCAAGTATGTGATCCATGTTGAAAGTTAAAAACTATATGTTTGTGGGAGTTTATTACAACACCTATTGGATAATTGCAAGTATATGATTCATGTTGAAAGTTAACGACTATATGTTTGTGGTAGTTTATTTGAGATTCATGCAAGTATATGGTTCACTATTATGCCAACATGATGTATATTTTTATAATCACTTTTAGTGTAGTTGGATCCATTTGGGTATTATGACTCATATGAATTTATGTTGGAATTGGCATCATGATTCAAGTGTAAAACCATACTTTTGTATTAGTGACAAAAGTAAGCATCTTTGTGAACTTGTGTTGACTTTATGAACATGGCTAGTTTATGTTTAACTTTATGCCCAAACAAATTATGTTTTAGGCCTATGTTGTTATCAAAATCATATGATAATATATGCGACACATAATTAAGTTAGATTTACACTTTAAATGCAAGTTTACATGACTAGATTAAAACCATGATCATGTTAGGTATGTTTCATGTCAAGATTATATGCTATTACAATGCAAGTTTACAAGTGCCTAATTTATGTTAATTATATCGTTATGTTGCAAGTTCATGCGAACACATACCCCTTTTGATGTTACTAAGAATATATAAACACCATGTTCTAAGCCTCCTCTTTTTCATGTGGCTAAGTTGGGTTTAAATGTTAAACCCAACATATGTTATATTATAGTGAACGTAGAAAACGGGGGTATTGACGTCGGGGTAAAAATATAAAACATATGTGTTGGCATGTCTGTCGCATGCCAACAACCTTGAAAACATTTAAGTGGTATAAATTAATTTTACCCAATAAAGATGAATTTGAATAATGGGCTGCAAATATTTACATATAAAAAGAAAAGAGACAAAATATGTAAACTTAGAAAATACGATGTGTTTAACCCGAGGTTGGATTGAGTTGTGACGTAAACCTTCCAGGAACCACCCGGCTGTCCAGTAGTCACAACAATACCTATCCAATGTGGGTGGTTAAACATTGAGCCCAATAAAGACCCGAGGTTAGACTGAGTTGTGGCGTAAGACTGCCCGGACCCAACCGGCAACAGGCAGCCACAACAATACCTGTCTAATGTGAGTGGTCGAGGCTTTAATAAGACAATTAAGGCTGAGTCAGGGTTGATAGGATTAAGTAAATTGAATTAATACTTAATCAAATTGAACATGCTAAACTATACAGACTGATTGGGGGTTAGGTTTACAAAACACTTAACCAACTTAGCATGTTGGCTAGAAGTAGAAAACCTAGTAGCGGGGGACCCTTTTCAGCAGTAACCCTACAAGGTGTATCAGGATACCCTGAACTAGGCAGGGTGGGGCACGATTACTGGGCTGACTGTAAGAGGTCAAATCGACGGCGGTGGTGCAGCAGTGTAGCTTCTAACGGGGTGCGGGCGTGCACACACTCCGGCGCAGAAAAATAAGGCACTGGGCACCAGTAGTATACCCGTGCATTCTAGAATTGTGTCGGGCCGCCACCATGGGACTTGATACACCCAATGGTGGGACCAGCATAGGTAACTACAACATCGGGGGCCGTAAGACACATGAAACTATGCGAGTAGGAGCCGATTATTAGAAATGAATCACTTCACCCTGATTATGGGGTGCCTGTTGGGAACTAGTGTAACACCCCGTAATTCTGTTAATATTAATATTTACAAATTAAATAATAACTAATCTCAGACTTGAGAATTGTGGGAAACGGGTTGCGCCATTGTGTTCGTCTTGGAATTCTAGTGGAGATAGAGTCCGAGTTTGCGGGAAACGAGTACCGGATGAAAAAGTTATGGACGAACGAAGTTTGGTGGCAAAGAAAGAAAAATAAATAAATAAATAAATGCACTGGCACACTTGGGAAGTGCGCCAGTACAAATTTACACTGGCGCACCTGCTAAGTGCGCCCAGGCCGAGGCTGGAGCCTGCACTGCTTTCTGGTTCAGGCTGACCCGGGTTGTTCAGTCCATTCTGACTCCATGCCGAGTCATTAGGGCTGACTCATCACCCTATCATAATTAAATAGTTTTGATTAACCCTAAGAACATCCGACGGCTTGAATTAATTTATAACTCTATAAAAAGACCCCCATACACAAACCCTAAATCATAAAATAAACAAAGACCATGGCCGTCATGCTGATATTTTGAGACCTAGAGCAGCCGCCATCAAATTAAAGATAAAGAACAGCAACCAAATCAGAACTACCCAACCCTAACAGCGATTCTTCATCAAAAGAGCGCCAATTCGACTCTCTTTCTTCTCTAATTGTGAGTATGATAGTCTTAACAAGATTATTATCATTTTAATTAGGTTAAGTCATGAACGGATTATGAATAGATGATGTGAATTGTCATATGCTATCATATATGTTATAAATTCCATGCTATGTGGTGATGCTATCTTATAAGTTGCAAATCATGCTATGATGATGTTATGTATATTGAAAGTTTCTAGGCTAAAGTTGTGATGAATTATACATGCTTTGAAATCATGATGCTATTGCCTATGCTAGTTAGTTCATATCAATTAAATCATCATGTTTGGGTTATGTTGATCTATGTGAAAAACCATGTATGCAAGTTTAAGTTGATTAGTGAAAAGTTATGAACATATGCCATGACATCTATTATGACATCTAGAACTACGCTATGACATATGTGATATCCTATGCTAGTTCACACCACCATTATGTTGCTTAAAAACCCCATATGCAAGTTTATGAATAGATTTGGGCTATGACCATATCATGTGAATTGTGACATTTAACAAGTTGACACCTTTTGATCCTTAACATGTGTAATTTATGCAAGTTTCACCCCTATTATAATTAGATTTATTTTAATTGTCTATATGTTGTGATAATTTATCTTTGTGCTATGCGTTAGACTATTCAAGTCTAGCCTATATTATGCGTTGAATAAGCGAACGTATAAACGTGGAGTGGGGGTAATATTAAGGAATTAATAATAAGATGTTGGGTGCAATTGATATGATTTTGCATACCATGAGTGGATGACCATAATTGAGTCAATTATGGACATCATTAAAAGTTTATTTAATTAATAATTTGAATAGGGAATTATTAAAACTGGGGTAAAAGATTTTAAGTGTTAATCAATGTTTAGGACACGAGGTTGGACTCGTTTATGACGTAAACCTGCCCGGAACCGCCCGGCAAATCCAGTGGTCACAAATGTCAGCCCAATGTGAGAGGTCCTAGGCCTAAACTAAAGCATAACAGTTGTAAAGACACGAGGTTAGACTCTTTTATGGTGTAAGACTGCCCGGACCCGCCCGGCAAATCCAGCTGCCATAAATGCCAGTCTAATGTGAGAGGTCTTTATGAGGTTATGGCCTGAATGAATTAAGAAATACTTAACCAGATAAACATGTAAAGTGGGACATGGGGGTTAAGTAGGTTCCTTGGGTGGCATGAGGAATATAGTGGGTGCCCTTAGTGGCATGTGAAATACGATTAGTAAGACTTAACCAAACACACATGTAAATGAACATGACTAAGAGGGTTAAGTGGGATATATTAATGACAAGCTTAGGTGGGTAGGTTGTGGGGGCCCGTTTCAACCAGTATCCCAAACGTATCTTTGTGGGCTCGACCCAAGTCGAGGACGGGACACGCATACTGGGCTTGATTATAAGAGGCCAAAACGGGGAGCGGTGGCAATGCAAGTCCAACGGGTTTCATATGCGTGTGTGGACCCGGGCTGGTAGGTAAGACGTTGTTGCATCGTGTAGGTATAAGCCGTGCATTCTCAGTTGTATCGGGTTGCCACTTTAGGGGAGTGATACACCCCACTGTGGGGCCAGCACGGGTATCTACAAGTAGGGAGCCGATCGAAAGTGGGTAGTGGGGTACACCTAGTGGAGATAGGGGCAGACGACACCTATGTAGTCAGCTAGGAGTACATGAAGTTACTTATAAAATTTCTAAGTGGGTAGTGGGGTACACCTAGTGGAGATAGGGGCAGACGGAACCTATGTAGTCAGCTAGGGGTATGTAAGGCTATTTATATAGTTTCTGTGTGAAGCATGCGGGATCAACCTTTAGGGTGACTGGTGCGGTGCAATGTAGTAATTGGCGCGGTGCAGTGTAGTAATTGGCGCGGTGCAGTGTAGTAATTGGTGCGGTGCAGTGTAGTAATTGGAGCGGTGCAGTGTAGTAATGTGCAGTGCAGTATAGTAATTATTCGTTAGTAATTAGGTATGCCTTTACCGTTATCTTTGACGTTATCTTAAACGCTATCTTTATCTTCCAAATAGTTCATAGACATTTACTTGTCTTCCAGCTTATGCCTTAGTCTAGTTATTTTGATAATAGTATTGTTAGAATTATCATACTCGCTAGACTTTATGTCTGACCCCCCTCCATTTCTATCCTTTTCCCCCTCCAGGTCCTCAGGTTGGACCCAGCTCTAGTGGAGTTTGATTGGATTGCTTCATCTTTTTGGAAAGCTTGGACCATTGAAGTAAAGTCCAGCTTGTTATCTTCTTTAATGGCTATTTTGTAATGGGGTTATGTATTTTGTTTTTATGAAGATGGATAATGTACTTGACTCTGATTAATGGTTTTGTGATGTAATAAACATGTTTCCGCTGCAATAAAATGAAGCTTTAGTTTTCAAGTACTACTTGTTATCTGTCTTGTTGTAATTTTTCTGTTCTATATTCACTTATAACCTCCATGGAAGTTAATGCATTCCCTTTGTGAGTGACATTAATGGATGTGCGGTGTTACAACTAGTTTATAGGGGTGCAGAGATTAATATGGGGTACGATAGTATATTCGACTCTAGACAACTTAACCTACTTTATAGTGCTTTCCCATTTCCAGTTTATACTTGTCATGCCCAATTCTTTATTCATAGACTGAATAGTCCTAGACTTACTCAGGCTTTATGTCTGACTCTACTTTTCTTTCGTCTTCTTTTCTTTCGTCCCCCCCCCCAGGTCTACAGGGAGGGAATACCGCAGCTTGACCAGTTTTCACATCCAGGTTGAAGAGAAAGAATGTATTGCTTGGATCTCTTTCGTTTTGGACTATGTCTTAGGATTGCAACTATGGGGACTTATGTAGTTTACTTTTGTTTTTATGCTTCTTTAAGTTATGAAATCAAGACAGTTATGAAAATGTAATGGTTTTTGGAAGTATTGTAAGACAATTATGGCATGGTTTGTGTAAACACGTATTTTGATGGAATAAAAGTGTTGTTGTTTTCCGCTGTTTCAAAAATATGTGTATTTATATCTGTCTTGTGTATCTGTGACTTATACTTATAAACCTCCATCAAAATTAGGGCATTCCCTTTGAGAGTGACCCTAACGGAGGTGGGGTGTTTCACTTGGTATCAGAGCATAGGTTTACCAGATAGGATAAAAAGTTTTGAAAATTTATTTTCAAAAGAAAATTTAAAGAAGCATTTTTAAAGATAAAATATTATTTTATTTTAAAAAGGCATAGTCCCCCAAAGCCATAGGTACTATCTTTTATCCTTCGTTTTGAATCTATCCTTTTTATTTCAGCATGTCCGAAGAACTTAACTTGCCAGAGGGTGTACCAATACCTGGTTGGTTCAGACGATTCTTAGAAGCAAGGGCGAATCAGCCAGGTCCCACTATTCCTCCTCCCCCGGCTGCCGGAAATCATCCAGCTGAAGGAAATCATCCAGCTGCAGCAGCACCTCCTCCTCCACCTCCTCCGCGTGGTAATGCTTTTGCTAAGATATGTAAAGATTTCAAAGCTATGGGAGGGAAGGACTTTCATGGAACCGAGTCCTTCGTGGCAGCCAGGAACTGGCTAAAGGAAACCGAGGACTTATTCGTTATCTTTGAGGTAGAAGATAGGCAGAAGGTACAACTGGCAGTATGGCTACTTAAAGGCGAGGCTTCCCACTGGTGGGAAGTTACCAATGCAGAAAGACCAGTGGAAACATGGGAGGACTTTAGGGAAAGGTTTGAGGCTAAATTTCTCTTAGAAGCTGAAAGGAGCCTTCAATTGGAAAATTTCTTATTTCTTAAGCAAGGGAATATGACAGTCAAAGAGTACGTTAATCAGTTCGATGAGCTGGCTAGGTTCGGACTGGACCTAGTCAACACCCCGCACAAGAAGGCTCTCCGTTTTGTCAAAGGGTTGAATGAGCCATTACACAGTTTGGCCATGACCCATATACCCATAGGAGCTACGTATGAAAGATTGGTACAGATGGCATTGCTAAACGAAGAGGATAAGGGCAAGAAGGAGACAAAGGCAGAAAGCTCTCAAGGGAAGAAAGAGGGTTTACAGCCTAAGAAGACAGACTTTAAGAAGGGCGGGAAAGACAACAAAGAGAAGAAAGTGTAATTTCTATGGTAAAGTGGGGCACTTAGTGAAAGATTGCCGGAAAAAGAAGGCCAAGATGAATGGTGGGTGCTTTTCTTGCGGTGAGACAAGCCACATGGCTAAGGATTGCCCAAAGAAGCAAGGGCAGGGGCAGAGGGTTGGATCCACTTCAGGGGCACAGGTTCATGTGCTAGAAGCGCCGCCTCTGCAACAGCGAGGTATAAATACTTCTGTAGAAAGTGTAGTTTATCTTTATGATCACCCAGTTCGCACCTTATTTGATTCTGGCGCATCACACTCCTTTATTTCATCTGCTTTAGTAGAATCTCTGCACCTAGAAACTAGTATGGTAGAGGACCCCTTAATTGTTTCAAATCCAATTGGGGGCCCGACTCATTTGTCTATGATCTGTGTGGGATTGAAAATTTCTATTCTAAGCGTAGAATTTAGATGTAGTGTTTGGGCTTCTCGGGATATGGTTTGATTTTGGGTATGGATTGGCTATCCAGTGATGGTGCCATCCTTGATTGTGAGAAAAGGGTGGTTAGGCTTCTGACCCAACTCGGTAACACTCTGGAAATTACTTGTAATACCTCGTATGAGGTTATGCTTAGTTATCTTGAATCGCTAGAGGCCTCTGTAGAAAGTTTGCAATTGGTTAAAGTGGTCCGTGAATATCCGGATGTCTTCGAGGAGGTGAAGGGCTTACCTCCGAAGCGGGAGATAGACTTCCGCATATATCTTGTAGATAATGCAAAGCCCGTTGCGTTGCCCGTTAGACACATGGCTCCACGGGAAAGGAAAGAGCTCAGTAAACAGGTTAAAGAGCTTCTAGAGAAGGGTTTTATTAGAAGGAGCATTTCAGAATGGGGTGCTCCAGTGGTGTTCACTACAAAGGCGGATGGTTCACTCCGTCTGTGTGTTGACTATAGGGAGCTCAACAAGCTAACGAAAAAGAATAGGCACCCTCTCCTCAGAATTGACGATCTGTTTGATCAGCTTGTAGGAGCGTTTGTTTTCTTCCAACTCGATTTAGCGACTGGATTTCATCAGCTAAGGGTGGCTGAAGATAGCATCGATAAGACAGCATTCAGAACCCCAGACGGCTTCTTTGAATGGCTTGTCATGCCTTTTGGCTTGACAAACGCACCCGCTTACTTCATGGACCTGATGAGTAGGGTGTTCAGAGAATTCCTCAACAAGTTTGTAGTGGTCTTCGTAGACGATATCTTGATCTTCTCGAAGAGTGAAGAAGAGCATGCTCAGCACTTAAGGGCAATCATGGAAACTCTGCGAGTCCATCAGCTAAAAGCCAAATTCTCCAAGTGCCACTTTTGGAGAGAGGAAGTGAGGTTCCTTGGGCACATAGTATCCAAAGAAGGGTTAGCTGTGGACCCTGCTAAGGTAGTAGCGGTACAGGATTGGAAGACACCAAGGAATGCAACAGAAGTTCGAAGCTTTCTCGAGCTAGCAGGCTTCTATCGGAAATTCATCAGAGACTTTGCAAAAATATCAGCCCCGCTCACAAGGCTGACAAAGAAGAATCTAGTGTTAAATTGGGACTTGGATTGCGAGTTTGCTTTCCAACGACTAAAAAGGGCTCTTACAACAGCCCCAGTTCTGACGTTGCCAGATGAAAGCAAAATGTTTACAGTTTATACAGATGCATGTGGGACAGGGCTAGGCGCTGTCTTAATGCAAGAAGGAAGGGTAGTAGCTTATGGCGGGAGACAGTTGAAAGTGTACGAAAAGAACTACCCGACCCACGATCTTGAGCTAGCCGCCATCGTCTTTGCACTTAAGTCGTGGTGACACTATCTCCTAGGTGAGAAATTCGAACTTTACACTGACCATAAATCGTTGAAATATCTTTTCTCGCAGAAAGATCTTAACTTGAGGCAACAGAGATGGATGGAGTTTCTTGCCTCGCACGATTTCGAGATCTCCTACACTCCGGGCAAAGGCAACGTAGTGGCAGACGCGTTGAGCCGAAAGAAACTGACCCTAAGCCTGTTGTTTGTTGAAAGGCAAAGCCAAGAGTTTATAGCCAGTTTTAACTTTAGTCCCTCCTCCGATTTTATACCGGGCTTGCTAGCATCTCTCGAAGTACGCCCGACTTTAGTGGACTCAATAGGGACAGCACAACGCGAAGACCCTCAGCTTGTGGAGACGATTGATAGGCTAATTAGGGGTGAGACTTCAAGTCACCTCAACAGATACTCCATCGACGATAAGGGTTGGTAAAGGCGAGACGGAAGACTATGCGTCCCACAGACAAGGGGTTTAGTAGAGGCAGTTCTTGAAGAAGCACATCACTCCAAGATGACGATACATCCAAGCGGAGATAAAATGTACAAGGACATAAAGAGAACTTCCTTTTGGAGCGGCATGAAGAAAGACGTGGCAGAATTCGTTTCTAAGTGTATGGTTTGCCAACAGGTTAAGGAGGAATAGAAGAAACCTGGCGGTTTGCTCCATTCTCTAGAGGTCCCGCAGTGGAAGTGGGATAGCATCTCAATGGACTTCATTGATGGGCTGCCTAGGTCTAGAATAGGCAACACTAGCATTTGGGTAATAGTGGATAGGCTTACTAAAAGCGCCCACTTTTTACCTGTCAAGAGTAAAAGAACTGCCTCATCCCTTGCATCTCTTTATCTCAAGGAAATTGTTCGACTCCATGAAATACCCTCCGGCATTGTTAGTGACCGAGACCCTATCTTCACAAGTGAGTTTTGGCGGAGTCTGCAAGAAGCGGTAGGCACACAGTTATGCGTGAGTACATCCTATCACCCCCAAACCGACGGCCAAACAGAAAGAGTGAATAGAGTTTTGGAGGACGTTTTAAGACTGTGCGTCCTGGACTTTGGAGAGACGTGGGAAGACCATCTTCCTTTGGTGGAATTTGCCTACAACAACAGTTACCAAGCCACCATCGGAATGGCACCCTTCGAAGCTTTATATGGAAGACCATGCCGATCGCCCACTTGTTGGTGGGAGTCTACTGACAAGCTCATACTTGGACCAGATATGATCCGAGAGACTTCAGAGAAAGTAGACTTGATACGGAGAAGAATGAAGACAGCCCAAGACAGACCAAAATCCTACGCAGACAAGAGGAGGACCGACCTTGAATTTGTGGTCGGAGACAGGATTTTTCTTAAGGTATCTCCGCTAAGGAACGTTGTTCATTTTGGAACCACAGGAAAGCTAGCACCAAGGTTCGTAGGGTCGTTTCCTATTATCGAGAAAATTGGGAAAATGGCCTATAGATTAGAACTACCTGAAAAGCTGGCCGGAGTTCATAACGTTTTTCATGTTTCGCACCTCCGAAAATGTTTTCATGAATCTGCTGAAGTGGTAGAGCCAAACATCCTTGAGGAAGCTGAAGTGGAACGCGAAGCAACCGTGAGGAAAGTTCCAACCCGCATATTAGGAACGGAAGTGAAAAAGCTACGCAACCGTGAAGTCAAGCTCGTCAAAGTTCAGTGGAGCGACGCCGAGGAAGACGCGACTTGGGAAACTGAGGCTAGATTACGCGTAGCATACCCTTTTCTTTTCGAGGGTACATCTTTGATCTCTCTTTTTCCCTAAGTTATGCTTTTATCTATCTTTTTAGGTATATCTCCTCGACCTTATCTTTTGGGTAGAAACCCGTTGGATGAAAACATGTAATTGAAACATGTTATGGATGATGGTTGCAAGTGGTTGCAAGTGATTGCTAGTGGTTGCATATACACACACAATCTAGGTTTTAGATCGGCTCAATCACTTCATATTGCATATGCATATATGTATTTATATTCGTATATGGTTGAAGTTTAATGTGTTGTCATATGGATGTTGCATTTATATAAGAATGATTGTGCACTCATGTAGAATCATGAATAGGAAAATTTGCATACATAATGGATTCATGACACTTACATAATTTGCATTAAGGAGGTCAACTGAATCAGTAGACCGCCTGATTTTGCATTAGATAAGTACATGTACACACACTTCGCATATGATCATGAAGCATTAGAAGTCTTTTAAGGACAATGGATGCTCGTGTTTGATGGATGAGTAGATGGACGTTTGGATGTTAGGATATACATTCTCCTAGACTTGAAGATTTCGGGGACGAAATCCTTTTAAGTGGGGGAGAATGTAACACCCCGTATATTTTACAATAGTGAAATTCACAAATTAAAGTATAATTAATTTCAAATCAAAGAATTAAGCGAAACGGGATACGCCATTGTGTTCGTCTCGGAATTCTGCTTGAGATAGAGTCCGAGTTTGCGTAAAACGGACTCCGTACGAGGGAGATATGACCTCCGGAAGTTTCCGAATTCAGTTTAAAATTCAAACAGACAGAAACAGATCAGAAACAAAATTCAAATTTCAAAAATCGATTGGGCTAGGCGGGAATTTTCCCGCCCAAGGCACCCAGGTCGACTGGGTAGTCGACCTGGGTCACCCAGGTCGACTGGGTAGTCAACCTGGGGCACCCAGGTCGACTGGGTAGTCGACATGGGGGTCGACTGGGGAGTCGACCTAGCCCCTGAGCCAGGTCGAACCCAACCCCTCCTGGCTGGCCTGGTCTGTGCTTGGACGAATTTCTGAGTCTTGCCTTATCACTAGGGCTAGGTGTCAGCTCCTGATTGGTCTCTCCTTCAAACGAACGGCTAATACTCATCTAAGCTCCATCGACGGTCCTAATCAATTCACAAACTCTATAAAAAGGACCTAAGACTCCACCTAATTCACACAAACAAAAATGAGAATGAGACCATCATGCTGCCGAGGAAAGACTAGGAGTAGCCGTCAAAATTGGGAGACGATTAGGAGATGATTCGAAAGCTTAAAGCAATGACAACTAAATCAAAACATCGCCTACAACAAAGGATAGCATCTCCAAATTCAGAATTAAAATTCCTGAATTGAAGATTCGTCATACGTTGTAAGTAGAGTGCTATTCCGATGTGAATGAATAATTGTGTTTTGATTTGTGTAAAATGAGAAATGGAATTGTACTTAATTTGTGGTGATAATAATTCATAATTGTATGTTGCTATAATTCTAATCGATTTGGGATGTTGTGGTATAACGATGTTAGACCAATTGGATAATTGCAAGTATGTGATTCATGTTGAAAGTTAACAACTATATGTTTGTGGTAGTTTATTACAACACCTATTGGATAATTGCAAGTATATGATTCATGTTGAAAGTTAACGACTATATGTTTGTGGTAGTTTATTTGAGATTCATGCAAGTATATGGTTAACTATTATGCCAACATGATGTATATTTTTATAATCACTTTTAGTGTAGTTGGATCCATTTGGGTATTATGACTCATATGAATTTATGTTGGAATTGGCATCATGATTCAAGTGTAAAACCATACTTTTGTGTTAGTGACAAAAGTAAGCATCTTTGTGAAATTGTGTTGACTTTATGAACATGGCTAGTTTATGTTTAACTTTATGCCCAAACAAATTATGTTTTAGGCCTATGTTGTTATCAAAATCATATGATAATATATGCGACACATAATTAAGTTAGATTTACACTTTAAATGCAAGTTTACATGACTAGATTAAAACCATGATTCATGTTAGGTATGTTTCATGTCAAGATTATATGCTATTACAATGCAAGTTTACAAGTGCCTAATTATGTTAATTAGATCGTTATGTTGCAAGTTCATGCGAACACATACCCCTTTTGATGTTACTTAGAATATATAAATACCATGTTCTAAGCCTCCCCTTTTTCATGTGGCTAAGTTGGGTTTAAATGTTAAACCCAACATATGTTATATTATAGTGAACGTAGAAAACGGGGGTATTGACGTTAGGGTAAAAATATAAAATATATGTGTTGGCATGTCTGTCGCATGCCAACGACCTTGAGAATATTTAAGTGGTATAAATTAATTTTACCCAATAAAGATGAATTTGAATAATGGACTGCAAATATTTACATATAAAAAAAAAGAGACAAAATATGTAAACTTAGAAAATACGATGTGTTTAACCCGAGGTTGGATTGAGTTGTGACGTAAACCTGCCCGGAACCACCCGGCTGTCCAGTAGTCACAACAATACCTATCCAATGTGGGTGGTTAAACATTGAGCCCAATAAAGATCCGAGGTAAGATTGAGTTGTGGCGTAAGACTGCCCGGACCCAACCGGCAACAGGCAGCCACAACAATACCTGTCTAATGTGAGTGGTCGAGGCTTTAATAAGACAATTAAGGCTGAGTCAGGATTGATAGGATTAAGAAAATTGAATTAATACTTAATCAAATTGAACATGCTAAACAATACAGACTGATTGGGGGTTAGGTTTACAAAACACTTAACCAACTTATCATATTGGCTAGAAGTAGAAAACCTAGTAGCGGGGGACCCTTTTCAGCAGTAACCCTACAAGGTGTATCAGGATACCCTGAACTAGGCAGGGTGGGGCACGATTACTAGGCAGACTATAAGAGGTCAAATCGACGGCGGTGGTGCAGCAGTGTAGGTTCTAACAGGGTGCGGGCGTGCACACACTCCGGCGCAGAAAAATAAGGCACTGGGCACTAGTAGTATACCCGTGCATTCTAGAATTGTGTCGGGCTGCCACCATGGGACTTGATACACCCCATGCTGGGACCAGCATAGGTAACTACAACATCGGGGGCCGTAAGACACATGAAACTATGCGAGTAGGAGCCGATTATTAGAAATGGATCACTTCACCCTGATTATGGGGTGCCAGTTGGGAACTAGTTTATAGGGGTGCAGAGATTAATATGGGGTACGATAGTATATTCGACTCTAGACAACTTAACCTAGTTTATAGTGCTTTCCCATTTCCAGTTTATACTTATCATGCCCAATTCTTTATTCATAGACTGAATAGTCCTAGACTTACTCAGGCTTAATGTCTGACTCTACATTTCTTTCGTCTTCTTTTCTTTCATTCCCCCCCCCCCCCCCAGGTCCACAGGGAGGGAATACCGCAGCTTGACCAGTTTTCACATCCAGCTTGAAGAGAAAGAATGTATTGCTTGGATCTCTTTCGTCTTGGACTATGGCTTTAGATTGCAACTATGGGGACTTATGCAGTTTACTTTTGTTTTTATGCTTCTTTAAGTTATGAAATCAAGACAGTTATGAAAATGTAATGGTTTTTGGAAGTATTGTAAGACAATTATGGCATGGTTTGTGTAAACACGTATTTTGATGGAATAAAAGTGCTGTTGTTTTCCGCTGTTTCAAAAATATGTGTATTTATATCTGTCTTGTGTATCTGTGACTTATACTTATAAACCTCCACCAAAATTAGGGCATTCCCTTTGAGAGTGACCCTAATGGAGGTGGGGTGTTTCAACATGATTTCATTAAAATATTCATTTTTAATGTTAAGAATATAAGTAGTGAAAAATGTTCATGTTTTTAATCAATACAAGATTTCGTATGAAATATACATTTTAATGTAATGGTTGGAAAATGGAGAAATGTTCATATTTTTAACCAAAACATGAATTCATTAAAAATATACATCTTTAATGTAAAGTTAAAAACAAGAAAAGTGTTTATGTTTTAAGGTCAAAATATTATTAAACTAAAAATATACTTTTTAATGTAATAGTAGGTAATAAGAAAAATGTTCATGTTTTTAATCTAAACATGATTTCATTAAAAATATACATTTTGAATGAAATGTTGAAAATAGGAAAAAATGTACATGTTTTCAATCCAACATGGTTTCATATAAAAAAGTTCACATTTTTAATATAATGTTAAATAAAATAGAAAATGCACAAGTTTTAAAAAGAAACCATCATTTTATCAAAAACATGAACATGATTTCATTAAAATTAAAAACATGATTTCATTAAACATATACATTTTTAATGTAATGTTAAAATAAAGAAAATATACATGTTTTAAATGCAAAACATGTTATACATTAAATTTTCACTTTTTAATGTAATTATAAAAATGCAGAAAAGAAACATGTTTTAAATTAAAATAGGTTCTACATTAAAAATTCATTTTTAATGTAATAATAGAAATGTTAAAAATATGAAAGTTGTTCTGGTTTTAAATAGAAAACATGACTTCATTAAAAATATGCATTTTAATGTAAAAAGACAAACGTGCAAGATTTCAAAATAAAACATGTTTACATTAAAAAAATTGTTTTTTAATGAAATGGTTAAAATCACATCTATATTACAGCGCATATATTAGAATTTATATGCGCTGCTAAAATCACATTTATATTACACTGCGTATATTAGAATTTATATGCATTGTTAAATTTCCATTTTTAATTACAGCGCATATCTTAGAATTATATGCACTGTCAAAAATTACATTTATATTTACCTTTGCATATATTACATTTATAGGCAAAGTTGGCTTGTAATTAGATAAATTTTCATGTGAATGAAATATACTTTGTTTGACAGTACATGGTTATGATATGTCAATTAAAATGTTCTTTTATTTGGCATGTTAAATACGTTAGAGAAATCATCGAAGAGTTTATATATATAATTATATATATACATATATATATACATATATTAAAATTAAACGAATTGCGCGTGGTAGTTCGCGTTTCGGAATCGTAACTTTAAACGATTATACCGATAGATCCAACCGTCGGATTTTCCCAAAACTGGAACCGTTAGGACCGCTTTGGGAAGATCTTTCCAACGATATATTTTTGTTAAAATCCAACGGTCAGATTTCGAAATAAGCATAAATCAAATTTCGATAAAAACAGCGCCAGAGCCGCCATCGAGTCGAAGCGTCATTAAATAAATTTAGCTATTTTTAAATAAATAAAAATAGCGAGTAATCGTTATTAAATACTATTAACAATATGAAATGATTTTAAACTATATATATGCGAGAATCATTTGAAAAGGCTGAATTATATCTCATTTCAAATGATTAAACGACGATCAAAATTCAAGATTTTAAAGAAGACGACTGAAGACAGACGATCTTCACATCGAAAGGATAACTACTGATGCCTGACATTGGCTAGTGAAACGACCCGAACTTCCCCGGTCTCCGAAGAGAAGAGAAAGAACACATTGTTTTGAGAACACGACAAAATAGAAAGCAGACGGAAGAACATTTCATTGTATATTACAACAATACCATCAGAATATAAGAATATACAGAGTATGAATAAATATTACACAGAAATATCAGAGATTTAAATTACATTTAAATACATTGCAGCGGAAAATAATACAATACACAACTAGAAGAGATATACGGATGCAAAGCTTTCCGGATATCGTTCCAGCTGTAAACCAGGATCCTGTGAATATAAATCTGCAAAACCAAAACTACTAGCTGCCCGTGTCAAAATAAGGGCACCCAGAGTTTAGGTTAAAATAATAAACTCCAGGTCAGTCATGGGACTGGTGTGAGAACTAAAACAGTTATTAATCTTTATTTTCAAAGCTAGGTAAATCAAGGGACCACGCCGTATAACACGGAACGGGTTTCCTCCCAAGAACACCAATGCATAAAACAACAGCGCAATGCTAAATAAAGAAAAATGAAGCTATTATAAGACCCAGTTCCCATCACACAATGCAACGGAAGCCGGAGGATAGGGTTTTTACCTTATAATAGCCAAGAATGCTTGATACGTTTAAAACAAATCATTTGATACTATTATAAGTGCATAGTGTATAAAACAACTTCAAATCATAAGTATCAATCATAGACGGCATAAGTGCCTCATCCCACTATGTCGCCATACTAGGCTCTACAATCAAAACCGCAAGTGTCACGTATTTGGAAATTGGATTTCCATCTATGAACCAAGGCCAGGGATCGTCCTCTACCGATTTGAGGCGCTCTAGTCCGCCCCTCAGGAACAGCCGCAACTGCCCCTTGGATCGTCAGGGCCGGTCCACCGATGTGGATTATAATGCCTGAACAATACGTTTCTCCACCCTATGGGGTGTAAATGAGCCAATAAATGACTCCATCGGACCCGGATCGTCCGATCAAACCGAGGCGCCTCGCAACAGCAACAACCACATAAGTCAAACTCATCAGGGCGTGTAAAACCACTGACGCCACTTCTAACTAGTAAGAAAACGCATGGCCCCCTGAGGTCCTTCTCCCGTTTTTGGTTCATACCGGGTGTGAAACTCGCGAAGCAAACGTTATACAAAGCTACGCCATAAAGGCCTTGCTTCGATCATCAACCACAAGACTTTGCTTTTCAACAGAAGCCTTGATCATTTGCCACTTAGGCATGCCACACAGGCAATTCACCCCATGCGTTTGATATCCATCAATATATAACCCCTGAGCTCGTACGTCTCAGAGAAGGGCGTTAAGCAAGAGAATAAATTCTCCGCCGCCAAACATGTATATATTTAATAGAAATCAATCACACAGACTAAAATCCAATGTCAGACACACAGTCCATTTACAAGTCCGTTCTGGGTCTGAACGAAACCGGAGGCACCTAGTACCCCGCATATCCATCGATCTCCAAGTACGTCTGGACGATCTCTAACTGTTTCCATCTTCTTGGGTGTACATCCCAATCAAGATCATCAGTAATCACCCAAACGACGTGGAGACCTCCGGTCTTCGACCACCGTCTTCATCTTCGACTTATCGTCGTATCAGTTATTCAGAATGGGATAAACTCGGTCTTTTCGAATAACTCGCGTATATTATAAACAAGTGTTACACAAACACAACATACGCCTCATTCCAATTCATCAGTCACTAACCGTAAATTAACCAGAGAATAATTCCCCAAATATTAACCCCGAAGGCCGAAACCAACATCAGATCAATATCCAGAAAACCATTCTGCTTAGCTAACCGACAGTTAGTTTCTAAATTTCACATTCATAGGGAAAGGTTCCCATTAATTTTATCAAAGATAAATTCCTTGAATTTATTCTTTAATCTTCTTTTGAATATCGATTCAACTAGTCGGGATTAACGAACCTTACCGAAGTAATCATTTGTTTTAATTTCCCAATCCCAACCTATTCATCCCATGAAGTAAAACTAGTTATACTTCATATCTAACACCATGGTGTTATCGGTAAATTCAATTACCATTTCACATTTAAATCTAATTAAAGATTTAACTATCACCTGGAGCAAAACTGGTGATACTCCATTCTCGATCTTTTCAATCTAATTAAAGATTCATTAAAACTCCACTTAGTTTTAATCTGTGACCGGGTTAAAGAATCAGTGTCATTTAAAACACGGTTCATGATAAACCCCAAAATCACATCACATTTCAATCAGTCCCTAACCATAAATTAGCAAGTGAGCAATTCCCAAAATATTAACCCCGAAGGCCGAAACCAACATTAGATCAATACCCCAGAAACCATTCAACTTAACTAATCTCCAGTTAGTTTCTGATTTTCTTAACTCCTTTGGGTCTAAGAACAGTATTATTGAAGATACCGTTCACGACAACCCAAAATCACATTTCATTAATTATCGGGTTAAAGAACAAGTGTTATATAAAACACTGTTCACGATAAACCCAAGAATCAATTCGAATTCAATTCCAATTAAATATTATTTAATTGGTACACTTCATTAAATCTAACTAAAAAGATTTAATCTTTTTCTCAATTGGGCTTAAGAACAGTGTTAATGAAGACACCATTCACAATAAACCCAAATCGCATTTGATATTAAATACAAGGATCTGAATAGAAAATATACCGGCTTACATTCAATATCAAATTCTACGATCAACAGATATCGTATAGGAAATAACGATATATATATATATATATCTATATCTTTCAAATTTCCATAACAATAACTGTATAATCACGAAACCCAACATCGAAATATTCCGAAGACAATTTCGATTCAAATCCATTCCAATTCAATTATTGGAAATTCTGGTTACTTTAAAAACCCTTTTCAAATCCAATTTATTTAAATAGAATTGTAGTTCTAGTTCAAAACTAGTTCATTTCGATAAAAATCTATTTTTAACTTTTCAAATATGGAGTTTTTCATCCCGATTCTTCCCAAATCATTTCTTATGATTTTACACAAATTATTATTATTTTTAATAATTTTATCAAGGCCCGTACAGTTGATTTCCATCAACGGCCATCAAACTGCACTTACAACGACCTTTTTCAAATTTGATTTGGACATAATTCCAAATCCAACCGTTAGATTTCAAATTTCTAATATTCGTTAGAAAGCTCTTTTCGATACGAACCCAACGGTTCCAGTTTTAGGAGAATCCGACGGTCGGATCTCCCGTAATATCCGTTCGAAGTCAATGGTCGAAATTCGCGAACTACCGCGGCGCGGCGCGTTCTATTCAGGCCATTATATTATATATATAATATATATAATATATACTTCGTCGATTTCCTTTTAAAATGTATTATATAAATCATTTTAAATTCGTTTTCAAAACGATTTCAGCTTCTTTTTCAAATTCAAATCAAAATTGAATTTTCCCTTACCAATTCGTTTTAAATTCATTCAAATTGATTTCAATTCAAATCGATTTTGAATTCAATTTCAGTTCGTTTTCAATTCAATTTCAATTCAAATTCATTTCTATTCAAATTCAATTCAAATTCATTTCTATTCAATTTCAATTCGAATTCATTTCTATTCAATTTCAATTCAAATTCATTTCTATTCAATTTCAATTCTAATTCATTTCTATTCAATTTTAATTCAAATTCATTTCTATTCAAAATATCAGATTTTGAAATCACTTTCGATATTCATTATAAAATGAGTAGAATCGATATAAATATCGTTCACGTCAAAATGGCGTCAATCTAATCAACACGGCTTCATATATTTCTATTTTCAAATATTCCATTTCAAATATTTCTTTTTCAAATATTTCTATTCAAAACTGGAATGAAGCCCAATCAATTACCATATAATGTTAATTATATGGATTTTCTACAACACATGTATACAATAACAACGTTGAATAATCGACCATCATCCAAAGTGCATTCTACACTGTATAAGCATCAAATATAAATATTCAACGCTTATAACAGTCTGTCAATCAATCGATCGACATACAACTAAACAATCGGGATTAGTGTACGTCAAATATCATCCCAATACCCGTGTGGGATTTCAAACAATCAAACACAGATTTTATTTGTGCAGTTGGGCGATGTGTAAAATTTATCGTCCCAATCAATATCAGTCAAATGTGTGTATATAAACAAATCATTCGATTTGTTTATATTAATTTATTTCATTTCATATACACGTTAAGAATTCCATTTTTAACTATATAATATTTTCCACTATAAAATATTTTATTTCATGTCACATCACATCACACAATCAACTACACATCAAAATCAAACAAACAAGCATACAAGTCGTCCATGGTCTGTGGACGACGGGTGTCGGGTGCTACTAAACACCGTCTGCATCCTAGTGTATATATATAACTAGAGAAATGAAATCAAAGGTGAGAAGTTCTCACTGATTAGCTAATCCAACGCCACGACTCTTCATATGTAGGAAATCTTCGCCGTTCCTTCTTTCATCACTTTCGTCATCCGTATTCACTACATATATAAAAATCAAAATTTTACTTCGCTATCCAATATATAAAAATCAAATTTTTACTTCACTATTCAATATATAAAAATCGAATTTTTACTTCGCTATTCAATATATAAAAATCGAATTTGTACTTCGCTATTCAATATATAAAAATTGAATTTTTACTTCGCTATTCAATATATAAAAATCGAATTTTTACTTTGCTATTCAATATATAAAAATCGAATTTTTACTTCGCTATTCCATATATAAAAATCGAATTTTTACTCTTTCTACATTATAAAAATTATATTTTTATTACTCTACATGAATAAAAATCATATTTTTAATACTCTACTATAATAAAAATTATATTTTTATATTACAAAGCTCCATACGTCAAAATCGTATTTTTGAATCGATGATTACTCTATTCAAACACATCAAAATTGAATTTTTATAGGTCATTCAAATAAATAAAAATCGAATTTTTATTTTGATAAAAATCCTATCTTTATGGATTTAAAATCATATCCTTTCTATGTCATACAAATATAAACTTCCAATCTTTCTTTTGCTTCATCCTTTAAATAAAACTACATCTTTTCATGGATAAAAATTAATTCTTTTCTAAACTAACTTCATATATTGTTCAGAATCAAATCGAAGAGAGGAAAAGGAAGAACAACTTATAGTAAAAAAAAATTCTAGGGTTTGGATCGCTTGAGGGCACTGTGCTTCGGTTGGAAGGGAGGGGGTGTTCGGCGCTCGCGGAGGGGGGGTTCTTCACATCGGCGGCGGCTATTGAATGGTGGCGGCGTCGGTCTGGTAGGTGGTGGATGGGTGTGCTCCGGTGGCATCGCGTCGAGGTCAGGAGGTTAATGTGCTCGCGGTTTTCAGATTCGAAGGGGGGAGGAGGAAACGAGTGGGGGGTGGTCGAGGTGGAGCAGTGCGGTCGTGGGGAAGAGGGCGACAGCCGGATATCGGAGGGTGGCTGCGCGATTTCGAGGGAGGGCTGAGGATCGACTGATAAAATTGGCGGAGCGACTTATTTCAGAAAGAAGGAATGAAATGGGGGGGTTTAAAGGAAAAGGATTATTATTTATTTATATTTTATTATTATTTTATTTTTCTTTCCATTCAAGCTGCCTTTGTATACAAATTCCAAACGAAACCCAAGGACTGTCGCCTATAGCTAATTACCCCCATTCCGAACACAATGGGATATGTATCGTAAGCTAGTTCGGCTATTTCGATCCGTTTTCATCAAAATCAACATATAACTCTATATATTGAATTTGAACGCGCATTTCTATTTACTGGGGTCACCTACTCACTCGAAAAATTCCCAAAAAATATTTTCTAGCTTCGTATTGACGATACGGTCCTAACAAAACTAGTTTCGTCAAATTTTGAGACCGTTTGAAAAATAGCCATTTTCCAGTCGATTAAAATCAATAGAAACTGGTCAAATGCGTTTTCCTTTGCCACGCTCAGATATTGATTCGAAAAATTATGAAATTTGGAATCTAGCGATAATTTGACATCACAGATCCAACAAAAGTGGTTTCATCGAAATCTGAGGTCGTTTGCAAAATTTCCATTTTTAAGGGCCAGAATTCCATAGCGACTATTCAGAATTTTCAACTGGGCATATCTTTTGATTCCCGCTATGAAATCTTGATTCTTCGGATTCGTTGGAAAGATATTCTCTATTGGATTCTAATATTTTTGGTTTCACTAAATTCCGGTTTATTTTGCACCCGGTACATTCATTTGAATTTTGAAATTGAATTATCGAACTACCGCGCCATTTTCAATTCCTTTTATAAATATAAATAAATATTTATATTCAATCGTCGATTCAAACGAATATATACGTTCGAATTATATTCAAAATAAATTTCTCGTTGTTATTATTTAAAATAATTCATTTTAAATAATTAAAATTCGCTAAAATTGCCAAAATAAAAATTTTAAACTGGCCCAGATTTCCGGGTTATTACAGCTAGCTACCAATAAAGGTTTAAAGTAGTAGTTGTCCAAATGTACTTGTTGATTGTCCAAATATGCGAGCACCTCTCTTCCGTATTGGACATACGGGACGAGGAATAAGGTGACTCCGGTTTTGTTCAGACCCAGAACGGACTTGTAAATGGATGTGTGTCCGACATTGAATTTCATTCCGTGTAATTAAATTGATTTCTATTTAATATATATCTGTGGTGGCGGAGAATTTATTCTCTTGCTTAACACCCTTCTTTGAGACGCACGAGCTCAAAGTTTATATATTAGTAGCTATCTATCGCATGGCATGAATTGTCAATGTGACATGCCAAGATGCAATTAATCGAGGCTTTTGTTGAAAAGCAGAGCCTTGTGGATGATGATCAAAGCATAGCCTATTTTGACATAGCTTTGTGTATTACGTTACCTCGCGAGCCGCACACCCCGGTAGAGTTAAAAACGGGACAAGGGAACGCAGGAAGTGCACACGTTTCTTTCTAGCTAGAAGTGGTGTTTGGGTTTTTACAAGGCCCGACATTTTTACTTATGTGGTTAATGGAATGAGGCGCCTCGATTTTATTTGGTCGATTGTGACCATTTTATAGGTTCAACAGGATCGGGAAGTGTGTGTTCAGGCATAACTAAATCCACTAACGTTATTTGTGGACCGGCCGTGCAGTATCCAAGGGTTGCCCGTAGGTGTGATCCTGAGACATTGCAGGAGTGTCTCAAATCGGTTAGGAGATCGTCCCTAGCTTGACTCAAGATGGAAAAACCAATATCCAATACGACATCACGGTTTTGATTGTAAACCTATATATGGCGACATAGTAGGACGGGGTACTATGCCGTCTAGGTTTGATACATTTACTTTGAAGTATTTTAATACATATTAGACACTAATAATAATATTAAAAATATTATTTTCTGTATATCAAACATTTTTTATCATTATAAGATAAAACTCTATCCTCCGGTTTGCATTGCATTGTGTGATGGGACTTGAGTCTTATAATGATTTCATTTTCTAAAAAGCATTGCGTTAATTATTAAATATATGCACTGGCAATCCAATGGAGTAAACTCGTTCCGTGTTAGCGGCATGGTCCAGTGATTAGACATATTGTTAGTTAAGTAAGGTTTCTTATACCAGTCCCATGTCTGACCTCGTAGTTTGTTTCACTTTGCAAACTCGGGTGCCCTCTTTCCACACGGGCAGCCAAATGATAGGTTTTAGATATGGATACTTTCTGGACTGGAGCTTGCTAAGGAAAGAGATGAGGAACCTTTCTTTTATCTTTTTATTTTGCTTCTTGGACATTTAGAGAGTATTGAGCATTTATGTATTTTGGTGGAGATTGAGACTTTATTTCTTTCCTTGTTTAGACATCTATTTTGCTAAGTGTATCCTGTACTGCGTACTCTGATGTCTGTGATGTTATGTTGTGACAACATTTCCATTTCTGCTGCAATGATTTATATGTTATGCTATTATCTGAGATCTATTATTGTTTTAATTATGTTATGCTCCTATGATTATCCTTACTTTCGTTCCATGGAAGTTTGGGGTCGTCACAACCGTCTTCATCGTCGACTTATCGTCGTATTAATTATTCAGATTGGGATAAACCTGGTCTTTCCAAATAACTCGCGTATCTTATAAACAAGTGCTATAAAAGACAACATACGCCTCACTCCAATCTAGAATATACTTTTCACAATTTAAACCAAATTATGGTTTTCCGAACTAGTTGGGATTAGCGAACCTTACCAAAGAAATCATTTATTTTATTTCCCAATCCCACCTATTCATCCCATGGAGAAAACCTGGTAGCACTCCATATCTAACACCCACGGTGTTATCGGTAAAATTAGTTACCATTTCACGTTCAAATCTAATTAAAGATTTACTATCGCTTGGATCAAAACTGGTGATACTCCATTCTCGATCATTTCACAAATTTGATAATTTAAATTATCACATTCACATTTCAATCTAATTGAAGATTCATTAAAACTTTACTTAGTTTTAATCTCCAAAAATCATTACATAATGGTTATTCAAATTTAGGAAATAAATCCTGTCTTTAACTAGGTTAAGAAACCAATGTTATTTAAAACACTATTCACGATAAACTCAAAAATCCATTTTGCAATTAAATTCCAATTAAATATTAATTAATTGGCAAACATCTCTAAATCTTATTTAAAAGATTTATACTTTCCTCATCGGGTTATACGAACAGTATTAATAATGACATAATTCACGACAAACCCAAAATCTAATTTGATATTAAATACATGGCTATGAATAGAAATTATATCGGCTTATATTCAATATCAAATTCTGAAAACAACAAATATCACATTGGGAATAACGATATATATATATATATCTTCCAAATTCCTCCACAATATCTGTATAATCACGGAATCCAATATCGAAATATTCCGAAGATAATTTCCATTCCAATCAATTCCAATATGTTCATTGGAAAATTCTGGTTATTTTAATACCCTTTTTCAAATCCAATTTATTTTGTTTAAAAATTGTTGGATTTTCTATTCTAGTTATTAACTAGTTCATTTTTATCTTTTCAGAACTGGAATTATTCATCCAAAATCGTTCCAAATCATTTATTATGATTTTACATAATTTTTTCATATTTAGTAATTTTATTTAGGCCATTACATTGCTTTCCAATATAGACCACCGAACTGCATCCATAGCGACCTTTTCTGAATTTGATTTGGACATATCTTAAAATCCAACTGTTCAAATTTAAATCTCTTATATTCGTTGGAAAGCTCTTTTCAATACGAACCCAACGTTTCAGTTTTAGGAGAATCCGACGATCGAATCTCCCGTAATGTCAATTCGAAGTCAATGGTCGAAATTCATGAACGGTCGTGGTGCGGCGTGTTTTATTCAGGCCATTAAATATATATATATATATATATTCATCAATTTCCATTTGCAACGTATTTTATAAGTCGATGATAAATTCATTTTAAAATGATTCCCATTTCATTTCAATTTTAAATTAAAATTGAATACTCCTTATCATTATAATATTTAAATGATAATATTTTCAAAATGTCAGATTTTGAAATCGTTCCCTTTTCGATATTCATTATAAAAATGAATAAAATCGATATAAATATCGTTCATGTTAAAATGGAGCATATCTAATCAACACGGCTTCACTCATTTTAATAATTTCGTGTCCATCCAAAATCAGACATTAAATTTACATTGTAATCCTTTACTAAATATTATTTTAAAATATTCGTTATTTTAAAATATTCATTATTCGTTATTTTAAAATATTCGTTCATTCTAAGTTATAATCAGACACAGTCAATTATCATATAATGTTATTTATATGGATTTCATACACACATGTACACAACAATAATTATACACAATCAACCATCATCCAGAGTGCATTACACAACTGCATAAGCATTAAATATAAATAATTAACGCTTACAATAGTCTGTCAACCAATCGATTGACATACAACTAATTATTAGGACTAGTGTATGTCAAATATCATCCCAATAGCCATGTGGGGTTTCAACCAACAAATATTGAATTTATTTGTGCAGTTGGGCGATATGTGAAATTAATCGTCCTAATTAATATCAGTTAAATGAGTGTACATAAACAAATCATCCGATTTATAAATGAATATTTATTTTAACACATAACTATTTTATATAGTTCTATTTCACATTTAAAAATGATATTTTTAATGATTACACATTTTATTCAACGCATGAATATTTTATACAGTTCGTTCATTCAATAAAAAATGATATTTTTATTATTCAAATATTTTATTCACACAATACAGTCAACAACCACAATACAGTCCATTCAATCGAAACAAACAACCATGGTTTGTACAATAAATAGTGTTGGGGGCTTCTAAGCCCCGTCTGCATCCTAGTATGTATTTAACTATAAAATTATTAGAGTGAGTAGGAGTTCTCACATTGGGTTCCACTCCGTCAGTCTTTATCTGGAAAATTCTGCACCGTTCGGGTTTGAATTTGCCTAAATTTCTAAGATACTCCAATTTGGACCCAGTTAGTCTTATTGTGAAGCTCTCGTTGAGACGAGTCCAATGCTTTTGAAATCTTCAAATTTCGTTCTCGTATGAAGAAGTTATGTCAATTTTTACATTTAACAATTTAAATGAGAAATTAAATTAATTAATTTATAATTAACTTAACTAATCTCTTCCCTTGTCCACTGTAAAACCCGACCCCTCCCTTTTTCATTGAACCCATCGTTCGGTTCGAACTTCACACCGCAGCCCCTCCAATGATTGTCGTTGGCCATATCCAAGTACACCACGCAAATCGCCTTGGAGGCGCCTCTCTCATCCCTCGACCGCATTGAACTAAGTGGGCCCACCTTCCTCAAAAATTGTGATGAAAGATAGCAGTTGGAGCAGCGATTTCTCCCCATAAACGATACCAAAAATGATGATGCTTATCTAGATTTATGATCTCATTGAGTACAACCATTTTCATTTTGGATTTGTGTATAAATTCGGATCGGATCGAGAGAATTTAGGGTTTGAAATCTGGAGTGTTTTGGCCATCAATTTTAGTTGTGGCAGTTGAACGAAGATGGCTAGGGTTTTATAGAAAATATTTTTTTATTTTATTTTTATTTTTATTCAAAAATTACTTTTTAATCGATCTTAACTCCAAATCAAACCCAATGACTATTGTCCCTAGCCAAATATCCCCATTCCGGACACAATAGGATATGTTTCATAAGCCTATTCGACTGTTTCAATCAATTTTTATCAAAATTAAAATATAAATCAATATATAATTAATTTGAACATACATTTTAATTTACCAGGGCAACATACCGACTCCAAAAATACCCGAAAAATAAATTTAGCTATGTTTTGATGATACGGTCCTAACAAAACTAATTACATCGAATTTGGAGACCGTATGAAAAATGGTCAATTTCCAGTCGATTAAATTCAACTAAAATTATCAAACACGTTTAATTCACCATGCTCACATATCAGTTCCAAAAATTATGAAAATTGGAATATAGCAATAATTTGACATTCCGGATCCAACAAAAGTGGTTTCGTCGAAAACGGAGGTCATTTGAAACATGGCTATTTTTAAGGGCTATATATATAATATATATATAAAATATATAAATTCCATAACGACTATTCTAAATTTTAAACCGAACATAACATTCAATTCTCATTATGAAATCTAGATTTTTCACATTCATTAGAAAGATATAATTAAACAGATTCAAATATTTTTGGTTTTACTGAAATCCGATTTATTTTGAATCATGTACATTCAATTGAAATTTAAAATTGAATTTTCAAACTAACATGCCATTTCCAGTTCGTTTTATAATTAAAATAAATTTATACATCCTAACTTTGATTTAAATAAATTTTTGGTCGTTATTATTTAAATAAATCGGTAT
Organism: Allium sativum; assembly: GCA_030737875.1. Classification (NCBI taxonomy): domain Eukaryota; kingdom Viridiplantae; phylum Streptophyta; class Magnoliopsida; order Asparagales; family Amaryllidaceae; genus Allium; species Allium sativum. The sequence goes on along the minus strand of CM060911.1, from coordinate 105,019,147 downwards.
AAATATTCAAAATACGTTAAAATAGCTAAAATAAAAATTTTAAATTGGTTTTGAAAATCCGAGTTGTCGCACCATGACTGACTTGGAGTTTATTATTTCCCACCTAAACTCTAGGTGTCACTATATTCCACATGGGTAGGTAGTAGTTTTGGTTTGTAGATACTTTATAAAAAGGTGTAGGATTAAAGCTATAACTGTGTCCAGAGCATTTTATTTCTTCCACTAAGTTTATATTTTCCGTTGTGTAATGTGGCGGCAAGGAATTTCACTCGGTCCGAACCAGTCGCTAAACCAATCCAGGCCGTTCGAAACGCCCTATCGTTTGAGAATAGGACAAAACAGAACGCATACAGAAGAACATTTCATTGTATATTACAACAATGCATCGGATTACAAGAATATACAGAGTATAAATGAATGTTACACAGAAATATCAGGGATTTAAATTACATTTAAATACATAGCAGCGGAAAATAATACAATACACAACTAGAAGAGATATACGGATACAAAGCTTTCCGGATATCATTCCAGCTGTAAACCAGGATCCTGTGAATATAAATCTGCAAAACCAAAACTACTAGCTGCCCGTGTCAAAATAAGGGCACCCAGAGTTTAGGTTAAAACAATAAACTCCAGGTCAGTCATGTGACTGGTGTGAGAACTAAAACAGTTATTATTCTTCATTTTAAAAGTTAGGTAAATCAAGGGACCACGCCGTATAACACGGAACGGGTTTCCTCCCAAGAATACCAGTGCATAAAACAAACAGCGCAATGCTAAATAAAGAAAAATGAAGCTGTTATAAGACCCAGGTCCCATCACACAATGCAACGCAGCCGAGGATAGGGTTTTCCCTTATAACATCCAAAGAATGCTTGATACATTTAAAACACTTTATTTGATACTATTATAAGTGCATAGTGTATAAAACAACTTCAAATCATAAGTATCAATCATAGGCGGCATGAGCACCCCATCCCACTATGTCACCATACTAGGTTCTACAATTAAAACCGCAAATGTCACGTATTTGGAAATTGGATTTCCGTCTATGAACCGAGGCAAAAGATAGTCCTCAACCGATTCGTGACTCTCTAGCCCGAGCCACAGGCGAGCGCGCAGGCAAGCCTTTAGATCGTCAGGGCCGGTCCACCGATGTGGATTATTATGCCTGAACACTACGTCTCCCCACCCTATGGGGTGTAAGGCTGGTCCGTCTGCCGACCAGAATGCATCGGCCGAAACCGATATAACCGAGGCGCCTCGCAACAGCAACAACCACATAAGTCAAACTCGTCAGGGCGTGTAAAACCACTGACGCCACTTCTAGCTAGAAAGAAACGCAAGTCCTCCCTGAGGTCCGTCTCCCGTTTTTGGTTCATACCGGGTGTGAAACTCGCGAATTCACGTTACACAAAGCTGTGCCACACAGGCTGTGCTTTGATCATCACCACAAGACTTTGCTTTTCAACAAAAGCCTTGATCTATTGCCACTTAGGCGTGCCACACAGGCAATTCACTCCATGCGTTTGATATCCATCAATATATAACCCCTGAGCTCGTACGTCTCAGAGAAGGGCGTTAAGCAAGAGAATAAATTCTCCGCCGCCAAACAGATATATATTTAATAGAAATCAATCACACAGACTAAAATCCAATGTCAGACACACAGTCCATTTACAAGTCCGTTCTGGGGCTGAACAAAACCGGAGGCACCTAGTACCCCGCATATCCATCGATCTCCAAGTACGTCTGGACGATCACTAACTGTTTCCATCTTCTTGGGTGTACAGCCCAATCAAGATCATCAGTAACCACCGAAACGACGTGAAGACCTCCGGTCTTCGACCATCGTCTTCATCTTCGACTTATCGTCGTATCAGTTATTCAGAATGGGATAAACCCGGTCTTTCCGAATAACTCGCGTATATTTTAAATAAGTGTTACACAAACACAACATACGCCTCATTCCAATTCATCAGTCACTAACCGTAAATTAATCAAGAGAATAATTCCCCAAATATTAACCCCGAAGGCCGAAACCAACATCAGATCAATATCCAGAAAACCATTCTGCTTGGCTAACCGACAGTTAGTTTCTGATTTCACATTCATAGGGAAAGGTTCCCATTAATTTTATCCAAGATAAATTCCTTGAATTTATTCTTTAATCCAATTTTGAATATCAATTCAAACTAGTCGGGATTAACGAACCTTACCGAAGTAATCATTGGTTTTAATTTCCCAATCCCAACCTATTTATCCCATGAAGTAAAACTGGTAATACTTCATATCTAACACCACAGTGTTATCGGTAAATTCAATTACCATTTCACGTTCAAATCTAATTAAAGATTTAACTATCGCCTGGAGCAAAACTGGTGATACTCCATTCTCGATTATTTCAATCTAATTAAAGATTCATTAAAGCTCCACTTAGTTTTAATCGTTAACTGGGTTAAAGAATCAGTGTCATTTAAAACACGGTTCACGATAAACCCAAAATCACATTCATTAATTATCGGGTTAAAGAACGAGTGTTATTTAAAACACTGTTCACGATAAACCCAAAAATCAATATCAATTCAATTCCAATGAAATCTCATTTAATTGGTACACTTCATTAAATCCAAATAAAAAGATTTAATCTTTTCACAACTGGGTTCAAGAACAGTGTTAATGAAGACACCATCCACGACAAACCCAAATCACATTTGATATTCAATACAAGGCTCTGAATAGAAAATATATCGGCTTATATTCAATATCAAATTCTACGATTAACAAATGTCGTATTGAAATAACGATATAAATGTATATCTTTCAAATTCCCATAACAACATCTGTATAATCACGAATTCCAACATCGAAATATTCCGAAGACAATTTCGATTCAAATCCACTCCAATGCAATCATTGGAAATTCTGGTTATTTTTAAAACCCTTTTCAAATTCAATTTATTTATTTAAAAATAAATAGAATTATATTTCTAGTTCAAAACTAGTTCATTTCGATAAAAATCTATTTTTATCTTTTCAAATATGGAGTTTTTCATCCCAAATCTTCACAAATCATTTCTTATGATTTTACACAAATTATTACTATTTTTAATAATTTTATCAAGGCCCGTACAGTCGATTTCCACCAATGGCCATCGAACTGCACTTACAGCGACCTTTTACATATTTGATTTGGACATAATTCCAAATCCAACCGTTAGATTTCTAATTTCTCACATTCGTTAGAAAGCTCTCTTCGATACGAACCCAACAGTTCCGGTTTTAGGAGAATCTGACAGTCGGATCTCCCGTAATGTCCGTTTGAAATCAATGGTCGAAATTCGCGAACTGCCGCGGCGCGGCGCATTCTATTCAGGCCATTATATTATATATATAATATATATATAATATATTTCGTCGATTTCTATTTAAAATGAATTATATAAATAGTTTTAAATTCGTTTCAAAAGCCATTTCAACTTCCTTTTCAATTCAAATCAAAATTGAATTCTTCTTTATAAATTCGTTTTAAAATTCCTTTCTATTCAACTCAAATTTCAATTCAATTTGAATTCATATTCAATTCAATTCATTTCGAAATCGTTTTCAATTCAATTCATTTCGAAATCGTTTTCAATTCAATTCATTTCGAAATCGTTTTCAGTTCAATTCATTTCGAAATCGTTTTCAATTCAATTCATTTCGAAATCGTTTTCAATTCAATTCATTTCGAAATCGTTTTCAATTCAATTCATTTCGAAATCGTTTTCAATTCAATTCATTTCAAAATCGTTTTCAATTCAATTCATTTCTTAATATTCATTTTAAAATGAATAAAATCGATATAAATATCGTTCACGTCAAAATGGCGTCAATCTAATCAACACGGCTTCATATATTGATATTTTCAAATATTCCATTTCGAATATTTCTATTTCAAATATTTCTATTTTAAAACTGGAATGAGGCCCAATCAATTACCATATAAAGTTAATTATATGGATTTTCATACAACACATGTATAATAGCATTGAAAAATAATCAACCATCAACCAAAGTGCACTACACTGTATAAGCATCAAATATAGATATCTAACGCTTATAACAGCCTGTCAATCAATCGATCGACATATTTAATCAATCAGGATGAGTGAACTTCAAATTTCATCCCAACACCCGTGTGGGGTTTCAAACAATTAAACACAGATTTTATTTGTGCAGTTGGGCGATGTGTGAAATTTATTGACCCAATCAATATCAGTCAAATCAGTGTATATACAAACAAATCGGCCGATTTGTTTATAACTATTCATTTATTCACATTCACGTTAAAAATTATATTTTTAACGATAAAACATTTTATTTCAACCTATGAATTTCTATTCAATTCATTTACACAATAAAATGATATTTTTATTTTCTAACATATTTTAGAAAATTTCGGCGGCATAACGGCACGATACTAGAAACGGGACAAGGCCTAGCCTTATCCCCGGTCTAGTGAAGGCCCACGCCATTCACACATCAATCAAATCAATTTATTTCACCCAACAATTCAATTTCAAATCAAATCATCTAATCAACTACACAACCAAACAATTTAACAAACAAGCCATCCATGGTCTGTGGATGACGGGTGTCGGGTGCTACTAAACACCGTCTGCATCCTAGTGTATATATATATAACTAGAAAAAGAAATTGAAGAGTGAGAAGTTCTCACCGATAGCTATCCTAACTCCACGGCACTTCTAATGCAGGAAATCTTCACTGTTCTCCTCTCTAATTAGTTTTTTTCGCCCATAGCCACTACATATATAAAAATCATATTTTTACATCGATGTTCGATATATATAAAAATCGAATTTTTAGTTCGCTATTCAATATATAAAAATCGAATTTTTAGTTCGCTATTCAATATATAAAAATCGAATTTTTAGTTCGCTATTCAATATATAAAAATCGAATTTTTAGTTCGCTATTCAATATATAAAAATCGAATTTTTAGTTCGCTATTCAATATATAAAAATCGAATTTTTAGTTCGCTATTCAATATATAAAAATCCTATTTTTAGTTCGCTATTCAATATATAAAAATCGAATTTTTAGTTCGCTATTCAATATATAAAAATCGAATTTTTAGTTCGCTATTCAATATATAAAAATCGAATTTTTAGTTCGCTATTCAATATATAAAAATCCTATTTTTAGTTCGCTATTCAATATATAAAAATCGAATTTTTAATTCGAAGTTCAACATATAAAAATCCTATTTTTAATTCGAAGTTCAACATATAAAAATCCTATTTTTAATTCGAAGTTCAACATATAAAAATCCTATTTTTAATTCGAAGTTCAACATATAAAAATCCTATTTTTACCGCTTCTTCATACATGTAAAAAGCAAAATTTTTTCCCCACAAATCTATATGGAAAAATCTAATTTTTTTTCTTCCTAAAGATTACATTTTTTTCTTTGACGATATTTATAAATAAAAACCACATTTTTATCATTGTCACATATATATGTATATATAAATCACTTCTTTCTATTTTAAAAAAAATATCGGCTTTGCTACGGTAACAATCACGCCTTTACTACGATAAAAATCATAACTTTATATTTTAAAAATCTGAATTTTATCATTGTTTATTTATATCAAAACTGAAAACAAAACATATCATTCACATTTAAAAACTGAAAATTAAAAATAGAAATCGATTTAAATTTACTTACAGTGGGAATTTGGGGAGAGGGGGGCTTTTTCTACTGGTGTTGGCATCCTTCAGGCGGGGCGAGGCGTCTGCGCGTCGGACAGGGGGTGGCTGAAGTGTCAGGGGGTGGAGGCGGCGGCTGCTCGGGGTTTTAGGGCTTGGGGAAAACGCAGTTTGAGGGTTGGTTGCTTTGACGAGGTGAGAGGGAGATGGACAGGAGGAGGAGGTGAAGGACGGGGTGCGCGGAGCGGTGGAGGCGACGCCAGTGGTGGCGCTGAGAGGCGGCACGCGAGTTTCCCCCTTTTGATTTCTTTTTTTTTTATCTGTAGAAATGAATTCGAACGAGGGGGGGCAGCGGGAAATAAGGGGGAGAAAGGGTTTTTTTTATTTTTTTTATTTATTTAATTATTTAATTATTTAATTCAACCTAAAGTTGACTTTCACATACGACCTCGAAACGAAGCCCACCGCCTGTCGTCCATAGCGTTTCACCCCCATTCCGAACACAATGGGATATGTATCGCAAGCTGATTTGATCGTTTCGATTTGTTTCCGTTGAATTTACATTTAAATCACTATATTGAATTTTAAACGTACATTTCAAATTACCGAGGTCACATACGAACTTTAAAAATTCCAGAAAAATATTTTCTAGCTTCGTATTGACGATACGGTCCTAACAAAACTAGTTTCGTCGAATTCTGAGACCGTTTGAAAAATGGCCAATTTCCAGTCGATTAAAATCAACTGAAACTGGTTAAACGCGTTTTCCTTTGCCACGCTCACATATTGATTCGAAAAATTATGAAATTCGAAACCTAGCAATAATTTAACAACACGGACCCAACAAAAGTGGTTTCGTCGAAATCCGAGGTCGTTTGCAAAATGTCCATTTTTAAGGGCCTGAATTCCATAGCGACTATTTAGAATTTTCAACTGGACATATCTTTTGATTCCCGCTACGAACTTTCGATTTTTCGGATTCGTTGGAAAGATATTATCAAATAGATCCTATCATTTTTGGTTTCACTAAAATCCGAATTGTTTTGCACCCGGTACATTCAATTGAAGTTTGAAATCGAATTATCGAACTACCGCGCCATTTTCAATTCTATTTATAATTATATATAAATATTTATATTCTAACGACGACGCGTATAAATATATACGTTCGAATTCTATTCAAAATAAATTCCTCGACAATATTATTTAAAATAATCTATTTTAAATATTCAAAATTCGCTATAATCGCCAAAATAAAAATTTCAAACTGGCTCGCATTTTACGGGTTGTTACAGTGTACATGTTATATTATGATATTGTTATTTTCGATGTGCGTTGTATTTGATATTGTACTCTGATGTAAAAGTTATTGTAATAATAATGAAAAAGTTATTTCGTTCAGTGTTCTTATTAGTCGTATACCTAGAGTCTTGAGGATTTTTGCCGTTTGGATCGGACTTGTGTGGATTATAGTCAATTTCAAAGGTAGGAATTTTCAAGCCATCACAGCATGCATATCATTTTTTTCTATTTTATCCAGATTAATCTGAATTTTTGTATGGCCTGGACACATATATAATTATGGAAATTTGTATAATTATGGAAATAAATGGGCTCAAAGTCTTTATTATACATAACTAAGCCTTGAAATCGTTGGGCTTGGATTTTGTATACATTTGGAACGAATTAGTTACATGAAATTTCATATGAGATTTATGAATATGATTTCTGATACTCTACATGCGAGAGTTATGTTAAAAATATTTGAAATGTTCAAAATAAAAATAGACATACTTCTTATATATCGTTGAATTTAAATACATGTATGTTATACATATATATTTTATATATCAAAATTAAATGCAATTAATATTAATAATGTGAAATACATATCTTTTGTGATGTGTAAATGACACTAAATATGACTTGCCACCTCGTGTTATAAAATCCATTTAAACCAATTATTTATATTAAGTCATGGTGACGTCTTCCAATAAATACACTCATCAATGCCAGAAACAATAGATGTAGGTAATGCCAAAGCATTAGTGGACAATTTATTTTGGTTATATGCGATAGAGCTAATGTGATACTCAAAATGTATAATTGGGTCTGACTTAACTAGGCTACCATAATAAAATTATGGGCATAGAGACAAAGAGAATGAAATATTCAAATTTTAAAATGATTTAAATTATTCATCATGCTATCTAAGAATTATATATGATATAATTGACATCAGATATCTACCTAAAAGAATATGTTTTGAGGATTAGCCAAAGCTAACTCAAAACATAATTAGATATGTATCTTGGATCACTAAGATATATAAATGTATACTGATATATATATATATATATACATACATACATATATATATATATAGAGAGAGAGAGAGAGAGGGAAGTTGATTTGAGTGGGAGCATATTTTACTAAATTTATATGTTTATTTGTAAATATGTAATGCTCTATGTAATTTTGATTGTCAAAATTTATACTAAGAACATACGTTGCAATATCATTTATTATTGTTTTATTATTTATTATCTCCTAAAAATATTAAATGGTAAATAACACCAATGATTTATCATTAAATTTGGTCCTTAAGAAGGATAAACTGAATTAAATAAAATTTCTTGACTAACATGAAATTTGAGAATTTTCCTCAAAGCAAAAGAAAATGTAATTGTTTTGTATAATTAGAAGACCTGAAAGAAAAGGGAGAAGTATGACTTCAACCGAATAAGGTATAAATGTTATAAATGTCAACTTATCTACTTGTACATCTCTATTATTAGATGTACAAGTAGATAAGTTAACATTTATAATATTTATAACTTATTCGGTTGAAGTCAAATATTGTTGCATTATCCATAGAAAACGGCCTCTTGTCTAACCATTGGCTTAATTGGATAATCAAAATATTGTAATTATGTAATTTTCATTAAAAATAAATGTTATTTTGTATCTTTTTTAGACAAGTTTGAATTTTCATTTGAAATAAAATACAATTGTTGTTCATTTTATTTAAATGAAATATCTCATGGAAATGCACAATTAGTTAACAATTTTATAAATCCTTAACTTTGATGTGCATGATTACCACATATACAATGATAGTATTATATCAAATAACTTAAATCCAACATACCTTTGGCATTTTCATTTAGGCCATATAAACAAGAAACGCTTATCAAAACTCCTGATGATGAAATTTTGAAGTCATTTGATTTCGAATCATATGAAGAATGCAAATCTTATTTATTAGGCAAAATGATTAATGCACCTTCCGCTGGACACATTGAACAGGCTAGTGATGCATTGAGCCTTATACATAGTGATATATGTGGACCAATGAGTACATCATCTAGAGGTAGGTTTTATTACTTCATTACATTTATTAATTATGTCAATAGACATGATTGCGTGTATCTTATGAAACAAAAATCAAAATCCTTTGAAAAGTTCAAAGAATTCAAAAAATTGAAGTTTAAGACCAATTTTGAAAGAATATAAAGACTCTTCGAATAGACCGAAAAGAATAATTAAGCCAAGAGTTTAATAACTATCTAAAAGGGTGTGGAATTGTATCACAGCCCAATCCACCAACGACATGATGTATCTAAATTGCACCTTATTAAATATGGTACGATCAATAATAAGTCATATATATCTTCCAATAAAATTTGGGATTATGGACTTGAAACAATTGCATTCATACTTAATTATAATCCTACTAAAACGATTTTGAAGACGTTATATAAGATATGGACTAGTTAGTGTCCTACTATGTCTTTTGTGAAGATTTGGGATGTGAGGTGCTCATTAAACGTCTTGCCTCTGCCAATCTTTGATCCAAATCTAATAATTGTTATTTTGTGGAATATCCTAAAGAAGAAAGAGGATATTATTTCTACAAACCCTTTGAGAATAAAATGTTTATTGCTCAAATTGGAACCTTTTAAATGGAGAACTAGTCTCTGAAATAACGATGGGAATAAAGTAGAACTCGAAACGTCTCGAGAACCACAAAATACCTTTGAACCTTGTCTGGACAAGGAATTTAGTAGGAGTGACACAATAATCCTAGTGTTATATATTGATATCATATTACTTATTGGGAATGATGTTAGTTTAAAACAAGAAATAGATACTGATTCTACGAAGGAGGATGTTTGGATTTAGAAGTTCAATATTGAACTTAATCCATTGTTGATCCAATGATTTTACATTGTGATATTAACGGAGCTATTGATCAGGCCTAGAAACCTTGATCTCATTATCAATCCAAACATATATTTAAGAAATATAATTTCATTTGTTAAATTGTTCGTGGAGGAGAAATACATATCTGCAAAGTATCAATAGATAATAATGTTGTAGGCCCATTGATTAAAATTCCGTCACAGCAGAATAATGATAGTCAAACTAATTTCATGCCTATATGATGCATGAATGATTGACTCTGGTGCAAGTGAGAGATTGTTAGAGTTTAAGCCCTAGAGGCATCCATTAGATGTGATTAATAACACTGCTGATGTTATATTTTATTTTGAATAAAATGTTATATTATGTTGTATTTACTTCGTAATATAAATATTAACATAATATAATTCCTTAGAATAATGATACAGAATTATATAGTTTTAAGAAAGTGACTTGAACATGAAATTATATAATATAATAAGTATTATAATTCTAAAATATCCCTAGTCAAGTTTTAGTGTATATAGGACAACAATAAAACATAGTATATTGATTGACTGATGATCATATCTCATTAATCATTAATATATGTGATATTAATGTCAATACATAGGTACGTATTAGAGAATAGTGTATTGGGCTGACCCAACGTGAGACAACTTCATGGAATATAATTAGTAGTATCCTAAGTAATTCTCATCGTGATAGTGATGTAATGATCCTTGGACCTGAAATCGTTATATATATTAATTTGTAGATATTTTTGTTTTGATATCATCAAAAGTTACTTTTAACTGGGAGACGATAAAGGTGATTATCGGATACATCTCGAATCAATTAAATAATATGAATGATCTAGATGGAATTTAACCCTATAATATAAGTAGATATATCCATGAGCCTCATGATTAAGTATGATTATAAAATTCATGGCCATGCTCAAATATTGATCTATTTTATATAATCTGCTCATCAATCAAGATAAAAGGATTAAATTATAAAGAGGATGATACGTTTCATGCCTCGAGTTTAATCCTGGATATATTGGTTAAAAGGATTAAGTTACATTGAAGCACTGGTCATTAAAAATGGTTGTATCGAATCATTGATTTTATTATAACTTGGGTAACAATGATGAATTACTAGATGTCGCTCATTGTTTATAATTTAAATTATTGCAAATGTTGTAATAACTGTAGGTTCACACAATAGAACGTTTGAAAAAGGAAGAACCGTACTTAACGAAAGGAAATATCAAACGTTTGTTTTTCTTATTAGTTTGAATGGTATAAACCGTGTATTCCTAGATAACCCTTTTGTTCTCGTATATATAAAAGGTGCTGACATTTTTATTATTATCAAATAAGAAGTATGAGATAAAAGTCAAAGGGGGGAAACCGAAATCCATTGCTTTCGGCTAATACTGATTTGTTCTATTAATTTTCGATTTCGTTTGATGCGATCGAAGCAGCGTTTGTGGACTCTACAAAGGCACCTCCATCACTAGGAGCATTCCAAATTCGAAAAAAATTGGTGATTCCTTAATTTCGAAATTGATACAAACCCTAAAAATGGTACGAACTTTTTATTTACATTTTTTCCATATATCCTAGTTTTACAGATTGTTAAAATTATAAAATATGGTTTCCGATTAGATCATGCAAACCTAGCAGAAGAAGCTTTTTCTAAAAAAAAATTAAGATTTTTTCCTCTGTTACCTGGCCGCGTCGGCAACATTGTCTAGGAGAAACCTGTTTTATAGTGATTTTTGAAACTAGTAGTAGTTATCACCTCTATACCTTGTCACCATAGTTTATGTCGGTAGGTTATGGTCGCGTGCATGTTTGCTTAATGCCGACAGAGCTTTTCTTATCTTTGACTTCGACTCTGGAAGAAAGAATCGATTGGGGCTTACTTTCAAAACGTAGATGTAAGAGGAAGAGATTGTCTTCTTAATCCCCTTCAGTGGAACCAAAGGGGGTGAGTTCAAACATAAGCATTAACTTGTGAACAACTTGATTATTGTATGTTCGCATAGGCTCATTTGCTAGCAATGGTATTTTTTTCTTTTGTTTTTTTTCTCATGGGGTTTTACCATGTGAGGTCGAATGTCGATAGGGATTTAAGGATGGAAGGCACTTTGCCGAACCTATTGAATTATTAGATGTGTTCGGCAGTGAGCTAATTCCATCGTTATCATCGTTCTATCCAGCCTTTAGAAGGCTGGAGTTTTGTTTGAATAATGGTAGGAAACCATATGTTGATGGGCCTTTTGGCAAGGACATTAAGGCTCATCTGAATCATGAACTCTTATTAAAGAAGCCCTAGCCGAAACCCACAGCGGTCAGACCGATCAAGTCGGGATTAGACCCGGTCCAAAGCAAAATATCAACCCAAAGAATAGCTCATGCTCAACATTGATCATTCCAAGCCACCCAAGTAGACATGATCAATTGCCATTTGTCAATACTTATTTAAATCATGCTATTCTTGAGGACTAGAGCGTTTCTTCATGCTCTCCGATTGACTAGGATCGAATGGCATGTATCCCAGCCAACACGAGAACTGAATCGCCTATAAACACACTTTCTGGACTTAGAAGAAAGGACTTTTGGACTTCTAGCATTTATTCTGATTATATCATTTAGACTATCTGATATAAGAAGAATTATAAAGTGGACGTAGGCTCATTAACGCCGAACCGCTATAAATCTGTGTGATCACTCTTTTTTGCAATTTTCATTTATTTGTCTTTGTTTTATATCTCTACAAACTCATTTTTCGGGTATTGTGCCAAATTTTGGTGTCAACACTTTGGTATTTTCATTTAGAAATTGATATTCTCAACATAAAATGGATTTTTGCTCTACTTTTGGATCATCGAATCCGAGACAAAATCTTACCTTTTTTTCCACATTATTGAGTCATGGCTGGAAAATCATCGGCTCGCAATACCGGGATACAACCACAAATCGGGGCATCCGCGAATGCAGTTAGTGGATCGAATGCTCCTGGGCCTGCTTCGAGTCAACCTACATTACCCCCTCTAGTGCAACCCTCTATGGAAGATCTAGCTTCCTCCTCAGCTTTGGCCATCCGTGATAAATTCATGAGCGTGTTGAATCAGCTTTGGAAAACTGCGGATGCCTTTAAAGCCCATGCTCGGGAGAATGCTACAATGCGATAGGATATGCACCGCATGTTGAGACAATGCGAGGAGTTCAGGAATTATCAAGCTTATAAGTTTAGGGATCAATGAGTTCCCCTATCAACTAGATCAAATCTGGGAGAGCTTATCTTGGTCCGGAGGGAGCGGAGATCGGCGTCAATCTTGAAGTCCGTTAGAAAGAGCCAAATATATTCGTCAGTTGTATCTAGAAGGATGTTCAGACCAGTTGGGGGCAGGAGGTCAGACTCTGTCCAACCTGGCTAAGATAGAAGTCATCGACCCAGTATCCCCGCAAAACCGAGATTCCTCTCCACCTGCTCGTCGAGATACTGCTTAAGCAGATTCAGCCTCTTTTCATCTCCCTCGGAATCTTGTGATTGACCGAGATGCCCGGAGAAGAGGAAGGATTGCCCGAACAGCAAGTCAAATGACGTTTCCTGTGGAAAGAGCAAAGAGAGGTCGGTCGGTTGAAGAGGCCGATTGAGGCATAGATATTCCTCTGAATCTAACTGCCATGGTGCAGCAAATCATGAATGACAAAAGAGGATACAAGAATGAAGACTGGGGAGTCGACCGAAGCCATACGCCATTCACTGACGACATCTTATAGGATAAATTTCCCAGAAGGTTCAATATGCCTCAGATGAACCATTACAATGGAACCACTAATCCGCAACAACATTTGATGAGATACTCATGGCATATGAATGTGGCAGTAGCTCTAAAAACCATCAACTGTAAAGCTTTCCCAATTTTCTTGAGTGGTGTGGAGCTCATGTGGTTCATCCTCTTACCCATGATGTCGGTCACGAACTTCAAATACTTGAGTGAGAAATTCTTGAATCAGTTCCACCTCCACGCCTCTAAGTCGAATCATGTGATGGCTCTTTCAGCAGTCAAACAGGAAAGAGGTGAGTCTCTGAGGAACTACCTCAATCAGTTCGATCGGGCTGCCAATGAAGTAAGCAAAGCTAATCATGAGACCATCTTGATGGCCATGGTCAATGGCATTGATAAGCAAATGAAGTTCGGAAAATATTTAATTAGGAACCTGCCAACATTGATTGAAATGTTTTATGAGAAAGATAATATCCGGCTGCGGCAGGAGGACGCACGGCTAGATAAGGAGGAGGGGCCGAGAGATGTATCTATCAAACCGGTCCAGACCAATGTCGCAGTCAAGCAATCTAGGTATAATTCAGGCAAGGTAGAAGTGAATGTTGGAAACCGCAGCAAAAGGAATGGGGATGGACCGAAGGAAGCCAATGGAAACCCTGGACAAAGAGGGAATTCCAAAAAACGACCTCGATTCCAGGCTTTTGAAACTTATACAGCGTTAAATTACACGCTGGATCATATTTATCTCGATACATGCAGCACGGTCCAATAAAAGAAGCGCCCTTGCATGAACTTACTAAGAAGGAGCGGTGGACTGGAAAGTTTTGTTTATTCCATGAGATTTTTGGGCATATGACCAATGAATGTTGTCACCTTCGGGACATCGTCGAGAAGCTGATTCGAGAAGGAAAGCTCGATGAATATAAAGTAACCCCAAGGGACAAGGGGAAAGGAGATTCGGCACCAAAACAAAGTCAGGAACCCCTAGAGCCACTGCCCAAGAGAAGATAAAAAGGATAGTGATTAACGCCATTGGTGGAGGACTGCACACCGCAAGACATAGCATTCAGTCCATGGAGTGTTATGTAAAGTCTGCAAAGCATTTAGATGTTGTAGAAACATGCACCGCTGAAACTACAAGTCCCAACAAGCAAAGAAGTATGATGACCGATGACATTATCTTTCGCGATTGGGAGTCGATCGGCATAGAAACTCCAACCGTCGACCCATTAGTAATAACAACCATTATCGGTCCTGCTACTATGCAAAAAGTCCTGGTTGATAATGAAAGCTTAGTGAATATATTGTTTAAACAAGCCTATGATTAAATGAAGTTGGAATTGAAAGACTTGGAACCATGTACCGGCCAGATACACGGTTTCAACGGAGCATCCACTGAACCAGTCGGCCAGATCAAGCTATCTTTAGAACTGAGAGATGGAGATTGCAGGAGAGTTTGAATTTACCATTCATCATGATGAGCATAAACTCCCAATATAACGCATTTTTGGGGCGACCGGCCCTGGTTGAGTTCAGAGCTTGTATTACTCCCTGGTATTTTCTTCTGAAATTCCCGACCGATAGCGGAATCGGAACAGTATGAAGAAATCAAGTAATAGGACGAGCATGCTGCTTGGCAGAATGGAAAGAGCTACGAAGCAAGAGTAGCAAGGAATCTGAAGAATCCTCTCCCCCTGCGGAGGGGAAAGAAGCATAACAACTGTAGTAAACATCCCGTCCAGGACTGTCCCTCTATGAAATCGAGGATATCGACCCAAGAGAGGACGAAGAGCTAGGATGTAGGAAGGCAACCCCAAATGAGGCTACCATAGAGATTTCGATCAATAAGGACGACCCCACCAGGGTTTTGAAGATCGGGTCTCATCTTGATCCCCTCCAGACATGGGAATTGACTGAATTTCCCTGTGCAAACCTTGACGTGTTTGCTTGGACCCACGCTGACATGTTTGGGGTTTCACCCTCCATTATAACTCACTTCCTCAGTATTGATATGAGGTAAACACCTATAAAGCAGAAGAGGCGAATGCTCGGTCCCGAAAGATCTACGGCCCTGAAAGAGGAAGTTGGAAATCTACAAGCCAATGGGTTTATTCGAGACTTGACCTATCCTGACTGGATAGCCAGCCCAGTGCTTGTGAAAAAGGCTAACAGGAAGTGGCAGACTTGCATCGACTTCTCTGACATGAATAAAGCTTACCCTTAGGACAACTTTCCATTACCTAGGATTGATCAGTTGGTCGACTCAACCACAGGTCATGAACTCCTATCGTTTATGAACACTTACTAAGGGTACAACCAGATTTCCATGCACATTCCAGACCAAGAGCACACTAGTTTCATAACAGATCTTGGATTATATTGTTATGTAGTCATGTCATTCAGTTTGAAGAACGTTGGGGCCATCTACCAAAGTTTGGTCAACCAGATGTTTCATGATCAGATTTGAAAACCAATGGAGGTATACGTGGACGACATGTTAATAAAGTCGAGATAATTGTCCGACCATGTGAACGACTTGTCAGAAATGTTCGTTGTTCTCCGAAGGTATGGAATGAAATTAAATCCCTTGAAGTGTTTTTTGGAGTAGCATCAGGCAAGTTTTTGGGTTTCATAGTTAGCTCTCGAGGGATCGAAATCAATCCTGACTAGACTTTGGCCATCAAAAGAATTTAGGAACCTAGAAGAATCAAGGATGTACAAAGCCTGACAAGTAAGGTTGCAGCGATGAGTCGATTCATTTCCAAAGAAACCGATATGTTCCCACCCTTCTTTGAGTTGACTAAAAGAGAAAAACGAAACTTTGCTTGGACGCCTGGCTATGTCGAAGCCTTCCAAAATTTGCTAGACCATTTGGAGAAATCACCCTTTTTGTCCAAACCAATCGACCATGAGGATTTATTTGTGTATTTGATAGTATCTGCACACACAATTAGCTCGGTCCTAATCCATAAGGAAGACCGGGAACAACGACCAGTATATTGCATGAGCAAAAAATTGGCAGGAGCTGAACGCAACTATCCGAAGATTGAGAAACTCACCTATATTTGCTCATTGCATCAGGATGCTTCGACACTACTTCCAGGCTCACCCCCTTAAAATATTCACTAACCAACGTCTTCGGCAAGTTCTATAACAACCGAAGACAAGTCGAAGACTACTTAAGTGGAACACTGAATTAAGTCAGTTCGACTTGACTTTTATTTCGAGGAAGTCCATCTGGAGGCAAGTACTGTCCGATTTCATAGCCGAATTTACAACCCCAGATGATGAAAACTTAGAAGATAATACTGACCCCCTGGACACAGGGTTAAGATCAAACACCTGGAAATTATACAAGGATGTAGCTCGTTACGATCGACGCTTGGGTGCTTGCGTAATATTGTTATCTCCTGAGGGACGGTCGATCTACTACGCCCAGAGATTAAATTTTTGGCAATAAACAATGACTCCAAGTAAGAAGCCCTAATTTTTGGGCTCAAACTCGCGAAGGACTTACGAATATCATCACTTGAAATTTTCTATGAATCACAACTTATTGTGTTTCAGGTCCGGAAAGAATATCAAGCCAAAGGAGCTTGAATTTCCGCTAATCTTAAGAAGGTCGAGAAATTGCTGCATGTCTTTGACCGATATAGCATCTCCAACATCCCCAGAGAAGAAAATCAAAAGGCAGACAAGTTGGCAAAGCTCGCCAGTTCAGACAACCCGAGTGAAACGGAGTTGGTTCCCACGTAGACTCTTGGCATTTGGAGCATCGACCAAATGGAGGTCGACCAAGCTGAAGCTGAGACTAAAAGAGAATCTTGGATGACTCCCATTAAGAGTTTCCTCCAACACGACACATTTCCTAAAAAATGAAACGAAAGACGATCTATTATGCGACAGGCTTCTAGGTACGTCATTCAGCAAGACCAACAACACAGAAGGGGTTTCTCTGTGTCCATGTTCTAATGTGTGGCCCATGATGATATTAAAAGAATACTAGGGCAGTGCATGAAAGAGAATGTGGGCACACATCGAGGAGCAAACTCTGGCCAAGAAAGTGTTGCGATTTGGGTTCTTCTAGCCGACTATTAGCAAGGATGCATCCAATTATTCTAAAAATGTGATAAGTGCCAGGGGTTTGCGCAGATTCCATGATCCCCGCCAACAGGGATCACCCAAATGGTCAGCCCTTGGCCATTTGCCATTTGGGGGATAGACATCATTGGGAGCCTACCCATTTCGGAAGAAGGTGCAAAGTATGCCATCGTGGCAGTAGATAATTTCACAAAGTGGGCAGAAGCCGAACAGATGACCACGATCACAACAAAGCGGTTCATTAACTTCATTGTCAGAAATATCATATGTTGGTATGGACACCTGGAACTATTATTAAAGATAATGGGACTTAGTTTGACAGTTCGAAATTCAGAGACTTTTGTGAAAAATATCGCATTGAGAAGAAATACATTGCGTTTACACATCCACAGTCTAATGGACAAGTCAAAGCGGTCAACAAAATCATCAAATCCATCCCAAAAAAGCGACTGGAACGAGCCAAAGGCAAATTTGTCGATGAGCTTCCTCTGGCTTTCTGGGCATATCGGACAACCCATAAGACTACCACCGGACACACTCCCTTCACCTTGTCCTATGGGTTTGAACCTGTCATTCCCATTGAACTTGAAGTTTCTTCCCATAGAACTACATATTATGATCCGTTGTCAAACAAATCCCTTCTCTTGCACTCGCTGGATATGACTGATGAATGAAGAGAAGAGGCAAACCTCCAAGCCAAGGCTCACCGACGAAGGGTCGCTCGATATTACAACAAGAAGGTTCGACAAGGAGAGCTTTGATGTCGATGATCTTGTCTTAAAGTGGATTTTCAAAACTCCCGTACATATGGGACCTAAGTGGGAAGGGCCCTACGTCATTTAACTTAAGTTTGACAATGGAAACTTTAGGCTATCGACTGTTAATGGTGAGCCTTTTCCAGAGAGCATGGAATGCAGGGCATTTACGACCTTATCTTTCTTAGAATTTTCAAATTCCTTATTATTATTTTTAGTATTGTAATAAGAAGTGACTTATCACTTGCAATAGTTTATGAATTAAAAACTCCTTTCCTACTCTGACTTGTTGTTATAAGGACTAAATGTTGTGATTCAATCGACACTAAGTCAAACGTTGACGCCCTGATATACCGACCCATGACGAAATGGGATGGCCTCGTGGGGAAGACGATAAAAATCTGGAAAAAAACGATCCTAAACTTAGACTGATCGACAAACTTTCGGGCCTTACTTTGTTGACTAAAAGTTAGGATGAACCCGCTATAAACAACATGAATGATTGTTTAAAAATAACTCTACTTCCCTCAACTTGGGAAAGAGTATAAATTATAGACGAGTGTGGATGGTGCATCCCGATAAAAGATTACTCGATCCTTAAAACTCAATCCCTCAATGACTAGAGGAAGAGTATAATAGACTAAGTATACTCCTACTTTGGGACACTTGACTCCCATACCGGGAAGAAATGACCTTAAGTACGACTGGAGGACTTGATGACCACATCAACTCCCTATGACACTGGGGGCAAGAGGGTCGACACATAACCCTCGATGATTGGAGCAAATTAGGAACGCTGACATCACTCCCATTTCAACATATTAGTAAAAAATACTTAAAAATCACATAGGCCTCAATTAATATTAACATAACGTGCTTACAAAATATTGTAGGATATAGGTATAATTAAACATCGTCCACAAAGGTACAAGACTTGACGATGACAAAAACGCGAGGGACGTACTCGCACGAAACTTCCAAAGGGCCTAAAGTAAACTTCCAAAGTCCCGGATCAACCTTTTGAGGGAAGACCTTTTCCCCGGTGGGCGAGATGTCATTTTTCCTTCGGGTGAGGGATGGACAGAAGATTCCCCGAATAGGTGCGCTGCATGTGTATCCTCGGATGTTCCCTTCCGGCTAGGCGGCGTTGACGAAGATTCTTTTTTCCGAGGACACAGTGCCCTATTTTTCTGTCTAGAACTTTCATTGCTTAAGCGTCAACTTGGATAATTTGTTGAAGTGTTCTTCAAATACTCCGTCTTCAGGCCTTTTTGGCTTTTCTCCTACAAAAGACATGGTCGACATAAGAAATTTCATTACAGACATAACAAGGAAAGTGGAAAACTTACTGCATTGAAGCTAATGACAAGCACAACCCTACTGCTGTTTAACGTAAAACCAATTATGCTTTATATCTCCCACCTTGCTCTGAATTTTCCCAATAACTTTACAGCCACAGGCAGCCTCGAAATAAAGATAGGAGGGGGAATTCTTCTCATTATTCTTGAAAGTAAAAAAGAAGACTATATCTTCAAAGTTTGGAGGGTGACCCAGATACCTCATGTATAGATAATGTAATGATAACAGGTGACCATAAGCGATTAGATGAAACTGTATCGGATCCAAGTTCATTCGTCATAGGAAGTCGATAATAATCGAAGGAAAGGGGGATGGCTCCAATGGTACACATGGGATGAGACAACGCCATATAACCTTTCGGAGGATTGTGAGGTCAATCATGTTCCGTAGGAAGATGGACATCTCCCCAAGAGATATTGTGCTTAACAGATATATTCTGTAATTGCTTGAGGGTCGTTTTGTTTTTCCGAGCGTCCGGAAGACTTCTTAAGATCAGCGCATTTGGAAGTGTGTCTGGAGCTGCTGGTGTAGCTGACGCACTACTCAACTCGACTATGGTCTCAGGGAGAGGGGATGATTGTGACAACCCACCTGGGTGTCAACGCCCGAATAAGATTTAGAATTGGCCGAAGACTTAGGAGTGCTATCCACCGTAATTGGGGTAAATAATTCTTTGTCCTTACTAGGCCCTTGTTTGCAAATGCCTTGTGTCTTGACCATTGTAGGCAACCTATTCGCAAGAGAATCGTTAGTCTAAGACATACAAGAATTGATGATAATGAACCGCAAAATCGACCAGATATATTATCGAGCTAGAATCAGAAATTGCTTTAGGATCAATTAATTCTATCCTACCATGATATTCCGATAGACGACAAATCAAAAGATCGTTTTTTGTCCTTACGTGCTAGGCTTTACGAGGATAGCCATCACTACCTGCACATACACTTATTGCCACCCTTTCAAACATTGCCACGTGTCCAAGGGTTTAGCGACGTCTTGAAACACAAGGCATTTTGCATCTCCTTCTTCATACCATTTCAAGATAATAGTTCCAAAACCTTTAAAATTTGCCATGATGGTATCAAAATCACCACCAACGATAGCATCACTGCTGACTTCGGCAACGTTGCGCTGGTTATTCCGATCATAGACTATATGGAGCACAGATTACATAAAAAAGAGGGGGAGGATTTGTATGCGAAAGTTACTTTAATTGCACTAGAAGGATGAGAAGAAGAAATCAATTCATACCTGAAGAAGCAGCGGAAGATGTGATCTTGGTCGCAGGTGAAGAAGAGTCAATTTCTTTTTTTCAAAGAGCAGTAAATCAAGTCGTGTTAAAAAGTAAAAAAAGAAAGTGAGTCGTCCTTTTATAATATGACAAGGAGACTCTTCATATGCAAATGATGTGGCCGCTGCTTTAGATTCAGCAGATGTGTCAATCCAAGAACACGCCAAGTTTAACCGAATGGACGTATGTCGGTGTAGCTTCATTATTACCTGAGTCGATGTAGAGTTCCAAGGCATTTAGTAAGTCAGCTTGGTTTACGAGACTCACGATGGGGTAGCCCGAACCGACCTATAGGTGACTCTTTTGTCTTTGTGGAAAAATTACTTAGTGAATAATTACAAAGCATTCCCCGTTTCCAATGCGACATACTTTGGAGGGAAAAGTGTTGATGGGCTTTTTGGTAAGGCCATCTAGGCTCATCGGAATCATGGACTCATATCAAAGAAGCCCTAGCTGAACCCGCAGCGGTCAGACCGACCGATTCGGGATTAGACTTGGTCCAAAGCAGAATATCAACCCAAAGAATAACTCACGCTCAGCATTGATCATTCCAAGTCATTCGAATATACTGGGTCAATTGCCATCTGTCAATACCTATTTAAATCAAGCTGATTCTTGAGGACTAGAGCCTTTCTTCGTGCTCTATGATTAACTAGGATGGAATGGCATGTATCTCAGTCAACCCAAGCACTGAATCACATATAAATACACTTTCTGGACTTAGAGGAAAAGACTTTTGGACTTCCAGCATTTATTCTGATTATATCATCATTGTACCTATTCATCTGCTACAGATTATCTGATATAATAAGAATTATAAAGTGGACATAGGCTCGTTAACGCCGAACAACTATAAATCTATGCGTGATCGCTCTTTTCTACATTTTTCATTTATTTGTCTTCGTTTATATCTCTACAAAGTCATTCTTTGGGTGTTGTGCCAATTTTTGGTGTCAACGCCATATATGTCATTACGTTTGACTAAACACATTGGGCGTACCAATGCGAGGGATAAATTCGGAGTTCATCTATTTAACATTAACACTTGTCGGGGAGACAAGTATAAAATAAACTCATAGGTTCTTAGAAAACCTAGGGTAAAATTATGTGATGTCGACAAGGGATCCACGTCAGGTATGTAAAAGATTTATAGTCTTCCTACGGATAAAACTACACTACTTTGAATAAAGGGTTCAAAATCATCCCACAATATAAAACTTCTAGGTTCTTAGTTAAACTACGGATAAAATTATGAGATGTGTGATAGATAATCTGTATCGACCCGCATTTTACGCATCGGAGGATCATAGAATATTTATTTCATTCTCATACGAAGTCATATGGTCTTGTAACTTTGGGAAACGACTATTAGCGTCATTTCGTATGTTAACGATTTTCGCCAAATTTTAAACGACCGTTTTGCCCCTGATGAATTTTGTTTCGCCTGTAAATTTTGATTGGTAAGGAGTTTTGACCTGAAACCACTTTCATTGGATTTGGATGATGGTTTACCTTTCCGTAGAGTGGTCATATTAATCAAACGGACTTACCATTTGGGAGATATGGTTGAAATAAGGTTTGAAAGATGAAAAACATCTTAATTGGGCTTAACCGGGTGATTAGCATCTGGGCCCATAACTCGTTTCAGGATTAGGGTTATGGAAGGGATGAAAGGGTTTGGGAAAACATTTCGTTTCATTTTTCTAGCCGCCAATAACCTTTCTTGAACCCTAGCAATGGCCTTCATCTTCCAAATCTCATTCTAATCCCTTCCTAATCGCTTTTTAATCACTAATTGATCAAATTAACACCAAATCAAGTCAAATTAGTATCAAATCAGAGATAGAGTTGCTTTTATACATTGGAATTCGTGCCGTAACAGTAAAGTTTCATATCTAAGATTTCATTATGGTTAAGGTGAGTGATTTGCACTTTTATTCACTAATTACGGCTAATTAGGGGTGATTAGTGATAATTAGCGAAATTACAGCTCAAAAAAAATATGGAAAAATATGTAGAAATTCTTGAATATTATTTTATGCCTCTGGTAGAAATTTGGGTTAATTAGGATTAAGTTTGCTAATCTTATGCTTAAAACATGCTTAGGGGGATTAAGGGGGAAAACATGGGTTTTGGGTATGTTTGATCCATATTAACATGTAAATCATTGTTTTGATGTTTATGGTTATTTCTATATGTTGCTATTACTGTTTGGTATGATTTGTGAGTGCATAGGAAAGTTATAACGGTCGAAAATGCCGTCACGAGACGTAAAAAGCTTGCTGTAGAAAGTGCAGAAAATCGGATCGGGTCATGAATCACGAGCCGACCCACTCGTGAAGCCCCCCCCCCATCACGAACCGCTCCATCACTCGAATCGATCCGCTTGTCTCGAATCACCTCCCACGAGCCGCCTCTCCCCTAGAAGGTCACGAACCAGATGGAGGAGCCACGAGCCTGAACCGAAGCACACCCGAACCGAAGCTATCACGACCCGAGATGTTGGCCACGAACCGATCTCACGAGGGGGAAGCAAGAGCACGACCTGCCTAGTTGGCCATAAATGGAGAACCACAAACTGACCCGAGTGGGTTCCCACGAACCGTGCATATCCAAACCAAAGTGCGAGCATGAATGGAAGCTTGGAGTCATGAACCGAGCAGAGGACTTGAACACTAATTCGATTAGAAACCTGAGATGCAAAGGTAGTCCAAATAAGAAGTTAGAACCTGGGATTCTGATGGGAACCAACAAGTTAATTTCATGAGTTAGGCTTTGCTGCGGGACATGTGCAAAGGGGTTATCGATATCTACAGTTTTGGTTCATCACTAAGAGATGGATTAGCGACTAAGGATCAGCGCAAAAGGGTCATTGAGACTCCCAAGGGCAAGTGGTCGTAGCATGGCTATGGATCAGTGCAATGGTATCTTTAGGACTCCCAAGGGAAAAGTGATCGTAGTAAAGGATTAGTGGCTATGGACCAGCGCAATGGGGTCATTAAGACTCCCAAGGGCAAACGGTCGTAGCAAAGGATTTGGTGATCAAAGTGGTGGATATCGTATGCTTTACGCACTGAGTGAGAGATGTGAGGATGATTGCCATGTTTGATGTTTTCTATCACCATGACATGCACACTTCCGTTTTACAACTTATGCTAGTGTCACCTTAGAGTGTTGTACATCCTGTTGTGCTAACTCTTTGGTTGCAGGTCCAGGTTCAGGTATGATTATTTATACCTGTTATTATTCTGTTTTGCTACTATCGCTCATACTAGACCTTTGTCTGATCCAGAGTTTTATGTCTCTTCTTATTACTCTGGGTGCTCCTAAATGAGCAGACTAGAGACAGGTACAGTGGTTATGCACGAGTAGCTATTCAGAGACGAGCAGGAGGCTTCCACGTACTATTTACATATATTCTCCTTGTGATGTTGCTGGTCACTGCTTTGGGCATTAGTAGTGTACCTTTTCTATTTTCTTTAGAGACAATATTTTGAAGTTGTAATAACGATGGTTTAGATCCTAAGCTGTATTTTGGATTCTGCTGTTATGATGGTTTAGTTTTCAACTTATGCACTGTCTCGCCTGTTTTATGTCAAGTATGCTATTATTATATTTTTATTCCATGCGCTATGAGATATACTACAGGTTCTTTGGTGATTCATAGTTTCAAAACCCTTTCCTTTTTGACGATTGTCCCGTGCTAGTCGGGCATTGGCACAACGCATTTTGGGGAAATGGCGGCTGGTTTGGGACGGGTCGTCAAACTTGCTATCAAAGCCTAGGTTATGTAGTTTAACCGAGGTGAAGACATTAGGGAGAGATATTATACGTATATGAGAGCACGTATTTGTGATATTTTGGTTTTCAAAAGCTATATATATACTATTATTATATCTAAGTATGAAGTCGCACTGTACTGGCACTACTATGGAGATGGTTAATCATTTTCTCTTTACAGATTGAACGATGAGACGATATACGAGGAGTACGGGTTCAGGGGCCAATGATAGGAATGTCCCTGATATGAGGACTTTGTTTACTACCTTCATGAGGGAGATGCTTGGGGATGTCCAGGGAGCAGTTCCTAATGCTGCTAGTGGTGGTGGTGCAGTGGTGCAGGCGCCTAGAGCGGATTTTGCCAAGCTTAACAAGGATTATATTAGTCTTGGTGGGAAGTCGTTCCATAGTATGGAATCAGCAACGGTGGTTCAAGATTGGCTGGATAGTTGTGAGCGCATCTTCAAGGATTTAGGGATTGATGATGCAATGAAGAGAAAGCTAACATCGCGTCAACTTCAAGGGCGGGCTATGAATTGGTGGAATGCTAATAAAGCAGCTACTCTTGAGAATCAAGTTACTTGGAATCAGTTTAAGACTCGCTTTAGTGACAAGTTTATCCCAGCTGCTCAGAAATCAGAATTACTTAGGAAATTCTTGGAGCTTAAGCAGAATGGTAGGGCAACCTCAGAATATATTGTTGAGTTCGATATTTTATCGAAGTATGGATTATCTGTTACCGACACTGCCGAGAAGAAGAACGAGAAGTTCATAACTGGCTTAGATGAGTAATTGGGGGAAAAGAGTTATAAACCACATCGATGATACCTTCAAATATATAGTTGGAAAGGCATTGAGGTCGGAGAGCCTTTACCCTAAGTTAAAGACCGAGGTTGCTGTAACATCTGCAGGGGAGCCAAAGCCGCAGGCAAGTGGTGGAGGCAAGAATAATTAGCAGAATAAGAGGAAACACAACCAAGCTAAGGATGGTCAGAAAAAGAATAAGAAAGATGTTGAGTGCTATAGTTGTGGCAAGAAGGTCCACTATGCCAAAGATTGTCGAGCAAAGCCAGCGGGCAGGAAGTGCTTCAATTGCAGCCAAGTAGGACATCACAAGGATAAATGTCCATAACCCCCTAAAGAGAAGCAGATTGTGAAAGCATATGCTATCAACGTTGTTCCTTCTTCGTCAAATGCCCCAACTGCGGCGTAGAAGGGAAAGGGCATCGTTATTCAAGGTATGCTTTCTATTTATGATTTTACTATTCGATTGTTGTTTGATACCGAGGTTTCCCATTCCTTCATATCTAGTGACCTGGTAGGTAGTTTGGGATGGGAACCCAAAATTGTCGATAGACCT
The DNA here is from genome assembly GCA_030737875.1 of Allium sativum. Taxonomy (NCBI): domain Eukaryota; kingdom Viridiplantae; phylum Streptophyta; class Magnoliopsida; order Asparagales; family Amaryllidaceae; genus Allium; species Allium sativum. The sequence goes on along the minus strand of CM060911.1, from coordinate 104,992,785 downwards.
TTAGTGATGACGAACCCGATCGGTAGTTCGGCTAGCCTTTGTATGCTTTGTCGTAATTTGGTCTTATCGAGTCATGGATGCATGTTGCTTGTGATTGCTTTATTTTGGGCTTTACTGGGTTTGGCATTATTTTGGGAGTTGATTGGCACTAAAGATATGGGGTGGTGGTGGACTGTGAGGGGTCTTCGGTGACCATTAGAGCAGACAATGGGCGGAGGGTACTGTTTGGTTGCCTACCTAGTGATGGGGTGATGGCTAGTTTTCTAAATTCCCTCGACATCCCGCATGATGAGTTGTCATATGTGCCTATTGCTGGTGAGTATCCGGACATCTTCGAGGAAGTGACCGGACTTCCATCACACCAAGAGATCGAGTTTCAGATTGATTTCGTGAAAGATGTCAGGCCTATAGTGATTCCTCTTCGTCGTATGGCGCCAAGGGAGCAGCGAGAGCTCGAGGTGAAAGTAAGCGATTTTTTGAAGAAGGGATTTATCTGAAGAAGTGTTTCCGAGTGGGGAGCACCAGTTGTGTGTGCTACTAAGGCAGATGGTTCCCTTCGCTTATGTGTAGACTACCACGAGTTGAACAAGGTGATGAGGAAGAATAAGTATCCTTTTCCACGAATAGATGATCTATTTGATCAATTAAGTGGAGCAAGAGTGTTCTCCCTGTTAGATCTCGCGACAGGATTTCATCAGCTTCGAGCGGCAGCTGAGAGTATACCCAAAACGACATTTCGGACGTTGTCTGGATTCTATGAGTGGTTGGTCATGCCATTCGGGTTGACCAATGTGCCCACATATTTTGTAGGTCTTATGAATAGGGGTTTCAGAGATCAATTAAATAAGTTTGTTCTTGTGTTCGTGGATGATATCTTGGTATACTCGAGGATAGAGGAAGAACACAAGGAATATTTGAGGACAATGATGGAGGTGTTGAGGAAACACCAATTGAAAGCAAAATTTTCAAAATGTCACTTCTGGAGGAGGGAAGTGAGATTCTTAGGCCATATTGTTTCAGAGAATGGTATTGCCGTGGACCCTGCGAAGGTGGTTATGGTGCAAGATTGGTCTACGCCTAATAACGCAATTGACATAAGAAGTTTCTTGGGCTTAGCTGGGTATTATCGTAAGTTTATTCAAGACTTCTTCAAAATAGCAACGTCGTTAACTCAGTTAACCAAGAAGAATTAAGCTGTTGCTTGGGACGAAAGGTGTGAGAATGCATTTAAGAGCCTAAAGGAGAAGTTAATGTGTGCACCAGTGTTAGTTATTCCTAAACGGAACGAAGAGATGATGGTATATACGGATGCCTGTGGTACCGGACTAGGTGTTGTACTGATGCAAGGAGGCAGGATTGTAGCTTATGCTAGTCGGCAGCTAAAACCACATGAGAAAAGATATCCTACCTATGATTTGGAATTGGAAGTGATCGTGTTCTTGTTAAAGATGTGGAGACACTATCTCTTGGGAGAAAGATTCAAGTTGTTTAACGATCATAAGTCATTAAAGTATCTTTTCTCTCAGAGGGATTTAAATCTTTGTCAACAGATATGCTTAGAGTTCTTGGATTCATATGATTTCAATATTGCATACACACCCGGGAAAGGAAATGCAGTAGCTGATGCATGGAGTAGAAGACATGCTAGTTTGGGGGCTATGCTTCTGGAATGGAAGCAACTGGAGTATATTGCACAATATGATTTTAAGCCCAAGTGCTAATTGGATCCAGAGATGTTAGCAAGTTTGACGATCAGACCCACCTTGATTGAGCGGATCGCCCCAGTCAGAGGGACGATCCTAATCTATTGGAAATCATCTCCAAGGTAGAGATGAGTATAGACAGTGAGGAAATGAACAATTATGGTCTCTATCGAGAAAGCTTCAAAAGAATGGGAGACTAGTTGTACCAACGTTAATGGATTGAGAGATGAAGTGCTTAGAGAATGTCATCATTCGAAACTGACTATAAATCCCGGTAGTAACAAAATGTATCGAGACATGAAGCTGACCTACTACTAGGAAGGGATGAAAAGAGATGTAGGGAAGTTTATATCCAAGTGCATGAACTGCCAGCTAGTTAAAGCTGAGCAAAAGAAACCAAGTGGTTTGTTACAACCGCTGGAAATTCCCGAATGGAAATGGGAACAAGTTTCAATGGATCTCATTGATGGTTTACCGAGGACTAGATCGGGTCATGATAGTATCTGGGTCATTGTGGATCGATTGACCAAAAGTGCAAGGTTTATACCAGTCAAGTCGAATAGAACAACAACTAAATTAGCAGAACTGTATATGAAGTGGGTAGTGAAATTTCATGGAGTACCTAAAGGCATTGTGAGTGACCGAGATCCATTATTCACCAAGGGTTTTGGAAGAGCTTACAACAGGCTTTAGGATCAGAATTACATCTCAGTACCGTGTACCATCCTCAAACCGACGGTCAAACGGAGAGGGTGAATCGTGTATTAGAGGATCTCTTGAGAGCTTGTATATTGGAGGGTCATGGGATGACCATTTGCACCTGGTTGAGTTCACATATAATAATAGTTATCAGTCCAGTATTGGTATGGCTCCATTTGAAGCTTTGGACGGAAGACTGTGCAACTCACTATCATGTTGGTTGGAAACAGGTGAGAAGTTTGTGCTTGGGCTAGATGTAATAAGAGAAACTTCAGATAAGATCAAGGTTATCCAACAACGAATGAAGGCTACTCAAGATAGGAAGAAGAGTTATGCTAATAAAAGGCGAAGAGATTTGAAATTCTCCGTTGGCGACTTGGTATTTGTCAAGATTTCTCCATTGAAAAGTGTGATTCGATTAGGTAGGAGAGGTAAGCTGGAACCAAGGTTTATTGGTCCATTTCCAGTTCTCGAACAAATCGGAAATTCAGCGTATAAAGTTGGATTACCTGAGAAGATGGCAGGAGTTCACAACGTTTTCATGTTTCCCAGTTAAGGAAGTTCGTGCACGATCCTGATGTGATTATTTCACTGAATCAGTTGGATGATATCGAAGTAGAACCCGAGGCGATTGAGAACCGCAGATCGATTCATATTATCGAGCACGATACGAAGCAGCTTTGAAGGAAGACTGGTGGGGGTGATAATGAGAACGACAACAATTAGGAAATCGAGGAGAACATAAGGAAGTCATATCCAGAGCTCTTTACCTAGTAAGATTTTGATCGCGATGTAGTTATTCTGCATGCTAGGATAGGCTTGTTGTGTTTATTATGTATGTTTGATTGTTGCAAATGGTTGATAGGCATGCATGACCTTTTGGCTATTTTCTTAGCTAAGGAATTTTGGGAGCGAAATTTCTTAAGGGGGGAGAGTGTAACGACCCGCATTCTACGCGTCAGAGGATCATGGAATATATATTTCATTCTGACGCGAAGTCGTATGGTCTTGTTACTTTAGGAAATGACTATTGGGGTCATTTCGATCCTATGTTCACGATTTTTTCAGAATTTTAAATGACCGTTTCCCCCTAGCGAATATTATTTTTCCTATAACTTTTGATTCGTAAGGGGTTTTGATTTGAAACCACTTCCATTGGATTCAAATAATGGTTTACCTTTCCGTAGAGTGGTCACATTAATCAAACGGACTTACCGTTTGGGAGAAATGACTGAAATAAGGTTTGGAAGATAAAAAACAACATAATTGGGCTTGACCGGGTGATTAGCAGCTGCGCACATAAGCCATTTCGGGATTAGGGTTATGGGAGGGATGAAAGGATTTGGTAAAACATTTCATTTCAATTTTCTAGCTGCCAGTAACCTTCCTTGAACCCTAGCAATGGTCTTCATCTTCCAAATCTCATTCTAATCCCTTCCTAATCGCTTTTTAACCACTAATTGATCAAATTAACACCAAATCAAGTCAAATTAGAATCAAATTAGAGATAGAGCTGCTTCTATACATTGGAATTCGTTCCATAACAGTAAAGTTTTAGATCTAAGCTTTCATTTATGGCTAAGGTGAGTGATTTGCACTTTTATTCAGTAATTACGGCTAAGTATGGGTGATTAGTGATAATTAGAGAAATTACACCTCAGAAATATATGGAATAATATGTGAAAATTCTTAAATACTATTTTATGCCACTGGTAGAAATGTGGGTTAATTTGGATTAAGTTTGCTAATCCTATGGTTAAAACATGCTTAAGGGGATTAAGGGGAAAAACATGAGTTTTGGACATGTTTGATCCATATTAACATGTAAATCATTGTTTTGATGTTTATGATTGTTTCTATATGTTGCTATTACTATTTGGTATGATTTGTGAGTGCATAGGAAAGTTAGAATGGTCGAAAAGCCATTGTGAGGTGTAAAAAGCTTCATGTAGAAAGTGCAGAAAATCGGATCGGGTCATGAATCTCGAACCGATCCACTCGTGAAGCCCACCCCCGCCATCATGAGCCAGTTCAACACTCAAAACCGATCTGCTTGTCTCGAACCACCTCCCACGAGCCGCCTATCCACGAGCAGGCCACCAACCAGATGGAGGAGCCATGAGCCCGAACTGAAGCACACACGAACCGGAGCCATCACGACCCGAGATGTTGGCCACGAACCGATCTCACGAGGGGGAAGCAAGAGCACGACCCGCCTAGTTGGCCACGAATGGAGAACCACGAACCGACCCAAGTGGGTTCCCACGAACGGTGCATATCCGAACTGAAGTGCGAGCATGAATGGAAGCTTGGAGTCACGAACCGAGCAGAGGACTTGAACACCAATTCGATTAAAAACCCAAGATGAAAAGGTAGTCCAATTAAGAAGTTAGAACTCGGGATTCAGATGGGAACCAACAAGTTAACTTCATGAGTTGGGCTTTGCTGCGGGACATGTGCAAAGGGGTTATCGATATCTATAGCTTTGGTTCATCACTGAGAGATGGATTTGCGGCTATGGATCAGCGCAATGGGATCATTGAGACTCCCAAGGGCAAGTGATCATAGCATTTCTATGGATCAGCGCAATGGGATTGTTAGGACTCCTAAGGGAAAAGTGATCGTAGCAAAGGATTAGTGGTATAGACCAGCACAATGGGGTCATTAAGAGTACCAAGGGCAAGTGGTCATTGCAAAGGATTTGGTGATCAAAGAGGTGGATATCGTATGCTTTACGCACTTAGTGAGAGATGTAAGGATGATTGATATGTTTGATGTTTGCTATCACCATGACATGCACACTTCCATTTTACACCTTATGTTAGTGTCGCCTTAGAGTACTGTACATCCTGTTGTGCTAACTCTTTGGTTACAGGTCTAGGTTCAGGTTTGATTACTTATACCTATTATTGTTCTATTTTGCTATTATCGCATATACCAGACCTTTGTCTGACCCAGAGTTTTATGTCTCTTCTTATTACTCTGGGTGCTCCTAAACAAGCAGACTAGAGACGGGTATGGTGGTTATGCACGAGTAGCTGTCCGGAGACGAGAAAGAGGCTTCCACATACTATTTACATATATTCTCCCTGTGTTGTTACTGGTCACTCCTTCGGGCATTAGTAGTATACCTTTTCTATTTTGCTCTAGAGAGAGTATTTTGAAGTTGTAGTAATGATGGTTTGAATAATAAGCTGTATTTTGGATTCCGCTGCTATGATGGTTTAGTTTTCAGCTTATCCACTGTCTCGCTTGTTTTACGTCAAGTATGTTATTATTATATTATATTCCATGCGCAATGAGATATACTACAGGTTCTTTGCTGTTTCATAGTCACAAAATCCTTTCTTTTTTGACGACCGTCCCGTGCTATCGGGCACTTGCACATCGCATTACGGGGAAATGTCGGCTGTTTCGGGGCGGGCCGTCACATAATCCACATCAGGTGAAGGGTTTATAGTTATCTCACGATATAAAACTACTCGGTTCTTAGTCAACCTATTGACGTCAGAAGTTGGTCTGTGTGGATCACACATGAGAAATAATCCTAGAGTATAGAAAAGCAAATAAAGACAGGGAACATGCAAGATTTTTATAGTGGTTCGACAAAGTCGATGCCTACATCCACTTTATATTTACTGATTTTGATGGATTACAGGGTACAATTGGTTTCCTTTTGTAGGAAAAAAGAAGTATGATCAAAAAATTCTTGTATTGTTTGAAGTGCCCGATCAGATATTTCCAATATACTAAGCGTAGGTTGGAAGTGGAGATTTCAAAATCTCTTTCCATTTTTAGCAATGGTGTATTTATAGGCGAAAAAGGTGGGTTGAGCTGGGTGCCACGTGGCTTGCCTCTTTTTTGGAGCTTGGACACATGGAGCTCGATCCAGTGGAATAATTGCGGCGGGGGGACCTGATCCGCTGCTGAGTAAAAGTTCTCTTGAGAATTGTGGCTTGCGTGACACTTGAACTATGGTGTATCAAAAGTAGAGTTTTGACTGGAAGTGTTGACTACTTTAACTGCCTTGAGAATCGAGGCTTCACTGGAGGCTGGATGACTCATTTGAATATCTCCAAGTAAATCTGATCGATCCGAATTTTGAGGAGAGGATGACTCAGTCAAGCGGAAGAGCGATTATGCTGGGAAGAGATATATCGTCGTTTGAGGGAAATTGGCATGGGTCAAAACTTAATTGGACCTTTTGAAATGAAGGGCCATCCGATGGGATCGGTCGGTACTGGATGGCGAACCTTTTGATGTTAGGCTTTGATCCATTGAACTGTGACAGCTTTTGTCAAAAAGTTGGTCAATACTTTTCCCTCCAGAATACATCTTCCTTGGTAAAGGGAGGTGTGTTCTGGATCTTAAAGGACGTTGTATTGGAGCTCAATGTGCAAATAGCTATGGTTGTGTCGAACCATATTAAGGCCGGAAAACAGACGATCCCAATGGTTGTATTAAGGCCGGAAGTCCGACGATCGTATTAAGGTCGGAAAACCAACAACCATGTAGGAACAAATTAAGGCCGGAAGTTTGTGAATGTCGGGGGAGAAATCGACCATTCTGAATTGATTTAGTTAGAAGCTGAAGGACCAGAATTCTTCCGATCAAACGACATCTGTAAAGAACAGGAGTACGAGCATTGAATCATACTCGGTTTCTTTTGATAAGACGGTATAGTTTGAGGGAGGAGCGTAAGCCATGTTCATCTTATAGAGATGGCAGGTATTATCCATACTCGGCTTATGGAAGTGGCGAGTATTAACCATACTCAGCTTTTCCTGATGAGACGCATAGTCTATTGTTCTAGGATCCTATAACAACCCAGAAAATCAAAACCAATTTAAATTTTTTATTTTAGCTATTTCAAGGAATTTTGAATAGTTAAAATAATTTATTTAAATAACAACAATTAAAAATTTATTTAAATTTAATTTAGAATGAATACAGTTATTTTAATTTCGAATGGAATTAGAAATAGCACGGTAGTTTGAAAAGTCAAATCTGAACTTTGACTGAATGTACAGGATTTAAAATTGAATGAATTTTAGTGAAACCAAAAATATCTAAATCTGTTTAAAAATATCTTTCCAACAAATCCAAAAAATCAAAATTTCATAGCGGGAATCAAAAGTTATGGCCAGTTGAATATTCAGAATTGTCGCTATGGAATATAGTATAATTTATAGCCCGTATAAAAGGCCATTTTACAAACGACCTCTGATTTTGACAAAACTACTTTTGTCGGATCTGGAATGTCAAATTATTTCTAAGTTTAATTTTCCAAAATTTTTGGAATTAATTTGTGAGCGTAGTAAATTAAACTCTAATTTGATAATTTCTGTTAAATTTGATCGACCGTTAAAAAGGCCATTTTTCAAACGGCCTCCAAATTTGACGAAATTAATTTTTTATGACCGTATCGTCAAAACATAGCTAGATTTATTTTTCCGGAATTTTCGGAGTCTGTATGTGGCCCCGGTGAATTTAAATATACGATCGAATTAATTAAATAAAGGATTTAAATTTTAAATTAAAGAAATCAGGCCAAAAACAGTCGTTTGGGCTGATGGGACCTAGCCCATTAGTTCCAAAATAGGGGCAATTAGGTAAAACCAACTGCTGCTGGACTGAAATTGGAGTTGTTAAGAATTTACGGACTTATATGTAAAAATTAGAAATAAAATATTATAAAAATCAACTTTGTCTTCTTCCCAAAATCCTATTTTCTGTAGGAGCCGCATACCTCAAACCCATGGCCGAAATTCTTCCTCCCTTCCTCCACTAATTCCCTTCGATCGACTCAGTAATATCTCCTCCTCCTTTAGACAATATCATAGAAATTTTTATCCTCTTCAGTTCTGTACGGTTGGATCATCCCCAAGGGGCACAAGCTCTGTGAACCGTGACCACAAACCCGCTGCCTTTTTCCCCCTGCTGCACCACTAGGCCACCGCCGAGTTGGCTGAGACCAATGGCAATCTGCGCGCCGTCCTCCCCCCTTCCACATGGCATCTGATCATCTTCCTGCGTCCCGATTAAATAGCAAAAGCCAACCCTAGTATTGAACGAGAAAGGGGAGCTTACGGCCTTGAACTGATTATAGAAGAAAGGTTGTTTTCTTTATTAATCTAATTAATTAATTAATTTAAAATGCTATCAACCTAAATGAAATCATAACTCGCTCATACAGACTCAGAACTGAACGATTTTTGAAGCCTTGCAATCGTAAAGCCAAGATCTACGTTTCTATGCTGACTGGAGCCAATTCTGAGCTAATCGAATTTTGGCCAAAAATTGCAGATCTGAACCACTCAAATTCAATTGAAGTGAGATTTCTTATATATATTTTTTATAATTAAAAATTTAATCAATTATCATCAGTTGAATCCATATAATCATGATAATTAAATCAGATCTATGATTTGAATCTGTTGAACGATTGATTGTTGATCATGATTCTCACGTTTGTTAGATCTTATTTTAATCTATGGTTTATTATCTGATTTTGATTTGAAATATATTTTTTCCAGATCTATGTATAGTGATTTGATGTTATGATATAAATTTCATATTTTATTTAGGAACATGAGACACCGTCTTGTCAAATATAGATCAATAATAAAATGTTCATTTTTGTTGTTAATGATTAAATTAGAATTTTTAATCAAATAAAAATATCACTTTTGTTGTTATTGATTGAATTAGAATTTTCAATCAAATAAAGATATCACTTTTGTTGTTATTGATTGAATTAGAATTTTAAATCAAAAATGTAATATCACTTTTGTTGTTATTGATTGAATTAGAATTTTCAATCAAATAAAATATCATCTATGTTATTGTTTGATTGAACTAAAATTTTCAATCAAATAAAATGTCACTTTTGTTTGTTGTTATTGATTGAATTAGAATTTTCAATCAAAAATAAAATAAAATATCACTTTTGTTATAGTTATTGACTGAATTAGAATTTTCAATCAAATAAAATATCACCTTTATTATTGTTTGAATGAATTAAAATATTCAATCAAATAAAATGTCACTTTTGTTTGTTGTTATTGACTGAATTAGAATTTTCAATCAGAAATAAAATAAAATGTCACTTTTGTTTGTTGTTATTGATTGAATTAGAATTTTCAATCAAAAATAAAATATCACTTTTGTTGTTGTTGATTGAATTAGAATTTTCAATCAAAAATAAAATATCACTTTTGTTATTATTGATTGAATTAGAATTTTCAATTAAAAATAAAATATCACTTTTGTTGTTATTGATTGAATTAGAATTTTCAATCAAAAATAAAATATCACTTTGTTGTTATTGATTGAAGTAGAATTTTCAATCAAAATAAAATATCACTTTTGTTTAATTAGAATATTCAACAAAAATGAAATATAAATTTCTATCATTTTATGGAATTACTATAAAAATAGAAATGTTAATGTTTTAGAAAAATATGTAAGAACATTACATTAGTTCACATTTTCAATATAATGTTAGAATATAAAAAAATGTTCATCTTTTGAATAAAAACATGATTTCATTGAAAATTTCATATTTTAGTGTCAAGAATGAAAGTAGTGAAAAGATTCATGTTTAAAATTAAAACATGATTTAATTAAAAATATACATTTTTAATGTAATGTTAAAAATAAGAAAAGTGTTCATATTTTAAAATCAAAACATGATTTCTTTAAAATATACATTTTTTATGTAATGTCAAAAATAAGAAAAGATTCATGTTTTAAAATCAAAACATGTTTTTCATTAAAATATTCATTTTAATGTAAAGTTAGAAATTAGTTAAAGTGTTCATGTTTTAAAATGCAAAACATGTTATACATTAAAATTTCACCTTTAATGTAATATTAGAAAAATAGACAAGATACATGTTTTAAAATGCAAAACATGTTATACATTAAAATTTCACTTTTAATGTAATATTAGAAAATTAGACATTGTCCATGTTTTAAAATAAAACATGTTTTACATTAAAAAAATTCATTTTTAATGTAATAATAGAAATGTAGAAAAAGATTCATGTTTTAAAAAAATTTGTTTTACATTAAAATCCACTTTTTAATGTAATATTAGAAGTTGGACAAACATGAATGTTTTCAAAATAAAACATGTTTACATTGAAAACTTGATTTGTAATGAAATGGTTAAAATTACGTTTATAAATTTTACATCGCATATATTAGAATTTATATGCGTTGTTAAAATTACATTTATAATTACATCGCATATATAAGAATTTATATGCGTTGTTAAAATTACATTTATAAGTACATCGCATATATTAGAATTTATATGTGTTGTTAAAATTACATTTATAATTGCATTGCATATATTAGAATTTATATGAATTGTTAAAATTACATTTATAATTACATCGCATATATTAGAATTTATATGCGCTGTTAAAATCACATTTAATGTTACATCACATATATATGCGTTGTTGTGACGGCCTGGAATTTCGCTCGATCCGAATCAGTCGTTAAACCCATCTAGACCGTTCGAAACCACTGATCGTTTTGAGAACAGGGCAAATCAGAACGCAGATGGAAGAACATTTCATTGATATTACAACAATTCCATGAGAATACAAGAATATACAGAGTATAAATGAATAAATTACATTCGATAAATATCAGATATTACAATAAATTACATAGCAGCGGAAAATAATACAAAGCACAACTGAAGGTGATATATGGATACAGAGCTTTCCGGATATCATTTCAGCTGTAAACCAGGATCCTGTGAATATAAATATGCAAAACCAAAACTACTAGCTGCCCGTGTCGAAAATAGGGGTACCCAGAGTTTAGGTTAAAACAATAAACTCCAGGTCAGTCATGTGACTGGTGTGAGAACTAAAACAGTTATTAATATTGGTTTTAAAGTTAGGTAAATCAAGGGACCACCTCGTATAACACGGAACATGTTTCCTCCCAAGAATACCAGTGCATAGAACAAACAGCGCAATGCTAAATAAAGAAAAATGAAGCTGTTATAAGACCTAGGTCCCATCACACAATGCAACGCAAGCCGGAGAATAGGGTTTTCCCTTATAACAGCCAAAGCATGCTTGATACGTTTAAAACACATTATTTGATACTATTATAGGTGTATAGTGTCAAAACAATTTCAATCATAAATATCAATCATAGGCGGCATAGCTACCATCTACTATGTCGCCATACTAGTTCTACAATTAAAACCGCAATATCACGTATTGGAAATTGGATTCCGTCATGAGCCGAGGCAAGGGGCAAGCTCCTCTCCGCGTTCGAGACACTCTAGCAAATGTCTCAGGACTACACACTCTGGGCAATCCTGGGATCCTCCAAGGCCGGTCCTCTCTTACGTTTGAGGATTAGTTATTCCTGAACACACGTTTCCCGGCCCTATATGACCTATAATCGAGGCGCTTCGCATCCAAACCACAAAGGTGAAAAGTATATGAATGTCAGGGCTGGTAGGTCACTGACACCACCCATAGCTAGAAAGAAACGTCGTGCACTCCTTGGGTCCTCATCCCGTTGTTGACTCATACCGAGGTGTGAGGCTCCTGAATTCACGTTATACACAAAGCTACCACGTAGGCCGTGCTTTGATCATCAACCACAAGACTTTGCTTTTCAACAGAAGCCTTGATCCATGCAACTCAGCGTGCCACACAGGCAATTCATGCCATGCGATTGATATCTATCGATATATAACCTCTAAGCTCGTACGTCTCAGAGAAGGGCGTTAAGCAAGAGAATAAATTCTCCGCTGCCAAACAGATATATATTTAACAGAAATCAATCAACACAGAATAAAATCCAATGTCAGACACGCAATCCATTTACAAGTTCGTTCTGGGTCTGAACGAAACCGGAGGCACTTTCCTCACATATCCATCGATCTCCAGGTACGTCTGGACGACCACCAACTACTTCCATCCTCTTGGGTGTACAGCCCAATCAGGATCATCAGTAATTATCCAAACGATGTGAAGACTTCCGGTCTTCGACCACCGTCTTCATCTTCGACTTATCGTCGGATCGGTTATTCAGAATGGGTATAAACCCGACCTTTCCGAACAACCCGCGTATATTAAAAACAAATGTTACACAAACACAACATACGCCTCATTCCAATTCATTAGTTACTAACCATAAATCAGTAAGAGAGCAATTCCCCAAATATTAACCCCGAAGGCCGAAACCAACATCAGATCAATATCCAGGAAACCATTCTTCTTAACTAACCTACAGCTAGTTTCTTAATTTCATATTCTTAGGGAAAGGTTTTCATTAATTTTATCCAAGATAAATTCTTTAAAATTTATCCTTTAATCTTCCTTTGGATGTCATTTCAAACCAAATTATAGTTTTTCAAACTAGTCGAGATTAGCGAACCACACCGAAGTAATTATTTATTTTATTTCCCAATCCCAACCTATTCATCCCATGAAGCAAAACTGGTAATACTCCATATCTAACACCACGGTGTTATCGGTAAAATTAATTACCATTTCACGTTCAAATCTAATTAAAGATTTAACTATCGCTTTGGAGCAAAACTGGTGATACTCCATTCTCGCTTATTTTTCAAATTTGATAATTTAGATTATCAATTCACATTTCAATCTAATTGCAGATTCATTAAACCTCCTTTTACTGGGTTAAAGAACTAGTGTTATTTAAAACACAGTTCACAATAAACCCAAATCACCATCTATTTATTATCGGGTTAAAGAACAAGTGTTGTTTAATGCACTGTTCACGATAAACCCACAAATCAATTCTATTTACAATCCATTTCAAATCCAATTTATTTATTTAAAAATAAATGGGTTTTAATTTTAGTTCAAAACTAGTTCATTTCGATAAAAATCTATTTTTATCTCTTCAAATATGGAGTTTTTCATCCCAATTTTTCCCAAATCATTTCTTATGATTTTACACAAATTATTACTATTTTTAATAATGTTATCAAGGCCCGTACAGTCGATTTCCAACAACGGCCATCGAACTGCACTTACAGCGACCTTTTCCAAATTTGATTTGGACGTATCTCCAAATCCAACCGTTAGATTTCAAATTTCTAATATTCGTTAGAAAGCTCTTTTCGATACGAACCCAAAGGTTCCGATTTTAGGAGAATCCGACGGTCGGATCTCCCGCAATGTCCGTTCGAAATCAATGGTCGAAATTCGCGAACTGCCGCGGCCCGACGCGTTCTATTCAGGCCATTATATTATATATATAATATATATATAATATATTTCGTTGATTTCTATTTAAAACGAATTATATAAATAGTTTTTAAATTCGTTTCAAAACAATTTCAACTTCCATTTCAATTCAAATCAAAATTAATTTTTTCCTTACAAATTCGTTTTAAAATTCATTTCTATTGGATTTTAATTCAAATCGATTTTAATTTGATTCAAATTCATTTTCTTTTCAATTCAAATTCTATTCGTTTTTGTTTTCTATTCAATTCAATTCAAATTCGTGATATATTCAATTCAAATCAAATTCGTTATATATTCAATTCAATTCAAATTCGTTATATATTCAATTCAATTCGAATTCGTTATCTATTCAATTCAATTCGAATTCGTTATCTATTCAATTCATTTCGAATTTGTTATCTATTCTATTCAATTCGAATTTGTTATCTATTCTATTCAAATTCAATTGATTTCTTTTCTATTCAAATTCAATTGATTTTCTATTCTATTCAAATTCAAATGATTTTCTATTCTATTCAAATTCAAATTCAAATCAAATTCAAAGACGAATATAATCGATATAAATATCGTTCGCGTCAAAATAGCGCATCTATAATCAACACGGCTTTATATTTTTCACTAACTTCGTTATTCCATTCAACAAATGAATCTATATTTTTGTCAACACATGACTAATCTCAATGAATGAGTACTCTCCACGTGTGACTATTTTTGTTATTTAATATATTTTATGAAAATTAAGGTATCTATCGTTTGATTTAAAATCAGACTCCAACCGTAAATTAGTAAGAGAACGATTCCCTGAATATTAACCCCGAAGGCTGAAACCAACATCAGATCAATGTCCAGGAGACCACTCATCTCATCTATTTTCCAGTTGATTTCAAATTTCATATATGATAAAGATGTAAATTTTATAGTTAAAATATTTCGTTCAACACATGACTAATCTCAACGGATGAGTACAGTCAACACATGAACCTTTATTCTATAATATTCTTTATCTTCTAAATTGGAATGAGGCCCAATCAATTACCATATAAAGTTAATTATATGGATTCCATACAACACATGTATATAATAGCAACGATAAATAATCAACCATCATCCAAAGTGCACTACACTGTATAAGCATCAAATATAGATATCTAACGCTTATACCAGCCTGTCAATCAATCGATCGACATACAACTAATTGTTGGGATTAGTGTATGTCGTATTTCATCCCAATACCCGTGTGGGGTTTCAAACAATCAAACACAAATTTTATTCGTGCAGTTGGGCGATGTGTGAAATTTATCATCCCAATCAATGTCCTTCAAATAGGTGTACATAAACAAACCGTCCGGTTTGTAAATGAATATTTTATTTATTCACATTCACGTTAAAAATTATATTTTAACGATAAAACATTTTATTTCAACACATGAATTTTTTATTCAGTTCATTTATCAAATAAAATGATATCTTTATTTTTCTAACTTGTTTTAGAAAATTTCGGCGGCATAACGGCACGATACCAGAAACGGGACAAGGCCTAGCCTTATCCCCGATCTAGTGAAGGCCCACGCCATTCACACATCAATCAAATCCATTCATTTCACCAAACAATTCAATTCGAACCAAATAAACTAACAAACTACACAACCAAACAATTTAACAAACAAGCCATCCATGGTCTGTGGATGACGGATGTTGGGTGCTACTAAACACCGTCTGCATCCTAGAATATATATATATATATAACTAGAAAAAAAGAAATTGAAGAGTGAGAAGTTCTCACCGATAGCTATTCCAACTCCACGACACTTCTTAAGTAGAAATCTTCGTCGTTCTCGTCTCTTATCACTTTCGTCGCCCGTAGCCACTACATATATAAAAATCACATTTTTATATACTGATGTCTTTAAAATAAAAATCACATTTTTATTTGTTTACTTTCAATTTAAAAATCATATTTTTATAATCACTTCATATATTTAAAAATCGAATTTTTACTTCGCTATTCAATATATAAAAATCGAATTTTTACTATGCTATTCAATATAGATAAAATTCTATTTTTACACCGCTGCTATATAAAAAGATTTCGCCTTTTCTATTTTAAAAGATTTCGCCTTTTCTATTTTAAAAGCTTTCTCCTTTTCTATTTTAAAAGATTTCGCCTTTTCTATTTTAAAAATCTAATCTTTTCTATTTTAAAAATCAAATCTTTTCTATTTTAAAAATCAAATCTTTTCTATTTTATAAACCCTAATTTTATGTATAAAAATCCCTAAAACTAATTACATTAACCAATAAAATAATAAAAATAAAAAGGAGGGACTTACAGCGTTCGATAGAGGCAAAGGTGCTCGGGGTGGCGCTGGGTTGTACGGAGGGTGGCGTCAGGGAGGTGCTACAGGCCGGCGGTGGGCCTAGGGGGAGGTGTGATGCGGTTTTTCGGTGGTTGGATTAGGGGGTACGGGTGTGCTCGAAGAAGAAGAGGAAGGGGAGAGCAGAAGGAGGCGACGAAGGAGGAGAAGGTGACGATGGAGGGGACGCGGCCACCTGAGGCGCGGCGGCGCGGTGAACATAGGGGAGGCGGCGGCGGTTTCACGATAGAGGCTCCAGTTTTTTTTTTATTATTTCTTTCTTTCTGAATGAATTTGACTAGGAGGAGGGGTCATATGGAAAAGAAAAAGGGGGGGTTTTATTTTTATATATTTATTTATTTCCAAAAAGTCAACTTTTTTTTTCGACCTCAAAACGAGGCCCACCGCCTGTCGTCCATAGCGTATTACCCCCATTCCGAACACAATAGGATATGTATCGTAAGCTGATTCGATCGTTTCGATCAGTTTTCGTCAAATCTACATTTAACTCTATATATTGAATTTGAACGCGCATTTCAATTTACCGGGGTCACATATAACTCGAAAAATTCCCGAAAAATATTTTCTAGCTTCGTATTGACGATACGGTCCTAACAAAACTAGTTTCGTCGAATTCTGAGACCGTTTGAAAAATGGCTATTTTCCAGTCGATTAAAATCAACTAAAACTGGTCAAACGCGGTTTCCTTTGCCACACTCACATATTGATTCGAAAAATTATGACATTTGAAACCTAGTAATAATTTGACATCACGGACCCAACAAAAGTGGTTTCGTCGAAATCCGAGGTCGTTTGCAAAATTCCCATTTTTAAGGGCCTGAATTCCATAGCGACTATTCAAAATTTTCAACTGGACATATCTTTTGATCCCCGCTCTGAAATTTCAATTTTTCGGATTCGTTGGAAAGAAATTCTCAATTAGATCCTATTGTTTTTGGTTTCACTAAAATCCGGATTGTTTTGCACCCGGTACATTCAATTGAAGTTTGAAATCGAATTATCGAACTACCGCGCCATTTTCAATTCTATTTATAATTATATATAATTATTTATATTCTAACGACGACGCGTATAAATATATACGTTCGAATTATATTCAAAATAAATTTCTCGTCGATATTATTTAAAATAATTCATTTTAAGTATTCAAAATTCGCTAAAATTGCCAAAATAAAAATTTTAAACTGGCCCAAATTTTCAGGTTATTACAGTTGTTAAAAGCACATTTATATTACAATGCATATATTAGAATTTGTATGCACTATCAAAATTACATTTATATTTACATTTTCATATATTAGAATGTGTATGAAAAGTTGACTCGTCATTGGATCAATTTTCATGTAAATGATATATGTTCTGTTTGACAGTACATAGATATGATATGCCAATAAAAACATTCTTTTATTTGGCATGTTAAATACGTTAGTGAAATCGTCGAATGGTTTATATTTACATATAATTATATATATATATATATATATATAAATTAAAATTAAACAAGTCACGTACGATAGTTCGTGTTTCAGAATCGTAACTTTAAACGATTATACCAAAAGATCCGGTCGTCGGACTTTTCCAAAACTGAAACCGTTAGGACTGCTTTGGGAAGATCTTTCCAACGATATTAAATTTGCTAAAATCCAACGGTTAGATTTCGAGATAAGTGTAAATCAAATTTTGATGAAAACAGCGCCAGGGCCACCTGTTGACCCGAAGCGTCTTTAAATTAATTTCGCTATTTTTATATAAATAAAAATTGCGATAAATCGTTATTAAATAATATTAATGACATGAAATGATTTTAAACTATATATGTGCGAGAATCATTTCAAAAGACCGAGTTCAATCTCATTTCAAATGATTTTACGACGATCTAAATCGAAGATCTTAAAGACGACAATTGAAGACCGGCGATCTTCACATCAAAAGGATAACTACTGATGCTTGGTATTGGTTAGCTACCAGTAAAGGGTTAAAGTGGTAGTTTTCCAGACGTACTTGTTTATTGTATGGATATGCGAGCACCTCTCTTCCGTATTGGACATACGGGACGAGCAATAAGGTGACTCCGGTTTCGTTCAGACCCAAAACAGACTTGTAAATGGATGTGTGTCTGACATTGGATTTCATTCCATGTAAATTAAATTTATTTCTATTTAATATATATCTATGGTGGCGAGAATTTATTCTCTTGCTTAACACCCTTCTTTGAGATGCATGAGCTCAAAGGTTATATATTGGTAGTTATCGATCGCATGGCGTGAATTGTCAATTGACATGCCAATGCAATTGATCGAGGCTTTTTGTTAAAAAGTAGAGCCTTGTGGATGATGATTAAAGCATATCCTATTTTCGGCATAGCTTTGTGTATAACGTTACCTCGCGAGCCTCACACACCGGTAGAGTCAGAAACGGGACAAGGGAACGCAGGGAGTGCACACGTTTCTTTCTAGCTAGAAGTGGTATCAGGGTTTTACAAGCCCTGACATTTTGTTTATGTGTTTGATGGAATGAGGTGCCTCGGATTTATTGGTCGATCGTGACCATTTTATAGGTCCAATAGAATCGAGAAGCGTGTGTTCAGGCATAACTAATCAACTAAAGTATTTGTGGACCGACCCTACAGGAGCAAAGGGTTGCCCGTAGGTGTGATCCTGAGACATTGCTAGAGTGTCTCGAATCGGTTAGGAGATCGTCCCTAGCCTTGACTTATGATGGAAACCAAATCTCCAATACGACATTACGGTTTTGATTGTAAACCTATGTATGGCGACATAGTATATGGTAGCCATGCCGTCTAGGATTGATAAATTTACTTTGAAGTATTTTTGAAACATATTAGACACTAATAATAATATTAAAAATATTATTTTCTGCGTATCAAGCATTTTTGATCATTATAAGGTAAAATTCTATCCTCCGGTTTGCGTTGCATTGTGTGATGGGACTTGAGTCTTATAATGATTTCATTTTCTAAAAAGCATTGCTTTTTTTTTGAAATAAATTTATTAAACTTATGCACTGAAAATCCAATGGAGTAAACCCATTCCGCGTTAGCGGCGTGGTCCTATGATTTGCCATATTGTTAGTTAAGAAAGATTTTTCATACCAGTCCTATGACTGACTCGTAGTTTGTTTCATTTTGCAAACTCAGGTGCCCTCTTTCCACATGAGCAGCCAAATGACAGGTTTTAGGTATGGACACATCATGGACTGGAGATTTCTTATAGAGAAGATGAGGAACCCTTTTCTTTTTATCTTTTTATTGCTTCTTGAGACATTTAGACTCTATCGATCTTTGATGTACTTGATGGAGATTGAGACTTATTTCCTTCTTTGTTGAGACTTTTATTTTACTAAGTGTATCATGTGACTGCGTACTCTGATGTCTTTGATGTTATATTGTGATGGCATTCTTATTTCCGCTACAATGATTTATGTGTTATGCTATTATATGAGACCTGTTATTGTTTTAATTATGTTATGCTCCTATGATTATCCTTACTTTCGTACTACATAAGTTAGGGGTCGTCATAGTTGGCATCAAAGCTAAAGGTTAACCTTAGTATTGGAGTATAACATTTTTAGAACAATTCGTCTAGATAGAATCAGCAGCATTCTAAGACAAGTAGCTCATTAGAGATAGGATTTGTAATATCCTAGAATGAGCACAGCAGAATAGCATATATTAATCATTCATTACATCATTATCATCTTATCATATGTCTCTACTTTTAGCCTTTCTTTTAAAAAATTGTCATTTCTCTTAGTCTGACTCTTTCCTTGATGGTACAGAATGAACTAAGAAATGAGCACTAGAGCATGAGCTAGAGCCCGAGGCAGAGGTGGAGCTAGACGCACAGCTAGAGATGAGACTCCTACGGTCCAGGGACAACCCACTCTAGAGGCTGTAACACCACCTCCACCCCCGCAGCCTTTTGACTTGGATAAAATGTCCAAGAAGTACAGAAACTTAGGGGGCGCATCCTTTCCCAGGCGAGAGACAGTGATTGAGGCACATGCATGGCTTAAGAACTACGAAAAAATCTTTGAAGGCTTGGAATCGGAAGATCAACGCAAGCGCTTTTTGGCAACATGGCTATTGAAAGACCAAGCTGAAATTTGGTGGGACACGGTCAAATTTGGCAATGATGTGGCCAACATGTCTTGGGCCAGGTTCAAAGAGCTTTTCAATGATAAGTATATCCCTCCGTAGGAAGTTGAGAGACTCAATGATCAATTCGCCAATTTGCAGCAGGGAGAAATGACTATTTCAGAATATGTGTGGAAGTTCGAGGAACTTTCATGCTATGCTTCAGAGTTAGTTCAGGAACCAGTGCAGAAGAACAAGAGATTTATCAATGGCCTTTCCAAGAAATACTTGAACAGGGTCACTGCTCACATCAAACTCCCGTTTAATGACATGATCGAGATGGCTTGCCGCTATGACGATAATGACAGGAATGCATAGCAGGAGTGGGAAAAGAATCAAATAATAATAAAAGAAAGCAAGCTGACAGGAAAGTAGAGGTGAGCGATTCTTCTACTGCCAAGCCCTAAGGGAAAAAGAAGAGGGACAAATCTAAGGTGAAATGTTTCAATTGCCAGAAGATGGGGCACTTTGACTATGAATGCCGAGCCCCGAAGAAACCTAGAAGAAATGGGTCTGGACCGAGTCAGAACCGTGGTCAGAATTCTCGGAACACTCAGGAGTGCTTTAATTGCCATAAGATGGGGCACTTTATCATAAATTGTTCTCTGTTGAAGAAATCTGAGGTAGCATATGTTTATGATGGAGCGGCTGCACCGGCTTCTTCCGAATGAGCAGGTAAACCAGATGTTTTAGGAGGTACTCTTAACATTAAGAACATCCCTATTACAATTTTTTTTAACACCGGTGCATCAAGAAGTTTCATTTCTATTGACAGGATTAAAAAACTAAAATTGAAACCAAGAAAACTTAAAGGACCGATTAGAGCCCATAGTCTGATAGGAGGTTCACTAATTCTCGATCAGTATTGTAGAGTACCTATTTCTTATTCCTATTTCCAATTTCCTTTTAATTTGATCATCATGAATTTCTCTGGGTATGATATCATACTTGGAATGGATTGGCTAACGAACTTTGAGGCTGAGGTACAATGAGCTGAAGGAGTAGTCAGAATTAAAACCAAATTCGAGGATATTATTGCTATTCCATACCACGGCTCAGCCACAGATAGGGAAGAATTTTGGTCTTCTCTAGAAGTCATTCCTGCTTCTATTGAAGATAATCCTGTCGTTAGAGATTATGCAGATGTGTTTGAAAAAGTTGACAGCTTACCTCCGCGCAGAGAAATCGACTTCAGGATTGACTTGGTTTCGAATGCAAGGTCCGTTTTGCATCCTGTTCGAAGAATGACTCTGAAAGAAAAGGAGGTGCTAAGCAATCAAACTAAGCAACTTTTATGGAAGGGTCTGATCAGGCCTAGATTCTCAAAATGGGGTGCAGCAGTGGTGTTTGTCCCAAAGTCAGACGGTACCCTCAGACTATGTATGGAGTACAGTGACCTAAATAAGCAGACACTGAAAAATAAATATCCACCGCCATGTATTGATGACCTACTGGACCGCTTGAATGGAGCACGAATACTCTCTAGGATGGACCTAGCTACAGGTTTCCATCTACTGCGCATTGCTGAGGAATGTGTTCCTTTGACCGCTTTCAGAGGACTAGACTTATTTTATGAATGGCTAGTTATGCCCTTCGGCTTATGCAACGCTCCAGCATACTTTGTTGATCTGATGAATAGAGTGTTCCGTGATGTTTTAAGTAAATTTGTGCTGGTGTTCATCCATGACATCCTGATCTTTTCTAAATCCACTGCTGAGCATGAAAAACATTTGAAAGAAGTCTTGGAGATTTTGCAAAGAAATGTGTTGAAAGCCAAATTATCCAAATGCATATTCTGGCAAGAAGAGGTGAAATTTCTCGGCCATGTTGTATCAAAGGAAGGAATTTCATTAGATCCAGGAAAGATCTCGGCCATCCAAGATTGGAAGCAGTCTAGCACTCCTACAGAGGTCAAAAGTTTCTTAGGATTGGCTGGCTATTATTGGAAATTCGTTAAGGATTTTTCGAAATTATCTTGTCTATTGACGAAGCTGACTAAGAAGCATACAAAGTTCATTCGTACACCCGAATGTAAGGAGGCTTTCCAAGAGCGGAAACGGAGGTTGACCACTGCTCCTGTGTTGACCATTATTAATGGCAATCAGGATTTGAAAGTCTGGACAGATGCTTCCATTGAAGGTTATTCCTTTTATTTAAACAAATATGTCAGATATGACAATTTTAATGTCAAATCTTATTTAAACATGTTATCCCTTTTATCTATTTAAGTTATTGGTGCGGTGCTAATGCAAAGGGGCAAAATAGTCGCATATGCTAGCCGCCAGTTGAAACCACATGAGAAGAAATACCCCACTCATGATCTTGAGTTGATGGCCATCATATTTGCTCTGAAGATATGGAGGCACTATCTCTTGGATTAGAAGTTCGAGCTGTATACGGATCACAAATACTTGAAGTATTTGTTCACCCAAAGAGATTTGAACTTGAGGTAGTAATGTTGGGTTGAATTTCTTGCGGCCTATGACCTGGACATCTTATATACTCCGGGGAAAGCCAATGCAGTAGCCGATGCACTCAGTAGGAAGAATACAGCCAGCACCAATCTTATCCTCGCCAATCTCATTATTACACCTTCCTTGATCGATAAGATCTCTGATCTTCAGAAGAATGATGAATTTATTCAGAGAATTAGCAAAAGAGTTAGGGAAGGCGAACCCACGAGTTTCCAAATTGACGACAAAGGGGTTCTGAGGCTATTAGGCCGAATCTGTGTTCTGAACCTTCCTGAGCTCGGAAAAGTAATGGATGAATGTCACAAATCTAAGCTTAGTATTCATCCAGTGGTGAGCAAGAT
This sequence comes from Allium sativum, assembly GCA_030737875.1. Taxonomy (NCBI): domain Eukaryota; kingdom Viridiplantae; phylum Streptophyta; class Magnoliopsida; order Asparagales; family Amaryllidaceae; genus Allium; species Allium sativum. Next base: position 104,969,773 of record CM060911.1, on the reverse strand, counting down.
GTATCATGACCTCAAGCGCACATTTTGGTGGAGATCTATAAAGAGAGACATTTCTATATATGTTGATAGATGTCCCACCTGCCAGCAAGTCAAAAGCGATCAGCAGAAGCTAGCGGGATTGTTGCAATAGCTAGAGGTTCCTGGTAGGAAGTGGGACCAAATTTCTATGGACTTTATTGATGGCTTGCCCCGGACTAGAAAAGGGAATGATAGTATATGGGTGTTTGTAGATCACTTCACAAGGACCACCCATTTCATCCCTGTCAGATCAAATAGAACAGCTTGAAGTTTCGCACAGCTTTATTTCAGAGAGATTGTCAGACTACATGGAGTTCCCAATAGCATCGTTAGTGATTGCGATCCGATATTTGCTAGAAAATTCCGGGAAGCATTCTAAGAAAAGCTTGGGACCAAGTTGAATATGAGCACCGCTTATCATCCTCAAAAAGATGGCCACACTGAGAGGGTGAACCGCATATTGGAAGACTTGTTGCACGCATAGATTATTATTGATTTTGGCGGTTCATGGGAAGATCATTCGCACTTGGTTGAATTCTCTTATAATAACAGTTACCAAGCAAGCTAGTAGATGTCGCCATTTGAAGCATTCTATGGCAGGCCATGTAGATCTCCCGCATGTTGGGTAGAACCCGGCAATCGATTAGTATTGGGTCCCGACATGATTCGTGAAGCATCAGATAAAGTTGATTTTATTAAGAAGCGAATACTTGCTGCTCAAAGCCGACAGAAGAGCTATGCAGACTCACGAAGAAGGGATTTAGAATTCTCTGTTGGTGATCTGGTATACTTGAAGTTTTCTCCACTGAGAGTTGTAATTCGATTTAGGAAGACTGGGAAGTTAGCACCGAGATTCAATGGTCCATTCCCTATTCTCAAAAGGATTGGAACTCTCGCTTATAGAGTGCAATTGCCTGACTGGTTGCTAGGGGTTCACGATGTATTCCATGTGTCTGAACTCCGGAAGCATGTTCATGACCCAGACTTAGTTGTGGAGGAAGCAACACAACAAGATTTGGAGATTACCCCGAGCTTAGTAGTGAGAAGGGAGCCAGTGAAAATAGTTAGCAAAGAAACCCGAGTTCTGAGGAACAAGAGTCTCCACTTAGTCAAGGTGCAGTGGAGCGGGGATCCTAGAGACTGTACATAGGAGACTGAGGATAGCATCAAACAAGCTTATCCCAAGTGCAAAGTGGACATCTCCGAGTAACTCTTGGGTTGAGGTACATTTACAATACCTTGCATTTTCCTTTTTGTTTCCTACCTTACTATTGTTTCCTTTTCGGGGACGAAAAGCTTTTAAGTGGGGGAGATTGTAACAACCCGGAAAATCAGAACCAATTCAAAATTTTTATGTTGGCTATTTCAAGGAATTTTAAATAGTTAAAATAATTTTTTTAAATAACAACAATTAAAAATTTATTTAAATCGAAGCTAGAACGAATATATTTATTTTAATTTCAAAAGGAACTAGAAATAGCATGGTAATTTGAAAAGTCAAATATGAACTTTGACTGAATGTACAGGATTCAAAATTGAACAGATTTTAGTGAAACCAAAAATATCTAAATTTGTTTAAAAACATCTTTCCAACGAATCTGAAAAATCGAAATTTCATAGCGGGAATCAGAAGTTATGGCCAGTTGAATATTCAGAATAGTCACTATGGAATATAGTATAATTTATAGCCCATATAAAAGGCCATTTTTCAGACGACCACCATTTTCGACGAAACCACTGTTGTCGGATCTGGAATGTCAAATTATTACTAAGTTTAATTTTCCAGAATTTTTGGAATTAATTCGTGAGCGTAGTAAATTAAACTCTGATTTGATAATTTCTGTTAAATTTGATCGACCGTTATAAAAGCCATTTTTCAAACGGTCTCCAAATTCGACGAAATTAATTTTGTTATGACCGTATTATCAAAATATAGCTAGATTTATTTTTCGGGAATTTTCGGAGTTCGTACGTGGCCCCGGTGAATTTAAATATATGATCAAATTAATTAAATAAAGGATTTAAATTTTAAATTAAAGAAATCAGGCCAAAAACAGTCATTTGGGCTGACGGGACCTAGCCATTAGTTCCGAAATAGGGGCAATTAGGTACGAACAACCCATGTTGGAATGAAATTGGAGTTGTTAAAAATATATGGACTTATTTGTAAAAATTATAAACAAAATATTATATAAATCAACTTTGTCTTCTTCCCAAAACCCTATTTTCTGTAACCGCGCCAACCTCAAACCCATGGTCGAAATTCTTCCTCCCTTCCTCCACTAACTCCCTTCGATCCACTCAGTAATATCTCCTCCTCCTTTAGACAATATCTTAGAGATTTTCATCCTCTTCAGTTCTGTATAACTAGATCATCCTCAAGGGGCACGAGCTCCGAGAAACGTGACCATAAACCCACCCCCTTTCTCCCCCTGTCGCACCACCAGGCCACCGGCGAGTTGGCCGAGACCCAAGGCGATTGGCGCGCCATCCTCCCCCTTCCACGTGGCAAACTCTGATCATCTTCCCGCGTTCCGATTAAAGAGCAAAAACCAACCCTAGTATTGAATGAGAAAGGGAAGCTTACGGCCTTGAACTGATTATAGTAGAAAGGTTGTTTTCTATATTTATTTATTTAATTAATTTAAAATGCTATCAACCTAAATGAAATCATAACTCGCTCATACTGACTCAGAACTAAACGATTTTCAAAGCATTGCGATCGTAAAGCCGAGATCTACGTTTCTAGACTAACTGGAGCCAATTCTGAGCTGATCGAATTTTGGCCAAAAATTGCAGATCTGAACCACTCAGATTCAAACGACAGTGAGATTTCTTATTTTTTTAAAATTAAAAATTTAATTAATAATCGTCAATTGAATCCATATATTCATGATAATTAAATCAGATCTGTGATTTGAATCTGTTGAATGATTGATTGTTGATCATGATTATCACGTTTGTTAGATCTTGTTTTAATCTATTGTTTATTATCTGATTTTGATTTGAAATAAAAAAAATTCTAGATCTATGTATAGTGATTTGATGTTATGATATAAATTTCATACTTTATTTAGGAACATGAGACACCGTCTTGTCAAATACAGATCGATAATAAAATGTTCATTTTTATTGTTATTGATTGAATTAGAATTTTCAATCAAATAAAAATATCACTTTTGTTGTTATTGATTGAATTAGAATTTTCAATCAAGTAAAAAATATCACTTTTGTTGTTATTGATTGAATTAGAATTTTCAATCAAAAATAAAATATCACTTTGGTTGTTATTGATTGAATTAGAATTATCAATCAAATAAAATTTCACCTTTGTTATTGTTTGATTGAATTAAAATTTTCAATCAAATAAAATGTCACTTTTGTTTGTTGTTATTGATTGAATTAGAATTTTCAATCAAAAATAAAATAAAATATCACTTTTGTTATTGTTATTGATTGAAATAGAAATTTTAATCAAATAAAATATCACCTTTGTTATTGTTTGATTGAACTAAAATTTTCAATCAAATAAAATGTCACTTTTGTTTGTTGTTATTGATTGAATTAGAATTTTCAATCAAAAATAGAATAAAATATCACTTTTGTTTGTTGTTATTGATTGAATTAGAATTTTCAATCAAAAATAAAATATTACTTTTGTTGTTATTGATTGAATTAGAATTTTCAATCAAAAATAATATATCACTTTTGTTGTTATTGATTGAATTAGAATTTTCAATCAAAAATAAAATATCACTTTTTTTTGTTATTGATTGAATTAGAATTTTTAATCAAAAATAAAATATCACTTTTGTTGCTATTGGTTGAATTAGAATTTTCAATCAAAAATAAAATATCACTTTGTTGTTATTGAATGAATTAGAATTTTCAATCAAAATAAAATATCGCTTTTGTTGAATTAGAATATTCAACAAAAATGAAATATAAATTTCTATCATTTTATGGAATTACTATAAAAATAGAAATGTTAATGTTTTAGAAAAATATATAAGAACATTACATTAAAAAGTTCACATTTTTAATATAATGTTAGAATATAAAAAAATGTTCATGTTTTGAATAAAAACATAATTTCATTGAAAATTTCATATTTTAGTGTCAAGAGTGAAAATAGTGAAAAGATTCATGTTTAAAAATCAAAACATGATTTCATTAAAATATACATTTTTAATGTAATGTTAAAAATAAGAAAAGTGTTCATGTTTTAAAATCAAAACATGATTTCATTAAAATATAATTTTTTTTATGTAATGTTAAAAATAAGAAAAGATTCATGTTTTTCATTAAAATATTCATTTTAAGGTAAAGTTAGAAATTAGTTAAAGTGTTCATGTTTAAAATGCAAAACATGTTATGCATTAAAATTTCACCTTTAATGTAATATTGGAAAACTAGATAAGATTCATGTTTTAAAATGCAAAACATGTTATACATTAAAATTTGACTTTTAATGTGATATTTGAAAATTAGACAATGTCCATGTTTTAAAATAAAACATGTTTTACATTTAAAAAATTCATTTTTAATGTAATCATAGAAATGTAGAAAAAGATTCACGTTTAGAAAAAAAATATGTTTTACATTAAAATCCACTTTTTAATGTAATATTAGAAGTTGGACAAACATGCATGTTTCCAAAATAAAACATATTTACATTGAAAACTTGGTTTTTAATGAAATGGTTAAAATTACATTTATAAATTTTGCATCCCACATATTAGAATTTATATGCGTTGTTAAAATTACATTTATAATTATATCGCATATATTAGAATTTATATGCGTTGTTAAAATTACATTTATAATTACATCGCATATATTAGAATTTATATGCGCTGTTAAAATCACATTTATAGTTACATTTGCATATATTAGAATGTATATGTAAAGTTGACTCGTCATTGGATCAATTTTCATGTAAATGATATATGTTCTGTTTGACAGTACATAGATATGATATGCCAATAAAAACATTCTTTTATTTGGCATGTTAAATACGTTAGTGAAATCGTCGAATGGTTTATATTTATGTATAAATATAAATTAAAATTAAACGAATCGCGCATGGTAGTTCGCGTTTTGGAATCGTAACTTTAATCGATTATACCGAAAGATCCGACCGTCGGATTATCCCAAAAATGGAACCGTTAGGACTGCTTTGGGAAGTTCTTTCCAATGATATAAACTTTGTTAAAATCCAACGGTTAGATTTTGAGATAAGTGTAAATCAAATTTTGATGAAAATAGAGCCAGGGCCGCCTATTTACCCGAAGCGTCATTAAATTGATTTCGCTATTTTTATATAAATAAAAATAACGATAAATCGTTATTTGATACTATTAACGACATGAAATGATTTTAAACTATATATATACGAGAATCATTTGAAAAGATTGAGTTCAATCTCATTTCAAATGATTATACGACGATCTAAATCGAAGATCTTAAAGACGACAATTGAAGACCAGCGATCTTCACATCGAAAGGATAACTACTGATGCCCGACATTGGTTAGCTACCAGTAAAGGGTTAAAGTGGTAGTTGTCCGGACGTACTTGTTGATTGTCCGGATATGCGAGCACCTTTCTTCCGTATTGGACATATGGGATGAGGAATAAGGTGACTTCGGTTTCGTTCAGACCCAGAACGGATTTGTAAATGGATGTGTGTCTGACATTGGATTTCATTCCATGTAAATTAAATTGATTTCTATTTAATATATATCTATGGTGGCGGAGAATTTATTCTCTTGCTTAACACCCTTCTTTGAGACGCATGGGCTCAAAGGTTATATATTGATAGTTATCGATCACATGGCGTGAATTGTCAATGTGACATGCCAAGATGCAATTGATCGAGGCTTTTTGTTGAAAAGCAGAGCCTTGTGGATGATGATCAAAGCATAGCCTATTTTCGGCATAACTTTGTGTATAACATTACCTCGCGAGCCTCACACCTCGGTAGAGTCAGAAACGGGACAAGGAACGCAGGGAGTGCATGTGTTTCACACCTCGGTAGAGTCATTATAAGGTAAAACTCTTTCCTTCGGTTTGCGTTGCATTGTGTGATGGGACTTGAGTCTTATAATGATTTCATTTTCTAAAAAGCATTGTGCTGTTTTTGAAATAAATTTATTAAACTTATGCACTAGCAATCCAATGGAGTAAACCCGTTCCGCGTTAGCGGCGTGGTCGTGTGATTTGCCATATTATTAGTTAAGAAAGATTTCTCACACCAGTCCCATGATTGACTCGTAGTTTGTTTCACTTTGCAAACTCGGGTGCCCTCTTTCCACACGAGCAGCCAAATGACAGGTTTTAGGTATGGACACATCCTGGACTGGAGCTTGCTTATGGAGAAGATGAAGAACCCTTTTCTTTTTATCTTTTTATTGCTTCTTCAGACATTTAGACTCTATTGATCTTTGATGTACTTGATGGAGATTGAGACTTATTTCCTTCTTTATTGAGACTTTTATTTTGCTAAGTGTATCCTATGACTGCGTACTCTGATGTCTTTGATGTTATGTTGTGATGACATTCTTATTTCCGCTGCAATGATTTATGTGTTATGCTATTATATGATATCTGTTATTGTTGTAATTATGTTATGCTCCTATGATTATCCTTACTTTCGTACTACGGAAGTTTGGGGTCGTCACAGATCCTGAGAGTGATTAGAAGGTTTGAATACAAACCGTGTTCTTAAATCGATAGCTTTTGTTTACCAAGTTCTGATAAGGTTTTGTGAAGTTTGGCAAGTGGCAATCACGCTTGGCTTAAGAAAGTGGCGAGTATCGACCATAATTGGCTTATGGAGTTGGTGAGTATTAACCATACTCGGCTTATGGAGTCAGCGAGTATTAGCCATACTCGGCTTATGGAATTGGCGAGTATAAACCATACTTGGCTTATGGAGTTGGCGAGTATTAACCATACTCGGTTTATGGAGTGTTAACCATACTCAGCTTATGGAGTTAGTTAGATACAGTGGCAGGCATCGACCCTGGTTTAGGAACAATGGCTAGCACCGACCATATTTGGATCGACGTGCGTTGATCATGCTCGGCTTGAATTGTTCAAACATAATCCATGTTCGAAAAAGAAAGTTTATTGCTGCTAAGATGCTATTAAAGGAAAATGAAAATAAATTCTAAGCAGGTGATAGCTGAATCCATAGCACGCCTGGGAGCTAAATCCTTACTTCGTACATGTATACTTCCACATACCCACATTATTGAAAGAAATAATAAGAATACATTTACTACGTATTAGAAATGGGAAGAATCTAAATCTTATTAATTAATGATGATGCCAGATTGTTGGGATCATGGTCCTTTCCGTTTCTAAGAGCTCGAGGACCAGTCTGAGGAGCTAGGGCGGAAGATTGTGGCTACACGGCCTATGTAGATTTCTTGACATACTCAGGTAGTTCTCCACGCCTAACCCTATCCTCGATGAGATCGCGTAAATGTCTACATTCACTGGTGTTGTGGCCAGCCATGTCATGGTACATGTAGTGCTTTCCAGAGTCGAGTTCTTGTTGGGTAGGATCCCTTTGAGGAGGTTTGGGAAGGGAAGAGATCCTCGTACGTCAAGATAGATGTTGAGAAGGGAAGATTTGAGCTTGGTGTATTGATCATACATGTTCTCTCTCCGGAGTCATACATTGCGATTATTCTTTTTCGAGACTTTTCTTTTCTCTTTGTTCTGGCCATTGGTGTTGAATAAACCTCCGTCCTTGGTGGCAGGCACCTCAAGGCTTTCCATCTTGATGCTGGCGTCTTCCTGTCGAAGTAATTTATCCTCTTCGGCATAGAAGTCTCCGATGTCTTTAGGGGATCTCTGGTTAACGAGATCCTGAATTCTGATCAGTTCTGAACACCTGTATTGGCGGCCATACGCACCATCGATGGCATGGGTCGATCGATTGATGCCACGATAGTGTTGAATCTTTCTAGGAAGGATCTGAGGGTCTTGCCGTACCACTTCTTGATGGAGGTTAGGAACATGACACTGTTTGTTCGGGAGATGTGGACTCTGAACTGCTTGATGAAGTGAGTGACCAACATGTTCCAGCTATTGATCGACTCAGTTGTTAACTGCTGGAACCACATACCTGCTATGTCGGTGAGGAAGAGGGGGAAGCACTTGGCCATGACGTTGGTTAATGCAAAGAGTACATCCATGTAATGCATGTATCACATGAGATGAATGATCGGGTTTGTCCGGCCATTGTAGGGACCCAAGACCGAAAGCTTGAAGCTTGGAGGATTTCAAGAATTTTCGATTTCCCATGTGAATGAAATGCAATGGATGTCATCCACGTCCTGCTGAGAAGACGTGCCTCGAGTGAATCCTTTGTTGATACTTAAAAGTTAGCTTCCATCTCCGAGGAGTCGTTGCCATGAATCCAACTCTGCATTAGAGACGTGGGTGAGAATCCCAGTGCTAGGATCTGACGAAAGCATGCTCGAAAGTCCAGCGGTCAGTTGGGCTTGTCCTCCGAGAGTTGAGTGAAGGTAAGGGAAAAGTTGTATCCCAGCCTCGGGACTTGGTTCATCCATAGCTAAAGTTGCTCGGTTATTATTGGATTGAACCATACTTATTCCTGTTCGGAGTAATGGGCTCAAGCAAGCGATACCCATCTGGGGCTCAGCATTTCCCTCACTCGAAGCGATGTTAGATGGGTCTACGGTAGTGTTTCCCTCCGTCACATTGGAGACCGGTATGGTAGAGTGGTCTTGGTGACACGGAGATTTGCCATTACCAGCTCTTTATTGAAGGGGAGGCAACATAAAACGGGTTTGCAGTAAGACGTTGGGTCGAACCGGGTGCAGCAATATTCCTGGATCTGGCCGACCCACTGGTTGGGCTTGTTCTAGAGCTAGTTGTCTAGGGTGTAGTGACATTCTGTGGACTGGAGCCAAACTGGTCTGCTGGTTCTGGCCTTGGACAAAGTCAACCTACGAATCTGGAGCTGCCAAAGCTCCAATTAAAGGTGGAAGTGATGCCCCTGGCTATGGCCGATCAGAAATTGAAGTTGAGCTAGGAGGAAGCAAAGGTGTGGACTGATTTGGGGCTTGGTTTTCTGTAGACCGAAGATCAATTGTTGCCACAGCCTCTCCTGGTGGAGGGAATGATATTGGAATGCAGGGTCCCTTTTCCATCCGAGCGAGGAGGTCGTTCATCACTCCCAGCTTATGTTTGAGAAGTTCACCCTGAGATGCCATCTGATTTCTGAATTCGGACAAGATTTTATCCATGTCGTCCCTGGTAAGGTATTGGGACGCATCTTCGTAGGAGGAATCCTCATGGATCGCCTCCGCTACTGCTGTTTCTGTTGCATCTGTGAGTACAGGATGGGAAGATGAAGCATCCTTCTTCCACTTGTTTGCAAAGATCGGCTTAGAAATTGCTGAAGGTAGTCGAAGGTCATAGAGTATGTCTCTGTGCCCTCCTTCCTGGTGCGCTAAAGTGTTGAAGTCAAAAATTGGTCTAATGATGATCAACCCCCAATCGTGTGTGGATCACACACGAGAAATAATCATAGAGTATACAAAAGAAAATAAAGATAGGGAACACGCAAGACTTTTATAGTGGTTTGGCAAAGTTGATGTCTACATCCACTTTATATTTACTAATTTTGATGGATTACAGAGTACAATTGGTTTTCTCTTATAGGAAAAAAAAGAAGGATGATCACAAAATTCTTGTATTGTTTGAAGTGCCCAGTCGGATATTTCTAATATATCGAGCGTAGGTTAGAAGTGGAGATTTCAACATCTCTTTCCAATTTCAAAAATGGTGTATTTATAGGTGGAGAAGGTGGGTTGAGCTGGGTGCCACATGGCTTGCCTCTTTTTCAGAGCTTGGACACGTGGAGCTCGATCTGGTGGAACAGTTGTGGCAGAGGGACCCAGTCAACAACTGAGTAATAGTTCTCTCGAGAATTGTGGCTTGCTTGGCACTTGAACTATGGTGTAACAAAAGTAGAGTATAGGCTGGAAGTGTTGACTACTTTAACTGCATTAAGAAGTGGTTCGCTGGGGGCTGGATGACTCATCTGGATATCTCCAAATAAATCTGATCGATCCGAATTTTGAGGAGAGGATGACTCGGTCGACCAGAAGAGTGATTATGCTGGAAAGAGAAATACCGTCGTTTGGGGGAAATTGGTTCAGGCTGAACCTTACTTGGACCTTCTAGAATGAAGGGTGTATGTTGGGAACAGTCGGTACTGGATGGCAAAGCTTTTGATGTTAGGCTTTGATACATTGAACTGTGACAACTTTTGTCTAAAATTTGGTCAACACAACCAACTGATCAGGCTAAGAGTGTGTCAGACAGTTAGCCGACATGAGGGTTTATAGTTATCCCACGATATAAAACTAGCAGGTTCTTAGTTAAACTATGGATAAAACAAAGAGGGTGTCCAGGGGTTAGCCAATATCCATTGAAGGGGTACGTCATAAGTTTATTGGGATAGTTAATCTAGAACCATGGGAGGTATCCTAATGTGAATAAAAGAATAATTCCTATAAATGAATTAGGAAACTAGAATGACACCTATGTGATTTGTAGGGCGAAAAACATATATAGGTACAGTTAAGAAAGTTAGTCAACATAACAAAAGGGATGGGAAATCCACAACACGATTTCATATTTCATGTTGCATATCATATTGCTATTGATATTGTTTGTGCTAATCATTGAAGTGTAGGAGCACATGTTTGGTTTCTATGTTTCACAACTAGCGAGAGGAAACTTGTTCCGCTATGCGGCGTTGTCTCGCTAATTACCTTTCAATGTATGGTAGAAATGATATTATTCACACTGGTCTGTTTGACTAGCCCAAAGTTTATGTTTTCCCCTTAAATTCTCGGATGCTCATTTTGAGTAGGTTGAGAGTTAAGATTTTCATGTTATCTTCTCCGATAAAGCTTCTGAAGGCGAGCATGAGGTAAATAATAATGAGTTTCCAACTATATGATTTTTATTTATCTTTTATGGATAAGTCTAAATGTAAAGTTGTTTCTAGCCTTTTACCTAGACTGTGATCATCCAAGAGGGCATCTTTATATGTCGCTCTTGTTTTTTCCAATATTTATATTTTCTCTGTACGGGTTATGCGAAAGGGAATGTGTAATGAATGTTATTCAATAAATATGATTTCAAGCTCTTTCATATTCTTATACTCTTAGATGTTTTGGTTTATTAACTCGTCGTTTTCTATCACCAAAAGTTAATTCCATAGAAGGCTGCAGCATCCGTAGTGCTTAGCTTTGGACCTTAGAAAATGCAATATTACAACTTGATAATAGGGCATAGGCTTGTGTAAACATAAAAATGTATTCTCACAAAGATTTATAACTAAAATTCCAAAGGTCGGAGAAAAATTCCATTGTATGAGAATGATTCTTTGACGTATTTGTATTTGTATTATATAAGAATATATATTTCCATACTCTTAATCCATCATTCGGTGTCTTACTAGGGGTCATGTAACAGATAAGGAGGGTAATATATGTAGAGGAGGGATGGAAAGGTATATATCGATTGTAATGATGCTACTACTAATGGAAATGCTCGAATCAGAGTTCAGGGAGATCAGTATCGAGAAGGCGACGAGGATAGCAATGCTACAACACCGCTAGTGGACATGAGGAGTATGTTCCATTTCTTCGATCAAAGGATGCAAGTTGGAGTTGACGCTAGTTTTATGGGAGAATTAGTTTCTATGGCTAGAGAAGCATATCCCATGGCGCAAGCTAGTGACGATTATGCTAGAATCATCCAAAGTTTCAACAGGGTTAAATAAAAGATGGAAGTGCGTGTCTCGAGAAGCATACCGGTTGATACCTCAAATCTTCAATGGATGAAGAAGAATTTCTTCCTAAACAAGAGGCTTGAAAGAAAAAGAAAATCAAGCAGAGCAGAGCCAAAATCACTTGCTTCATATATGACCGGAAGGTTCCTTGTGCTATGGAATGTCGGTCAAGCGAAGAAGGATTAACTATCGGGAAGCAGCAGGCACGATGCTTCAATGTTGATTCGCTTAGGCACCATATAGATAAGTATCCAAGGGTAGCGAAAGGTAAAGCACTTTCTTTGGATACCTCGTATTTTAGACCAACTTCATAAGGAGTGAAAAAAGTCTAATATTAAGGTATTTTGTTGCAATAATGAAGTGTCATTTGCTATCAGTAGATGGCGGCTATTGGTCTCAGCCCAAGTTAGGTTGAAAAGCTACAAAGATCAATGGTAGGAAGCCAGAATGGGAAGAGTAGCTATACAAACTAGGAGCTTAGGGATGTCTAGTCCCAATAGAAATGGTGCTTTGCTCATTGTATCACTGGTGTAGGATGTGTCCTATATTGTTTTATAGGGCTAGTGACTAGTGGGTTACACTAGTGTTGTTAGTATTATATGTTGCTTTTTATGATTTTTTTTAGTTTTTGACTGAATTTCGAGGACAAAATTATTTTAAGAAGGGAGGATGTAACGCCCATCATTTTGGTAAATATTATTCAACATATTAAATTAAATGAATTGAGTAAGAATTATATAGTTAGATTGTTAGGTTGAGATTTGTATATATTAACAAATAATAGTGTAGTTCTGCCATAAGAATGAATTAAACATGAAAGGGACATAATGGATAACATTTGGCCTTCTATATAAAAAAATTCATGTCTCTTTTCTCTCTTATTTTCTCATTCTCTCTAAACATAAAATAAACCAAAGGGCGGACAACTATTAAAAAAAAGAGGAAGAAGAAGAAAACCTAAAAGAAACCTAAAGATTAAAGCTTACAAAAATTAACATTAACAAATCTCAAGTTCTCAATCCAAACAAGGTGAATAATCATCCCTACCTATGTTTTGGTTTGGCTATTTGCTTATACCCAAATTGGTTTGGGCTTATTCATGACTATTTTCATTTTTGTTGGTTGTTTAGCAATGTCCACGTTTTCTTTTTGGATTATATGCTTTTTTCGCATAGAAATGAATAGGTTTTAAGAAAAATAACCTATAGTTAGAGATCTTCAAATGATATGAAATTTGGATTTGTTGTTCATTACATGATTTGAAGATGGGTTTCTGATTTAATAATTTTCTAAGTGTTAGGAATATTCTGTGAATTTCCTAGGGAAGATTGCTTGTTAATAACTAGAATAATTAATTAATTGGGTTAATTAATTATTTTGAACCTGAAACTTTTATGAATTATAGGGGAGGATGTACTCCTCATTCTGTTAAATTTTGTTATTTTTCTCATGTTCCCTTTAATTGATATGAATTTCCTAAGAATGATTTTACTTAGGAAAGCTTATATGTTAAACAGGGTGTTAACGCATAAGCGCAAATATTCTATTTTTTGAACTAGGAAAAGTACATAAATTACCATACCTTGGTTAGAATATTTCTCTTTAGACCAATGATAATTCGACAAATGTAAAGGAGTTGACCAAAACTTTATTTTACTTACGGTCAATTTTATAGCCTGAAGAGAGAAAGCATCTTTATCTTTCTAAAGGGTCGGGAACACCTTCCGCTTCCTCCCGACAAGTATCCAATGCTGGTAACGTTGCGGGTTGGCATATGAAGCATTAGAACTTTCACTTTATTTTAAAAGGCTTCTGCCTTAGGGGATGCCTTGCACTTTAGTCTTAGATCATTGGCCATTGGCTTTAAGTTTTAAAGGGTTAACTCTAGTAAAGCCTATCACCTTCGCACATGGGCTTTGGTCGCTGTGTTGAGTCGATGGGACTATTTCCTTAAAGAAAAATATTTTATGAATGAACTTAAGGTGTGAAACCTTAGTAACCTTTTTGCTATAGTCAAAGAGTTACTTTTCTTAAAATTATGATTTTGTAAAGATTAAAGGCTTGTAGCCTTCACACCTTTTGGATGACGAAAGGAGCTTATTTCTAAACTCATCAGATAAGAAAATCAAGGGATATAACCCATTGACCGTCTACGTAGTCGAAAGGAGTTATTTCCCTTGCTATTAGTTTATAATGATAAAGTTTTATTCTTCGACACCTTTTGATAGTGTTGAATTATGTTGAATTCTCCAGAACTTGGAGTATAAAAAGATAAAGGTATAATGCCATGGAACTTTTCAATGGAACCGAGAGAAGCCTTTGGGTTTTATATCAACTTCAAAGGCTAATGCCTCCAAACACTTTTGGTGGAGACGAAGGAATTAGTTATCTAAAGGTTTTAAATATAAAGTATTTCCTTAAAAGTATCTAAGGTTGTTGCCTCCACACCTTTCATGGGCAACAGAGGGGGTGAGATGTTCAAAAGTACCTTTATATAAAAGTAAGTGACATAATGCCTAAGTTCCTACGACGAAGTTGAAAGAATCACCTTGTAAGGATTTTTTATGAAATTTTTTGTTTTATAAACGATAAGATGGGCTATCATCTCGATATCTCTCGACAGGACCGAAGAGATCTATTTTTGTAAGTATGTTTTAAAGGATCTGAAACATATAACTTTCGTTCCATCCATTGGTGTTAGAAGAGTTTCTTCATTTTGATGGTTGGGTTGTCCAACCTTGAATTTAGCTTTAGTTTGTGCCTCAACCCCCTTTGAGGGAATCGAATGGACTAGTCATAATGATGACTTTATTCTTATAAAGAAGAAGAGGTTATAACCTCATTGTTTTCCAGTGGAACTGGAAGGGTTCTATTTTATAACTCCAACATAGAATAAATGTTATATCCTCAACACCCATTGATGGATTCAGGAAGGTGGGTTTTCCGATATAACTTTTGATAATTGGTTATTGTTGCTTTAAAGGCTTATTGCCTGTGGAAATTACAGACATAGTTGTTTTGGGCAACAATTGTTTGTGACTTATTGCTTTCATGTCAACACAAGTAAAGTTGGCAAGGTTTAATTGAAGAGCATGTTGGCTTGTTGCCACAGTTCCCTTCGACACATTTACTACCTAAGGGAGTGAGATGCCAAGTCTGTTTTATAAATCAATGCTTTTGCCTATGTCTTTGTCGACACTATCAATGTCGAAAGGGTTGGCATACTTTTGTTTTCTAAAAGCCTTTTATGTCAATTGCCTATGACGATAAATCTTTATCAAGTGTTTTCTTACTTATTTCCTTGGAAGCAACAGTTATCATCTAGGAAACTTTTATTAAAATGTTTTGTGGCTTTGCCTCCGTGACCTGTTGGAATCGGAAATGTTGTCAAGGAGAAATTCTTTTTATTGTGGTTTTCAAAACTACCTAGAGGTTATCGCTTCAATACCTGATCGTTATAGTTTATGTCAGCAGGTTGTGATCATTTGCCTGTTTGTGTGATGCCAATAAGGTTTTCTTTATCTTTGACTACTACTATTGAGGAAAGAATCAAATAGGTTTCATTTCAAAACCCAAATGTAAGAGAAATAGATTGTCGCCTCAATACCCTCCAACAAAACTGAAGACGATGAGTTCAAACTAAATCCTTAACTTATGAACAACTTGATTGTTGTATATTCCCCTAGGGTTGTTTGCTGGCAATGGTTGTTGCTTTTATTTTGTTTTATTATGAGGATTTACCGTTTGACTTCGACACCTACGAAAGGAGTCGAAAGGGATTTAGAGATGGAAGGGACTTTGCCGAACCCATTGAATTGTTAGATGCCTTCAGCAGTGAGCTCGTTGCATCATAATTACTATTATGTCTAGCCTTTAGAAGCTTGGTCTTTTGTTTGAATAATGGTAGAAAATCATACAAGTCATTGCAATTAACTGAACACCTTGAAGGTTCCAATGAGAGGGATAAATCAGGGGTTTACCAATTCAACATTAACACTTGCTGGGGAGACAAGTGTAAATAAACTAATAGATTCTTAGCTAACATAGGGAAAACTATGAGATGGCGATAGGAGTTCTGCATTAGGTATGCAAAAGCTTTATAGTAAACCTATGGATAAAACTACAGTACTTTGAATGAAGGGTTTATAGTCATCCCACAGTATAAAATTACCAGGTTCTAAGTTGACCTATGGATAAAACTATGAGATGTGCAATAGACAGTCCATATCAAGTGAAGTGTTTATAGATATTCCACGATATAAAACAACCTGGTTCTTAGCCAACATACGGATAAAATTAAGATGGTGCCAAACAGTTAGCTGACACCTATTTATATTTATACTACGGTATAAAACTACCTGATTCTTTTAGTCAACTTACGGATAAAACCAAGAGGGCGCTTGGCGGTTAGCCGACATCCATTGAAAGGGTTACTTCATAACTTTAATGGGGATGGTTAATCAAGAAACCAAGGGAGGGTATCCTAATGTGAATAAAAGGATAGTTCTAATAAATGAATTAGGAAAATAGAATGACACGCACATGATTGGTAGGGCAAAAAACGTGCGAAAGTACTGTTAAGATAGTTAGTCAGTAAAATATAAGGGATATGAAATCAAGAACATGATTGCATGTTTCATGTTGCATATCATACTGCTATTGATATTGTTTTGTATTGTACTAACCATTAAAGTGTAGAAGCACATTTTTGGTTGCTATGTTTCAGAACTAGGGAGGGGAAACCAATTCCACTAAACAGCGTGGTCTTACTAGTTACTTTTCGGTGTTGGCTAGAAATGATATTATTCACACCAGTCTGTTTAACTGGCCTGTAGTTTATGTTTTCTCCTTTAACTCTCGGGTATGCATTTTTAGTAGGTTGAGAGTTAAGGTTTTCTGGTTATCTTCTTCGAGTAAAGCTTCCGAACACGAGCATGCGGCTATAGATACTAAGGAGTTTTCCACTCAATGTTTATTTATATTTTATGGCCAAGTCTAGATGCAAAACTATTTGGTACCTTTTACCTAGACTCTGAACATCCAAGAGAGCATCTTCATATGTCGTTCTTATGTTTTTGTAATATTTATATTTTCACTGTACAGGTTATGCGAAATGGAATATGTAATAAATGTTATTCAATAAAAATTATTTCAAGCTTTTTCATATTCCCATGCTCATGAATTTTTTGATTTATCAACTTGCTGCATTCTATCACCGAATTAACACTATTAATGTCTCATCCGTAAAGCGTACCTTTAGGCTTAGAAAATGGGGTGTTAGACATCACCATAAGGTGATCAAACCACTTGAATTGGGTCAATGCCAAACCAAAGAGAAGAGGGAAGCTAGATCAAAGTGCATCGGAGGAATAATACTCTTAAGTTCGAGAAATTTCCGATCCATCTTAGTAGAGCTATAGTCAAGTTTAGGATCTTAAATAACCAATGAACGTGAGAAATTAAATTTAAATGACATTAACTATTCATATGTTATGAAAATGAGTATGCTTGTTATAATGATGTTTATGCTCGTTATAATGATTATTCATCAAGTTTGGATTAATAACTTGTTTGTTGTATGAATTACTTAACAAGTCACATTACATACACGTCGATAAACATAAAAGAAACCACTTTCCTTTCATAAACGAAATGGTGTTATGAAATGATTAAGCCTCTTGAGATGGTTTAAGATATTTTATAAATGACTTATAAACGCTTCTAAGTGTAAACATAAAGTTTGAAAAGAATATGAAATTTGAAGAAAAAATGGTGTGTCGCATAATGGTAACTCGCGGTTTCACAACGTAAACTTTTGTATATTGAAATAAGTTTTTTCCAAACTCTTATAACCATAGCTTTCAAACAAATCAAAAAATCAAGATTCCATTAAGTGGATTCTAAAATGTATATGATCACAATAAATTTTGAAAAACATCGCGGTTTTTCAATACGAAATCCAGAAAATGTACTTGTTGGAAAATGACATTTTAAATCCAATGAAAATGTGTAATAAATATTATAAATATTTTAACATATTTTTAAAGTGATTTAAATTGAATTTATGAAGTTTCCAAGGGAAGGTAGTTTTTATCAATTAAGCTAAAATAACACCTTCCATAACACGTTTCAATAACAATTGAAATTGAAGTATAAACTTACCGTATCTTCTCCAAACCTTTGTTTAAAAATTTGATGATTAATGAAGTAATTTAAAGATTATTTGAAAGATCAACTACTTATTTAAATAATTGAATTGAAATAGAAAGCTATGATAAGCCACTGATTTATTCTGGGCTCTAACAAGCCGACGAGTAAACCTGATTTTTATATTTTTGAGATCTAGATATAAAAATTTAACTAAGAAGATGTTCAGAAGAAACCGATACACTGACTCATCTGGCCACTTCCCGGATGAGGAATAGATAAGTTTGAAAAGTCAAAAATGAGTTAAGTATAAAAGATCAAGTTTTTTAAGTCCACTAAATCGGATTACATGGTGATGACCTTGTTGTATCTAGGATCAAATTCCAAGGTCGAATCCTTACAATCTGTGAGAATTTTATTAGAGTTTGTGCTCTAAAGGCAATCCATTTGATGTGATAAATAACACTGTTGATGTTATATTTTATTTTGAATAAAAGATTTTGTTATGTTATATTTATTGCATAATATAAATATTAGCATAATAGAATTCTGTAACACCCCGTAAAATATACCTAAAAATATAAATTATAATATTAAGCAATTAAATAATAAAATAAAAATAGGTTGAAAAATGAAATTTGGCGGCATTAAGAATTTAGCTATGAAAATAATTTATTTGGATTCGTGGCGAAACTCTGATTCATTTTCATATATTATATGTTGAAAACGGTGATCGTATGAAAAAATAACAGTTCAATAAAATCAGACGGTAAACGCATATATATATATATATATATATATATATATATATATATATATATATATATATGTGTGTGTGTGTGTGTGTGTGTGTCATTTAACTAATTATATATATATATATATATATATATATCTAAGGGGTAAACAAATTGGATAAGAATAACACTCTCTTAGATAAATTTGAATTTCAAATGAGAAGATAGGATAAGGGGACAAGTTTAATATGCATAAGGAATGAAATAAACAAATTGAATAACGTTATATATAAAAAATATCTTCAGCCCTTTGTAGCGTTTACTGGCGATTCAGCGACCAAGAGTTCGACCTCCCCCTAGAAGGGGTGTCGACCGTCGGTTGACCGCCCTTTTATAGGGAAGGTTGACCGTTTGGCACCTGAAATGCCCAATCAGGCTAGGTTAGGTTTTTGCGGCTAATTTATATAAACGAGCAGCTTGAATTAAATATTAATAATCCTACGGTTCTTTCTTATACAAGCACCTTTAAATAAACCCTTAGACTCCATACCTAAACTCCGCCACTCTCTTGATTTTTGTCTCCACTCTGCCGCTATTGATTCCAGAAAAACTTAAAAAGCGGGTTTTCTTCTTCTACAAACCTATTCTTCTTTCTCTAATATTTTCTTATAGATTTTATATCTAGAATCACATGATATATATAAGAATTTTTACTATTTGATTCTTATGTGTGTGTGTATATATATATCTCAAGGGATCGGAGTTTACATCAAATAGGCACAACAATGTCAGATCTATAACATTTCCAATCACTATGAGTGGAATTAGTATTTAAAGGCATATTCTACATTTGTAGATTACTATATGGAATTGTATGCCTAAGGAGATCTGGTATGAAGACAGTATCAAATTACAAAACCCCCAAATCTTCTGTTTTTATGTATTTCGAAAGAACTGTTAATTTATATTGGGTTTGTGGATTTTGGTTTAGTAGCGGATGAAGAACAATTGGGTGATGTACTTTTATTTTATTTGGTTTATCCTTTTTATCTAAATCTTTGACTGTAATGTAAAAAGGTTTAGATTTTATTACATTTATTATTTGAATAGATTTGGGTTTCTATCCTAATTAGATAATACGAACTTATTCAGATTTGAAGCCAATCAAATATGAATACATAAGAAGGGATAAATTAGATAAATAAAGGTTTATGCATATGTGTGTATATATTTACATACATGTATATATATGGAGATATATGATATAAGAAATTACACCCTATTTTTGATTCATTACTACAGTTATCCTTACAACCTAGGATGCAAGTAGTAATTGTATGTTTTATTTTTTTCATTACTACTATATGTAATTATGCAATTATGCCATTATGCCATGATGTAGCAGTCGAATATGGAAATTAACTCGTATGCCTTAAACTTAGACCAAGTTGATAATTTTACCTCGTTGAAACGTTCTCTCGCTCATACGAAAACTAGCGTTATTTAAACATATTAAATATTCTACTTATATAGCGTAATTAACGTAATTAGCGTAATAATGACGTCATAAATGCGACTAGGAAAAGATTTGAATTTGAAATGTCCCCATAGAAATTGTTGTTTGTGCTTGTGTGTGAATGGCTTATCTATGTATATTTTATAATGACACATAGACATGAGGTTAGTTGCCATTTGTGGTATAAGTTTGCCTGGAATCAACTGGCAAATCTAGCAACAACAAGGGGGTCCATCTAATATGAGAGGTCTAGGCGCCATAGGCTATTCATGCATAGTGGTAACGGAGTAGGGAAGTTCACGGGGAATGTCCACTTCCTCAAGGAGCTTGTAAGGGCCAACCTAGGGACAAATTTGGTTCACATGATACATAGCGTGCTATTTAATCCACCAACCGTCTAAGAGAAGTTTTAAGTGGCATAAATGTTCTACCGTTATATCAGTTAAGTAGTAACATGCGACGTCTGTCGAAGGGGTCTTAAATGGCTATATGTAGGCTTACCTTAAAACTGGTATTAAGTGGCGAGGTACTACTTCTCATATTAATTGTGAAAATGTAGACTTAAGGATGATGACATTTTAGGATGTGGTCTTAAGGGGCTAGGGTCCGCCTCAGGGTCATAAGAGATCATAAGAATCCACCTTTATTAATAATTATGGGCTATAAGTGACCGAGAAAGCCCACCGCATTGGGTCTTTACTCTAAATGCACTAATGGAGGTCTTAAGTGATTGACTCGGATATCCACCTCATTGGTTAGATAATTTGTGTTAATGTGAATTTTTGTGTGTTCCTATACATACCTTGATATATAACCTGCTAAATCTAGGGTATAATCTTTAAGTAAATGCTATATTTCAGTCACACAAGACTTTATGTTCTAACCCTCTCCTTAACATATCCAATAGGTTAGTAGGTGGGGTAGATTCAATGGACGAAGCAGTGATGGAGATTGAAGACGATAATGGAGATATTATGCTATTATTAGTTATCATTGCTGTAATGCTTTAGGAAACTTTAAATGATGAGTTTGTTGATGTACCTATGGAATAATTGTATCTTGACAATCTAAGTTTGAATTCTAAGGCTTTTTGATAAAATGGTACATCTTATTTTTGGTATTATATTTTCTCATTCTGCTGTGTGATATTTCCATAATGCAATGTTTACCTATTATTCTGTGCAAATGTAATTCCTTACAGGAACCAACGACGCGTTTAGAGTGGGTGTAAGTTTCAACGGGACTATTTTGGGTCGAAATTTAGGCCCATTCCAGGCGGGTTGTTACATTTGGTATCAGAGCGTAGGTTACCCGACTATAGGGAAATTATAAGTATGAGAGGCGTATTTTTGTTTTGAAAAAGTTTTTTCAAACTATATATATGATATATACTTACCACGATAAGAATACGCATCTATACTAGGCAACTTTATCGTTTTCGTCCCATTTTTAGCTTAAATACTATCTCAGGAGTATCCACTGAAGGATTCTTCCTTTTTCCTTTCAGACAGTAGAATGGATGAAAATCCTTCCGAATAGAAAAACTAGGAAAGGCCTAGATATTTTCCAGAATGGTTCCAACGGGATCTTCGTACTGTGGAACATGTCCATGTTGCTAATCCCGCCCCAGCGGTGCCTGCAGCTCCTACCGTTGAGGTAACCTTTGGTTTTTCTCGATTTTGTTAGAGCTTTGCAAACCTTGGTGGGAAATCATTCTCAAGAACAGACAGTTTTACTAGCGCCCAAACTTCGATAATGGACTACGAAAGAATTTTCGAAGCCATGGGGTGTCCAGACGAAGTAAAAAGGAGAATTATGGCCTGGCACTTTAAAGAAGAAGCCCTTGAATGGTGGAACTTAGTATTCGGGGAGAATGAGGGCCAAGTATTTACATGGGACAAATCCAAAGCCCGTTTCAAAGCAAAGTTTTTGCCAAAAGCTGAGATGACAATCCAGCTGGAGAAATTTATCCATCTCAAGCAAGGAAGTTTAATTCTACAAGAGTATGTGGCCAAGTTCATTGAGTTAAGTAAGTTTGGTAGGGATTGATGGATACCCCAATGAACAAAGCCTTGAGATTTGTTAAGGGGTTAAACTCCCTATTGAAAGATACTTTGCCAGCATAAGTAACATTTGGAGCAACCTTCGAAACCTTAGTGGAGACGGCTATTCTATGCACAACTGAAGGATCTAAGGAGAATAAGGATGGTGAGAAGGGAGTTCTACCAAAAATAAGAAGGAGTGGTGGAAGAATAAAAAGGAAGGGGAAAATTCAAAATGAAAGCTAAGACATGTACAAGGTGCAACTGCAAGGGCCATGAGGCCAGGGATTGCAGGGTTTCTTTGGCAAAGAAAGAATTTAAAGGAAAGTGTTTCAACTGTCATGAGGAAGAAAACATGTCTAAAGACAGCCCAGAGCCTAGAGCCCAAAGTTATTTGGAACAACAATAATTATGCATTGGAGGTAGCACTAATACAGAGCCAACCCCCAAGAGACCAAAGTCAAACCGCGCTTGAAGGTATAACTTCTATTTCGGGAATTTCTGTGTACACCTTGTTCGATTCAGAAGCGACCCATTCTTTTATCTCTAGGAAGCTAGTTAATATGTTGAACCTTCCCTTATATATCTCTAGTAATCCGATAGAGGTGGGAAAACCTATTGGAGGAGCTTAGTTTCTTGAGTTGATATGCAAAGACCTAGTATTAGATATCGAGGATGTCGAATTCTTTTACGAAGCGTATGCGTTGGATTTTATGGGGTTTGACCTTGTCCTTGGTATGGATTGACTATCATTTTATGGGGTCATCCTAGATTGCAACAAGAGAATCGTTCGTCTTAGAAATCGAGGAGGACATAGTCTGAGTATTCCTTGTAATGTTAAGAACAAGGATAAAGCCTTATTATATTCCTTATGTCCTAGTTTAGAAGGACCATCTTCGATCCCCGTAGTATGTGAATTTTTGGACATCTTTGAGGAAGTCACGGGACTTCCACCCCATAGAGAAATCTATTTTCGTATTAACCTAGAGAAGGACGCTAGACCAGTAGCTTTACCCTTAAGTCATATGGCACCTAAAGAAGGGAATTGGATGAGCAGATTTCAGAGTTACTACATAACAGCTTCATTCGGCGAAGTATCTCTGAATGGGGTGCATCTATTGTGTTTGCCACCAAAGCAAACAGATCTCTAAGACTTTGTGTGGACTATAGGGAGCTTAATAAGTTGACTAAGAAAAATAGGTACCCCTTACCTAGAATTGATGATCTATTTGACCACTTGGGAGGAGCCCGAGTATTTTCCCAATTATACCTTGGCACTAGATTCCACTAGTTGAGAATTTCATAGGATAGTAAATATAAGATTGTGTTTAGGACGCTGGATGGACTATCTCAATAGGAAGTTATGCCCTTTAGACCGACGAATGTGCAGGATCCAAATTAATCCTAGGGGGGGGGGGGTGAATAGGGTTTATCACAGATTTTCGCAGAGTAATTAAATAATACCAATCACAGATAATAATCAGAGTAAATGTGGAAATTAAATAACACACAGACATACCCAGCTTTGGCAAAACCCTGCCTGCTGTTGCATTCCCCAAGGTTTCTACCAGGAGTTAAAACAATATCTTTGCTTACAATCCCCTGTAAACTCGCGACACTCGCTCCCCAACTGTTCTTAACCCTACGCTCAAAACCCTGCACTGGTTTTGTGATGACCCCATTTCCCGTACAGACGGAGACAAGGGTAATCTTTGGAATATAACACAGAAACAGATAATAGCATAACAGAATTAAATAAATACACCAGAAAAGGAACAATAGAATATACTGGATAAAAGTAATCATCAGAGTTACACAGTATACCAGATCATACTTAGTACAAATACAGTGTAATAACCCGGAAAATACGAGCCAATTTAAATTTTTTAAATTGGTGATTTCAAAAGAATTTGAACAATTGAAATAGAATATTTCAATAAAATATGGAATTAGAAATAGTGAGTCAGTTTGAAAATTTGAATTCAAACTTTGACTGACTGTGCAAGGTGGAAAATATAACGGATTTTGGCGAAACCAAAAATATTTAAATCTGTTAGTCAATACCTTTCTAACGAATCTGATAAATCGAAGTTTCATAACGAGAATCAAAAGTTATGGCCGAATGAATTTTCAGAATGGTCGCCATATAGAATATATAGCACTGGAAAATTGATATTTTGCATACGACCTCGGAATTCGACGAAACCACTTTTGTTGGGTCCGGGATGTCAAAATATTACTAGGTTTCAAATTTCATAATTTTTGAAGCTAGTATGTGAGCATGGCAAAAGAAATTGTGTTTGGTCAATTTCTGTTAAATTGGATCGACCAGAAAATGGCCATTTTTCAAACGACCTCAGAATTAGACGAAACTAGTTTTGTTGGGACCGTAGCGTCAAAACATAGCTAGATTTATTTTTCTGGAATTTTTTGAATCAGTTTGTGGCCCTGGCAAATTGAAATGTACGTTCAGAGTTAAAAATTAAATGTTTTATACTTTAATTTGAAAAATAACTGACTGTAACAGTCGAATTGGCCTATGAAACATATCCCATTGTGTCCGAAATGGGGGTATTTAGCAAGGGGCGACAGTCGTTGGGTTCAAAAAGGAGATCGTTTGAGAAAACACTATTTAAAAATTTAATATAATCCTCGGCCAATCAGAATTCTCTATTCATAAATTTAAAAAAAAAACCTCCGAACCAACGGCAACCCGTGCTCGAAACCTTCCAGCCCCGATCGCCGCCGCTGCCGTCGCTTCCAGCCTCCGCCACCGCCACCATTCGAAGCGCCTCCATCCCCTCTTCAAATACGACCAACTTCCTCCACCCCTCGTCGCCTGTGCCGCCCGAATCGAAGCTCCAAAGTTTCGACCTTCCCAACGCCACCGCCGCCGATCCAGACCACCGAACGCCACCAAACCACCACCGCCAGAAAGCCCTCTCTTCCCTCTTCCACGTCCAACTCGCCGATCATCCCCTCGTGCCCCGATTGTCGCGAAAACCGTAAACCTAGTTTTGAACCTTCGTGAAAGGTGATTTTTTTTTATGTTTACACTTTGAAAAATCATATCTTTTTGGTGTGTTGACGAAATTCGATGAAACAGGAAACATCAGGACCGTAAGGAAGCTCTCTACCCAATAGGAGAAGCCGCGGATTTTTCTGACATCGTATCGATTTTTAGCACTCCGAAAACCAAGGTGAGAAATCTAAATTAACGTGAATTTGAAAGGAAAATGTCGTGTATAATTTATATTAGCGAAATATAAATTACATATGTGTTGTATACCTCATGTACATGCGTAGTGTAAGCTATATAAGCGAAGTATGAATTTTACATGCATAGAATAATTGATATATGTGTTGAAATGAAAGTGAAATATAACAATTATATATATATATATATATATATATATATATATATACACACACACACACACTCCCCTCGTCCATAAACCATGGATGATATTTATTGTTGTGAATTGGTGTGAAATATTGGACGAAAAATACGAATGGTTGAATAATTGTTTGTGGTTGATATTGTTTGGTTGTGGTTAAAAAATACCCATTGGTGATTGAAATGAATTGGAAATATTTGTGGAAATAAAAATAAACATGCCGCCTGCGTGCGAATTAGATGCATGAATCCCCATTGTCAAAAACCGTGAGGTTTTAAGGTAGAGCGAGGAGCCGTACTAGGGACGGTGCCGGTTTTAACTACCCTGCCGTTATGCTGTCGAAATTTTGAATAATCTTTGTGTGTTAGAATTATTTTCATATGTTGGAATTATTTTCATGCGTTGAAATTAAAGCCATATGTTGAAACTATATCCATGTGTGGAAATGTTTGTGTGTTGAAAAGTGTCGTGTGAAAATTAAATTCATTTGTGAATGAATGAAGTGTTTAAACAGTAAAAATCACATTTTTACATATATATGAAGTATGAAAAATATTCGTCTTATATAAATAGTTTCAACAACAAAAATTCCATCTTTCTAATATGAACAACATAAATAAAATGTCCATGTGTGGAAATGCTCATTTGTTGAGAAGTGTGTGTAGTGGAAAAGTTCATGTGTTGAATAAAAAGATCGAACAATAAAAATTACATTTTTATTGAGACTATGAAGTGTTGAAAACATCCATTTGTCGAACAAATATTTTGAATGATAAAAATATCATTTTTATCATATATGTGATATGCTAAAGATATGCGGACGTTGAAATCAATATTTGTGAATGAAATATTATTTTTAACATGCATAGGAACTAAATAAAATATTCATGTGTTGAAATCTATTTTAGTTCGCCAAAATTATCATCTTTGAAATGTGAAGTGTTAAAAATAGCCACTTGTTCAAATAAATGTGCATGAGTTGAAATATACATTAATTAGCTAATGATATGATTTTAGCCTATGCATGCAACATTAAAATGAATGGTGTTTTTAAACCAAAGTAAATCAAATATGAAATTGAATGGAAAATGATAAGTGATAGAAATTATGTATATGTACATGCATATCTATTGAACAGGTTAAAGCAAAGGGACTAGAGAAGAGGAATAAAATTTTGTGCCCGACAAATAGGTACACATTTACTGCTTTGTTTGGGTGATGATTTTATGAGCCTGTTGGCTAGCCGCTTGGCTTTTTCTTTTTCTTTTTGATATGAGATGCCCGTGTGGCTATTTGGGAATTTTCCCAGACCCTCCCGTACAAAGGAGGTTATGGCGAAATTTTCCGAAATTTAAAGGCGTTAGTGAAATAATTGAAGTGGAAACGATATAGGAATTTTTGAATGAACTATATTTATATAAATATATAAATATAAATAGAATTAAAACGAAACGTGGTCGTGCAGTTCGTGTTTTGAGACCGTGATTTCAAACGACTAGTGCGGGAAATCCGACAATTGGATTTTCCCGAAACCGCAACCGTTGGGTTCGCCTTGGAAATATCTTTCCAACGGCACCAACTTTGTGAAGATCCGACGGTTGGATTGTCTGGAATGTTTAATTCAAATCTGAAGAAAAACAGCGCCAGGAACGATTATATTTATATATATATATATAATTAAATTAAATCGAATAACGACGCTGTAGTTCGTAAATTGAAATCGTAACTTCAAATGGCTAGTGTGGAAGACCCGACCGTCGGATTTTCCCAAAATTGAAACCGTTGGATTCGTTTTGAAATGACCTTCCCAATGATACCAAATTTGTGAAGATCCAACGGTTAGATTTTCAGATATGTGTAAAACAAAATTAGTGAAAAGCAGCGCCAGTGCATCGACACGACCTGAAACGTCGTTTAATTAAATATGGCCATTTTAAATTAAATAAAAATGGCAATATATCGTTATAAAATACTATAGACGATATAGAGTGGAAATAAACCAATTTTGTTGTGTTTGCTTGATATGTGATGGTTGAATGTATTTGACATGAAAATTATAACTAAAGAACGGAAATGTGAATGTTGAATAGTCCAACCATGTGAATAATTGATTTGAAAATCTAAATATACGCGGGTTATTTGAAAAGGCCGAGTTCATCTCATTTCAAATAATCGATCGACGTTGAGAAGTCGAAGAGTGGAAGACGGTTGAAGACCGACGATCTTCACATTGGATGGATGGGCGCTACTGATGCTCGTGATTGGAGTAGCTACCATGAAGGAACTGAAGTAGTAGCCGTCCAAACATAGTGTTGATTGTGCGGATATGCGAGGAATTGGTGCCTCCAGTTTCGTTCAGACCCAGAACGGACTTGTAAATGGACTGTGTGTCTGACATTGGATTTTGTTCTGTGTTGATTGATCTCTGTTAAATATATATCTGTTTGGCGGCGGAGGATTTATTCTCTTGCTTAACGCCCTTCTCTGAGACGTACGAGCTCAGAGGTTATGTATTGATAGAAATCAGTCGCATAGAGTGGATTGCCTGTGTGGCACGCCTAAGTGGCATATGATCAAGGCTTCTGTTGCAAAGCAAAGTCTTGTGGCTGACGATCAAAGCATGGTCTGTGTGACGTAGCTTTGTGTATAACGTGAATTCGTGAGCCTCACACCCCGGTATGAGTCAAAAACGGGAGAAGGACCCAAGGAGTGCATGACGTTTCTTTCTAGCTATGGTGGTGTCAGTGACCTCCCAGCCCTGACATTTATATCTACTTTTCACCTGTGTGGTTGTTGGAATACGAAGCGCCTCGATTATAGGTCTGTAAGGACCGGGAAACGTGTGTTCAGGAATAATTAATCCTAAAAAGTAAGAGAGGACCGGCCTTGGAGGATCCAGGGGATTGCTGTGTGCGGTCCCGAGGCATTTGCTAGAGTGTCTCGAACGGAGAGGAGCTTGCCCCTTGCCTCGACTCATGAAGGAATCCAATTTTCAATACGAAATATGCGGATGTGATTGTATTACTAGTATGGCGACATAGTAGATGGTAGTTATGCCGCCTAGGATTGATATTTATGATTGAATTTGCTTTTGAAACATATATGCACTAGTAATAATATCAAACACTTTTGTTTTATTCGTATGAAGCATCTTTGGCCATTATAGGGAAAACTCTATCCTCCGGCTTGCGTTGCATTGTGTGATGGGACCTAAGTCTTATAATGGCTTCTTTTATAAAAAGCATTGCGTTGATTTAATCGTTTACTTTATCTCATGCACTAGCACTCATTGGAGTAAACCCGTTCCGCGAAAGTGGCTTGGTCCTTTGATTTGCCTTATTATTGTTGTTAATAAGTTGAGTAGATTTCTCATACCAGTCCCATGACTGACTCGTAGTTTGTTTCACCTTGCAAACTCGGGTGCCCTCATTTTCACATGGGCAGCCTAGTTACAGGTTTCTGACGCACCTTTTGGCTCATGGCGAGGCTTGACTACACCGTGCTGACTTGGATTTTCTCCGCCATTATCGTATCTATATTATGATTCCGCCATTGGCGATGTAGACTGATATTTACTTTGAGTACTCTTTATGTATGATTCCGCCTCAGGCGATGGTGACTGATTATGTATCATTATGCACTAAGTTGTATCCTGTACTGTGCTTCTCTGATGTGATGATATCTATATGATTCCGCTGTCATATGTGTGTAAATTATTCTATTTTCTGTTTATGCTATTATCTGTGATCTGCTAATGATGATTAATGTGTTATATTCCAATGATTATCCTTAACACCGTGTCACAGGGTTTTGGGATCGTCACATACAGTTCAGCTATACATAAATGTCTACAGCGGAAAACAAACAAAATATGTACAATAGGAGCTGAACAGCATAAAAAGAGATAAATAATAGAATCCATCTTCAGCTCCAGCTATCCAGATAAAGCCTGCTAAACCTGAACACAAGGCTGCCCGTGTAGAAAAAGGGGCACCCGAGTTTGAAAGTGAAACCACGAGTCAGTCATGGGACTGGTATGAGAAATCTACTCAACACATTTATAATATGGCGAATCACAGGACCATGCCACTCTCGTGGAACGGGTTTACTCCATTGGATTGCCAGTGCTTTAAAAACAAATCTTTCTTTTAAACATCGCAATGCTTTTTATAAAAAATGAAGCCATTATAAGACTCAGTTCCCATCACACAATGCAACGCAAACCGGAGGATAGAGTTTTACCTTATAATGGCCAAAATATGATTGATACAAATAAAACAAAAACAATTGATATTATTACTAGTGTTTACATGTTTCTAAACAATTTCGAATCATAACTATCAATCAAAGGCGGCATGGGTACTATATATCATGTCGCCATATATATATACAATCAAAAACGCACAGTCACGTAATTGGAAATTGGATTTCCGTCATGAACCAAGGCAAAAGATAGTCCTTACCGAATTCGAGACTGTCTAGCCCGAGTCTCAGGCACAGCCGCAACCGTACCTTGGATCGTCAGGGCCGGTCCACACGAAGTGGATTATAATGCCTGAACAATGCGTTTCTCCGCCCTTTGGGGCGTAAATGAGCCAACGAATGACTCCATCGGACCCGAATCGTTCGATCAAACCGAGGCGCCTCGCAACAGCAACAACCACATAAGTCAAACTCGTCAAGGCGTGTAAAACCACTGACGCCACTTTTAGCTAGAAAGAAAACGCACATCCCCCCTGAGGTCCAGCTCCTGTTTCTGGTTCATACCGGGGTGTGAGGCTTGCGATTTCACGTTATACACAAAACTACGCCACACAGGCGGTGCTTTGATCATCTCAACAAGACTTTGCTTTTCAACAGAAGCCCTGATCACTGCATCTTAGCATGCCACACAGACAATTCACACCGTGCAACTGATAGAAATCAATCACACAGAATAAATTCCAATGTCAGAAACACTGTCCATTTGCAAGTCCGTTCTGGGTCTGAACGAAACCGGAGGCACTAAATACCTCGCAAACTCATCGATCACCACGTACGTCTGGAAGATCACCACTCATTATCCATATTTCGGGATGCCTCCCAATCAGGACCTCGGTTACCATCCAAACGAGGTGAAGATCTCCAGTCTTCGACCATCGTCTTCATCTTCGATTTCTTATCGTCGATTCAGTTATTCAGAATGGGATAAACCCGGTCTTTCTGAGCAACTCGCGTATATAATAAACAAGTGCAACACTAACATACACACACATCATTTCAATTCATCAGTCACTAACCGTCAATCAGTAAGAGAACGATTTCCCAAATATTAACCCCGAAGGCCGAAACCAACATCAGATCAACACCCAGGAAACCATTCGACTTAGCCAACCTTCAGTTAGTTTCTAAATCACATCCATATCGTTTATAATATTTTATAACGATTTATCACTATTTTTATTTATTTTAAAATAGCCAATTTATTAAAAACGACGCTTCGGGCCATAACGCGGCTGTGGCGCTGTTTTTCTTCAGATTTGATTTACACATATCTGAAAATCTAACGGTTGGATCTTCACGAAATTTACATCATTAGAAAGACCTTTTCAAAACGAATCCAACGTTTCCAGTTTCGGGAAAATCCGACAGTCGGATCTCCCGGTACAATCGTTTGAAGTTTCGATTTCAAAATACGAACTGCAGCGTCGTTATTCGATTAAATATAATTATATATATATATATATATATATATAATCGTTTCTGGCGCTATTTTCCTTCAGATTTGAATTAAACATTCCAGACAATCCAACCATTGGATTTTTTCAAAGTTGGTGCCGTTGGAAAGATATTTCCAAGGCGAACCCAACGGTTGCGATTTCAGGAAAATCCGATGGTCGGATCTCCCGGTATAATCGTTTGAAATCACGGTTTCAAAATACGAACTGCAGCGTCGTTATTCGATATATTTTAACTCTATTTATATATATATATATATATATATCGATTCTTCGATTCCAAAGCTACATTCTTTTCATACATTTGATAAAAATGATATTTTTATCTAGCTGTCTTCTATTTCAACACTTCACTATATTTAGCAATTCATGTATATAATAAAAATGTGATTTTTATTGTAAAACAATTTATTTCAAAACACTATTATTTTATATAGTTCATATAGGTAATAAAAATAGGATTTTTATTATAAATCAATTTCTTTTTAAAACAAGGTCATTTTACATAGTTCATACAGATGATAAAAAGGTGATTTTTATTATGAAACAATTTATTTCAAAATATGAATACCATTCAACACATGAATTTCAATTCAACGAATGAATATCGATTCAACACATGAAGGTTTTCTATAGTTTCTATATATAGATAAAAAGGTGATTTTTATATTTAAAACACGAATACCATTCAACACATGAATTTCTATCCAACGAATGAATATCGATTCAACACATGAAGGTTTTCTATAGTTTATATATATAGATAAAAATGTGATTTTTATATTTAAAACACGAACACCATTCAACACATGAATTTCAATTCAACGAATGAATATCGATTCAACACATGAAGGTTTTCTTTTCAACGAATAAATATAGTTTCAATTCAAACACATGAATATTATTCAAAATTTCGGCAGCATAACGGCAGGGTAGTTAAAACCGGGACCGTCCCTAGTACGGCTCCTCGCTCTACCTTAAAACCTCGCGGTTTTTGACAATGGGATCATGCATCTAGTTCGCATGCAGGCGGCATGTATATATTTATTTCATTTCCACAAACTAATCCTATGTGATTTCAACCAAATATTTCTCAACCACAAATGGGTATTTTTCAACCACAATCAATCAATATCAACCACAAAAAATTTCAATCAACCATTCGCTATCAATCAATTTTCACACCAATCACAACCAATAAATATCGTCCATGGTTTGTGGACGAGGGGCGTATATACATATATATATATATATATATATATATATATATATATATATAGCAATTCACTTCTATTTCTGACGAGTTCGTTAATATGTTATATTCCAGAGCTAAGCTTAACCAAAGCTCTGATACCACGATGTTTCCTGTTTCATCAAATTTCGTTAAGAATCGAAAAAGATATGATTTTTCAAAGTTGGTTCATAGTTTGCGACGGTTTTAAACTATTGAAAACAGTTCAAAGTATAAAAACCGTACCTTTCACGTTGGGGGTTCAATATTAGGGTTCGATCTTGCGTCCAAACCGTAGCACGATGCTAGAATCGGACATGACCATGGCCTAGAGCCTGGAAACGCGCGCACGACGAGGGTGGAGTGGCCTGGTTCGATCGCCAGACCAGGGAGCACGATGGCGCTGAAGTCGGCGACTTCGGGGAGACGCTGCGCGCTGGATATGCAACGAAAAAATCCAATTCTGGTATGGATTTGAAAAGGAAGAGAATCTCTTCAAAAAGTTCAACTGGAGCTCCTGATTTTATCGCGTGGAGGAGGAGAAAAAGAGGAGAGAAGGTTGGAGTGTATTTCCGCCGTGCGCCTGGATCGGGGAGAGAGAAGACGGGGGTAGTGGCCAATTAGATTATTTTATTTTATTTTATAATTTTTAAAATCTCCAAAATATCCCTTTCGCCCACGAACCCCAATCCAAACCCAACGACTGTCGTCCCTAGCGTTTTACCCCCATTTTGAACACAATGGGATATGTTTCAAAGGCCCATTCGATTGTTTCAGTCAGTTTCCATTTAATTTAAAATACATAATATTCAATATTCGATTTAAACGTATATTTCAATTTGCCAGGGCCACAAACTGATTCGAAAAATTCCAAAAAAATAAATCTAGCTATGTTTTGACGATACAGTCCCAACAAAACTAGTTTCGTCGAATTCTGAGACCGTTTGCAAAAAGGCTCATTTCTGGTCGATCCAATTTAACTGTAATTGACCAAAACACGTTTCCCTTGCCACGCTCACATACTAGCTTCAAAAATTATGAAATTTGAAACCTAGCAATAACCTCTCATCCCGGATCCAACAAAAGTGGTTTCGTCGAATTCCGAGGTCGTATGCAAAATGGCCAATTTCACGGGCTATATAAATTCCATAGCGACCTTTCTGAAAATTCATTTGGCCATAACTTTTGCTTTCCGCTATGAAACTTTGATTTTTCAGATTCTTTAGAAAGGTATTCACCAACAAATTTAAATATTTTCAGTTTCACTCAAATCCGTTTTGTTTTGCACCCGGTACAGTCCGACATAGTTTGAATTCGATTTTTGAAACTACAGCGCCTTTTCAGGCCTTGTTTATAATTAGAATTAATTATATTTGTTTTCAATTGTCGATTCAAACTCAGTTTTCATCGCTATTATTTAAAATATTTATTTTAAATATTTAAAATCCATTATTTTAGCCAATTTAAATTTTTTAAATTGGTTCAGATTTTCTATTTGGGCTGGAGAAACATTTAGAGCTGCCCAGAAGTCTTTTCTATTAGATTTCCCCAAATTGAAAACCCCGTAATTCATCTCCCTAGTATTAGAGATAAACTAGAAAATTCTAAATTCGATTAGAAATTGAAAATAAAATAAAAACACTAAAAAACAAGACTTTAAACTAGTACCCTAATTTAAAATTTAAAATCCTATTTGTCCTTGTCCTTTTAATAACTTGGATGGCCATTTTCTCCTTGGTTCAACACTCCAAATATTTGTTCCCTTTATCATTCCTCTCTGAAAACGCGGCTCCTAGGGTTTCCTTCTGGAAATTAAAATGGCGACATTGATTTGGGTTTTGGTTCTTTAAATCTAAAATCCGACGCTCTCTTAAAAGATGTTCTCGAATTCTAGTTGCAAGCTCTTCTTCAATTAAGTTGACGGACTCTGATTTGGATCTAAGTTTTCTCCTTTTTCTGGTATGACTTTTAATTCAAATTTTTGCTTTTATTTGTTCGAACTTGGATTGCTAAAAGCCCATGATGATTGGTGTTATTTATAGGGTTTTAGGCTCCATAAAAATCTCCGATTTCATGTATTACTTGGTCCAATTTTGTCATGATATTTTCGTGAATTATGGGGCTCTTGAAATCCTCTGCTTTGAATTGTTCTTGCGTGATTTTTAGGGCTTTTGAATTTTCGGTTTTGACTTGATCCTTGATTTCTGGATTTTTGCATGAATCCTGGAATGATTTTAAAGCGTGAATGCACTTGTTTGTTCCTTTGGAAACACTTGGTGATCTTCTGGAATTTTGATTCCTTATTTCTGGTTGACCATTTCTTAATTAAAACTTCCCAGTAACTTAAAAACTTGAATTTAATCTGGCATAAGAACTGGTTTTGCACTTGAGGTCTTTGCTATACTTAACATTGTGATTACTGAGTTGTTTTTTTAAAAAAATGTCATCTTGAATATGTAGAAAACTGAACCCTACGGCAAATTGTTTGAACCATGTCTTGATGCTCCTTGTGCTTGTGCACTTGACCTTGTAGCTCCACTTGAATTATGTTATATAAACAATATTTCCAAAACTGTATAACATGAGCCCTCACTTGTGCTTGTGCTTATATCTTGAGTTGATTTCAAAATAGATGATTTCTGTGCTCAGCTGAAATTATGCACACACAAGTTTGTGTAACTATCTACACGTATGAACTTGCATTCACCACTGTTTTTGTAATATTGCTTTGATCTGGACTAGTTGATGCACCATTTGATTGTGCACACATTGTCGTTGCTGAAATGAGAAAAAACTCTGACTTGCTGAATCCCTTCATGCTGCTTTGACCATGATAGTTTGATCCTTGCTTCTTAATGCTGACATCTGAAAACTTAGCATATACCTTGTTGGACTTCATAATGCTACATGTATACTTGCTCTCATTTGTTGTTACCCCTCTTGCTTGCTGAGATATTCACTTAAACCCATGTTGAGCATTGCTGAGCTATTTTTGCATATTATCTTGTTGTTTCCATGTTGGTTGCTTTGACTTGAGCATTGCTGACTTAGCTTGTTTCTAATATTTGGCATAATGTACCACCTACATGTGTACATGCTTATGTATCACTATATAATCCATGCTTTCATTTGTATACATTTCATCACTTGTCATTGTGTCATGCTGCTGCACTGACTTTTGTGAACATTCCTCGACCAACTTTATCTTAAGTTATTTTCATGTTTGTTTGCACTTTTGGCCCGACCATGCCATGTTTACTTGTTCTCAACCACATTGATTATGGTTGCACTGAGTCGAGATGGTCCACGTGGCTACTCCTTAGTTGCACACTGGATTTGTAACGTCCTAGGTTTTTCTGCAATTTTATTTAGAATATTTAAATTTGTTTAAAATATTATATTGGGGATATAATGGATTTTTAATCGAATTTATTTATTTAAAATAGAGTTCGAATATATATATTTATAAATTAATTAAAACGAGCTCGAAATGTCGCGGTAGTTCTAAATTTTCGATTTGAACTTTAACTGGGTATACAGGATCCGATATAAGTCGGATTTCTATGAAACGAGAAACGTTAGAATCACGTTGATGATAATTTTCATATGAAAGAGAAAAATTCAGATTTCTTGTTATATATTATTAGTTATGGCTAAATCAAATTTTGAAATAGTCGCTATGGAATCGTTTTAAATTTTCACGATTTATTTATAAATATTAAAGAATTTTTATAAATGGAATGCCATTTAAAATCGGAATTTTTTAATGTTGAGTTATTGAATTCTATACTGTTGAAATTGAAATTGTTATTTTAAATAATATGATGATATTAATTTGTCGTAAATTTAGCTATTTAATTTAATTAGATTTATAATTAAACTCACCTAAAGTCGAATACTACATGAACATGGGAACTGGAACCGGAACACACATACCACACATGTTCAACAAAATAAGAAAATGCTGATCCATGAAACTCGAATGTGTATAATAAGAAAACTGGAAAGTGACAAATACAAAGAAACAAAAAAAAAATTAAAAAAAATAAAGACAATATATGCGCAGTTCACAATAAAGAAAAACATTGTGTGTATAGTTGCTTTATATGGCTTGAGTGTCGATTCCAACGTTATAGGCTTATAA
The DNA here is from genome assembly GCA_030737875.1 of Allium sativum. NCBI lineage: Eukaryota > Viridiplantae > Streptophyta > Magnoliopsida > Asparagales > Amaryllidaceae > Allium > Allium sativum. The sequence continues at coordinate 104,932,976 of CM060911.1, read as the reverse complement.
CCTAGCTACGCTACTGCTTATAAGATTGCAAACTGAAATTTTCAACATGACTTTTCAGCAAGCAACAGTAGAAGAACATAAGGAACCGCAAACTCTCTATTTAAAATAGTAAATTCAACAGCAAAAGTTCAAAAGTTACAGTAAATTATTTGTATAACAAATCTACGAAGATTAACAAAGGAAACAATGTATATGCAAATATTTGCACCATCAAATCAGAAACTTCATGAACAAATACAACTTGAACAGACAATAGACAATACGAACAGACAATACATAGCTTATCCTAATCTATGTAGAAGCATCTCGATCATTGTATTCATCTGAACAGAAAAAGTATGTGAATATCCAACGCAAGGCTCGACTTTTCCTGCTAAGCATAAGCAGCCGTAATGTTTCCATCACCATCTGTTCAATCCGCAACATCTAAAATGAAAGAAGAGTAAAATATGAGAAACAGAAAAGACCATGAACCACAATAGGAATGGTAGAGACAGCTAAGGACCTACTATGTATAACAATTTTACATGACAAATTCACTATTTAAAATCCGCACACCAAATCTATAAATTGACAGTTCAAAATAGTAATTATATCTGAACAAACAGGTACAAGAAAATCCAAATTATATATATATATTTGAACATCAATGGATACACTGTAAATATATATATATATATATATATATGTTTATTTACATGGTTGAATATCCTATGAAATCTATATACAGAGATGGGAATAAATATATTATACACAAATTGTATAGTCAAATCAGAGAGCTAAAATACAGTAAGCATATTTTGAATTTCACTGTTTTCATACATTTAAAAACCCAAAATAAAATCGACAATACAGACCGAATCTCTAAGTAGATTACAATGCAGTGTTTAGTTCGATCACTATCTTCTTTGAACAGACCAACAGCATTGATATACAAGACTAGATTTATCAAATTTTTTGCCAAAACCATCACATAAACATCATTTTCCATCACCAGTACAAAAAAAAAAACCAATGGCCTAAGGATTTTAGCTGAACCTATCTAGGGCATGAGGGATATGATCTTATCTAGAATAATCACTATAAATACGCACTGGTATTTCACAACTCCAGAACCAAACCATACGAACGAAAACAACAAAGAAGAAAACAATTTGGAAAAAATCAAAACAAAATCATCGATCAAATAAAACACTTAACTGTATTCGTGGGTGTACGCACTCTCCATCCATAAGCATTTGAAAAATTCCGTTGTACCTGTTCGAAGACGAGGAACTAGGGTTTGCGATTTGTGTATCGGAGTCATCGGTTGGTGTCTGTAGTGGATGGAGACGGAGGCTTTCATATTTTATGAGGGGTGGGGGTTGATTGTCGAAGTGGTGCTAGCTGCTGAAGGGGTTGTGTTGGGTTTCGACAGATCGATGGAAGAAGAACATAGGAAGATCGATGAAGAAGTGCATAAGAGGGTTGCGAGGCAGATAACGTCGGGTTGACTTCGATTTGGCTGAAGATGGAGAGGGGGATTAGGGATTTTATTTCGGCCGTTGGGAAGTTGTTTTCAAGGCGGCGGATGAATAACGAGAACGAAGGGAAGGATCTGGAAATAGGGTTTAAAAGGTGGCGGGTTGGATTTTATTTAGGCCAAAGGGTAAGGGTAAAGCCCACTTGAAAATATATAATTCATGTTTTAATTATCTAATTGATCTATAAATTTGTTAATATGATATCTCGCGCCAGTTCTGAGCACGACCTGTCTCGTTGGGACCGTAGAGACAAGATCTTCGAGATGGAGCAGGATCAGTCAGGACAGGAAGCAAGGAATTTTTAATTAAATTAAATGTTGTTTAATTTAATTAAAAACCAGCGTTTAACGGCCAAACTAAATCAAGGTGAGTTAAACTCACTCAGTATTTTGCCCATTTATATTTTATATAAATTGGGTTTCTATTTCTGTGTGCTCTGTTTGCTGATAGTTGACTGTGTGTTAATTATTGATCAATGTGTTGATTTAACTGATGAAATTAAACTGTCGTTTAATTTCAGTAAATTAACAAATTGTTATTCTAAAGATTCGACCAAATAGAGGTAACTTACCCTGTGGGTCACGTTTGTTTATAAACGTGTTTAATTGTTGAATTGGTTGTTTATTTGGTTGATGTTAAATAGTAGTTATTTATTATTATAGAAATTATCAATTAAATGGATTTATTTTATTAGTGATCATGGACTGGGAAATTAACCTGTGTTTGGTTTAACCAATGAGCGATATTGGTTGAGAAATCGGCAGTACATAGCCTAAGAGTAGACCATTTTGTTATATTGGTTTACCACCCGGTGAATCGACAGAACTAAAGTTATAAAAATTATTTTATAACTAGAAGTAGATTTAGAAATATAATATTTGAAATAAAAGTTTATAAAAAGGGGAAATAAATAAATGGTTTATTTAAGATTTGATTTATTAATTTTATAAATTCAACCCTGATGTTAATCAGATTTATAAGTACGAGAATGAGGAATAAATTGAATGGTATTGTTTAATTTTAATAAGATTTTAAAAGGGAAATTTAATATTTATTTTAGTAAATAAAGGAATTAACTATGAAAGTAGTTAATTACTAATAAATTATTATTTTAATAATTTAGAGAAATACTTTTTAGTTGAGATTCATTTTCAAAAGTACTCGGAATTGAAATAGAATCCAGTGAAATGGTGAAAGGGAACTATAAACGGGTTTTATATTAAAATCTGAATTTGTATAACAAGTTTTAAAAGAAATTCTAAGCAAATGCGATAGCTTAAAAAAAGAAGGTTACTTAATTATTTGAGGTAAGTGAAAAGATGTTTAGATCAAAAAGATTTTAATAAATCAGGGTTATGAGCTTTATTGTGTAAAAGTGTTAATTATACATTGAAGTTACTTAATAATGGATTAAGTAAAAGGGAGGGGATTAAAATAAGATTTCAAAGCAGGAATTGTCGAATGGGTTTGAAAAGGGATTAGAAAAAATGAATTTGGTAAAAGAAGCAGATCATGAGATTTTGTAACCAAATTCGAATTATAAGAATGAGTTTGGTTAAGGAGGCAGAGTTAAAGTGATGTTACTTAATTTGTGAATTAAGAACTGTAACGACCCGTGTTTTTCGACCATTTGAATCTGAATATTTAAATTGGTTTTAAATATTTTATTTGAAATATAAATGGATTTTTATATTTAAATCGCTATTTAAAACGTAGTTGAATGATATATATTCATATATAATATAAACCGAGCTTGAAAATGGCGTGCAGTTCGTAATTTGGAGTTTTGAACTTCAAATGGATATACAGGATCCGATATAAGTCGGATTTCTGTGAATCAAGAAACGTTGGAACCATAGTGACGATAGTTTTCATATGAAAGAGGAAAATCCAGATTCCGTGTTGTAGATTGTTAGTTATGGCCAAATCAAATTTTGAAATGGTCGCTATGGAAATCGCTATCGGCCTTTAAAATGGCCATTTTGCAAACGATCTCTGTTTTCGATGAAATTAGTTTCATTGAAACCGTATCGTTAAATTATTGTAAGAAAATCAAACTGCGTGGCAAACCGATGTCGTATGTGACCACGGTAGCTGTAAACGCCCGTTCATTTTCTATAGCGTGTAATTAATATAATAAAGGGATATTCGAGTGTAACTTGAACAAACGATCGAATTAAGCCACGAAACCAATTCCGTTGAGTTCGTATCGTCGATTAGAGTCAGGATAGGTATATAGTTTTTTATGTTAAGAGATCGACAAATTTGGTGTCCGAAATGGCATTGCGGTGCACGTAAAAATAGCCTACCGAGGAAACAGTCTCAAAATGCAACGAAACTGGTGCCATTGGGTTTGTATTAAAGAATTATTATAGGATTTCAAGATTTCAGGTTTATTCGATTTATCTGGTGATCATGAAAAAATTAAACGCGTGTTTATTTCTGGTTTTATAAAGGAAATTTTTTTCATACGACCTCGGATTTTGACGAAACTTGTCCCATTGGGTCCGGAATACCTTTTTACACCAAGATTAGTTTTTTTTTCAGAAAACAGAAATCGATTGTGGTTTGTTTCACTTGTTACTTCACCGTTAAGTTTCATGAAATTTAATAATACAAAATTCATCTGATCTTATACCCCATCCCACAGACCCTAAACTTCATCAAACAAAACTAAATACATATCATATTAGTCATGGGTCCTAACTGTGTTACCGTATAGAGTTGAAGGGGACACTACCACCTGTATGAACGCAGGAGACTATAAAAATATTATATATATTTACTGTTCTTTTCTTGCTGGCCAAACCATCGTTTGCCTTGGCCGCCAATACATCTAATATCCTTGATCCCCACGTTTTTGAAAACCCCGTCCAATTACCAGCTACTCTATTTTACTGCAAGCCTAACCTAAACAACGTGGTCTCCACGTTCCTCCCCTCTATAAATACATTGCTCTGATCTTCTTCTTTTTCATTCCAGAATAAGGAATACTGCATCTTTTCGCCATATATTAAATATATATATATATATATAAATGGACGGCGGTTGCTTGAGGCACGGTGGAAGGGACAATGCATGCTGCGTGTTTTCGAAAGGGAGAGGGGAACGTACAGGAGTCCAACGTGGAGATGGCAAGTAGAAAATGGGTTCAAGTGAGGTAGCAGGGGCATTTTCGTTTTGTGAAAAAGAACAGAAGAAATGGAAAAGCGGCACTGTAGTTTTTGGGAAGGAAGAGGGTATCGGTAGGAGGAGTAACAGTCCGAAAAGAATGAAGAGGTGGAATGTGCTCATGCATTCATGTGGGAAGGTATACATATGGTGCCATGATTGGCATTTATTTAATTCCATGTAGCCGATTATACCAGAAGAGGAAGGGAAGGAAGTGGCGCAGCATAGGGGTGAGGAGGTTGATCTACAGTCTAGGGAGAGAAGATGGAAGTGGGATCAGTAAGCATGAACAGTAACTAGAAGTGTCAATGTGCCATGCGCCTAATTCATTTTGTTCCAGGTAATTAACTAAAGCCTTTAATTAAGTAATATATATATATATATTAGGTATAAAAACGTGATAAAATTATACCTAGTTCTTAACTTATATATGTATTACAAAATGTCTGTACACCATGCTAGGTCCTAACGTTACCAAAAATGCCTACTGTATGTTCAACCAACTATAGAACATGACGGGAGGGTTAACATATTAAGTTATTAATAATAAAGCCGCCTAGGTAATTTTCGAACTTCCAAGTATGCCTATTCGGCTGTGCTGAGTATGTGAGAGATACAGCAACTTAAGTTAGTTATGATAATATATGTTAGATATACCAAAGGCTTTTGAGTTTCGAGTACGCCTAAAAACGTTCAGAACATGCCTAATCATGACTAAATGGCCTAAGTAGTCATTAGAGGAATAACATATTATTAAGTTATTAATATTATTTAAATAAGTAAGTGCCGTAATAATATTTTAATGTTACCATACAGTAAAGGAATTGGAGGAAACAAGTGGCGTCGGGTCCGTATCGACGAGTAAACCGCAATGAAGCTGGTTAGTCAGAGTTGGCGACTATTGAAATTTTTAATTAAATTAAACGGCCATTTAATTTAATTGAAACCGAACTATTTCAGCAATAAATCAAGGTGATTTAAACTCACTCAGTTTACCCATTGATATTTTATATAAATTGGATTTTCATTCTGTGTGCTTTGAATTGTTGATGGTTGATTGTTTGCTAGTAATAAAATTATTTGTTGATTTGACTGATGAAATTAAACCATCGTTTAATTTCAGTGAAATACCAAATCGTTATTTTAACGATTGGTCCCAATCAAGGTAACTTACCTTGTTGGTCACGTTTGTAAAATAAACGTGTTTAATTGGTTGAATTGTTTGAATTGCTTATGGTTGGAATAAATGGTTGTTTTGTATTATTATCAGTTAAGTGATTGAATGATCTGATTTGTGATAACAATTGGAATACTAGGAAGGACAGGTTGGAAGGATCCAACCGGATTCCTCAAATATATTATTATTTTCATATTATCATATATGAACTGTCATGATTGGGTAATTGTTTGTAGTAGTTATCATTGACTGAAAAGTCAACCTGTGTTGCGTTTTAACCAGTGGGCTATATTGGTTGAGTAATCAGCAGTGAATGGCCTAAAAGTAAATTTGTTTTTTTTTTTACCGTTAGGTGAATTGATAGAACTGAAGTTATAAAATTTATTTTATAACTGGAGATAGATTTTGAAATATATATTTTGAATAAAACTTTATTAAAGGGAATAAATGTTCATGGTTATAATCAATTGTAAATTGATTTTATAAAGTCAAAACTGATGTTAATCAGATTTGTAAAGGTGAGAATAGGGAAGTTAACGTAACAGTTAAATTTGGATAATTATGTTGTTGAGAAACAAATTTAATGGAATTATTTAAATTAATTAATTATATTATTAATTAATTTAAAGAGAAAAACAAATTGGAATCGATTTATGGTATAACCATGTTGGGTTGACTAAATCGACAATTTTAATTGGAATTGATTATTAAATAAGTGTGTTTTAAATAAAATAGTTCAATTAATATTGTTTAAATTTTAATAAGATTTACTATTTATTTTAGTTAATAAATGGATTAACTGTTTTTACAGCAGTTAATGATCGAGGTAAATTATTATTTTAATTAATAATAATTTAGAAAATTTCTCTTTAAATGGGAATTCATTTAAAGGTAATTAGAGTTGGAACCAAATCTAGCTGGATGGTGAAAGGAGTTTATGTACGGTTTTATATTTAAAACCCAATTTTTTTATAACAAAGTTATAACAGGAATTTCAAGCAAATACAATAACTTGAAATAAAGGTTACTTAATTATTTGAATTAAGTAACAACGGAGTTTTGGAAAAAATGGTTTATATTAAACCAGAGTTAGATAAAAGGAGTTAAAAGTGTTAAAGCTTTAATTTTACATTAACGTTACGAAATCATGGGGTTAAAGGAAAGTGGAGAATTGAAATGTGAATTTCAAGCGGGAAGTGTCAAAAGGGATTGAAAAGGAGTTGGAAAGGTGAATTCCATAAAAGAAGTGGATTCGTAGGATTTTGTAAATAAATCCGAATTATGAAATGAATTTGTTTAAAAAGGGGGTCGAGGTTAAAATGTGGTATTTTATAGGGAATTATTTAATCGTTGAATTAAAAGAATAATAAGGAATAGATTTCAAAAAGTTAAGACGGTTGTATGAAACCGTATTTTGAGTAAAACAGATAAATGGAATTTGAAGGGATATTAGAGTGAAATGTGGGTTTGGATTACAACTTATATTTATCTCCAAATATGAACGTTGTTAATCAAGGTCTGAGAGGTAATTAAAATACCCCAACTTGAACGACATCAGGATTATCTACAGATAATATTAGTTGTAATGGTAAAGGAGGTTAGTAAATATGTATTATTCTCATTAGAGAAACAACAGTGTAACGGTTAATGGGAATGTGAAGAATATATAACAAGAGTTCCAAGTAAAAGTAGAAAACTGGAGGTGATATATGATTATACTAAGGAATAAAATAAATTGGTTTAAGGTATAATCTTATGTTAAATAAGAAGCGATAAGCTATATTATAATATCGAATTATTTCAGAGTTTCAAATCTACATTTGTTTTATTAAAAAGGCCAAGTGGTGCTGAATATAGAACCAGTGAACTCATTAGGTTTGTCATGATTGAAACACTGTTTATTTTGATAGTTAAATCACCGACTATCAAATCTGACTCATACGATCGTTGGTATGGAAAGACCGGGATCGAATTTATATTCGAAAACCATTCCGACCAACAAATACGTGAAGATATCAGAAGACAGTCGAGATGGAGCATTGAAGACTGTGGATCTTCATAAGCGGAAGGATTACTAAAAATCTCTGGTTTAGCGACCAGAGGTGAACTGTAATTCTGTCGTGATTTGAAATCTACGGATTGCAAGGACTTCTCGCTACTGATCTATAGGGTGATTCTTGGGATACAGTAGGAGAGTACCTTCGGTTCATCCTGTTCTGGGATGACTTATATGGACGGATGTCTGACAAAGTATTTCCAAAGGAATTACGTACGTTGATTTCTCCAAACGTACCATAGTTGATGGCGGAGAAATGGTTTTCTCTAGCCAAATAACTAGAGTATTTTTGGGGATGTCAATTAGTGATATCCAGAGGATCTGACGATGTGGCATTCAAAGTGAATGGTGGCCAGATGTTCGAAAAGAAGTTCTAGCCCCAAGCCTCATCAACCGGGAGATGACAAAATCGGGCAGGCAACATGGCTATGTGGGTCGCTCCCATTAGGGTGTATAATCATCTATCTAGAGAAATTCCTTTTGTTTCTTATTCTATCGATTCTGCCCATTCGGAAAACGGTGGTTTGAGCCCAACTGTTGGTGATATACATTCGATACACTCAAGCAAAATGAGTGGTCGGTCATGTGTGGGCCGGGTTGCAAGACGTTCTTGTTGAACCCAGTGTATTCTCCTTTAGAAATACACGATCGGCAGGTGGTCCCATACCTTGTCAAGGTCAGAATCCAATCTCCAATAAGCGCCCGTGGTTTTGATTGTATACTATATATGTGGAGCGTGAGATGCAAGCGTTCCACTAGATTGTTATTTACTTGTATTTAGACATTATTATAATATCAGAAAAGATATTGGTTTCAAAACTGTTTTGGATTATCGTAAGGTAAAAACCGTCCATGTTTATGTGTGGATTCGGTCTTACGATTATCTTTTTCTTTTGAAAAGATTTCGAACTTTAAAATCCTGATTGGATGATTTACCCATAAAACTGTGCGAGTTTATCTCACTCTGGTTCACCAGACTGACCCGGTATTTTGTAAATGCTCGGGTTAGCCCAGAGTGTACAGGTTCAGGTCATCGAATGTTGTGAAGAGACGGGATGGAAGCATTCAGGCATATGATATTATTCCGTTATGTTATATACAAGGGCAGATTATTATAACTGTCCAGATGTGTTCATGTTCTCTGATGTTGTAAGTTTTTATTCAAAGCTCTCAATAAAGATTTACTTCTATTTTATATTTTGTTCTGCTGCGATGTGAGACTCTGTGTTGTGTTCTTCTCCTTCTTCTATTCTTATAATTCTTTCTTTCTTATCTCACCCTCTAAATTCTTTCATTAACAATCTAGTGTTCTCGGTGTTTGGAGGATCGACATGAGATATGGTAAGGTATTTATGTCGATTTCCGAGGCCGAAAATCCCTGGGTCGTTACAGTGGTATCAGAGCTATTGGTTTAGTAATAACCTTGGCTCTGTGGTGCGACTCGATAGAGATTGGGTTAGTATGACCCTAGATCGAGATTGAGTGTATATATATGAGAGCGTATTTGTAAATTTTATATACAAATGTTTTGTATTGTGTTTATTGATCGGTTCAAGTGTTGAGAAGCATAGAACTAACCATGGATACACTATTGTTTTGAGAAGAGGGTAAATGAAATAATTTTACCCGAAATATATTTTTGTATAGAAAAGAAAGAATTTTCTCAATTTATTGAGATACTAGTGTGTTTGATCGATTTGAATGTAATTCAAATCGGGTTGAAAATTTGAATTGGAACTTAACTTGTCTAAGTGGAATCGAATTAAGAATGATATCGAAATTAAATAAAACAGAGTTGGAAATTGAAAATTAAATGAATAAATAATATTAAAATATGAGAAACCAAAGTAAAATATTAATATTGATGTACATTCAATTGATTTGGTTGATTTGGTTGTGCATTGGTTATTGATTGTGAATTGTTTGTTATTGGGTGGTAGATTGTTTAAATGGAAATAATCAACAATTTATTGAAGCCAAATGAATTATAAACTGAAGAATAATTTCTAGTATAATTAAAAACTGGAATGAAATTGCATATGAATTAGAATTTTGATTTAACCCTGTAATTAAGAATGAATTGATGTTGTTTGTTTGACTTTGCAATTGGTGTAGTTATACCGGTTGATTAGTGAAATATTATCTCAGAATTTCACATATGTATTACTGATATGTGAATTGAGTTAAGTACAGGTGCCAGATGGCTGAGCAGATTGATATTGATTAAGTAAATCACATATACGCTGAGCAAATATGCCCAATAGCGCTCATGAAAAGGTACGCCTACGCGAAAATATAAAATTTTGGATTTTGGGTTTTGATTTTCGTTTTCCGACCGTTGGTCGATGGATATATATTATCTGTTCCTGCGATATCGCAGATGTCACTCCATGCAGGGGAGACTCTGCCGAATTTTTCCGGGGAATTTAAAGTATTAGAAAATTTTCGATATTTTTAAAAAAAAATTATTTTTACCAAAATAAATTGGTTTTCTATTTAAAATAAATTGGATTTGGAAATTAATGGGTTTGTAACGTTCTTTCTTACTTTATCAATTTCGAGGACGAAATTATTTTTAAGGGGGGAAGAATATAACGACCCGTGTTTTTCGACCATTTGAATATGAATATTTAAATTGGTTTTAAATATTTTATTTGAAATATAAATGGATTTTTATATTTAAATCGCTATTTAAAACATAGTTGAACACTATATATACTCATATATAATATAAATCAAGCTTGAAAATGGCGTGCAGTTCGTAATTTGGAATTTTGAACTTCAAATGGATATACAGGATCCGATATAAGTCGGATTTCTATGAATCGAGAAACATTGGAACCATAGTGATGATAGTTTTCATATGAAAGAGAAAAATCCAGATTCCGTGTTGTAGATTGTTAGTTATGGCCAAATCAAATTTTGAAATGGTCGCTATGGAAATCGTTATCGGCCTTTAAAATGGCCATTTTGCAAACGATCTATGTTTTCGATGAAATTAGTTTCATTGAAACCGTATCGTTAAATTATTGTAAGAAAATCAAACTGCGTGGCAAACCGATGTCGTATGTGACCACGGTAGCTGTAAACGCCCGTTCATTTTCTATAGTGTGTAATTAATATAATAAAGGGATATTCGAGTGTAACTTGAACAGACGATCGAATTAAGCCATGAAACCAATTCCGTTGAGTTCGTATCGTCGATTAGAGTGAGGATAGGTATATAGTTTGTTATTTTTAGAGATCGACAAATTTGGTGTCCGAAATGGCATTGCGGTGCACGTAAAAATAGCCTACCGAGGAAACAGTCTCAGAATGCGACGAAACTGGTGCCATCGAGTTTGTATTAAAGAATTATTATAGGATTTCAAGATTTCAGGTTGATTCGATTTATCTGGTGATCATGAAAAAATTAAACGCGTGTTTATTTCTGGTTTTATAAAGGAAATTTTTTCATATGACCTTGGATTTTGACGAAACTTGTCCCATTAGGTCCGGAATACCTTTTTACACCAAGATTAGTTTTTTTTCTTCAGAAAATAGAAATCGATTGTGGTTGGTTTCACTTGTTACTTCACCGTTAAGTTTCATGAAATTTAATAATATAAAATTCATCCGATCTTATACTCTATCCCACAGACTCTAATCTTCATCAAACAAAACTAAATACATATCATATTAGTCATGGGTCCTAACTGTGTTACCGTATAGAGTTGAAGGGGGCACTACCACTTGTATGAACGCAGGAGACTATAAAAATATTATATATATTTTCTGTTCTTTTCTTGCTAGCCAAACCATCGTTTGCCTTGGCCGCCAATTCATCTAATATCCTTGGTCCCCACATTTTTGAAAATCCCGTCCAATTACCAGCTACACTATTTTACTGCAAGCCTAACCTAAACAACGTGGTCTCCACGTCCTTCCCCTCTATAAATACATTGCTCTGCTCTTCTTCTTTTTCATTCCAGAATAAGGAATACTGCATCTTTTCGCCATATATTAATATATATATATATATATATATATATATATATATATAAATGGACGGCGGTTGCTTGAGGCACGGTGGAAGGGATAATGCATGCTGCGTGTTTTCGAAAGGGAGAGGGGAACGTACAGGAGTCCAACATGGAGATGGCAAGTAGAAAATGGGTTCAAGTGAGATAGCAGGGGCATTTTCGTTTTGTGAGAAAGAACAGAAGAAATGGAAAAGCGGCATTGTAGTTTTTGGGAAGGAAGAGGGTATCGGTAGGAGGAGTAACAGTCCGAAAAGAATTAAGAGGTGGAATGTGCTCATGCATTCATGTGGGAAGGTATACATGTAGTGCCATGATTGGCATTTATTTAATTCCCTATAGTCGATTATACTAGGAGAGGAAGGGAAGGAAGTGGCGCGGCATAGGGGTGAGGAGGTTGATCTACAGTCTAGGGAGAGAAGATGGAAGTGGGATCAGTAAGCATGAACAATAACTAGAAGTGTCAACGTGCCATGCGCCTAATTCATTTTGTTCCAGGTAATTAACTAAAGCCTTTAGTTAAATAATATATATATATATATATATATATATATTAGGTATAAAAATGTGATAAAATTATGCCCAGTTCTTAACTTATATATGTATTATAAAATGTCTGTACACCATGCTAGGTCCTAACGTGACCAAAAATGCCTACTGTATGTTCAACCAACTATAGAACATGACGGGAGGGTTAACATATTAAGTTATTATTAATAAAGCCGCCTAGGTAATTTTCGAACTTCCAAGTATGCCTATTCGGCTGTGCTGAGTATGTGAGAGACACAGTAACTTAAGTTAGTTATGATAATATATGTTAAATATACCAAAGGCTTTTGAGTTTCGAGTACGCCTAAAAACGTTCAGAACATGCCTAATCATGACTAAATGGCCTAAGTAGTCATTAGAGGAATAACATATTATTAACTTATTAATATTATTTAAATAATTAAGTGCCGTAATAATATTTTAATGTTACCATACAGTAAAGGAATTGGAGGAAACAAGTGGTGTCGGGTCCGTATCGACGAGTAAACCACAATGAAGCTGGTTAGTCAGAGTTGGCGACTACTGAGATTTTTAATTAAATTAAACGACCGTTTAATTTAATTGAAACTGAACTATTTCAGCAATAAATCAAGGTGAGTTAAACTCACTCAGTTTACCCATTGATATTTTATATAAATTGGATTTTCATTCTGTGTGCTTTGAATTGTTGATGGTTGACTTTTCGCTAGTTATAAATTATTTGTTGATTTGACTGATGAAATTAAACCGTAGTTTAATTTCAGTGAAATACCAAATCGTTATTTTAACGATTGGTCCCAATCAAGGTAACTTACCTTGTTGGTCACGTTTATAAAATAAACGTGTTTAATTGGTTGAATTGTTTGAATTGCTTGTGGTTGGAATAAATGTTTGTTTTGTATTATTATCAGTTAAGTGATTGAATGATCTGATTTGTGATAATCATTGGAATACTAGGAAGGACAGGATGGAAGGATCCAACCAGATTCCTCAAATATATTATTATTTTCATATTATCATACATGAATTGTCATGATTGGGTAATTGTTTTTAGTAGTGATCATTGACTGAAATGTCAACCTGTGTTGCGTTTTAACCAATGGGCTATATTGGTTGAGTAATCAGCAGTGAATGGCCTAAAAGTAAATTTGTTTTGTTTATTTACTGTAAGGTGAATTGATAGAACTGAAGTTATAAAATTTATTTTATAACTGGAGATAGATTTTGAAATATATATTTTGAATACAACTTTATTAAAGGGAATAAATATTCATGGTAATAATCAATTGTAAATTGATTTGATAAAGTCAAAACTGATGTTAATCAGATTTGTAAAGGTGAGAATAGGGAAGTTAACGTAACAGTTAAATTTGGATAATTGTGTTGTTGAGAAACAAATTTAATGGAATTATTTAAATTAATTAATTATATTATTAATTAATTAAAAGGGAAAAACAAATTGGAATCAATTTATGGTATAACCATGTTGAGTTGACTAAATTGACAGTTTTAATTGGAATTGATTATTAAATAAGTGTGTTTTAAATAAAATAGTTCAATGAATATTGTTTAAATTTTAATAAGATTTACTATTTATTTTAGTTAATAAATGGATTAACTTTTTTTACAGCAGTTAATGATCGAGGTAAATTATTATTTTAATTAATAATAATTAAGAAAATTTCTCTTTAAATGGGAATTCATTTAAAGGTAATTAGAGTTGGAACCAAATCTAGCTGGATGGTGAAAGGAGTTTATGCACGGTTTTATATTTAAAACCCAAATTTTTATAACAAAGTTATAACAGGAATTTCAAGCAAATACAATAACTTAAAATAAAGGTTACTTAATTATTTGAATTAAGTCAAAGGAGTTTGGGATAAAATGGTTTATATTAAACCAGAGTTAGATAAAAGGAGTTAAAAGTGTTAAAGCGTTAATTTTACATTAACGTTACGAAATCATGGGGTTAAAGGAAAGTGGAGAATTGAAATGTGAATTTCAAGCGGGAAGTGTCAAAAGGGATTGAAAAGGAGTTGGAAAAGTGAATTCCATAAAAGAAGTGGATCGTAGGATTTTGTAAATAAATCTGAATTATGAAATGGATTTGTTTAAAAAGGGGTCGAGGTTAAAATGTGTTATTTTATAGGGAATTATTTGATCGTTGAATTAAAAGAATAATAAGGAATAGATTTCAAAAAGTTAAGACGGTTGTATGAAACCGTATTTTGAGTAAAACAGATAAATGGAATTTGAAGGGATATTAGAGTGAAATGTGGGTTTGGATTACAACTTATATTTATCTCCAGATATGAACGTTGTTAATCAAGGTCTGAGAGGTAATTAAAATACCCCAACTTGAACGACATTAGGATTATCTGTAGATAATGTTAGTTGTAATGGTAAAGGAGGTCAGTAAATATGTATTATTCCCATTAGAGAAACAATAGTGTAACGGTTAATGGGAATGTGAAGAATATATAACAAGAGTTCCAAGTAAAAGTAGAAAACTGGAGGTGATATAGGATTTTACTAAGGAATAAAATAAATTGGTTTAAGGTTTAATCTTATGTTAAATAAGAAGCGATAAGCTATATTATAATATCGAATTATTTCAGAGTTTCAAATCTACATTTGTTTTATTAAAAAGGCCAAGTGGTGCTAAATACAGAACCAATGAACTCATTAGGTTTGTCATTATTGAAACACTGTTTATTTTGATAGTTAAATCACCGACTATCAAATCTGACTCATACGATCGTTAGTATGGAAAGAACGGGACCGAATTTATATTCGAAAACCATTTTGACCAACAAATATGTGAAGATAACAGAAGACGGTCGAGATGGAGCATTGAAGACCGTGGATCTTCATAAGCGGATGGATTACTAAAAATATCTGGTTTAGCGGCCAGAGGTGAACTGTAATTCTGTCGTGATTTGAAATCTACGGATTGCAAGGGCTTCTCGCTACTGATCTATAGGGTGATTCCTGGGATACAGTAGGAGAGTACCTTTGGTTCATCCTGTTCCTGGATGACTTGTATGGACGGTTGTCTGACAAAGTATTTCCAAAGGAATTACGTACGTTGATTTCTCCAATCGTACCATGGTTGATGGCGGAGAAATGATTTTCTCTAGCCAAATAACTAGAGTATTTTTGGGGACATCAATTAGTGATATCTAGAGGATCTGATGATGTGGCATTCAAAGTGAATGGTGGCCAGATGTTCGAAAAGAAGTTCTAGCCTCAAGCCTCATCAACCGGGAGATGACAAAAATCGGGTAGGCAGCATGGCTATGTGGGTCGCTCCCATTAGGGTGTATAATCACCTATCTAGAGAAATTCCTTTTGTTTCTTATTCTATCGATTCTGCCCATTCGGGAAACGGTGGTTTGAGCCCAACCGTTGGTGATATACATTCGATACACTCAAGCGAAATGAGTGGTCGGTCATGTGTGGGCCGGGTTGCAAGAGTTCTTGTTGAACCCAGTGTATTCGCCTCTAGAGATACGCGATCGGCAGGTGGTCCCATACCTTGTCAAGGTCGGAATCCAATCTCCAATAAGCGCCCGCGGTTTTGATTGTATACTATATATGTGGAGCGTGAGATGCAAGTGTTCCACTAGATTGTTATTTACTTGTATTTAGACATTATTATAATATCAGAAAAGATATTGGTTTCAAAACTGTTTTGGATTATCGTAAGGTGAAAGTCGTCCGTGTTTATGTGTGGATTCGGTCTTTCGATTATCTTTTTCTTTTGAAAAGATTTCGAACTTTAAAATTGTGATTGGATGATTTACCCATAAAACTGTGCGAATTTATCTCACTCTGGTTCACCAGACTGACCCGGTATTTTGTAAATGCTCGGGTTAGCCTGGAGTGTACAGGTTCAGGTCATCGAATGTTGTGAAGAGACGGGCTAGAAGCATTCAAGCATATGATATTATTCCGCTGTGTTATATACAAGGGCAAATTATTATAACTGTCCATATGTGTTCATGTACTCTGATGTTGTAAGTTTTTATTCAAAGCTCTCGATAAAGATTTACTTCTATATTAGATTTTGTTCCGCTGCGATGTGAGACTCTGTGTCGTGTTCTTCTCCATCTTCTATTCTTATAATTCTTTCTTTCTTATCTCACCCTCTAAATGCTTTCATTAACAATCCAGTGTTCTCGGTGTTTGGAGGATCGGCATGAGATATGGTAAGGTATTTATGTCGATTTCCGAGGCCGAAAATCCCTGGGTCGTTACAAGAACTCATGGTATATTCGAGAAGGAGATTTTCCAAAAGGAAAGAAGGTTTATGAAACCATACTTTTGAATAAAATATTTAAATGGAATTTGTGTTGAGATTAGGATGAGATATTGAGGTTTTATATTGCAATTCGTATTTTTCTTTGGATATGAGCGTTGTCGATCAAGGTCTGAGAGGTAATTAAAATAACCCAACTTGAACGACATCAGGACTATCTAAGGATGATATTAGTTGTAATGGTAAAAGGGATTAGTGATAAATTATTTAGTGAAATGATAATGTAATGGCTGGTTTTATCCAATAGGAATAAGCACTGGGTACTGTCGAGTAATAAACAAAGGATATTTTTGAAATGTTGTTTACAAGTTGTTTCAAAGATAAAGATAGAGAACTGGATATGATATAGAATTTTTTCTAAATATTAAGATGAATTTATTTAAAGAATAACCTTGTGTTAAGTAAGAAGCAAAAAGCTATATTTATAACATTGAAATACTTAAGAGTTTAAAATTACAGTTTTTAATTAAAAGGCCAAGTGGTGCTGAATACCTAACCAGTGAACTCGTTTGATTGTCATGATTGAATCACTATTTATTTTGATAGTTAAATCACCGACTATTAAATCTGTCCAATACGATTGTTGGTTCAGAAAGACCGGTATCGAATTTATATTCGAAAACCATTCCAACCAACAAATACGTGAAGATATTAAAGACGATCGAGATACATTGAAGACCGTAGCATTTCATAAACGGAAGGGCTTCTAATAATCTTCGGTCTTCAGCCAAAGATGTATTGTGGTTCTGTCATGGTTGGAATCTACGGATCGCAAGGACTTCTCACTACTGATCCATGGGGTGATTCCTATATGGGATGTGATAGGAGAGTACCTTCGGTTCATCCTATTCATGGATGACTTATATGGACGGATGCCTGACAGAGTATTTCCAAAGGAATCGCGTACGTTGATTTCATCAAGCGTACCTGGGTAGCTCCCAAATAGAGTATGTTTGTGGACGTCAATTAGTGATATCTGGAGGATCTGACGATGTGGCATTCAAAGTGAATGGTGGCCAGGTGTTGTAAAGGAAATTCTGACCTCAAGCCTCATCAACCGGGAAATGACAAAAATCGGGCAGGCAACATGGCTATGTGGGTCGCTCCCATTAGGGTGTATAATCACCTATCTAGAGAAAATCCTTTTACTTCTTTAATCTATATTCGATGCTGTCCCTCTTTGGGAAACGGTGGTTTGAGCCCAACTGTGGTGATATACATTCGATACACTCAAGCGAAATGAGTGGTCGATCATGTGTGGGCCAGGTTGCAAGACGTTCTTGTTGAACCCAGTGGATTCGCCTCTAGAGATACACTATCGACAGGTGGTCCCATACCTTTTCATAGTTGGAATCCAATCTCCAATAAGCGCCCGCGGTTTTGATTATATACTATATATGCGGAGCGTAAGATGCAAGCGTTCCACTAGATTGATATTTACTTGTATTTAGACATTATTATAATATCAGAAAAGATATGGATTTCAAAAATGGTTTGGGTTATCGTAAGGTAAAAATAGTCCATGTTTATGTGTGGATTCGGTCTTACGATTATCATTTTCTTTTCAAAAGATTTTGAACTTTAAAGTCAAATTGTGTGATACCTTAATACTGTGCGAGTTTTACTCACTCTGGTTCACCAGACTGACCCGGTGCTTAGTAAATGCTCGGGTTAGCCCGAGGTATACAGGTTCAGGTTATCGAATGCTGTGAGGAGATGAGCTGAAGGTGTCCAAACGTATTGTTACCTAGTATCTATTCCGCTGTGTGTTGTACATGGGACAGATTTTTATAACTGCCCAGAGATGTTGATGTACTCTGATATTGTAAGTATTTTTAAAGCTCTCAATAAAGATTTATTTTTGTATTATATTTTATTCCGCTGCGATGTGAGACTCTGATTCTGTGTTGTGGCGCTTCTTCTTTTTCTTCTATTCTAATATTTCTTTCTTTCTTATCTCACCCTCTAAATTCTTTCTATAAATGTTCCAGTGTTTTCGGTGTTTGGAAGGTCGACATAAGTTATAGTAAAGGTGTTTATGTCGATTTTCAGGACCAAAAATCGCTGGGTCGTTACAGGATTGGCGAGACAGTGCACACGTGTATGCATATACACGTGTGTATATGCAGCCATTCAGAAAATATTCTTGTCCTTGTATATTAGACTGAATCAGAAAAATGATGAGATACACAACGAAATTCTAAGGCAAATAAAATAAAATAAAAATTATATTTGTACGTATTTATTTTTATTTCTATTGCAGTCTACCGTGTGTGTTTTCTTATATGTAACAGGTATGAAGAGACTGGACTAGTTTGGAGTACGTGAAGCTTCAGCGTATCAGTGTCAATGTCTGTGAATATGTAAATGAGTGAACGAGTGAATATGTAGTGAGTGATGAGTGATGTAGTGAGGAACAAATGTACTGTATGAGAAGATTGTACTAATATTTGTAATAAACAAATTTGGCTAAAATAAAATATTATTTTATTGTGTTCAAATCAATTTGTCTATCATATTCAAATTAATTTAGTTAGTACACTTCCATGTAATATATTATAACTGTGAATATACAATAGTGACGTTAGAATGTTGTACTATTTCAGATTTTGAAATAAAATATTTAATTGAATAAATATACTGTGAATTGTGTATAATAGTATATTATTCAATAAATATTTATTTCTATGAAATGAAATATAAAATAGTACAGTTACAAACACATTTAAATAATATTATATGTTTGTTATCATCAAACAAAAATCATACAACACATTGTTGTACCCAATAATCTCCCCCTTTTGATGATGACAAACATATACAAGATTTTGAATGTGTTAAGTGTGTTTGAGCGTGAAATATATTACTCCCCCTATTTGTTTGCTCCCCCACAACTGAACTCCCCCTATATATGTGCAAAATATAAATAATGAAATTCAATTGACCATTCTGCCCCTAGATATTTAATTTCCAATCTTAAAATATTTTTGAATTAAATACTCATCAATCAAAATCTTGAACATTTCCCCTTTTGTTATCATCAAAAGTAGAAATTGAAATAGTGATGAATATAGACCATAAATATAAGTTCAGATTAAGAGAGAGAATATATATCGTAAAACCCATTTAATCAAACAAAAATCATAATAATCTTTAAATCAGAGGCAAAATTTCACTTTCAGAATGAATGGATTTACGATGGATTTTATAGAATGAGGAGAGTTCAATAAAATTGAATATTTGAATATGAATTTTCAAAGATTTTAAATAAGCTCAAAATGTGTTAAGCACTTACTAACCACGCATAGCCCAAAGGTCTTTTAAATGAAGTTAGTAGTAATTTAACTTTATCCTCTCTAATGAGTTCCATCTGTGCACAGCCCAAAAGTCTTTTAAGTGAGAATGGAAGCACGCAGCGATTAAGGTAATTCACCCACGCATAACCGCGAGGACTTTTAAATGGGAGTGAATACCAGGGATAAATTATACATATATTTATTTATTAGTTAATTTTTATTTTCAAGTTATTTTTCTTTCCATAAATAATTTGAACTCTCCAAATTAAATAAAACCATGATGAATGATAGAAATATGATAGACATAGAAGAGGTCGTGAAGTAAGCTCTTATTCAAGGTATTATAAAATCTATCCAATCATCATGAGATTTTAAAACAAGATCTCCTCTAGTTATGAATAATACCATAGTCACAAATCATCACAATTTCGTAAATCTATTAATAATTTTAATGAGTCACAAAACGGTTCAAATCGATGAATAATTTCAATTTTTGAATAAATAATCAAAAATAATTTTAAATTGAAAATATCAACTTAAAGTGGTTTTTTTTTGAAATATCCGTGCAAGTTGAAAATATATTAAAAAAATATCAGTAGAATTTGAATTTTTTTCTAATATTTCTAATACTGATTTGTAACGACCCGTATTTTGGCAGTTAAATATTTAATTTAATTTATTATTTTAAATATTATATTTGGAATATTAATGGATTTTAATATTTAATTCGTTATTCAAATGAAATTTGAATGTTATATATTTATATAATTATAAATCGAGCTCGAAATAGCGCTGTAGTTCGTAATATGGATTTTGAATTTCAACTGAACGTACATGATCCAATATAAGTCAGATTTCTGTGAAACAAGAAATGTTGGAGCCATATTGATGATAAACTTCATATGAAAGAGAAAAATCCAGATTTCGTGTTATAGATAGAAAGTTATGGCCAAATTAAAATTTGAGTTAGTTGCTATAGAAATCATTATTTAAATTATAGGCCTTTAAAATAGCCATTTTGCAAACGGTCCCGATTTCGATGAAATTAGTTTCAATAGAACTGTAACGTTAAATTATTGCACGATATTAAATTGTGTGGCACGCCGATGTCGTATGTGACCACGGTAGCCTTAAACGCCCAATCAATTTTTATAGCACGTAATTAAATTAATTTAATTCAATAGAGAGATATTTGAATGTAATTTGACCAGACGATCGAATTAAGCCGCGAAATCAGTCCCATTGAGTTCGTATCAACGATTAGAGTCAGGATAGGCATGTAGTTTGTTATTTTTGGAGATTGGGCAATTTGGTGTCCAAAATGACATTGTGGTGCGTATAAAAATAGCGTACCGGGAAGCAGTCTCAGAATGCGACGAAACTGGTGTCATTGGATTCGTACTAATTAATTATTGTAGAAATTTCAACTTTTGTGCCAATTAGACTTATAGTGAAATCGTGGCAACGATAAACGCCCAAATCAGTTATATTATTTGGTCAATTCAGACAGGGGTAACTTTAAATGAATAAACTGCTGGCCAAATGAACTCCAATTTTAACGAAATAAATTTCATTGGATCCGTAAGGAAGAGGGCTAGTAAAATGTCAATATTTCAGATTTTTTGGATTTTTTCTGTAATTTTAGGAATTTTAAATGCTTGATTTTTCATCGATAATTATAAAGGACTTTTCACGAACGATGTCGGAATTCGACGAAACCTGTCCCATCGGGTCCGGAATATTTTTGTGTGCTAGGATTTCATTTCTTTGTCAAAAAGGAGGTCTTATATAGGTGTTTTGAGGTGATACTTATCGACGAAGTTTCGTAATATATATATATATATATATATATATATATAATATTAAAATCCAACCCTTGTCTATAAATAGCAGACAAATCAGTGGTCAACAACCCTAAACTATTTCCACTGCCTGGTCAAAATGGTTTGTAGCTGCCATTATCAATTCATCAATGGCTATTAGTATCTGATCTTTTCCCATGAAAACCCTACATCCATTCATCGATAGAAAGATCATTCCATATCATTCTCGTAGAGCTCATCGAGCTCTGTCTTCTGATCGGCGGCAATTTGTTGTCGAGCTCTGTAGTGGTGGAAATCGAAGCAGGAAGTGGTTGCGTTTATGGGGGATTTGCTGGCCAATGAGGAGGCTGAGTGGTACGACATTCTGGTCGATAGGAGTGGCTGGTGAGGTGCACGCATGGGTAGTCTTGGATGCGCTTCTGGTCGAAGTGAGGCGGCCTGATGACGATGGCATCGAACGGAAGGAAGGAACGGAGTATACGATATTCGAACAAGCAAGAAGCAGCAATTGAAATGGGGTATCGAAAAGGAAGCCGAAGAAGGAATCAAAGTTGGCCTAATTTGGGGTATAACGAAAGTAATTAAGTAATAATTTTAATTTACTTAAGAAATTAATAGTCTAATTAAATTATGGTTTGGATTTATACAGGGTTATACGATGTCTGACTGAACAAACAAAAAGAACAATGTGATGATTGCTAGCAATGCGGGATGGTCCTGAAAGAAAGACAGTTGGCCTGGATATAATTTTTAAAAGTAATAAATTATTAAGCTATGATTAATACATATAATTAAGTGTTAATTAATTAATCCTATTAGTTATTATTAGGATGATTTCACCATATTGAATGTGTAGGAGCTGAATGGAAATAACAGAGCGAATTGAAGCAGTAATTCTCAAGAACAGGGAAAACAGAAATTGATCGGCCCAGTATATATTAATAAAGTAATTATATTAATTATAGAAATTAGTGAGTAATTAATTTCATTAATTTAAACTGTGAACTGATATTGTTAATAACTCATTGATGTGTTATCAAAATTTGACGAACAAAGTGATGCTGAAATCATATTGATAAGCACGGTGTCATGGAACTGATCCAAACAAGAATAGAGACGATGGGAGTTACAGTCAAATTAAACAATTGTTTAATTTAATTGAAATCGAATCGTTTCAGAAATGAATCAATTCAAGGTGAGTTAAACTAACTCAGTTCTTCCCATTTATATTTTATATAAATTGGGTTTTTATTTTATGTGTTCTGTTTGCTAATGGTTGACTGTTTGCAAATTATATATTCATTTGTTGATTTAACCGATGAAATTAAACCGTTACTTAATTTTGGTGAATAACAAATCGTTATTTTAACGATTGGATCCAATGAATGTAACTTAGCTTGTTGGTCACGTTTATAAAATAAATGTGTTTAAATTGTTTGAATTGCTTGTGAATTGGTTGATGTTAAATGTTCGTTATGTATTGTTATCAGTTAATGGAATTGAATGTTCTGATTTGAGATAACCGTTTTGGATACAGGGAAGAACATGTTAGAGGGATCCAACGGGATTCCTCAAATATATTATTTATTATATATGAAGTGTCATGATTGGGTAATTAATTTGATTGGTGATAACTGATTGAAAATTCAACTTGTGTTTTGTTTTAACCAATGGTCAATATTGGTTGAGTAATCGGCAGTAATGGCTTAAGAATAAATTGGTCTGTTTATATTGATTTGTCGTTCGGTGAATCGATAGAACTGAAGTTATAAAATTTATTTTATAGCTGGAGATAGATTTTGAGATATATTATTTTGAATAAAAGTTGTTAAAAGAAAATAAATAGGTATTATTTATTATTTAAATTTATAATTAATTATTAATTGATTTTATAAAGTAAATTCAGATGTTAAACAGATTTATAAACAAGTGAATAGAAATTAACCTGATAATTAAATTTGGATAATTGTTTTGTTAAGAAACAATTAAATGGAAATATATTAAATTAAATATATTATTAATTAAATTAAAGGGATAACGAAATGGAATCGGTTAATGGGATAACCATGTTTTGAGTGGATTAAATCGACCGTTTATAATTGGGATTGATTATTAGATTAGTGGTTTGAATAAAATAGTTTAATGAATGTTGTTTTAAATTTTAAATAAGATTTTAAAAAGGGAATTACTATTTATTTTAGTTAACAAAGGAATTAACTACGGAAGTAGTTAATGATCAAAGTAAATTATGATTTTAATTAATCATAATTTAGAAAATTACCTTTTAATTGAAATTCATTTAAAAAGAAATCGAAGGTGAAAAGAAATCTAATGGAGTGATGAAAGGAGTTTATGAATAGCTTTTATATTTAAAACCCAATTTTTATAACAAAGTTATAAAGAGAATTGTAAGAGAATACGATAGCTTAAATTAAATGATATTTGAATTAAGTAAAAGGGGAATAAGATAAATAGGGTTTACATTAAACCAGGGTTATATAAATAAGATTTTAGGTGTGTTAAAGTGTTAATTTTAAATTAACATTACTTAAAAATGGTACTAAATAAGAGTGGGGAACTGAAAAAAGATTTTCCAAGCAGGAAATGGTTGAATGAATTTGAAAGGGGATTGGCAAAAGTGAATTTGGTGGAAGAAGTGGGTTGTACTATTTTGTAAAAAAATCTAAATTTATAAAATGAATGTGTTTAATGAAGTAGAGTTAAAGGTGATGTTTATATAAAGAATTACTTAATTATGAAATTAATAAATAATGGTTATACATGAGAAAGAAAATTTCAAAAAGATAATAAGGTTTTATGAAACCGTATTTTGAATAAAATAGTTAAATGGAATTTGTTTTGAGACTGGAATGGAATATTGGTTTTTGGATTGCAACTTATATTTGTCTGAGGATAAGAACGTTGTTGATCAAGGTCTGAGAGGTAATTAAAATACCCTAACTTGAACGACATCAGGATTATCTAAATATGATATTAGTTGGTAATGGTAAAAGGGGTTGCGTGAAATTATAATGGTATTTTCGAGTTAGAAAGGAAATGTAAAGTTGAGTTCTATTCTATAAGATTAAGCATGGATTATTTGTTTCAAGTAATGAATAAAGGATATTGTGTAATGTTGTTTTATGAATAATAAGTTGAATTGATTTCCCAATATTAGATAATAATGTGGCTAATGTTTTGAAAGTAAAATAGACAAACTGGATATGATATAGGATTTTCCTAAGTATTAAAAATGAATTTTGTTTAAAGAAATATCTTATGTTAAATAAGAAATGAGAAACTATATTTATAATATCAAAATATTTAAGAGTTTTAAATTTACATTTGTTTTAATTAAAAGGCCATGTAATGCTGAATATTGAACCAGTGGACTCATTGGATTATCATGATTGAATCACTGTTTATTTTGATAGTTAAATCACCGATTATCAAATCTGTCCAATACGATTGTTGGTGCGAAAAGACCGGGATCGAATTTATATTCGAAAACCATTCCAACCAACAAATATGGGAAAACATCAGCAGATGATCGAGATGGAGCATTGGTGACCATGGATCTTCATTAAACGGAAGAACCGCTAATAATCTTTGGGTAGCTCTCAGAGATAAACTATGGTTTTGTCGTGGTTGGAATCTACGGGTTGCAAGGACTTCTCGCTACTGATCCATGGGGTGATTCCTACATTGGATGCAGTAGGAAAGAACCTTCGGTTCATCCTGTTGCTGGATGACTTGTATGGACGGATGTCTGATAGAGTATTTCCAAAGGAATTACGTAGGTTGATTTCTTCAAACGTACCATAGTTGGTGGCGGATGACGACGGTTCTCTTAGCTTAACTACTAGATTATTTTTTTGGACGTCAATTAGTGATATCGGCCGGATCGGACGATGTGGCTTTCAAAGTGAATGGTGGTCAGGTGTTGTAAAGGAAATTCAAACCTCAAGCCTCATCAACCGGGGAATGACAAAAATCGGGCAGGCAGCATGGCTATGTGGGTCGCTCCCATTAGGGTGTATAATCACCTATCTAGAGAAATTCCTTTTGCTTCTTTAATCTATTTCGATGTTGTCCCTTTTCGGGAAACGGTGGTTTGAGCCCAACCGTTGGTGATATACATTCAATACATTCAAGTGAAATGAGTGGTCAGTCATGTGTGGGCCAAGGTTGCAAAGCGTTCTTGTTGAACCTAGTGTATTCGCCTCTAGAGATACACTATCGGAAGGTGGTCCCATACCTTGTCATTGTCGGAATAAAATCTCCAATAAGTGCTCGCGGTTTTGATTGTATACTATGTATGTGGAGCATGAGATGCAAGCGTTCCGCTAGATTGATATTTATTTCTATTTAGACATTATTATAATATCAGAAGAAAGATTGATTTCAAAAATGTTTTGGGTTATCGTAAGGTAGAAACCGTCCGTATTTATGTGTGGATTTGGTCTTATGATTATTATTTTCTTTTGAAAATATTTTTGTACTTTAAAGTCAAATTGTGTGATACCCTTAATACTGTGCGAATTTTTCTCTCACTCTGGTTCACCAGACTGACCCGGTGTTTTGTAAATGCTCGGGTTAGACGGAGGTGTACAGGTCCAGGCTATCGGATGCTGCGAAGTCCAGAGATGAGCTGGAGGTGTTCAGACGTCTGAGATTATATGGTGTGTACTCCGCTGTCCATTTTGTATGAGGACAAGTTATTATAATTGTCCAGATGTATGATGTACTCAAATTTTGTAAGTATTTTTAAAGCTCTCAATAAAGATTTATTTCTGTATTATATTTTGTTCCACTGCGATGTGAGACTCTGTATTATGTTGTTTCTTCTTCCTTTTCTTCTATTCTGATATTTCTTTCTTTCTTATCTCACCCTCTAATTTCTTTCTAATAACTATCCAGTGTTTTCGGTGGTTGGAAGGTCGGCATGAGATACGGAATAGTATTTATGTCGATTTTCGCGGCCGAAAATCTTTGGGTCGTTACAGTGGTATCAGAGCTATTGCTTTAGTAATAACCTTGGCTCTGTTGTATAACTCGATAGAGATGGGGTTAGTAATACCCTAGATCGAGATTGAGTGTGTATATATATGAGAGCGTATTTGTAAATTTTATATACAAATGTTTTGTATTATGTTTGTTGATTGGTTCAAGTGTTGAAAAGCATTGAACTGTCAGTGGACACAATATTGTTTTGAAAAGAGCGTAAATGAAATAATATTACCTAAATTATATTTTTGTATAGAAAGAAAATAATTTTATCAAATTACTGAGATATTAGTGTGTTTGATTGATTTGAATGGAATTCAAATTGGATTGAAAATTTGAGTTGAAACTTAACTTGGTCAAGTGTAAATTAAATCAGTAATGATATCGAAATTAAATATAACAGATTTGGAAGTTGGAATTTGAATAAATAATAATCAAATAGAAGTCAATGGGATATTAAATTGATTGATGTTCAAATATGTGAAACCAAAGTAAAATATTAATATTGAATGTAAATTCAATTGATTTGGTTAATTTGGTTGTATATTGGTTGTTGATTGTGAACTGTTTGTTATAGGATGATAGTTTGTTTGAATGGGAATAAGCAACAAATTTAATGAGCTAAATGAATAACTAGAGAATAATTTCTGGTATAATTGAGCTACAACGGAACTGCATATGAATTGGAATTAAGGATTAAACCCTGTATTTGAAATGAATGGATACTCATGTTTGATTCTAGATTTGGTGTTGATATATTTGATGATTAATGAAATACCACTTTAAAAAAATTCATGTAATCATTATTAACATTTAAATTGAGTTAAGTACAAGTGCCAGATTGCTTAGGCAAATTGATACTGGTTGGGTAAATCGCATATACATTAAGAAATTATGCTTAATAGCGCTCATAAAAGGTACGCCTATGCGAAAATATGAAATTTTGGGTTTGGATTTTTGTTTTTCGACCGTGTGGGTCAATGTATATATATTATTTGTTCCTGCGATATCGCAGATGTCACTCGGTACAGGGGAGACTCTGCTGAATTTTTCTGGGAATTTAAAGTGTTAGAAATTTTTCGATATTTTGAAAAATATTTATGTAAATATTGAATTAGTTTTCGATTTAAAATAAATGGGATTTGGATATTAATGGTTTTTGTAGCATTTTTCTTACCTTAGCAATTTCAAGGACGAAATTATTTTAAGGGGGAAAGAATGTAACGACCCATATTTTTGGCAGTTAAATATTTAATTTATTATTTTAAATATTAATGGATTTTAATATTTAATTCGTTATTTAAACGAAGTTTGAACATTATATATTTATATAATTATAAATCGAGCTCGAAATAGCGTTGCAGTTCGTAATATGGAGTTTTGAACTTCAACTGAACGTACAGGATCCGATATAAGTCGGATTTCTGTAAAACAAGAAACGATGGAACCTATTGATGATAAACTTCATATGAAAGAGAAAAATCCAGAATTCGTGTTGTAGATAGAAAGTTAAGGCCAAATTAAATTTTGAAATAGTCGTTATAAAAATCATTATTTAAATTATAGGCCTTTAAAACAGCCATTTTGCAAACGATCTCCGATTTTGATGAAATTAGTTTTATTAGAACCGTAACGTTAAATTATTGCATGGTATTAAATTGCGTGGCAAACCGATGTCGTATGTGACCACGGTAGCCTTAAATGCCCAATCAATTTTTATAGCGCGTAATTAAATTAAATTAATTCAATAGAGAGATATTTGAATGTAATTTGACCAGACAATCGAATTAAGCCACGAAACCAGTCCCATTGAGCTCGTATCGACAATTAGAGTCAGGATAGGTATGTAGTTTGTTATTTTTGAAGACCGGGTAATTTAGTGTCCAAAATGACATTGTGGTGCGTATAAAAATAGCGTACCGGGAAGCAGTCTCAGAATGCGACGAAACTGGTGTCATTGGATTCGTATTAATTAATTATTGTAGAAATTTCAACTTTCGTGCCAATTAGACTTAATGTGAGATCGTGGCAATGATAAACGCCTAAATCAATTATATTATTTGGTCAATTCAGATAGGAGTAACTTTAAACGAATACACGACTGGCAAAATGAACTCCGATTTGAACGAAATAAATTTCATTGGATCTGTAAGGAAGAGGTCTAGTAAAAGATCAAGATTTCAGATTTATTGGATTTTTTCTGTAATTTTAGGAATTTTAAATGCTTGTTTTTTCATCGATAATTATAAAGGACTTTTCACAAATGATGTCGGAATTCGACGAAACCTGTCCCATCGGGTCCGGAATATTTTTTATGCTAGGATTTCATTTTTTTCCCCTCAAAAACGGAGGTCGTATATAGGTGTTTTGAGGTGATACTTAGCGATGAAGTTTCATAATATATATAGAATATTAAAATCCAACCCTTGTCTATAAATAGCAGACAAATCAGTGGTCAACAACCTTAAACTATTTCCACTGCCTGGTCAAAACGGTTTGTAGCCCCCACTATCAATTCGTCAATGGCTAGAAGTATCCGATCTATTTCCCATGAAAACCCTACCCCCATTCACCAATAGAAAGATCATTCCATATCATTCTTGTAGATCTCATCGAGCTCTGTTGTCTGATCGGCGGTGATCTGCTGTCGAGCTCTGTAGTGGTGGAAATCGGAGCAAGAAGCGGTTGCGTTTATGGGGGATTTACTAGCCAACAAGGAGGCTGAGCGGTACGGCATTCTAGTCGGTAGGAGTGGCCGGTGAGGCGCATGCATGGGGAGTATTGGATGTGCCTCTAGTCAAGGCGAGGCGGCCTGATGACGATGGCATTGAACAGAAGGAAGGCACGGAGTATACGATATTCGAACAGGCAAGAAGCAGTAGTTGAAATGGGGTATCGAACAGGAAGCCGAAGAAGGAATCAAAGTTGGCCTAATTTGGGGTATAACAAAAGTAATTAAGTAATAATTTTAATTTAACTAATAAATTAATAGTCTAATTAAATTATGGTTTGGATTTATACAGGGTTATACGATGTCTGGCTGAACAAACAAAAAGAGCAGCGTGATGATTGCTAGCAATGCAGGATGGTCCTGAAAGAAAGACAGTTGGCCTAGATATAATTTTTAAAAGTAATAAATTCTTAAGCTACAATTAATACATATAATTAAGTGTTAATTAATTAATCCTATTAGTGATTATTAAGTTGATTTCACCATTTTGAAAGTGCAGAAGTTGAATGGAAATAAAAGAGCGAATTGAAGCAGTAATTCTCAAGAACAGGGAAAACAGAAATTGATCGGCCCGGTATATATTAACAAAGTAATTATATTAATTATAGAAATTAGTGAGTAATTAAAATAATTAATTTTATTAATTTAAACAGTGAATTGATATTGTTAATAACTCATTGATGTGTTATCAGAATTCGACGAACAAAGTGACGTTGAAATCGTATTGATAAGCACGGTGTCATGGAACTAATCCGAACAAGAATAGAGATGATGGGAGTTACTCGAGCCGTTTCAGAAACGAATTAATTCATGGTGAGATAAACTCACTCAGTTCTTCCCATTTATATTTTATATAAACTGGGTTTTTATTTTGTGTGTTCTATTTGCTAAGGTTGACTATTTGCAAATTATATATTCATTTGTTGATTTAACCGATGAAATTAAACCGTTGTTTAATTTCGGTGAATACCAAATCGTTATTTTAACGATTGGATCCAATGAAGGTAACTTACCTTGTTGGTCATGTTTATAAAATAAATGTGTTTAAATTGTTTGAATTGTTTGAATATCTTGTGAATTGGTTGATGTTAAATGTTCGTTATGTATTATTATCAGTTAAATGGAATTGAATGTTCTGATTTGAGATAACCATTTTGGATATAGGGAAGAACAGGTTAGAGGGATCCAACGGAATTCCTCAAATATATTATTTATTACATATGAACTGTCATGATTGTGTGATTAATTTGATTAGTGATCATTGACTAAAAATTCAACCTGTGTTTTGTTTTAACCAAGGGTCAATATTGGATGAGTAATCGGCGGTAATGGCCTAAGAATAAATTGGTTTGTTTATATTGATTTACTGTCCGATGAATCGATAGAACTGAAGTTATAAAATTTATTTTATAAATGGAGATAGATTTTGAGATATATTATTTTGAATAAAAGTTGTTAAAAGAAAATAAATGGATATTATTTATTATTTAAATTTATAATTAATTATCAATTGATTTTATAAAGTAAATTCAGATTTTAATCAGATTTATAAACAAGTGAATAGAAATTACCCTGATGATTAAATTTGGATAATTGTTTTGTTAAGAAACAATTAAATGGAAATATATTAAATTAAATATATTATTAATTAATTTAAAGGGATAACGAAATGGAATCGTTAAATGGGATAACCATGTTTTGAGTGGATTAAATCGACCATTTTTAACTGGGATTGATTATTAGATAGGTGGTTTAAATAAAATAGTTTGATGAATGTTGTTTTAAATTTTTAATAAGATTTTAAAAAGGGAATTACTATTTATTTTAGTCAACAAAGGAATTAACTACGTAAGTAGTTAATGATCAAAGTAAATTATTATTTTAATCAATCATAATTTAGAAAATTACCTTTTAATTGAAATTCATTTAAAAAGAAATCGAAGGTGAAAAGAAATCTAATGGAATGGTAAAAGGAGTTTATGAACGGCTTTTATATTTAAAACCCAAATTTTTATAACAAAGTTATAAAGAGAATTGTAAGAGAATACGATAGCTTAAATTAAATGATATTTGAATTATGTAAAAGGGGAATAAGATAAAAAGGGTTTATATTAAACCAGGGTTATATAAATGAGATTTTAGGTGTGTTAAAGTGTTAAGTTTAAATTAACATTACTTAAAAATGGAAATAAATAAGAGTGGTGAACTGAAATAAGATTTTCCAAGTGGGAAATGGTTGAATGAATTTGAAAGGTGATTGGAAAAAGTGAATTTAGTGGAAGAAGTGGGTTGTACTATTTTGTAAATAAATCCAAATTTATAAAATGAATGTGTTTAATGAAGTAGAGTTAACGGTGATGTTTATATTAAGATTTACTAAATTATGAAATTAAGAAATAATGGTTATACTCGAGAAAGAAAATTTCAAAAAGATAATAAGGTTTTATGAAACCGTATTTTGAATAAAATAGTTAAATGGAATTTGTTTTGAGACTGGAATGGAATATTGGTTTTTGGATTACAACTTATATTTGTCTGAGGATAAGAACGTTGTTGATCAAGGTCTGAGAGGTAATTAAAATACCCCAACTTGAACGACATCAGGATTATCTGAAGAAGATATTAGTTGGTAATGGTAAAAGGGGTTGCGTGAAATTATAATGGTATTTTCGAGTTAGAAAGGAAATGTAAAGTTGAGTTCTATTCTATAAGATTAAGCATGGATTATTTGTTTCAAGTAATGAATAAAGGGTATTGTGTAATGTTGTTTTACGAATAATAAGTTGAACTGATTCCCCAATATTAGATAATAACGTGGCTAATGTTTTGAAAGTAAAATAGACAAACTAGATATGATATAGGATTTTCCTAAGTATTAAAAATGAATTTTTTTTAAAGAAATATCTTATGTTAAATAAGAAGTGAGAAACTATATTTATAATATCGAAATATTTAAGAGTTTTAAATTTACATTTGTTTTAATTAAAAGGCCAAGTAATGCTGAATATTGAACTAGTGGACTCATTGGATTATCATGATTGAATCACTGTTTATTTTGATAGTTAAATCGCCGACTATCAAATTTGTCCAATACGATTGTTGGTACGGAAAGACCGGGTTCGAATTTATATTCAAAAACCATTCCGACCAACAAATACGGGAAAACATCAGAAGATAATCGAGATGGAGCATTGAAGACCGTGGATCTTCATTAACGGAAGAGCTGCTAATAATCTTTGGGTAGCTTTCAGAGATAAACTATGGTTCTGTCGTGGTTGGAATCTACAGGTTGCAAGGACTTCTTGCTACTGATCCATGGGGTGATTCCTATATTGGATGCAGTAGGAAAGTACCTTTGGTTCATCCTGTTCTTGGATGACTTGTATGGACGGATGTCTGACAGAGTATTTCCAAAGGAATTACGTAGGTTGATTGCTTCAAACGTACCATAGTTGGTGGTGGAGGACGGCGGTTCTCTTAGTTTAACCACTAGAGTATTTTTGTGGACGTCAGTTAGTGATATCTGGTGAATCTGGCGATGTGGCATTCAAAGTAAATGGTGGCCAAGTGTTGTAAAGGAAATTCAAACCTCAAGCCTCATCAACCGGGGAATGACAAAAATCGGGCAAGCAACATGGCTATGTGGGTCGCTCCCATTAGGGTGTATAATCACCTATCTAAAGAAATTCCTTTTGCTTCTTTAATCTATTTCGATGCTGTCCCTTTTCGGGAAACGGTGGTTTGAGCCCAACCGTTGGTGATATACATTCGATACACTCAAGCGAAATGAGTAGTCGGTCATGTGTGGGTCGGGTTGCAAGATGTTCTAGTTGAACCCAGTGTATTTGCCTCTAGAGATACACTATCGGCAGGTTGTCCTCTACCTTGTCATAGTCGGAATCAAGTCTCCAATAAGTGCCCGCTGTTTTGATTGTATACTATGTATGTGGAGCGTGAGATTCCGCTAGATTGATATTTACTTGTATTTAGGCATTATTATAATATAAGAAGGAAGATTGATTTCAAAAATGTTTTGGGTTATCGTAAGGTAAAAACCTTCCGTATTTGTGTGGATTTGGTCTTACGATTATTCTTTTCTTACAAAAAAAATTTTGTACTTTAAAATCAAATTGTGTGATACCCTTAATACCATGCGAGTTTTTTTTTCTCACTCTGGTTCACTAGACTGACCTGGTGTTTTGTAAATGCTCGGGTTAGACCGGGGTGTACAGGTCCAGGCTATCGTATGCTGCGAAGTCCAGGGACGTGCTGGCGGTGTTCAGATGTATGAGATTATATGGTGTGTATTCTGCTGTCCATTGTGTATGAGGACATGTTATTATAGCTGTCCAGATGTGTGATGTACTGAAATTTTGTAAGTATTTTTAAAGCTCTCAATAAAGATTTATTTCTGTATTATATATTTTTTCATTGCGAAGTGAGACTATGTGTTGTGTTTCTTCTTCTTCTTCTTCTTCTTCTTCTATTCTGATATTTCTTTCTTTCTTTCTTATCTCACCCTCTAATTTCTTTCTAATAACTATCCAGTGTTTTCGGTGTTTAGAATGTCGGCATGAGATACGGAATAGTACTTATGTCGATTTTCGAGGCCGGAAATCTTTGGGTCATTACACGATTGCTCCTAGACAATTTTAAAACCACTTGTGTATTTAATTTAAATTGCCTATGAATTTCAATGAAATCCAATCACTGATTTTCCAACCCATCGTCCAATCACTAAGATATTCAAACGAATCAAATCAATTTCCTTATCAGAGCAGTAAAAGATCACTTTCAAAGCAAGAATCACAAGTGAACTTTTCAGAAATTTTTTAAACAAGCACAAGAAACATTCAACGATCAAATCTGAAGGTAATTATTTGAAATCACTTGAGAAAAAGTTAAATTTTTTGTAATCCAAGAAATTCAACAATCAACCACGATTGATTTCAAAAATTTTAGCCTACTTTTTGAACTAGGAAACACAAAGTTAGAAGACCAAGTGATGAAGAATGTTGACTAGAAGAACACTCCCCCAGAAACTGGATCAGACATGAAGCAACCCGAATTTCCCCAGTCTCCGAAGAGAAGAGAAAGAACGAATTACTTTGAGGACAACACACAAAAGAATGCATACAGAAGAACATTTCATTGTATTACAACAATTCCATCAGATTACAGGAATATACAGAGTATAAATAAATATTACAGTTCATAAAATATCAGAGATTACAATAAATTACATAGCATGGGAAAATAATACAATACACAACTAGAAGTAATACGCGGATACAAAGCTTTCTGAGTATCGTTCCAGCTGTAAATCAGGATCCTGAGAATATAAATCTGCAAAACCAAAACTACTAGCTGCCCGTGTCAAAATAAGGGCACCTAGAGTTTAGGTTAAAACAATAAACTCCAGGTCTTTCATGTGACTGGTGTGAGAACTAAAATAGTTATTAATCCTTATTTTAAAGTTAGGTAAATCAAGGGATCACGCCGTATAACACGGAACGGGTTTCCTCCCAAGAATACCAGTGCATAAAACAAACAACGCAATGCTAAATAAAGAAAAATGAAGCTATTATAAGACCCAGGTCCTATCACACAATGCAAAGCAAGCCGGGGGATAGGGTTTTATCTTATAATAGCCAAAGAATGCTTGATACGCTAAATTTCATGTTTTAATTCTTAATCAGACTCTAACCGTAAAATAGTAAGAGAATGATTCCCTAAGTATTACCCCGAAGGCTGAAACCAACATCAGTCTAATACCCAGGAAACCACCCATCTTCGCTCGTTTCCAGTTAGTTTCTGATTTTATATACAATCATAAATATCAATCATAGACGGCATGGGTACCATATATCATGTCGCCATACTAGGCTCTACAATCAAAACCGCAAAGTCACGTATTTGGAAATTGGATTTCCATCTATGAACCGAGGCCAGGGATCGTCCTCTACCGATTCGAGACGCTCTAGTCCACCGCTTAGGCAAGCGCGCAGGCAAGCCTTGGATCGTCAGGGCCGATCCACCGATGTGGATTATTATTCCTGAACACAGCGTTTCCCCACCCTTTGGGGTGTCAATGAGTCAACAAATGAGTCCATCGGCTTTAAATAGTCACCAGTATATCCGAGGCGCCTCGCAACAGCAACAACCACATAAGTCAAACTCATCAGGGCGTGTAAAACCACTGACGCCACTTCTAACTAGAAAGAAACGCATGTTCTCCCTGATGTCCTCTTCCGTTTCTGGTTCACAACCGTGGTGTGAGGCTCGCGAATCAATGCTACACAAAGCTATGCCACACAGGTCGTGCTTTGATCATCAACCACAAGACTCTTCTTTTCAACAGAAGCCTTGATCATTTGCATCTTAGCATGCCACACAGGCAAACCACTCCATGCAACCGATATCCATCAATCACACAGAATGATATCCAATGTCAGACACACAGTCCATTTACAAGTCCGTTTTGGGTCTGAAACCGGAGGCACCTAGTACCCCGCATATCCATCGATCTCCAAGTACGTCTGGACGACCACCAACTGATTTCCTCCTCTTGGGTGTACGGCCCAATCAAGATCATCAGTAATTATCCAAACGACGTGAAGACCCCGGGTCTTCAACCACCATCTTCATCTTCGACTAATCGCCGAATCAATTATTCAGAATGGGATAAACCCTGTCTTTCCGAATAACTCGCGTATATAATAAACAAGTGTTACACAAACACAACATACGCCTCATTCCAATTCATCAGCCACTAACCATAAATTAACAAGAGAATAATTCCCCAAATACTAACCCCGAAGGCTGAAACCAACATCAGATCAATACACAGAAAACCATTCTGCTTATCTAACCTACAGTTAGTTTCTAAATTTCACATTTCTTAGGGAAAGGTTCCCATTAATTTTATCAAAGATAAATTCTTTTAAATTTATTCTTTAATCTTCCTTTGAATATCACTTCAAACTAGTCGGGATTAACGAACCTTACCGAAGTAATCATTTGTTTTAATTTCCCAACCCCAACCTATTCCTCTTATGAAGTAAAACTAGTTATACTTCATATCTAACACCACGGTGTTATCGGTAAATTCAATTACCATTTCACGTTCAAATCTAATTAAAGATTTAACTACCGTCTGGAGTAAAACTAGTGATACTCCATTCTCAATCTTTTCAATATAATTAAAGATTCATTAAAACTCCACTTAATTTTAATCTTTGACTAGGTTAAAGAATCAGTGTCATTTAAAACACGGTTCACGATAAACCCAAAATCACATCACATTTCAATCAGTCCCTAACCGTAAATTAGCAAGTGAGCAATTCCCTAAGTATTAACCCCGAAGGCCGAAACCAACATCCGATCAATACCACAGAAACCATTCAACTTAACTAATCTCCAGTTAATTTCTGATTTTCTTAACTCCTTTGGGTCTAAGAACAGTATTATTGAAGATACCGTTCACGACAACCCAAAATCACATTCCATTAATTATCGGGTTAAAGAACAAGTGTTATTTAAAACACTGTTCACGATAAACCCAAAAATCAATACCAATTCAATTCCAATTAAATATTATTTAATTGGTTCACTTCATTAAATCTAAATAAAAAGATTTAATCTTTTCCTCAACTGGGTTTAAAGAACAGTGTTAATGAAGACACCATTCACAACGAACCCAAATCCCATTTGATATCAAATACAAGGCTCTGAATAGAAAATATATCGGCTTATATTCAATATCAAATTCTACGACCAACAAATATTCTATTGGAAATAACAATATAAATATCTTTCAAATTCCCATAACAATATTTTTATAATCACGTAATTCAATATCGAAATATTCCGAAGATAATTTCGATTCAAATCCATTTCCAATCTATATATTGGAAATTCTAGTTATTTTCAAAACCATTTCCAACCCAATTTATTTATTTCTAAAAATAATTGAATTATATTTCCAGTTCCAAACTAGTTCATTTCAATAAAAATCTATTTTTATCTTTTCAAATATGGAGTTTTTCATCCCAAATCATTTCTTATGATTTTACACAAATTATTATTATTTTTAATAATTTTATCAAGGCGCGTACAGTCGATTTCCATCAACGGCCACCGAACTGCACTTACAGCGACCTTTTCCCAATTTGATTTGGACATATTTCCAAATCCAGCCGTTAGACTTCAAATTTATAATATTCGTTAGAAAGCTCTTTTCGATACAAACCCAACGGTTCTGGTTTTAGGAGAATCTGACGGTCGGATCTCCCGCAACGTCCATTCGAAGTCAATGGTCGAAATTCGCGAACTGCCGCGGCACGGCGATTTCTATTCAGGCCATTCTATATATATAATATATACATTATATATATTTCGTCGATTTCCTTTTTAAACGTATTTTATAAATCGTTTTGAATTCGTTTTCGAAACGATTTCAACTTCATTTCAAATTCAAATCAAAATAGAATTTTTCCTTATGAATTCGTTTTGAATTCATTTCAAATTGATTTCAATTCAAATCGATTTTCAGTTCAATTTCAATACGTTCTAAATTCAATTCAAAACGATTTCAATTCTATTTCAATCCAATTCGAATTTCAATTCTATTCAGTTTAATTCGAATTTCAATTCTTTTCAATTTAATCTGAATTTCAATTCTTTTCAATTTAATTCGAATTTCAATTCTATTCAGTTTAATTCGAATTCATTTCTATTCAATTTCAAATCGAATTCATTTCAAAATATTTGATTTTGAAATCACTTTCAACATTCATTATAAAATCGACAAAATTCCCGTTCGTGTTAAAATGGCGTGTAACTACTTAACACGGCTTCATACATTTCTATTTTCAAATATTCTATTTCAAATATTTCTTTTATCTCTTTTTCAAATATTTCTATTCAAAACTGGAATGAGGCCCAATCAATTACCATATAATGTTAATTATATGGACTTTCTACAACACATGTATATAATAACAACGATAAATAATCAACCATCATCCAGAGTGCGTTCCACACTGTATAAGCATCAAATATAAATATTTAACGCTTATAACAGCCTGTCAATCAATCGATCGACATACAACCAATCATTGGGACTAGTGTATGT
This sequence comes from Allium sativum, assembly GCA_030737875.1. Classification (NCBI taxonomy): domain Eukaryota; kingdom Viridiplantae; phylum Streptophyta; class Magnoliopsida; order Asparagales; family Amaryllidaceae; genus Allium; species Allium sativum. The sequence goes on along the minus strand of CM060911.1, from coordinate 104,894,188 downwards.
CATATATCATCCCAATACCCGTGTGGGGTTTTCAAACCATCAAACACAGATTTTATTTGTGTAGTTGGGCGATGTGTAAAATTTATTGTCCCAATCAATATCAGTCAAATGTGTGTATATAAACAAATCGTCCGATTTGTTTATAAATATTTATTTTATTTTATATACACGTTAAAAATTCTATTTTTAACTATTAAATATTTTAACTATATAAATATTTTTATTTCATTTCACATCACATCACACAATCAACTACACATCAAAAACAAACAAACAAGCATACAAGCCGTCCATGGTCTGTGGACGACGGGTGTCGAGTGCTACTAAACACCGTCTGCATCCTAGTATATATTTTAACTAGAAAATTTAATTAAAAGTGAGAAGTTCTCACAGAGGGTTCCACTCCGCCGTGCTTTGCTATTGAACTGCTGAACCGTCTGGACCGATTTGAAATTCCAATGCAGTTCTTTCCACGCTGTTCAAATAAAAATTATATTTTTATTGCTTCATTTCAATAAATAAAAATTCTATTTTTATTCCTACTTCACATATATTCTTCAACGCTTCATTCTATATGAAAATTATATTTTTATATTTCTACTTCATATACAAAGATCGATTTTTTATCTATAAAAATCTCAACTTATATTTTAAATAAAATCATTTCTATATATTGTTAATTCGCTACAACACATATAAAGATCGCATTTTTTATAATCTCTACTATATAAAGATAATATTTTTATATTCTCCATTATATAAAAATTATATTTTTAACCTTCTCTATATTATAAAAATTATATTTTTAATTATCTCTACTTTTCTTTTCGTTTCTAAAAATCAAATCTTTCCACGAGCAAAAATCCTATCTTTCCATATCAAAAATCATATCCTTTATTTCTAATGCGATCTTTAAAATAAAAATTATATTTTTATGGTTTCTATAAAATAATAATCACATCTTTATGTTGTAAAATAAATCATTACCTAATACAATGAAGAATCAAAGTTTTTTTATGATGAAAAATCCTAACTTTTTACTATATAAAAAAATGAAATTCAACAATGTGGATCATAGTCGAAACTGAAAATAAAAAGAGTGTACAAAATAAATATAGATAAAATAAATAAAAAGAAAAGGTCTCACATTTTTTTGAGAGGAGGAAGGTAGTTTGAGATCGTCGGAGGTGGCTGAGGGGACGCCAGGCGCTGCGCAGCGGTCGCCAGAGGGTGGGGGGTAATGGCGTGCCCTAGACGGCGGTTTTTAGGGCTGGGTTCGGGTTCATTCGAGGTGGGCGGTTTCGTGGTGGAGCAGGAACGGAGAGAGGAAGGAGGGCGAGGGGCTGAGGCGGAGGGTGTTTGGGGGAGGGCGGCGCGTCGGAGAACGGGGGCGGCGTTCGTCGGTGGTTGGTGGAGCAGTGGCCACGGGGTAGAGGACGCAGCCATTTTTCTGATTTCGATTTTGTTCGGGGAGAGAGAAAGAAAAGGGGGGGGCTGTATATTTATATAATTATTATTTTCCTCTTTAAAACCCTAAGTGTAGACTTTTCGTTCAAACTCCAATCAGGACCCAACGACTGTCATCCATAGCTAATTAACCCCATTCCGAACACAATGGGATATGTATCGTAGGCTGATTCGATTGTTTCGATCAGTTTTCGTCAAAATCAACATATAACTCTATATATTGAATTTGAACGCACATTTCAATTTACCGGGACCACATACTAACTCTAAAAATTCCCGAAAAATATTTTATAGCTTCGTATTGACGATACGGTCCTAACAAAACTAGTTTCGTCAGATTCTGAGACCGTTGGAAAAATGGCCATTTTCCAGTCGATTAAAATCAACTAAAACTGGTCAAACGCGTTTTCCTTTGCCACGCTCACATATTGAATCGAAAAATTACAAAAATTGAAACCTAGCAATAACTTGACATCACGGATCCAACAAAAGTGGTTTCGTCGAAATCCGAGGTTGTTTGCAAAATTTCCATTTTTAAGGGCTAGAATTCCATAGCGACTATTCTGAAAATTCATTTGGACGTATCTTTTGATTCCCGCTATGAAATTTTGATTTTCCTGATTCTTTGGAAAGATATTATCAAATAGATTCTAATATTTTTGGTTTCGCTAAAATCCGGTTTATTTTGAATCCTGTACATCCATTTGAGATTTGAAATCGAATTATCGAACTACCGCGCCATTTTCAATTCCTTTATATTTTAAAATAAATATTTATATTCTAACGACGATCTATATAAATATATACGTTTGAATTCTATTCAAAATAAATATCTCGTCGTTATTATTTAAAATAATTCATTTTAAATAATCAAAATTCGCTAAATTCGCCAAAATAAAAATTTTAAATTGGCTCACATTTCCGGGTTGTTATAATCTCCCCCACTTAAAACTTTTCGTCCCCGAAAAGGAACGAAGCCGAAAGTTGTTTAACAAATCAACTCAACTTTCATTATTTTCACTATGGCTTAAGTTCTCCAACTTTTCAGTTTCTATGAACTTTTCAAATTTTTCAAAAAATTGGCTAACACCCTAAATTTTCGAAAAATTTCGTCATAACCTCCCCTGCACCGGGAGCACTGGGAAAATCCCGAAATTTCCATACAGGCCCTCTGATCTCAAAAAGAAAAAGCCAAGCGGCTAGCCAATCGGCTCATAAAATTATCATCACCCAAACAAAACAGTAAATTATGGTAAACATGTACCTATTTGTCGGGCAAACAATTTTATTTCTCTGCTCTAGCCTCCTTGCTATGACTTGTTCAATGTAAGTACATGTATATGCATGCAAATGCGACTAATTTTCAATACAATTCACTATTTGATACAATTTGGCAAAGCTTCAACATTTTAATTAATCAAACAATAATCAAACAACACAACCATCAATCAATTAGTTGACTATCAATTTAAACTCATAACTTTGATATGTAGTCAAAAATCACGTTTTTGATGCCAAATCACAACAATAGGCCCTATCTAATTTTGGTTCTCACACCAGTCAATTGGAAATATATAGAAACCTCACTTTTGTCACTCGAACATAAATTCTAATGATGGAGCTCCATCATCAAAATCATCTCCGGGCGACTAGAGTGTAATTCTATATCTACCCAGTATATTAAAATTTCAAATACACGTGGATCAGACGTATACGCAAAATCTTTATATACTGGACTGTCCAAGTCAATATAAATAAATGATCAAATACGAATAATTGATTTAAATTTTCAAAACAAAAATTTGTTTTCATTTACAAAAATATACTCTTCACACTCGTTCTAGGATACTTGTAACGGCAAGGAATTTCGCTCGATCTGAATCGATCGTTAAACCGACAAAGACCGTTCGAAACCCCTGATCGTTTTGAGAACAGGACAAATCAGAACGCAGACGGAAGAACATTTCATTGTTATTACAACAATTCCATCAGATACAAGAATATACAGAGTATAAATGAATAAATTACATTCGATAAATATCAGAGATTACAATAAATTACATAGCAGCGGAAAAATATATAAAACACAACTAGAAGTAATGCACAGATACAGAGCTTTCCGAGCATCGTTCCAGCTGTAAATCAGGATCCTGTGAATATAAATCTGCAAAACCAAAACTACTAGCTGCCCGTGTCGAAAATAGGGGCACCTAGAGTTTAGGTTAAAACAATAAACTCTAGGTCAGTCATGTGACTGGTGTGAGAACTAAAACAATTATTTAAAACTTTACTTTAAAAGAGAGTAATTCAAGGGACCACGCCGTATAACACGAAACGGGTTTCCTCCCAAGAATACCAGTGCATAAAACAAACAACGCAATGCTCTTTGGAAAAATGAAGCTATTATAAGACCCAGGTCCCATCACACAATGCAACGCAAGCCGGAGGATAGGGTTTTCCCTTATAATAACCAAATAATGCTTGATACGTTTAAAACAAATCATCTGATACTATAATAAGTGTATAGTGTCAAAACAATTTCAATCATAAATATCAATCATAGACGGCATGGGTACCATATATCATGTCGCCATACTAGTTCTACAAATAAAACCGCAATATCATGTATTGGAAATTGGATTTCCGTCATGAGTCGAGGCAAGGGGCAAGCTCCTCTCCGCGTTCGAGACACTCTAGCAAATGTCCCAGGACCCCACTCTGATCCTTGGATCTTCAGGGCCGGTCCTCTCTTACTTTTGAGGATTAATTATTCCTGAACACACGTTTCCTGGTCCTTACAGACCTATATCCGAGGCGCCTCGTATCCAACAACCACACAGGTGAAAAGTATATAAATGTCAGGGATGGTAGGTCACTGACACCACCCTAGCTAGAAAGAAACGTCATGCTCTCCCTGTAGTCACTATCCCGTTTTTGACTCATACCGAGGTGTGAGGCTCGCGAATTCACGCTATACACAAAGCTACGCCACACAGGCCGTGCTTTGATCATCAACCACAAGACTTTGCTTTTCAACAGAAGCCTTGATCAATTGCCACTTACGCGTGCCACACTGGCAATTCACTCCATGCGACCGATGTCCATCGATATACAACTTCTGAGCTCGTACGTCTCAGAGAAGGGCGTTAAGCAAGATAATAAATTCTCCGCCGCCAAACAGATGTATATTTAATAGAGATCAATCAACACAGAATAAAATCCAATGTCAGACACACAATCCATTTACAAGTTCGTTCTGGGTCTGAACGAAACCGGAGGCACTTTCCTCGCATATCCATCCATCTCCAAGTACGTCTGGACGACCACCAACTGTTTCCCTCATCTTGGGTGTACAGCCCAATCGAGATTATCAATAATCACCCAAATGATGTGAAGACTTCCGGTCTTCAACCACCGTCTTCATCTTCGACATCTCGTCGAATCGATTATTCAGAATGGGTATAAACCCGGCCTTTCTGAATAACCTACGTATATGATAAACAAATGTTACACAAACACAACAAACGCCTCGTTCCAATACAGAATATTCTTTTATTCACAAAATCACATTCTTAGGGGAAAGGTTCCCATTAATTTTATCAAAGATAAATTCTTCTAAATTTATTCTTTAATCTTCCTTTGGATATCATTTCAAACCATGTTATGGTTTTCCGAACTAGTCGGGATTAGCGAACCACACCGAAGTAATTATTTATTTTATTTCCCAATCCCAACCTATATATCCCATGGAGAAAACTGGTAATACTCCACATCTAACACCACGGTGTTATCGGTAAAATTAATTACCATTTCACGTTCAAATCTAATTAAAGATTTAACTATCGCTTTGGAGTAAAACTGGTGGTACTCCATTCTCGATCACCTTTCAGATTTTATAATTTAAATTATCAATTCACTTTTCAATCTAATTAAAGATTCATTAAAGCTCCACTTAGTTTTAATCTTTTCAAAAATCAATATCCTGCCTTTAACTAGGTTAAAGAACCAATGTCATCTAAAACACGATTCACGATAAACCCAAAATCAAACTCTATTGTTAATCGGGTTAAAGAACAGGTGTTGTTCAAAACACCGCTCACGATAAACCCAAAAACCAGTTCAAATTAACCAATTCAAATTCAATTAAATATTATTTAATTGATACACTTCATTAAATATAAATAGAAAGATTTAATCTTTTTCTCTATTGGGCTTAAGAACAGTGTTAATGAAGACACCATTCACGACAAACCCAAATCACATTTGATATTAAATACAAGGCTCTGAATAGAAAATATACCGGCTTATATTCAATATCAAATCTTGAAACCAACAAATACCGTATTAGAAATAACGATATAAAATATATCTTTCAAATTCCCATAACAATATCTGTATAGTCACGAAATCCAACATCGAAATATTCCAAAGATAATTTCGATTCAACTCCAGTCCAATTCACGTATTGGGAATATTGATTATTTTTAAAATCACTTTCAAATTCAATTTATTTATTTCAAAAATAAATTGATTTTAATTCTAGTTCAAAACTAGTTCATTTCGACAAAAATCTATTTTTATCCTTTGAAATGTGGAATTATTCAGCCCAATTTTCCCCAAATCATTTCTTATGATTTTACACAAATTATCAATATTTTTAATAATTTTATCAAGGCCCGTACAGTCGTTTTCCATCAACGGCCATCGAACTGCACTTACAGCGACCTTTTCCAAATTTGATTTGGACATAATTCCAAATCCAACCGTTAGATTTCAAATTTCTAATATTCATTGGAATCTCTTTTCGATACGAACCCAACGGTTCCAGTTTTAGGAGAATCCGACGGTCGGATCTCCCGCAACGTCAATTCGAAGTCAATGGTCGAAATTCATGAACTGCCGTGGCGCGGCGCGTTCTATTCAGGCCATTATATATATATATATTTCGTCGATTTCCTTTTAAAACGTATTTTATAAATCGTTTTAAATTCGTTTTCAAAACTATTTCAACACTATATTCAATTTCTAATCAAAATTGAATATTTCTTGTCATTACTATATAAATGATAATATTTTCAAAATGTTATATTTTGAAATCACTACCTTTTCTATACTCATTATAAAAACGAATATAATCGATATAAATATCGTTCACGTCAAAATAGCGCAACTCTAATCAACACGGCTTTATATACTTCAATAAATTCGTTATTCTATTCAACAAATGAATATTTATTCTATTCAACACATGAATCTATATTTCTTTCAACACACGACTAATCTCAACACATGAGTACTGTCAACACATCACTATTTTTGTTATGTAAAATATTTTATAAAATTATGGTATCTATCGTTTGATTTTTAAATCAGACTCCACCGTGAAGTAGTTCTAATTTTAAATATGATAATGATGTAAATTTTATTGTTAAAATATTTTACTCAACACTTGAACATCGTCAACACATGACTATTTTTATATTCAACACATGAATTCCCTTTTTTTAATATTCATTATTTTCCCGATTGGAATGAGGCCCAATCAATCACCATATAATGTTAATTATATGGATTCCATACAACACATGTATCTAATGGCAACGATAAACAATCAACCATCATCCAACGTGCACAACACAACTGCATAAGCATCAAATATAAATAATCAGCGCTTACACAGCCCGTCGACCAATCGATCGACATACAATGAAATAATTGGGATTAGTGTACGCCAAATATCATCCCAACACCCGTGTGGGGTTTCAAATCAACAAACACATATTTTTATTTGTGCAGTTGGGTGATGTGTAAAATTTATCATCCCAATCAATATCAGTCAAATCAGTGCATATAAACAAATCGGCCGATTTGTTTATAATTATTCATTTATTCACTTTCACGTTAAAAATTATATTTTTAACGATAATTAATTTATTTCAACCATCTACATTTTATTATCGATTTCACATCAACATCACAAACAATTTTCACAACACATCAATTAAACAAACAAGCCATCCATGGTCTGTGGATGACGGGTGTCGGGTGCTACTAAGAACCGTCTACATCTTAGTGTATATATATATATATATATATCTAGAAAAAGAAATTTAGAGTGAGAAGTTCTCACCAATAGCTAATCCAATCATCTCGACTCTTCTTTTGTAGAAGTCTCCGTCGTTCTCGCCTTTTTTCACTTTCGTTGCCCATATTCACTACATATGTAAAAATCGAATTTTTACTTCGCTATTCAATATATAAAAATAATTTCTTTATCGCTTCTATAAATTAAAAATCGAATTTTTATTCTTTGTGTAACATAAAAATTATATTTTTATTCTCATTACTTCAATATAAAAATCATAGCTTTCTTTGATTAAAAATCGTATTTTTTCTATTTCTTCATCTTCATGTTAAAAATCATATTTTTTTCTATTTCTTCAACTTCCTATATAAAAATCAATTTTTTTTCATCACTACTACATATATGAAGAACTAGCCTTTACCATGGCATTCGTATAATAAAGATCTAATCTTTCTTAAGTTAAAAAAACAAATCTTTGTCTAATTAAAAATCATAGCTTTGTAAATAAAATCAAACCATTTCAATTCGCTGAAATATGTATTAAAATCAGATTTTATAATAGTATATTTAAATTAAACTAACTAAAAAAATGAAATTAAATAAATAAAAATAAAGGAGCTTACTGTCAGAAGGGGAGGGGGTGCTGAGTTCGTCAGAGTGGTGGAAGGGGTGCGCAGGAGTGTTGATGGGCTGCGGAGGGAGGTGGAAGCTGGCGGAGCGGTGATGGAGTCGGAGGTCAGCGGCTTCAGTGGTTCACGCGAGGGAATGGAGAAGAGGTGATGCGCGAGAGGAGGGGGACTGGAAAGGGGGGCGGCCGAGGTCTGAGCGCGGATGGACGGAGGCACACTTCCGGCGGTGGCGCAATTGACAAGGGGGGGCTCGATTTGTGGATCTGCGGTTTTTTTTTATTTCTCTTGAATGAATGAAGAATGAGGGGGGTCCAGAGAGAAAGAGATAGGGAGAGGGAAGTTTTATTTTTTAATTATTTTAATTATTTAATTTACAAAAAGTTGACTTTTTCATACGACCTCTAAACGAGGCCCACCGCCTGTCGTCCATAGTGTTTCACCCCCATTCCAAACACAATGGGACATGTACCATTAGCTGATTCGACCATTTCGATCAGTTTCCGTTAAAATCAACATATAACTCTATATATTGAACTTGAACACGCATTTCAATTTACCGGGGTCACATATTAACTAGAAAAATTCCAGAAAAATATTTTCTAGCTTCGTATCGACGCTACGGTCCTAACAAAACTAGTTTCATCGAATTCTGAGACCGTTGGAAAAATGGCCATTTTCCAGTCGATTAAAATCAACTGAAACTGGTCAAATGCGTTTTCCTTTGCCACGCTCACATATTGATTCGAAAAATTATGAAATTTGGAATCTAGCAATAATTTGACATCATGGACCCAACAAAAGTGGTTTTGTCGAAATCTGAGGTCGTTTGCAAAATTCCCATTTTTAAGGGCCTGAATTCCATAGCGACTATTCAGAATTTTCAACTGGACATATCTTTTGAGTCCCGCTATGAAATCTTGATTATTCGGATTCGTTAGAAACATATTCCTAAATAGATCCTAATATTTTTGGTTTCACTAAAATCCGGTTTGTTTTGCACCCAGTACATTCAATTGAAGTTTGAAATCGAATTATCGAACTACCGCGCCATTTTCAATTCTATTTATAATTATATATAATTATTTATATTCTAACGACGATCCATATAATATATACGTTCGAATTCCATTCAAAATAAATTTATCGTCGTTATTATTTAAAAGACTTCATTTTAAATGTTCAAAATTCGGTAAAATTGCCAAAATAAAAATTTTATACTGGCCCATATTTCCGGGTTGTTTCAATTTCCCCAACTTAGAACTTTTCGTCCCCGAAAAGGAACAAGTCGAAAGTGGTTTGATCACTCAACTCTACATTCGATCTGGCTTCCATTCTCCAACTTTTCAATTTCTGAGAATTTTCAAATTCTTCAAAAATTTGGCTAACACCCTGAATTTTCGAAAAATTTCTTCATAACCTCCTTTGTACGGGGAGAGGTTTGGAAATTTATTGGGCCGTATTAGGTACCCAATAAATCCTAATAAGCATACACATATTTATAGTGATATATTCTGGTGTTTACAGGGGAGCGTGTATTGATAATAACTCCATAGAATAAATTCTCGTCACCCTGTCAAAGCCTCAGGGAGTGTGTATTTTAAATGCTCCAGAGGATAAATCCTCGTCACTTCGTCCCGTGTGGGAAATAAATAGTCCATGTGTCGTATCTAATAACTAGAGGGACGTGATTATTGTCAACTCTAGACCCGTGTGGGGTTTTTATTAATCTGGCAATTTTATCGTTACAATTTTATATTGTCCATATCAGTCATCAGTTCAACCTGTAAAATATATTCATCACCATACAAGCATCTCGCTCGTATGGTAAATCTTCCACCTCGTCACACAAGCTCCAAATGCTTATGTGGTATATGATGAAGTATGCCTATCTTCTAGAAGTATGCCATGTAATGTAGTTCAAAATTAATTGTTGTTATCCTATGGCGACATTTATTAATTACACACAGAATAACCAGCACTCCGCATCCAATGGCACTCACAGGAGTTGATATAATAATAAAAGTGCGCATCCAACTCATTAAGGTTTACCTATTTGTCGGCATGCAAATAAAATCTTTACTCAACAGCTATCCAATTTCCTGTTCAAACATATATAATGCACAAGTATATATTTCTAACTATTTCCTAATCAATTCAATGTGTGATTTAATTGAATAAATTTATTCTGGTTTTTATTGATGATATTCTAATCTTCTCTAAATCAAAGGCCGAAAGTTGTTTAACAAATCAACTCAACTTCCATTATTTTGACTACGGCTTAAGTTCTTCAACTTTTCAGTTTCTAAGAACTTTTCAAATTTTTCAAAAATTTGGCTAACACCCTAAATTTTCGAAAAATTTCGCCATAACCTCCCCTGCACCGGGAGCAACGGGAAAATCCCGAAATTGCCATATAGGCCTTCTGATCTCAAAAAGAAAAAGAAAAAGCCAATAGGCTCATAAAATCATCATCACCCAAACAAAACAGTAAATTATAGTAAATATGTACTTATTTGTCGGGAAAACAAATTTTATTCTCTGCTCTAGCCTCCTTGCTATGAACTGTTCAATGCAAGTACATGTATATGCAAGCAAATGCGACCAATTTCAATATAGTCTGATATGTGATTCAATTAGGCTAAATGGTTCAAAATTATCAAACAAATAAACAAACAACACAACCATCAATCAATTAGTGGATTAATGTTTCAAATTTATAATTTTGATACATATATACAGAAAATCATGTTTTTGATGCCAATTCACAATAATAAATCTATCTATATTAGTTTTGGTTCTCACACCAGTCTAATGGAAATATATAGATATCACACCTTCGAAGCACGAACATAAATACTGATGATGTGGCCACATCATCAGAATTATTCCGGGTGTCTAGAATGTGATTCTATATCTATCCAGTATATTAAAACTTCGACTATACGTTCATGACGCGTATACGCGAAATCTATATATACTCGAGTGTCCAAATTCAAAATAAATAAATATTCAAATATGTATAAAATGGTTTAAATTTTCAAAACAAAATTATTTTCACTTGAAAAATATACTCTTCACACTCGTTCTAGGATACTACTGATCCTATCTCAAACGAGTCATTCTAATTGGATATTACTAATCCAATATCTGATGAATTCTTTCGTATGGTTCTAATGTGTCTTGTTCTCGAGCTCTGTAAACCAAAGCTCTGATACCAACTGTAATGGCAAGGAATTTCGCTCGATCTGAATCGATCGTTAAACCGACAAAGCCCGTTCGAAACCCCTGATCGTTTTGAGAACAGGACAAATCAGAACGCAGACGGAAGAACATTTCATTGTTATTACAACAATTCCATCAGATACAAGAATATACAGAGTATAAATGAATAAATTACATTCGATAAATATCAGAGAGTCAATAAATTACATAGCAGTGGAAAATAAATAAAACACAACTAGAAGTAATGCACGGATACAGAGCTTTCCGAGCATCGTTCCAGCTGTAAATCAGGATCCTGTGAATATAAATCTGCAAAACCAAAACTACTAGCTGCCCGTGTCGAAAATAGGGGCACCCAGAGTTTAGGTTTAAACAATAAACTCCAGGTCAGTCATGTGACTGGTGTGAGAACTAAAACAGTTATTTAAAACTTTACTTTAAAAGAGAGTAATTCAAGGGACCACGCCATATAACACGGAACGGGTTTCCTCCCAAGAATACCAGTGCATAAAACAAACAGCGCAATGCTCTTTGGAAAAATGAAGCTATTATAAGACCCAGGTCCCATCACACAATGCAACGCAAGCCGGAGGATAGGGTTTTCCCTTATAATAGCCAAATAATGCTTGATACGTTTAAAACAAATCATTTCGTACTATAATAAGTGTATAGTGTCAAAACAATTTCAATCATAAATATCAATCATAGACGGCATGGGTACCATATATCATGTCGCCCTACTAGTTCTACAAATAAAACCGCAATATCATATATTGGAAATTGGATTTCCGTCATGAGTCGAGGCAAGGGGCAAGCTCCTCTCCGCGTTCGAGACACTCTAGCAAATGTCCCAGGACCCCACTCTGATCCTTGGATCTTCAGGGCCGGTCCTCTCTTACTTTTGAGGATTAATTATTCCTGAACACACGTTTCCCGGTCCTTACAGACCTATATTCGAGGCGCCTCGTATCCAACAACCACACAGGTGAATAGTATATAAATGTCAGGGCTGGTAGGTCACTGACACCACCCTAGCTAGAAAGAAACGTCGTGCTCTCCCTGCAGTCACTACCCATTTTTGACTCATACCGAGTTGTGAGGCTCGCGAATTCACGCTATACACAAAGCTATGCCACACAGGTCGTGCTTTGATCATCAACCACAAGACTTTGCTTTTCAACAGAAGCCTTGATCAATTGCCACTTACGCGTGCCACACTGGCAATTCACTCCATGCGACTGATGTCCATCGTTATACAACCTCTGAGCTCGTACGTCTCAGAGAAGGGCGTTAAGCAAGAGAATAAATTCTCCGCCGCCAAACAGATGTATATTTAATAGAGATCAATCAACACAGAATAAAATCCAATGTCAGACACACAATCCATTTACAAGTTCGTTCTGGGTCTGAACGAAACCGGAGGCACTTTCCTCGCATATCCATCCATCTCCAAGTACGTCTGGATGACCACTAACTGTTTCCCTCATCTTGGGTGTACAGCCCAATCGAGATTATCAGTAATCACCCAAATAATGTGAAGACTTCCGGTCTTCAACCACCGTCTTCATCTTCGACATCTCGTCGAATCGATTATTCAGAATGGGTATAAACCCGGCCTTTCTGAATAACCTACGTATATGATAAACAAATGTTACACAAACACAACAAATGCCTCGTTCCAATACAGAATATTCTTTTATTCACAAAATCACATTCTTAGGGGAAAGGTTCCCATTAATTTTATCAAAGATAAATTCTTCTAAATTTATTCTTTAATCTTCCTTTGGATATCATTTCAAACCATGTTATGGTTTTCCAAACTAGTCGGGATTAGCGAACCACACCGAAGTAATTATTTATTTTATTTCCCAATCCCAACCTATATATCCCATGGAGAAAAATGGTAATACTCCACATCTAACACCACGGAGTTATTGGTAAAATTAATTACCATTTCACGTTCAAATCTAATTAAAGATTTAACTATCGCTTTGGAGTAAAACTGGTGGTACTCCATTCTCGATCACCTTTCAGATTTTATAATTTAAATTATCAATTCACTTATCAATCTAATTAAAGATTCATTAAAGCTCCACTTATTTTTAATCTTTTCAAAAATCAATATCCTGCCTTTTAACTAGGTTAAAGAACCAATGTCATCTAAAACACAATTCACGATAAACCCAAAATCACACTCTATTGTTAATCGGGTTAAAGAACAGGTGTTGTTCAAAACACCGCTCACGACAAACCCAAAAACCAATTCAAATTCAATTAAATATTATTTAATTGATACACTTCATTAAATCTAAATAGAAAGATTTAATCTTTTTCTCTATTGGGCTTAAGAACAGTGTTAATGAAGACACCATTCACGACAAACCCAAATCACATTTGATATTAAATACAAGGCTCTGAATTGAAAATATACTGGCTTATATTTAATATCAAATCTTGAAACCAACAAATACCGTATTGGAAATAACGATATAAAATATATCTTTCAAATTCCCATAACAATATATGTATAGTCACGAAATCCAACATCGAAATATTCCGAAGATAATTTCGATTCAACTCCAGTCCAATTCACGTATTGGGAATATTGATTATTTTTAAAACCACTTTCAAATTCAATTTATTTATTTTAAAAATAAATTGATTTTAATTCTAGTTCAAAACTAGTTCATTTCGACAAAAATCTATTTTTATCCTTTCAAATGTGGAATTCTTCAGCCCAATTTTTCCTAAATCATTTCTTATGATTTTACACAAATTATCAATATTTTTAATAATTTTATCAAGGCCCGTACAGTCGATTTCCATCAACGGCCATCGAACTGCACTTACAGCGACCTTTTCCAAATTTGATTTGGACATAATTCCAAATCCAACTGTTAGATTTCAAATTTCTAATATTCATTGGAAAGCACTTTTCGATACGAACCCAACGGTTCCGGTTTTAGGAGAATCCGACGGTCGGATCTCCCGCAGCGTCAATTCGAAGTCAATGGTCGAAATTCACGAACTGCCGCGGCACGGCGCGTTCTATTCAGGCCATTATATATATAATATATATACTATATATATATATATATATATATATATATTTCGTCGATTTCCTTTTTAAAACGTATTTTATAAATCATTTTAAATTCGTTTTAAATTCGTTTTCAACTCTATATTCAATTTCTAATCAAAATTGAATATTTCTTATCATTACTATATAAATGATAATATTTTTAAAACGTTTTATTTTGAAATCACTACCTTTTCTATATTCATTATAAAAACTAATATAATCGATATAAATATCGTTCACGTCAAAATAGCGCAACTCTAATCAACACGGCTTTATATACTTCAATAAATTCGTTATTCTATTCAACAAATGAATATTTATTCTATTCTACACATGAATCTATATTTCTTTCAACACACGACTAATCTCAACACATGAGTACTGTCAACACATCACTATTTTTGTTATGTAAAATATTTTATAAACTTATGGTATCTATCGTTTGATTTTTAAATCAGACTCCACCGTGAAGTAGTTCTAATTTTAAATATGATAACGATGTAAATTTTATTGTTAAAATATTTTACTCAACACTTGAACATCGTCAACACATGACTATTTTTATATTCAACACATGAATTCCCTTTTTTTAATATTCATTATTTTCCCGATTGGAATGAGGCCCAATCAATCACCATATAACGTTAATTATATGAATTCCATACAACACATGTATCTAATGGCAACGATAAACAAACAACCATCATCCAACGTGCACAACACAACTGCTTAAGCATCAAATATAAATAATCAACGCTTACACAGCCTGTCGACCAAACGATCGACATACAATGAAATAATTGGGATTAGTGTATGCCAAATATCATCCCAACACCCGTGTGGGGTTTCAAATCAACAAACACAGATTTTTATTTGTGCAGTTGGGTGGGTGATGTGTAAAATTTATCATCCCAATCAATATCAGTCAAATCAGTGCATATAAACAAGTCGGCCGATTTGTTTATAATTATTCATTTATTCACTTTCACGTTAAAAATTATATTTTTAACGATAATTAATTTATTTCAACCATCTACATTTTATTATCGATTTCACATCAACATCACAAACAATTTTCACAACACATCAATTAAACAAACAAGTCATCCATGGTCTGTGGATGACGGGTGTCGGGTGCTACTAAGTATCGTCTGCATCCTAGTATATATATGTATATATATATCTAGAAAAAGAAATTTAGAGTGAGAAGTTCTCACCAATAGCTAATCCAATCATCTCGACTCTTCTTTTGTAGAAGTCTTCGTCGTTCTCGCCTTTCTTCACTTTCGTTGCTCGTATTCACTACATATGTAAAAATCGAATTTTTACTTCGCTATTCAATATATAAAAATCATTTCTTTATCGCTTCTATAAATTAAAAATCGAATTTTTATTCTTTATTTAACATAAAAATTATATTTTTATTCTCGTTACTTCAATATAAAAATCATAGCTTTCTTTGATTAAAAATCGTATTTTTTCTATTTCTTCATCTTCATGTTAAAAATCGTATTTTTTTTCTATTTCTTCAACTTCCTATATAAAAATCAAATTTTTTTCATCACTACTTCATATATGAAGAACTAGCCTTTACCATGGCATTCGTATAATAAAGATCTAATCTTTCTCAAGTTAAAAAAAAAACAAATCTTTGTCTAATTAAAAATCATAGCTTTGTAAATAAAATCAAACCATTTCAATTCGCTGAAATATGTATTAAAATCAGATTTTATAAAGGTATATTTAAATTAAACTAACTAAAAAAACTGAAATTAAATAAATAAAAATAAAGGAGCTTACTGTTAGAAGGGGAGGGGTGCTGAGTTCGTCGGTGTGGTGGAAGGGGTGCGCCGGAGTGCTGATGGGGTGCGGAGGGAGGTGGAAGCTGGCGGAGAGGTGATGGAGTCGGAGGTCAGCGGCTTTAGTGGTTCACGCGAGGGAATGGAGAAGAGGTGATGCGCGAGTTGAGGGGGGTGGCCGAGGTCTGAGCGCGGATGGACGGAGTCACACCTCCGGCGGTGGCGCAATCGACAAGTAGGGGGGCGCGATTTGTGGATCTGTGGTTTTTTTATTTTTATTTCTCTTAAATGAACGAAGAATGGGGGGGCCAGAGAGAAAGAGATAGGGAGAGGGAAGTTTTATTTTTTAATTATTTTAATTATTTAATTTACAAAAAGTTGACTTTTTCATACGACCTCAAAACGAGGCCCACCACCTGTCGTCCATAGCGTTTCACCCCCATTCCGAACACAATGAGACATGTACCATAAGCTGATTCGATCGTTTCGATCAGTTTCCGTTAAAATCAACATATAACTCTATATATTGAACTTGAACGCGCATTTCAATTTACCGGGGTCACATATTAACTAGTAAAATTCCAGAAAAATATTTTCTAGCTTCGTATCGACGATACGGTTCTAACAAAACTAGTTTCGTCGAATTCTGAGACTGTTGGAAAAATGGCCATTTTCCAGTCGATAAAAATCAACTAAAACTGGTCAAATGCGTTTTCCTTTGCCACGCTCACATATTGATTCAAAAAATTATGAAATTGGAATCTAGCAGTAATTTGACATCACGGACCCAACAAAAGTGGTTTCGTCGAAATCCGAGGTCGTTTGCAAAATTCCCATTTTTAAGGGCCTGAATTCCATAGCGACTATTCAGAATTTTCAACTGGACATATCTTTTGAGTCCCGCTATGAAATCTTGATTTTTCAGATTCGTTGGAAAGATATTCCCAAATAGATCCTAATATTTTTGGTTTCACTAAAATCCGGTTTGTTTTGCACCCGGTACATTCAATTGAAGTTTGAAATCAAATTATCGAACTACCACGCCATTTTCAATTTTATTTATAATTATATATAATTATTTATATTCTAACGATGATCTATATAATATATACGTTCGAATTCCATTCAAAATAAATTTCTCGTTGTTATTATTTAAAATACTTCATTTTAAATGTTCAAAATTCGGTAAAATTGCCAAAATAAAATTTTTAGACTGGCCCACATTTCCGAGTTGTTACAATACTACTGATCCCATCCCTAACAGTCATTCCCATTGGATATTACTAATCCAATCTCTGATGAATTCTTTCATATGGTTCTAATGTGTCTTGTTCTCTGAGCCTTGTAAACCAAAGCTCTGATACCAAATGAAGCGACCCGAATTTCCTCGGTCTCCGAAGAGAAGAAAACGAACGAATTACTTTGAGGACAACACACAAAAGAACGCATACAGAAGAACATTTCATTATATTACAAAAAATTCCATCAGATTACAAGAATATACAGAGTATAAATAAATATTACAATTCATAAAATATCAGAGATTACAATAAATTACATAGCAGCGGAAAATAATACAATACACAACTAGAAGTAATACGCGGATACAAAGCTTTCCGAGTATCATTCCAGATGTAAATCAGGATCCTATGAATATAAATCGGCAAAACCAAAACTACTAGCTGCCCGTGTCAAAATAAGGGCACCCAGAGTTTAGGTTAAAACAATAAACTCCAGGTCAGTCATGTGACAGGTGTGAGAACTAAAAAAGTTATTAATCTTTATTTTAAAGTTAGGTAAATCAAGGGACCACGCCGTATAACACGGAACGGGTTTCCTCCCAAGAATACCAGTGCATAAAACAAACAGCGCAACGCTAAATAAAGAAAAATGAAGCTATTATAAGACCCAGTTCCTATCACACAATGCAACGCAAGCCGGGGGATAGGATTTTACCTTATAATAGACAAAGAATGCTTGATACGCTAAATTTTATGTTTTAATTCTTAATCAGACTCTAACCGTAAAATAGTAAGAGAACGATTCCCTAAGTATTAACCCCGAAGGCCGAAACCAACATCATACTAATACCCAGGAAACCACCCATCTTCGCTCGTTTTCAGTTAGTTTCTGATTTTATATACAATCATAAATATCAATCATAGACGGCATGGGTACCATATATCATGTCGTCATACTAGGCTCTACAATCAAAACCGCAAAGTCACGTATTTGGAAATTGGATTTCCATCTATGAACCGAGGCCAGGGATCGTCATCCACCGATTCGAGACGCTCTAGTCCGCCCCTCAGGCAAGCGCGCAGGCAAGCCTTGGATCGTCAGGGCCGGTCCACCGATGTGGATTATTATTCCTGAACACTGCGTTTCCCTACCCTTTGGGGTGTCAATGAGTCAACAAATGACTCCATCGGCTTCACATAGTCACCGGTATATCCAAGGCGCCTCGCAACAGCAACAACCACGTAAGTCAAACTCGTCAGGACATGTAAAACCACCGACGCCACTTCTAACTAGAAAGAAACGCATGTCCTCCCTGATGTCCTCTCCCGTTTCTGGTTCACAACCGTTGTGTGAGGCTCGCGAACCAATGCTACACAAAGCTATGCCACACAGGCCGTGCTTTGATCATCAACCACAAGACTCTGCTTTTCAACAGAAGCCTTGATCATTTGCATCTTAGCATGCCACACAGCCAAACCACTCCATGCAACCGATATCCATCAATCACACAGAATGATATCCAATGTCAGACACACAGTCCATTTACAAGTCCATTCTGGGTCTGAACGAAACTGAAGGCACCTAGTACCCTGCATATCCATCGATTTCCAAGTACGACTGGACGACCACCAACTGATTCCCTCCTCTTGGGTGTACGGCCCAATCAAGGTCATCAGTAATTATCCAAACGACATGAAGACCTCCGGTCTTCAACCACCGTCTTCATCTTCGACTAATCGCCGAATCAGTTATTCTGAATGGGATATATTCGGTCTTTCCGAATAACTCGCGTATATAATAAACAAGTGTTACACAAACACAACATACGCCTCATTCCAATTCATCAACCACTAACCATAAATTAACAAGAGAATAATTCCCCAAATACTAACCCCAAAGGCCGAAACCAACATCAGATCAATACCCAGAAAACCATTCTGCTTAGCTAACCTACAGTTAGTTTCTAAATTTCACATTTCTTAGGGAAAGGTTCCCATTAATTTTATCAAAGATAAATTCTTTTAAATTTATTCTTTAATCTTCCTTTGAATATCACTTCAAACTAGTCGGGATTAACGAACCTTACCGAAGTAATCATTTGTTTTAATTTCCCAACCCCAACCTATTCCTCTCATGAAGTAAAACTGGTTATACTTCATATCTAACACCACGGTGTTATCGGTAAATTCAATTACCATTTCACGTTCAAATCTAATTAAAGATTTAACTACCGTCTGGAGTAAAACTAGTGATACTCCATTCTCGATCTTTTCAATCTAATTAAAGATTCATTAAAACTCCACTTAGTTTTAATCTTTGACTAGGTTAAAGAATCAGTGTCATTTAAAATACGGTTCACGATAAACCCAAAATCACATCACAGTTCAATCAGTCCCTAACCGTAAATTAGTAAGTGAGCAATTCCCTAAGTATTAACCCTGAAGGCCGAAACCAACATCAGATCAATACCCCATAAACCATTCAACTTAACTAATCTCCAGTTAGTTTCTGATTTTCTTAACTCCTTTGGGTCTAAGAACAGTATTATTGAAGATACCATTCACGACAACTCAAAATCACATTCCATTAATTATCGGGTTAAAGAACAAGTGTTATTTAAAACACTGTTCACGATAAACCCAAAAATCAATACCAATTCAATTCCAATTAAATATTATTTAATTGGTTCACTTCATTAAATCTAAATAAAAAGATTTAATCTTTTCCTCGACTGGGTTTAAAGAACAGTGTTAATGAAGACACCATTCACATCGAACCCAAATCCCATTTGATATTAAATACAAGGCTATGAATAGAAAATATATCGGCTTATATTCAATATCAAATTCTACGACCAACAAATATTATATTGGAAATAACGATATAAATATCTTTCAAATTCCCATAACAATATCTATATAATCACGTATTTCAATATCGAAATATTCCGAAGATAATTTTGATTCAAATCCATTTCCAATCTATATATTGGAAATTCTGGCTATTTTCAAAACCATTTCAAACCCAATTTATTTATTTCTAAAAATAATTGAATTATATTTCCAGTTCCAAAGTGGTTCATTTCGATAAAAGTCTATTTTTATCTTTTCAAATATGGAGTTTTTCATCCCAAATCATTTCTTATGATTTTAAACAAATTATTATTATTTTTAATAATTTTATCTAGGCGCGTACAGTCGATTTCCATCAACGGCCACCGAACTGCACTTACAGCGACCTTTTCCCAATTTGATTTGGACATAATTCCAAATCCAACCATTAGATTTCAAATTTCTAATATTCGTTAGAAAGCTCTTTTCGATACGAACCCAACGGTTCCGGTTTTAGGAGAATCCGACGGTCGGATCTCCCGAACGTCCATTCGAAGTCAATGGTCGAAATTCGCGAACTGCCGCGGCGCTGCATGATCTATTCAGGCCATTCTATATATATATTATATATATTTCGTCGATTTCCTTTTAAAACATATTTTATAAATCGTTTTGAATTCGTTTTCGAAACGATTTCAACTTCATTTCAAATTCAAATCAAAATTGATTGTTTCCTTATGAATTTGTTTTAAATTCATTTCAAATTGATTTCAATTCAAATTGATTTCAATTCAAATCGATTTTCAGTTCAATTTCAATACGTTCTAAATTCAATTCAAAACGATTTCAATTCTATTTCAATCTAATTCGAATTTCAATTCTATTCAGTTTAATTCGAATTTCAATTCTTTTCAATTTAATTCGAATTTCAATTCTTTTCAATTTAATTTGAATTTCAATTCTATTCAGTTTAGTTCGAATTCATTTCTATTCAATTTCAATTCGAATCCATTTCAAAATATTTGATTTTGAAATCACTTTCAACATTCATTATAAAATCGACAAAATTCCCATTCGTGTTAAAATGGTGTGTAACTACTTAACATGGCTTCATACATTTCTATTTTCAAATATTCTATTTCAAATATTTCTTTTATTTCTTTTTCAAATATTTCTATTCAAAACTGAAATGAGGCCCAATCAATTACCATATAATGTTAATTATATGGACTTTCTACAACACATGTATAAAATAACAACGATAAATAATCAACCATCATCCGGAGTGCGTTCCACACTGTATAAGCATCAAATATAAATATTTAACGCTTATAACAGCCTGTCAATCAATCGATTGACATACAGCTAATCATTGGGACTAGTGTATGTCATATATCATCCCAATACCCGTGTGGGGTTTTCAAACCATCAAACACATTTTTTATTTGTGTAGTTGGGCGATGTGTAAAATTTATTGTCCCAATCAATATCAGTCAAATGTGTGTATATAAACAAATCGTCTGATTTATTTATAAATATTTATTTCATTTTATATACACGTTAAAAATTCTATTTTTAACTATTAAATATTTTAACTATATAAATATTTTTATTTCATTTCACATCACATCACACAATCAACTACACATCAAAAACTAATAAACAAGGATACAAGCCGTCCATGGTCTGTGGACGACGGGTGTCGAGTGCTACTAAACACCGTCTGTATCCTAGTATATATTTTAACTAGAAAATTTAATTAAAAGTGAGAAGTTCTCACAGAGGGTTCCACTCCGCCGTGCTTTGTTGTTGAGCTGCTGAACCGTCTGGACCGATTTGAAATTCCAATGCAGTTCTTTTCACGCTGTTCAAATAAAAATTATATTTTTATTGCTTCATTTCAATAAATAAAAATTCTATTTTTATTTCTACTTCATATATATTCTTCAGCGCTCCATTCTATATGAAAATTATATTTTTATATTTCTACTTCATATACAAAGATCGAATTTTTATCTATAAAAATCTCAACTTATATTTTAAATAAAATCATTTCTATATATTGTTAATTCGCTACAACACATATAAAGATCACATTTTTGTAATCTCTACTATATAAAGATAATATTTTTATATTCTCCGTTGTATAAAAATTATATTTTTAACCTTCTCAATATTATAAAAATTATATTTTTAATTATCTCTACTTTTCTTTTCGTTTCTAAAAATCAAATCTTTCCACAAGCAAAAACCCTATCTTTCCATATCAAAAATCATATCCTTTATTTCTAATGCGATCTTTAAAATAAAAATTATATTTTTATGGTTTCTATAAAATAAAAATCACATCTTTATGTTGTAAAATAAATCATTACCTAATATAATGAAGAATCAAAGTTTTTTTTATGATGAAAATTCTTAACTTTTTACTATATAAAATAAAATGAAATTCAACAATGTGGATCATAGTCGAAACTGAAAATAAAAAGAGTGTACATAAATAAATATAGATAAAATAAATAAAAAGAAAAGGTCTCACATTTTTTAAGAGGAGGAGGGTAGTTTGAGATCGTCGGAGGTGGCTGAGGGGACGCCAGGGGCTGCGCAGCGGTCGCCAGAGGGTGGGGGGGTGATGGCGTGCCCTAGAAGGCAATTTTTAGGGCTGGGTTCGGGTTCGTTCGAGGTGGGCGATTTCGTGGTGGAGCAGGAACGGAGAGAGGAAGGAGGGCGAGGGGTTGAGGCGGAGGGTGTCTGGGGGAGGGTGGCGCGTCGGAGAACGGGGGCAGCGTTCGTCGGTGGTTGGTGGAGCAGTGGCCACGGGGTAGAGGGCACAGCCATTTTTTTGATTTCGATTTTGTTCGGGGAGAGAGAAAGAAAAAAGGGGGCTGTATATTTATATAATTATTATTTTCCTCTTTAAAACCCTAAGTGTTGACTTTACATTCAAATTCCAATCAGGACCCATTGACTATCATCCATAGCTAATTACCCCCATTCTGAACACAATGGGATATGTATCGTAGGCTGATTCGATCGTTTCGATCAGTTTTCGCCAAAATCAACATATGACTCAATATATTGAATTTGAACGCACATTTCAATTTACCGGGACCACATACTAACTCTAAAAATTCCCGAAAAATATTTTCTAGCTTCGTATTGATGATACGGTCCTAACAAAACTAGTTTCGTCAGATTCTGAGACCGTTGGAAAAATGGCCATTTTCCAGTCGATTAAAATCAACTGAAACTGGTCAAACGCGTTTTCCTTTGCCACGCTCACATATTGAATCGAAAAATTACGAAAATTGAAACCTAGCGATAACCTGACATCATGGATCCAACAAAAGTGGATTCGTCGAAATCCGAGGTCGTTTGCAAAATTTCCATTTTTAAGGGCCAGAATTCCATAGCGACTATTCTGCAAATTCATTTGGACATATCTTTTGATTTCCGCTATGAAATTTTGATTTTCCGGATTCATTGGAAAGATATTATCAAATAGATTCTAATATTTTTTGTTTCTCTAAAATCCGGATTATTTTGAATCCTGTACATCCATTTGAGATTTGAAATCGAATTATCGAACTACCACGCCATTTTCAATTCCTTTTATATTTTAAAATAAATATTTATATTCTAAGGATGATCTATATAAATATATACGTTTGAATTCTATTCAAAATAAATTTCTCATCGTTATTATTTAAAATAATTCATTTTAAATAATCAAAATTCGCTAAATTCGCCAAAATAAAAATTTTAAATTGGCTCACATTTCCGGGTTGTTACGAGACAGCAGATCCTTGGCCAAACCAAAACAGTGTAGAGAATAAAACAAAGAAGAATAGACAGAATCGGGTCGGATTTGCCTGATCCAATCCCCCAATCCTTGATGCATCTGATCCAAACAAGAGAATACAACAGTTATAACCCACGAACCCTGAAGATGCGGAGCAGTTATGTGCCATTTCCCACATGTTCACCCACTAACATGATGCCCTGTCTTCACCTTGTTCCATCCGAACCCGAGTTTTATGGGGCAAGCGCCACGTGCATCCGAACCGGATCCATTTCAGAGACATTTTTCACCTATAAATAGGCCATCAAGGGTCATTTGAAGGGATCTTTTGGCAAAATTTAGTGTTCAAACTCCCTTGTCAACCGAATTTCATTACTATATCCAGATCATTACTTCAATTTAAAGTGAGAAACTATTAAGATTGAGTGAATTTATGCATTGTATGAGCGAAATTGAGTGAAAACTACTATTGTATTTGAATCATCAATCCAAAGAGTAGAAAGCGCACGTAGGCTCTTTAACACCGAACTACTATAAATCGTGTGTTTCTCTTTTCTT
Source organism: Allium sativum (assembly GCA_030737875.1). Classification (NCBI taxonomy): domain Eukaryota; kingdom Viridiplantae; phylum Streptophyta; class Magnoliopsida; order Asparagales; family Amaryllidaceae; genus Allium; species Allium sativum. Next base: position 104,869,471 of record CM060911.1, on the reverse strand, counting down.
TTCGATTCCATTTCATTAGAATCATTACTAGTTTGGGTGTTAGAACCACTTTTTGGTCTAACATTTTTGGTGCGTTCACTGAGAATTTCTTGAATTCTCCGTTTTTAGGATTATCATTCTACTATTTAGACCCTCGAGTTCAAAGAAGTTAATCCTCTATTTTCAACATTATCGACTATTTTCTGATTACTCTATAAGGAAGTGAATATTATGGCCAAAGGAAAAGGAAAAGAAGTAAAAGGTGCTTGGGAGAATGAGGCTAACGGAGATTAGCAGGCCATAGTCATAACGAGGTCGTGGGACCAAAGCTGTGGAACCAACCGATCCGGACTGGACGCTCTGCACCTGGTCGATATCGCAAACCCTAACCAATCCGGAGCCTCTGAAGCCGCTCGCACCCCCCTCCGAATCGACCCGGCTCTGCTGCCTTACTCCGATCCGAACGCAGCTGAAACTAGTACATCTACTCAAGCACCCACCAACGCTCTGATACCGGCCGTGACAACAAGTGAACAACCCGTTCCATCTGCACCAGTTACCCATGGAGACTTTTCTCGCCTCCTTGATATGCTGAAAGTACTAGGGATGCTTTGGAAGTTCACAAACATGACAGTCTTCGTATGCAAGAGAACATGATCAATATGAGTAGGGAAATTAGTGAACTTCGTAGGCAGAAGACACCCTCTCCAACTCACCATCTCACAGCATACCAGTCATCCTCTTCGGATGAAGAGCGCCCTTGTGTAAGAAGACCGTATGGGCGAGCTGAAAACCTTGATCAGTTGACTTTTGGATCTTCGGGATCCTGTGAAGACGCGGCTCATGTGCTAGGTCCTGACGACCCGAGCCTGAGAGAGCCCATGCTCTGCTCATGCATGGATCTCACGTCCAACTCAGGGATCCTAATATCACAAATCCCACACAAGGACATATCCTCCAACTCCTTTCTCCCATGAATGACCGGGAGCGTAGGGAAGGAAGCAGGGCAGCTGCTGCTAGAAGCAGGAGAACATCCCCTGGTCAGGAGCCCAGGGGTAATCCAAACATCATGACCAGAGAGCCTGAGCCAATGTTAACGAATGCTGATGTATGGGCAATGGTGCGTCAAATCATGGCCGATAGTCGATGCTATACCAATGAGGACTGGGCATTGAACGAAGTCATACGCCCTTTACAGATGACATACTGGACTTTTAGTTTCCCCGGAGATATAATTTACCATAGTTGGATCGATATGCTGGAAGAACAGATCTGAAACAACATCTAATGAGGTATACATGGTATATAAATGCTACCGCTACACCTGACGTTGTAAAATGTAAAGCCTTCCCAATATATCTAAAGGATGTAGCATTAATGTGGGTTACTCGACTTCCCCCGCGATCGGTGTCAAGTTTTCAAGAACTAAGAAAGATTTTTATGAAATATTTCCAACTCCATTCTCGCAGAGCTACTATCTAGAATCAAACAGGCTCCTGGAGAATCTCTAAAATCATACTTGGATCGCCTCGACTTAGCAGTCACTGAAATAAGCAATCCTCATGAACCAACGATTTTGATGGCCTTGATCGAAGGAGTTGATCCGGATACTGAATTCGGACGTTGTTTAGCTAGAAAACCACCACTGACTAGGGAAGCTTTCTACGAAAAAGCGGATATTTGTCTACAGCGAGAAGAGATATACGCTAATCGGAAAAGGAAGTCTGATGGAACCTCGAAAGAAGATATCCAGAGTAACGTCGCTGTGAAGCAGTCCGGTGATAGCTTAGGAAAAGTCGAGGTGAATGTCGGTAACAAAAATGAAGGAAGTAACAACAGGAACGGGAATGGATATAGGAGGAATAGGAATCGAGGAAACAACTCCAGTAAAAGACCTCGATTCCAAACTTTTGAGAACTAATTGCCGCTAAATGACACATTGGAAAACATCTACCTAGATACCTACAACGTCTTATAATATAAAAGGCCACCACCCAAAGACTCAACCAGAAAAGAGATCGCGACTGGAAAATTTTCCTTTTTCATGGAACTCACGGACACTCGACTAATAAATGTCGGCATCTGAGAGACCTTGTTAAAAAGCTATTACAGGAAGGAAAGTTAGACGAGTATAAAATCACTCCGAAAGATGGGGGGATATACCCCGAACAAAAATCAACCTGCTCCTAAGCACACAGCTCAATAGAAAGGCAAAGGGATTGTCATCAACACCATAGTAGGCGGGGCCCATCCAGCCAGCTATAGTTACAGAGCGATGGACCAATATGTTAACGCGGCTAAACACATAAATATAGAGGACTGCGATAACCTCGAAGATATCACTCCGGTAAAGCAACAGAAGACGATATCCGACGATGTTGTGTTCCGTAACAGAGATGATGTTGGAATTCAATCACCTACTGAAGATCCATTGGTCATCACCATAACTATTGGTCCCGCTCTTGTTCGTAAGGTATTGGTGGATAATGGAAGTGCAGTCAATATTCTTTTCAAGAAAACATTCGATCAGATGAAACTCGAGCCGGAAGATTTGAAGCCTTGTGAAGGGTGGGTTCGCGGCTTCAGTGGGGCATCGACGGCTCCATTGGGATATATAGAATTGTCTGTGACGTTGGGACAAGGAGACCGTCAGAGAGTAAGAATTCTTCAGTTTGTAGTTTTGGACATTGACTCACCCTATAGTGCTTTCTTGGGGAGACCGGCTCTCGCAGAATTTAGGGCTTGCATCGCACCTTAGTGTCTATTGTTAAAGTTTCCAACCGAAGCCGGGTGGTAGTAATGAGAGGTGACCAGGTCTCCGTACGGACCTGCTACATGGTTGAGCTGAAAATGTTGATGAAGGAGTTAAGTATAGATGCTAAAGGCGCTTCCTCCCCTCCGAAGGGGGGTTCAGCATAGCAATTAAAGGGACCAGCCCAGAAGGAGTTGCCCAGAGAACTGTCCGAGGACATAGATCCCAGAGAGGATGAAGAGCCTGGGGACAGAAAGGCGACTCCCAATGAAACAACAGTGGACATTCCCATTGACGACGTTGATCCCACAAAGGTTTTGAAGGTTGGATCCCAACTGGATCCATTCCGAGCAAAGGAATTGACTGACTTTCTGAAGGCGAATTTAGATGTGTTTGCCTGGACCTACGCTGACATGTGTGGGATATCTTCATGCGTTATGAGTCACTCATTGAGTATCAATCCAAAACATCCACCCGTTAAATAGAAGAGGCGTATGTTAGGCCCGGAGAGATTGGCAGCCCTAAAAGAAGAAGTGGAAAAGTTGAAAGATAACGGGTTCATTAAGGATTTAATATATCCCGACTGGATATCAAATCCTGTTCTATTCAAGAATTCAAATGGAAAATGGCGGACGTGCATTGATTTTTCAGACTTAAACAAAGCTTGTCCAAAAGATAGATTCCCACTCCTTAGGATTGACAAGCTAGTGGACTCAACAACTGGACACGAGCTCCTTTCCTTCATGGACGCATATTTAGGATATAACCAGATCCCCATGCATGTTCCGGATCAAGAGCATACGAGTTTTATAACAAATTTGGGATTGTATTGCTATGTGGTGATGTCGTTCGGACTAAAGAACATCAGAGCCACATATCAGCGTCTGGTAAACCGAATGTTCTATAATCAGATTGGAAAAACCATGGAGGTCTATGTAGATGACATGCTCGTGAAATCCAGGCAGTCGTCCGGCCATACACAAGATTTAGCGGATATGTTTAATATATTACGGAGATACGGAATGAAGTTGAACCCCCTAAAGTGTTCGTTTGTAGTGGCATCTGGAAAGTTTCTTGGTTTTATCGTGAGCTCTTAAGGAATCGAAATTAATCCCAGCCAGATAGAGACAATAAGAAATATAGAAAACCTACAAAAGATTAGGGACGTTCAAAGCCTGGCGAGGAAGGTCGCCGCATTAAGCAGGTTCATCTCCAAGGCCACGGACAAGTGTGTACCTTTCTTTGATTTGATCAAACGGGGGAAACGTAACTTCAAGTGGACTCCTGACTGTGTGGAAGCTTTCCAAAACCTGTTGGACTTACTGGAGAAAACCCCAATACTGTCAAAACCTGTGGATCATGAAGATATGTTCGTCTATCTGGCGGTATCATCCCATGCTGTCAGCACAGCGTTGGTGCGTAAAGAAGACAAGGTCTAGAGGCATGTATATTATGTGAGTAAGAAGTTGGCGGCTGTAGAACATAATTATCCAAAAATAGAAAAGCTTGCCTACAGCCTCTTGATTTCCTCCATAAAGCTCCGACATTATTTCCAAGCTCATCCAATAGTTACATATACTGATCAAACTCTAAGACAGGTCTTGCAAAGACCCGAGGCATCGGGAAGATTACTTAAATGGAATATTGAATTGAGCCAATTTGATCTGAATTTGCAACCAAGGAGGTCAATAAGGGGGCAGGCCTTAGCCGACTTCATAGCAGAGTTCACGATTCCTGAGGAAGGAACGGTGAATGACAAAGTTGTTCCTTCAGAACACAAGTTAGAACTTAGTCCGTGGAAGTTATTTACGGATGGGGCCAAAAATGATTGAAGATCCAGCGCCGGAGTTGTTTAAATCACTCCTGAAGGACGATCCATTTACTATGCCCTGCAATTGGAATTTCCTACCACTAATAATGATTTCGAGTATGAGGCCCTGATTGCCGGGCTGAAACTGGCCAAGGAATTAGGAGTAAAGACATTGGATATATTCTGTGACTCCAAGATAGTTGTCTTCCAAGTTCGGAAGGAGCTTGTGACCAAGGGACCTCGACTTGTTACTTATCTTGGAAAAGTATAGGAGTTACTGGGCAATTTGGAACATTACCGTATAACACACATTCTACGAGCAGAGAATCAGAAGGCAGACCGACTAGCTAAGCTAGTGAGCTCTGACAATCTTGAAGAAACCGAAATGCTCCCAATAGAGATATTAGAGTCGCCAAGCTTAGACATAATGGAAGTTGAATTAGCACTAGAAGTTGAGACAAAAAGGAGTCATGGATGACATCAATTAAGAATTTCCTCAAGAGTGGAATCCTCCCATCGGAAAAGAGCGAGAGACGAGCTGTAACGCGTAAAGATGCAACATACGTTTTACAGGATGACGTCCTTTATCACCAAGGATTTTCTATGCCTTTTTTACGGTGTATAGCACACAATGATATCAAGAGTGTGCTAAGAGAAGTACATGAAGGTGAGTGTGGAGATCACACTGGGGGTCAAACCCTAGCAAAGAAAGTATTGCGGTATGGATATTTGTGGCCTACCATATATAAAGATGCAGCTGATTACTCATGACACCGCAACAAGTGTTAGAGATTCGTAAAATCCCCAGAGCACCTCCGACTCACCTCAAGTCAATGGTAAGCCCATACCCGTTTGCTATGTGGGGAATTGATATTATTGGAGTTTTACCAATCGGCAAAGGAGGAGCGAAGTACACAATCATTGCCATGGATTATTTTACATATGGGGTCGAAGCCGAACCCTTAACCACGATCACAGCAAGGAAGGTGATAAGCTTTGTGGTCAGAAATATTATCTATCGATTCGGGACATCGAAAACCATTATAACTGATAATGGAACTCAATTCGACAGTGCTGAGTTTAGAAATTTCTGCCACAAATATAAGATTGATAAGAGGTACACTGTTGTAGCTCACCTGCAGTCGAATGGACAGGTTGAAGCAATAAATAAAGTCATTGAGTCTATTCTTAAGAAGCGATTGGAGCGAGCCAAAGCCGTGTGGGTGGATGAGTTGTCGCTAGCCTTGTGGGCCTATCGAATGACCTTTAAGACGGCTACAGGTCATACTCCTTTTTCACTTTCCTTCGGATCAGAAGCAGTAATCTCCGTCGAACTTAAAGTCCCTTCTCATAGGGTGACATACTATGACCCAATGACAAATAAAACACTCCTCCTAGAGTCCCTTGATACGATTGAAAAAAAAGGGACGAAGCAGACTTGCGTGCTTCAAGGCGTTGATGCCAAGTAGCACGTTATTATGACAAAAAGGTTCGCTTTAGGACTTTCAAACCAGGAGACTTAGTACTGAAGCAAGTCATTCCACCTTCAGTCCATCTAGGCCCAAATTGGGAAGTACCATACACCATCCAACGGAGACTTGAAACGGAAGCCTTCAAGTTAAGGACCGTGGTGGTGAAGAAATTCCTAGAGTTTGGAATGCTCAGCATTTGCAGTGATATCTGAGTTAGATACGTATTTTTTTTCTTTTGTTTTTTATGAACTATGTAAAAAGGCATGACTTGCCTTGGAAAGTTTGTTTATATGAACAAAGGATTATAAAGTGGATGTAGGCTAAGACTTAGATGAACCACTATAAAAACATCGTGGGTCATTTATTTTTCCTGCACCATTCTTATATTCTATGATTATTTTGTCCTGATTATGAAACGCTAAACATTAAATTAAGCTTAAAAAATTAGGAACAATTCACGTGCAGAAGCAAACGAAACGACCATTTTCATAACAGGATTGAAGGAATGGGAAAACAACATTCCTAACTCTAACTCCCATGAAATGAGAGAGAGAGTATAAAGGACAGGAAGAAGAAGTCCCCCGAGGCATGATGGTGCACCCTAAAAGAAACCGCCTTGATGATACTCTAACCCGATCACAAGATAGGAGAGTGTAAAGATGCTCGAAAGCATAAGCATCTCCGATAAAGGGAACCTGACCCCACTAGAAAGTTGGGGCAACCATGTGTTAAAGCTAATCAATCTTGAACAAAGCCTTAGACAGGCCACTTATTCAAGATTGACATGGGGCATACACATGTACATCCCCTGCATATGTTGTCTATCATCTAAATAGCAGTGATTTTAAATATGAAATGTTGTTTATCTACATTCTTACTTAAGTAATGACTTCGCAAACATTTGACATTGCAGGAAATAAACTATTTTATTTACAAGTACGTGGATTTACACAGGAAAATTAAAACAAAATACGCGAGGGCCGCACTCGCTACGACAACAGCGAGCCAGGAGACAGACAAAACAAAGGACAAAGCCACCCTTCACTTGGACTTTGGAGTAGACATCGCCTTCTTGGAAGCCTTAAGCTTTTCTTTCTCCTCTTTATTAGCTTCACCAATAATACACTTTTGCTTATTCTTTTCCGGAATTGGGATGCTGGAGTCAGCGGATATATTCCCAGGAATCGGAGTACTGGGATTAATAGGAGACTTTTAAGCAGATTCCTCTGTAATTGACGAGTTGAAAGTTTGACAACTAACCTAGATCCGGGAGGCACCACCGTAAGAGGCTTAAGACTTTCGGGGTATGTTTCCTCGACTTTCGGCTGCAAGCGCTTGCCCTGTTTGACCTTTATCTCAGCCAAAGTCATGTCATCGACGTTCCCCGAAGCTCCAGTCACAACAACATCATCCTCCTCTTCATGTCCATCGTCACCATCATCTTCTATCAGAGCATCTATCATCTCCCCATGGTGAGTAAGTCTCGGTGGTGGGTGGTACGGGAGCTTTGTCAGTAGCCTCCTCTTTCTTGTCCTCGTCTAGTGACTTCATCCCATTTCTCCGGAGTTTCTCTAGTAGACCCTTCACCTGGAGTTGTTTTTTGTGAGTCATCAATTTTATTAGTTGATTTGGTACTTACAAGACGAGAAGTAACAGTTATTAACTCAGGAGAAAACGCGGTACTTTCAATCATTTGTCCAATAATGTGATAAAAGGTCGAGATAGCTTTGGCAAATTGAGGTGAAAAAATAGAAATACCCTCAGCTGATTTCTCAACTTGAGCAGCAGGAACTTCGCGAGCCAATCCGGCAGTAGAAGTAAGGAAGAAGCCTCGGGGATCTCTGGCCTTTTTGGATCATACCCCTCTACTACAGCAGTTTCGATTGTGGCAGAAAAAGAACCAATTTCAATGGTATCCTTTCCCTTGGTTTGATGCCTTTCCTCCTCCATAGCAGCGACAACAAGTTTTCGCCCTTCAGCTAAGCGGGTTGTTTCTTCACCTCTCAAGTACTTCTCCATCAACTTGTCCTCATCAATCTAGTCAACTCCAAGTTCTGCTTTTTCCCATTCGAACAATTGGTCCCATGCATACACGAGGGGAAGAGGATAGTCCTTACGCCAAGCAAGATTTTGGTGACGAATCACCTGTGAAAAAAATCCAACCATAGTTTCACCACTCTCGTCCAGCTCCCTTTGAGCGTCTTTAAGCTGTTCATTGACTTCCTCAACTTGCTGCAAAGCCTATTTGCATTTCCTTCGGCAAGAACTGCCCTTGTTTCAGCCTCCAGTAATTTAGCTTCAAGCTCTGCATTCTTTTTTACTAAGTCCGCCTTCTCTTAGGCGAGATGAGTGCTCTCAGATTTAGCATCCTCAGCCTGCTTCTTTAAATCAATTCGCTCTTGACTATGGGACTCAAGCTCGAAATGATAGCGTTTTTGTAATTCTTCGAGTTTCCCCATATAATTATCTGCGTCACGTTGTGCAAGAGCAAGTTTAGCTGGGGCATCCTCCAGATCTCTCAGAATTTTCCGACGGCATCAGCCATAGTTTTTACATCTGTCACCAGATCGCTAACGATTTTGGAGAGAGTCTTTGCATACTTCTTCATATCCCTATATTTCTCATCTACAAAGTGAATGGAAGCCTTAACATCGCTAGCCCAATTAGGATTTATTGATGTGAGTTTTGGGACGAAGTGCATATGCCCGAAATGGTGACCGGGAAATTGTTGCTTCAAAACTTCCAATCTGGCCTGGTTTTCATCATTAAGAATAACTGGCCTCGTAGTGGTGATATCGATTGTGCAATGCCTGAGTTTCACGATGGGCCTATCCATTCCTGTTTCTTTCCCCAATTCCTTTTGTTTTTCTGTTGGATCAGGTACTTTCTTCGAAGAGCCGTTGTGAGGAGCTTTATTTTTAGATGAGGCAGAAAGCTTGACGCCATGCTTCTCATCCTCGTGACGTGAAGGTTGTTTTTTAAGTTTGTCTGAGTCTTTGCGGTGTGGGGATCAAGAACGGGAAGACTGATAGGGACTTGGAGGTCGATCCCTATGATTATCTCTGCCTCTGCTTTCATGCTGATCATGCCTCTCATCAGGATCTATTGGGGGCATGCTCGAACGAACATCCCGCATATAGTAACGTTGCCTCACCATTTGTCCTATAAAAAGAAATTAAAGGATATTTGAGTAAACATTAACATAAATCTCAAGTGCTGTGACTTGCGGTACTAGAGAGAAGTGTGTTTCCTAAGTGGTGATCCCCCCCAAACAGACCCATAACAATCCGCACCTCCGTTCATGCAAGATATTGTCCCCAACTTAGCCACCGTATAGGTGTGGGGCTTTGTTCCTCAAAAGGCCTCGATGTTAGTAAGAGATGAGCTCTACTATATAAGTACCCACTTCACACAGGCTTCCACGATGTGGGACTTAGGGGTGTTACATTCTCCCCTCCTACAGAGCCCAACGTCCCTGTTGGCTCAAAAACACCTCACCCAGGCGCTGTGGTCCACATAGGTGCCACAATTCTGGCTAGGTATTGGCTTTGATACCGCTATAACAACTCGCACCTCCGTTCGCGCAAGGTATTGTCCCCAATTTAGCCGCCGTATAGGTGTGGGGTTTTGTTACTCAAAAGGCCTCGACGTTAGTAAAAGATGAGCTCTACTATATAAGTACTCACTTCACACAGGCTTCAACAATGTGGGACTTAGGGGAGTTACAAGACCAGAGCCCGGACTGAGGCCAGTATGTTTAGTCTCCCTAGACTTTATGGGAGTAACTTCTTCCTCAGAAGTGAGAGCAAGGGGATTGGTCGCAAAATCATCTGCAGTATAAAAGGTCTCGGGCAAGGGAAGATCTCCTAAATCCCGATATATTAAGTCATCAACTGTAGTCTTATCTCCTAAAGGACTGACTGACGGCAAATCTTTTGGAGAAATTGGCCTCTCAGGGCTAGCCATGTCTTCAGGAGTGATATATTTATCTTTGTCCTTCTCAGCTATGTTTGCTAGTTCGTCATCCTGAGTCGAAGATGGAGAAGGAGGGTCCCTAAGGGGCACCGTTGGACTTTTCGAGCTATCTCCTGTCTCAGGAATAATATCGACTGGGTGTATGTATACATAGGGGCCTTTCCCATGGCCTATGTTGTGGGTGATAGATAACAACCCGTGATGGTGAAGGTACACATCTTTAAGGACAACGTCGATGGTCAAGAACTTTTGATCACCGATGAGCAGCTAGTGCAAGCGATCGAAGTATACTTGACCTATCACCTGCTTCGGATTAGGAACTACAAGCAAAAATAAGAGTCATTTAATGTACTGACACAAGTATTTGACGTTGAAATCCAAAAAGTTGGTGCTTTACTTGACTTGAGCCATCTCCTGGCGCACCCAGGTTGTTGTCTAATGTAGAACCATTCGGGTTTTGAGTCACCAACCTTGCTGCTATATGAGATGGTGATAATTTTCCTTTTTGGAACTGATTCAAAATATGAAATGGATGGAGTTTCTTGGGTCCGGTGCTTGAAATTATAAAAGAAATGGACGTCATCAAAGGTAGGCTCTACACCTAGAATCTCTTTGTAGCCTATATACAGAGTGTACAAATAAGCGTAGGAGTTGGGATGCAGTTGCATGGGGGCGATCCGCAGCTGTCTCAGAAAATCGACGACAAAAGGCAGAAACGGAGGTATTGCCCCAACTAGACACATCAATCTGGTGATAGCAATATATCCTTCTGGTGGGTTATGGGGACGATCTATTTTCGAAGGTAACATAGTATCTCTTTGAAGAATCCTATGCTTTAGGTGTATCCGTAAAAGTCTGTCGTTGTCAATTGTTGACTCAATGGAATCCTTAGGCGATACCAAAATAGTGATGTTTCCAAATTCGTCAGGATCACGATTATCTCCTCCTCCTTCCTCTTCCTCACCTAGAGAGACATCACCTCCATAAGATACTTCACTATTATGAGCATCCATCTCATAATCTGGGCCCTCACTATCCCATCCTGAATCTGAGGTGGAAGATACATCCTTGATAGGTGGATTTCGGATAATCTGGCAGCGTCTCTCCTTTCTGCTAATCTAGAGGAGCGTCTTTCTACCATAGTTGCTAAACTATTAAAGAAGCAATAGTAGAAGTTAGAGTTAAGTTGCCCATGTCCCCCCGTGCATGTGTGTGAGCTATAGTGAACAAGTGTGTATGCAATGATACAAGACAATTGTATAAAGGAATGCAATGCAAAGATGAGCAAGACAACTGTGTATTTGTCAACATTCCAGAAAGTTCAGTTGAAAAGGATCTATCTTAACTATCCATAAGAGCCATAGGCCACGTTTAACATCGGTTCGAGTGTTCAAGGCTTAGATGGATCGGTCTAAGTATTTTCATCTATGCAGATCGGTTCGGATGTATGCAAGTGGAGACAAATTAGTCCAATTGTTATTTTAAATACAAATTGGTTCAGATATGTGTGCTGGTTGCGGATCGGATGTGTAGGTCATGAGTGGATAGGTTTGGACGCACATGTTATAATCAGATCGGTCCAGACATCCTTAAGCGACGGATTGGATCGAAGACCCACATCACGAGCGGATAAGACGATGCCAAACCGAACCAGACTACACCAGCACTCCAAAGCTTATCCTCCCAATTCAACCTTCCTTTGCAATCATTATCACATCCTCCGACCCGAACCGACGTCGAGCGCCAAAACCTAAGTATTTCTGGATCATCTCCCCTACCTCGAACCAATCCAACTCCCTTTCTTCTTCCTCTACCCTTACTTCACCTTCCCAATATCACCAAACCTATTTGTTTTTGGAAATTCACTCATAGCGAGAGCCCCATGGATCAATCATGTCAGCGCCAAACTAATTTTCCTCAGCCAACTCGAGATGTTGACAAAGCCGCTACCGATGGTGGTAAGGTGGCAAAGGGAATGGCTTCGACGATTGACACGCAAATTGAAAATGAAAAAATGGGTGAAATTAGCAAGCAAATTACAGGAGAAATTAGTTTAGTTGAGATTATTAACCCACCTATGCATTTGATTTGAAGATTAAAAGCTAGTTTGGGAATCGTGAAATTAGGGTTTTCTCGTGTATAATTTTAGAGAACGGAGGAGTTAAAAGAAAGAAGTGGAAAATGGAGAGGAATCGGATTTATAGGCATACGAAGCGGCTCCTTGTATTCAAACTGATATGACATCCCAGCCCTGCCGAAACGAAAAGCAGGCCCATGGCCATTTAGCCCATTTGAATGAAGGTGTTAAAGCAGGGGTTGGGACGGATAGAACCGATCCAAACCAGAGCATAATCACTAATGTCGACTCGGTATACGAAATGAACTCGAAGGAAAATAAAAAGATGTATGAAGACCCATTATAAAAATTTACCTGGAGAAGTTACTTGGGCATCGAACGAAGTTCTCAAAGTTATTTTAAACAATGGAAGCAAATTGTGCGTTTTATTGTGTATATATAGACAACAAGAGATGTGACTTTACGAAGCAACATAACCCTTCAAATGAATGGTTGCAACCATTCTACAATTTCGATTTAAAAAACTGATGAATAGACAAATTCGAAACAACACTCTATCTTCAATAAAAGTGCACTTCGGGGGGGGGGGGGAATGTTAGCATACTTTGTGAACTAGGCTCTACAAAGTTAGAAGACCAAGTGATGAAGAATGTTGACTAGAAGAACACTCCCTCAGAAACCGGATCCGACCAGAGATCCTTGGCCAAATCAAAACAGTGTAGAGCATAAAACAAAGGAGCACAGACAGAATCAGGTCGATTTGGATTAGTCTGATCCGATCCTCCAATCCTTGATGCATCCGATTCGAACAAGAGAATACAGCAGTTATATCCCTCGAACCCTGAAGATGCGGAGCGGTTATGTGCCATTTCCCCCATGTTCACCCACTAAGCTGATGCGATGTCTTCACCTTGTTCCATCTGAACCCAAGTTTTAAGGAAAAATGCCACATGCATCCAAACCGGAGCCATTTCAGAGACATTTTTCACCTATAAATAGGCCATTTGAAGGGATATTTTGGCAAAATTTAGTGTTCAAACTCCCTTGTCAACTGAATTTCATTACTATATCCCGATCTTTACTTCAATTTAAAGTGAGAAACTATTAACATTGAGTGAATTTATGCATTGTATGAGCGAAATTGAGTGAAAACTACTATTATATTTGTATCATCAATCCAAAGAGTAGAAAGTGAACGCAGGCTCTTTAACGCCGAACCACTATAAATCGTGTGTTTCTCTTTGCTTTTTGATTTCATTTCATTAGAATCATTGCTAGTTTGGTTGTTAGAACCACTTTTTGGTCTAACAAAAATCAATAAAATCAAGCAAGAAAAAAAAATGAAATTTTCACAACTAATCAATCATGGCTTTCAAGTATTCCGCTGTATTGAGTTCAGTTTTTCAATATTTTCCAAAGTGAATAAGGAGAAACTCAAAACAGCAAAGATGTGTGAGAAATTCATTAGCTTTCCATAACATCATAAATTTTCAAATTTCGATTAACAATGTTCAAGATATGTCAAAAATATCATGGAAGTGTCAATACAAATCATCATAAAAGAAAATCAAAAAGAATGGAAAATAAAAATGACGAGTTTAGAGATCATACCTGACTTACCTTTATCGATGTGAACCAATGAATCTCCAACTCTGAAATATATGGCTAAGGAACTCCAAATAATTCGATAGTACGGAACAACTTGAATTTTATCTCTCTTGAGCATAGTTGTTCCTTAGCCCCTCCTCGGTACCTAAATGTTTATAGGATCGAGTGGTATAACAAAAACTATTTTACCACTCTTAGCTTGGTTTATACTTTTTGGTACCCAAACCTGTTTATATAACAATCCATTATTATCCACTAAAGTACCCTTTGGAATCCAAACTCATTTAATCTTGTTTGAATTCATTTTGTTATTTTTTGGAATTCAAACATATTTAAATTATTTGTTTTTAAACGAGTTATTATTTCGTTTATGATTTAAAAACCCTTTGAAATTATTAGATTTCAAAATTTCAATTCGATTGTTTTCAAAGCCATTTAAAGGATTTTTAAATTCATTAGGATTTTGTTTTTCAACTTGATCAAATCCAAATCCAAGTCCCTTTTTATTTTGAACAAAAAATTGGATTTTTAACAACATGTTCAATGATTTCTCTCCTTTAGAAAATTTAGTCAAAGTTGACTCAAGTCGTTGAATTTTAAATTTAAGATCGCTATTTTCTTTCATTAAATTTGAACAACGATTAATAGTGATTTTTCTCTTTTCAACATCAGTTTGTTTTAAAACCAAATTTTCATTTTCAAGTGCTTTGATTTTAGCATTGAATTTAGAAATTTCAATTTCAAATTGCTTTCGCTTTCCAAAATCAAGTTTTTCATATTTTCTAAGCTTTTCAATCTCCATTTCAAATCATGCTTTTCATTCTTTAAATTCACGTTTTCACTTTTAAGTAACTCAAAATCATTTTTGAATTTCAAAATAACATTACTCAAAAATTTATATTTTTCGCATTCTGAATACGGTGAATTTTTAACTTTTTCAAGTTTTCTTTCTAAACTGTTTACTTTCTTAACTTTTAGTTCAAGAGAATCAACGGTTTTTGTGAGATCATGACACATTAAATTAAATCTTTATATAAGTAAAATTTGATACCTCACTTTAATCCTCTTCAGCTATAAGACACAAATTAGCTTCCTCTTCATCACTTTCAGAGACTTCTTCTCCTTCCTCATCATCCCACATAACAGCAAAAGACTTCTTCTTTCTTCTAAACTTCTTCTTCTTTTCATTCTCAAACTGTGGGCAATCTGGTTTGATATGTCCGGGTTTCTTGTAATGGTAGCAATACACTTCATCGTCTGAACTATTTGAACATTTGGACTTGTTGGTTTTTGAATTCTTCTTTCGTGGCTTGTAATTTCTTTTGGTTCACTTCCTAAAAACCATGGCGAACTCTTCAGAGGGATCTTCGTCATCACTTTCAACAGTACTATTTAGAGCAATTGTCTTTTTCTTTGATTCAAAATTCTTTCGTTCTTCTCTTGCTTTTAACTCCATCTCGTAAGTAATCAGATTTCCGATCAACTCTTCCATGCTACTTTATTCTGATCTTTTGATTCTTGAATCGTCGTCACCTTAGCTTCAAAATTCATCAGTAGCACTCCCAATATTTTTCTGATCAATTCCACTTCAGTATAAGTTTTGCCGAGAGCTTTTGCATTGTAGACTAGTGATGAGAAGCGTCCATACATCTGTTTTATATCTTCATCTTTTTGCATAGAGAAATTTTCATATTCGTTGTTGAGTAGAGCGAGACGAGATTCCTTAACTTAAAATGTACCTTCATGTGTGACTTCCAATATGTGCCATATTTCCTACGGAGTTTCACAATGAGAAATTCGATTAAATTCATTTCTATCAAGAGCACAAATTAAAGCATTTATTGCTTTAGCATTAGTTGAAAATAATTTTTTATCATTAGCATCCCATCTGTCTTTTGAGTTAGGAACTTCAATACCATTAACAGTAATAGTGTGAGATCTATAACCCGTTTCAATAATATCCCACACATCATAATCGACTAAACTCAAATAAATTTGCATCCAAGCTGTCCAATAGGCATAATCAGTTCCATTAAACATTGGTCGCCTAACTATGGACTGGCCCTCAGAAAAAGTATTATTAGACAAATTCATGACTCTAGAGTTAAAATAAAATAAAAAATACCTGCTCTTATACCACTTATAGGATCTAAATTAACCCTAGAGGGGGGTAGATAGGGTTTATCGTAGATTTTCGTAGAGTAATTAAATAATACCAATCACAGATAATAATCAGACTAAATGCGAAAATTAAATAACACACAGATATACCCAGCTTCGGCCAAACCCTGCCTACTGTTGCGTTCCCCAAGGTTTCTATTTGGATTTAAAACAATCTCTTCGCATACAGTCCCCTGTAACTCGCGACACTCACTCCCAACTGTTCTTAACCCTACGCTCAAAACCCTTCACTGGTTTCTATCCCCAAAATCAGATTTCCCCAAATTGAAAACCCCGTAATTCATCTCTATAGTTTTAGAGACAAACTAGAAAACTCTAAATGCGATTACAAATTGAAAATCAAATAAAAAATACAAAAAAATAAGACCTAAACTAAAACCCTAGTTTAAAATTTTAAATCCTATTAGTCCTTGTCCTTTTAATAACTTGGTCGGCCACTTTTCTCCTTGATTCAACACTCCAAATATTTGGTCCCTTTATCATTCCTCTCTGAAAACGCGGCTCCTAGGGTTTCCTTATGGAAATTAAAATGGCAACAGTGATTAGGGTTTCGGTTCTTTAAATCTGAAATCTGACGCTGTCTTAAAAGATGTTCTCGAATTCCAGTTGCAAGCTCTTCTTCGATTGAGTTGATGGACTCTGATTTGGATCCAAGTTTTCTCCGTTTTTTAGTATGATTTTTAATTCAATTTTTTGATTTTATTTGTTCGAACTTGGATTGCTAAAAGTCGATGATGATGGGTGTTATTTATAGGGTTTTAGGATCCATAAAAATCTTCGATTCATGTATTACTTGGTCCAATTTTGTCATGATATTTTCATGAATTTTGGGGCTCTTGAAATCATCTGCTTTGAATTGTTCTTGCATGATTTTTGGGGCTTTTGAATTTTTGATTTTGACTTTATCCTTGATTTCTAGAGTTTTGCATGAATCCTGGAATGATCTTAAAGCATGAATGCACTTGTTTGTTCTTTTGGAAACACTTGGTGAACTTCTAGAATTTTGATTCCTTATTTCTGGTTGACCATTTATTAATTAAAACTTCTCAGTAATTTAAAAACTTGAATTTAATCTGGCATAAGAACTGGTATTGCACTTGAGGTCTTTGCCATATTTAACATTGTGATTACTGAGTTGTTTTTTTTTTAAAAACATCATCTTGAATATGTAGAAAACTGAACCCTGCGGCAAATTGTTTGAACCATGTCTTGATACTCCCTGCGCTTGTGCACTTGACCTTGTAGCTCAACTTGAATTATGCTATATAGACAATATTTGTAAAACTGTATAACCCAAGCCCTCACTTGTGCTTGTGCTTCTATCTTGAGTTGATTTCAAAATTAATGATTTCTGTGCTCAGCTGAAATTATGCACACACAAGTTTGTGCATCTATCTGCACATATAAACTTGCATTCACCACTGTGTTTGTGATATTGCTTTGATCTGGACTAGTTGATGCACCATTTGATTGTGCGCACATTATTGTTGCTGAAATGAAAAAAACTCTGACTTGCTGAATCCCTTCATGCTTCTTAGACCATGATAGTTTGACCCTTGTTTCTAAATGCTGACTTTTGAAAACTTAGCATATACCTTGTTGCACTTCATAATGCTACAAATATACTTGCTCTCATTTGTTGTTACCCTCTTGCTCACTGAGATGTTCACTTAAACTCATGTTGAGCATTGCTGGACCATTTTCGCATATTATCTTGTTGTTTCCATGTTTGTTGCTTTGACTTGAGCATTGTTGACTTGGCTTGTTTCTAATATTTGGCATATATGTACCACCAGCATGTGTACATGCTTATGTATCACCATATAATCCATGCTTTCATTTGTATACATTTCACCACTTGTCATTATGTCATGCTACTGCGCTGACTTTTGTGAACATTGCCCGACCAACTTTGTCTTGAGTTATTTTCATGTTTGTTTGCACTTTTGGCTCGACCATGCCATGTTTACTTGTTCTCAACCACATGCATTATGGTTGCACGGAGTCAAGATGGTCCACGTGGCCACTCCTTAGTTGCACACTGGATTGGCGAGGCAGTGCACACGTGTATGCATATACACGTGTGTATATGCAGCCATTCAGAAAATATTCTTGTCCTTGTATATCAGACTGAATCAGAAAAATGATGTGAAACACACCCAAATTCTGAGGTAAATAAAATATTTTTTTTATATTTGTATGTATTTAGTTTTATTTCTATTGCATTCTACTGTGTGTGTTTTCTTATATGTGACAGGTATAAAGAGACTGGACTGGTTTGGAGTATGTGAAGCTTATCAGTGTCAATGTCTATGAATATGTAAATGAGTGAACGAGTGAATATGTAGTGAGTGATGAGTGATGTAGTGAAGAACAAATGTACTGTATGAGAAGATTGTACTAATATTTGTAATAAAAAAATTTGACTAAAATAAAATATTATTTTACTATGTTCAAATCAATTTGTCTATCATATTCAAATTAATTCAGTTAGTACACTTCCATGTAATATATTATAACTGTGAATATAAAATAGTGGAGTTAGAATGTTGTACTATTTCATATTTTGAAATAAAAATTTTAATTGAATAAATATACTGTGAATTTTGTATAATAGTATATTATTCAATAAATATTTATTTCTATGAAATGAAATATAAAATAGTACAGTTACAAACACATTTAAATAATATTATATATTTGTTATCATCAAACAAAAATCATACAACACATTGTTGTACCCAACAGAATGCACCTCCCTTCTTTTTTAACCTCATGAGTAGAGTGTTTAGGGGAATTCTATATAAAATTTTGGTAGTTTTGGTGGAAGATATCCTTATATTTTCAAAAGACCATAAATAACATGAAAGTCACTTAAGACAGGTTCTAGGATATTAAGAAAGAACCAATTGATAGCAAAATTCACGATGTGCCATTTCTGGAGGGAAGCTAGATTTTTTGGGACATATTGTGTCAATCAAAGGCTTGGCGGGAGACCCTTCGAAGGTCGAGGTAATTAAGGAATGGAGGATACCTCGAAATGCTACGGAAGTAAGGAGCTTCCTTTGATTGGTCGGGTATTATCGAAAATTCATTAAAGACTTCGCAAAGATTTTTACTCCTTTGACTCAACTGATAAAGAAGAATTTGGTATTTTCTTGGAGTAATAAGTGCGATATAACCATCAAGAAATTAAAGGAAGTATTGACTAGTGCACCAATTCTTATTATACTCGATGGTTTGAAATTGTTTACACTGACGCATGCAGAACCGGTTTAGGAGTGGTTCTTTTGTAAGAAAGAAGGGTTGTTGTTTATGCTAGTAGAAAACTCAAGGACCTCGAGATGAGGTACCCAATTCATGACCTTGAGTTAGCCACGGTAGTGTTTTTGTAACGACCCGAATTTTCGGCGACTTTGGTTATCGACATAAGCTCGATGTCGATAACCAAAACATCGAAAAATCCTGGTAATTAATGAAAGAAATTAGAGGGTGAGGATAGATAAGATAGAAACTTAGAATAGAAGAAGAAGAAGAAGAACACAACATCAGAGTAACACGAACCTCACAGCGGAACGAATAACATATAATATATAACATAACTTTGAAATATAACAGTTATGTATACAATAGCACTTATCAGAGTACAACACTTACAACACAGCGGAAATAAACTATAGCTATATGATCGAGAAGCCTCCTGCTCCAGCTCTTCAAGTGTATCTGTAAAATCCCGACTACTTGACTGCCAGTACAAATTTAGGCACCCAAGAGTTTAGGGAAAACAACAAAGTAAACTCCGGGTCAGTCATGGGACTGGTGTGAGTAAAACAGTTTAAACAGGTATATGAACAAGTAAACGATATCTCATAAGACCACGCCGCAGAACGGAACGGGTTTTTCCCTTATGAGAATCCAAAATATCTTTATATCAAAAACCTTTTGATATTATAATAATGTCTATGTACAAATAGATATCAACTAGCAGAAACGCTTTCATCTCACGTTCTACATATATAGTATACAATCAAAATCGCAAGCACGTATTGGATAATGGATTTCCAACTATGGCAAGGTATGGAACCACCTTCCGATCAGTGTACTCTAGGAACGATACACTGGAGTTCAACAAGAACATCTTGTAACTCAGCCACACATGACCGACCACTCATTTTGCTTGAGTGTATCGAATGTATATCACCAACGGTTGGGATCAGCAACCGTTCCCGTATATATATGGGATAGCATTGATAGATTTAAGAAACAAATGAATATTCTCTAGATAGGTGATTATACACCCTACTTCGGTGCGACTGACTTAGCCATGCTGCCTGCCCGATTTTTGTCATTTACCGGTTGATGAGGCTAGAAGCTACGCTTTATCATTACATCAGATTCACTTCGAATGCCACATTGTCAGATCCATCGAAAATCACTAATTGGAATCTACAACAATACGTTATGTGTTAGCTAAAGAAGTTTCCTTCTCCGCTTCCACTCTTGGTATAATTGAAGAAATCAATGTACGTGACCTTTCTGGAAATACTCTGTCAGACATTCATCAACACAAGTCATCCTCATTCACTTAGAATGTCACATCGTCATACCCGCCAAATCACAAATTGATTTATCCAAAAATAACACGGGTATACAGCTTAGAGAAACAAATTCCTCTGCCACCAAACGTGAATACGTTTGAACAATCAACTTACGCGATCCATTGGATATACTCTATCAGACCTTCGTCCATACAAGTTGTCCTGGGACTGGACAAACCGAAGGCACTATCCAGTATATCCTTCTTAGTCACTATTATCTAAGACTTATACAACAGCCCTTGCATTTTACTCCGTCTTCAATTATCTTTGGCATATATGATTCGCAATGCTTATGCCAATACAGAGTGGTTCTTCGGATAATAATCCAACCGGTCTCTCCATATTAACAACGTTAAAGTGGTCAAAACTTCGATAGTCTATGATTTAACCATCAAAGAAAAACAAGTGTGCAAACAACGATATTATTTCCAGATGGAAATTATATCAGTAAATCATCAACATATATCTATATATATATATATATATATTCACATTGCCTTATTTTCTATGTTTAGAAAATATATGTTATTAACACTGGAAAACGTTTTCCATTTGCTTATTTACAAATCACTACTCTTCCCCAACTATCAGTCCCTGACTGTGAACTAGTATGAGAGCAATTCCCTTAGTATAAATCCCGAAGGCCGAAACCAACATCAGATAGACACTTAGAAAACCATTCAATTTACTAATCTCTGGTCAATTCTAATTTTACTTAACTCTATTTGATTAACTTTGATTGATTAACTCTAACAGGTCAACCTTAATTAATTAACTCTAACTGGTTTTACTTGGTTTGACTAACTCCATTTATTAACTCGACTGACAAATTCAACTCGATTAACTGAACTAATCACTTTGATTAACTCGACAAATTCACATTGGTTAATTTAACCAATTCACTTAACTGATTCACTTAGTTTAACTTAACTAATTCACTTTGATTAATCTAACCATTAACTTAACTCCTGTCGAATAAACCATATTCGATAACTCCTCTAACTCTACTCGAATAAACTATACTCGATTAACTCCTCTAATCTATTCGATTTGATAACTCCCCTTTTCGAATAACCAATATTCGATTAACTCACTTCGAATAACCAATATTCGACTACTCACTTCGAATAACTAATAATTGATAACTCCTTCGAATAAACTATATTCGATAATCTCCTCTCGAATAACTAGATTCAATTAACTTAACTTATTTAACTTAACTTATTTAACTTAACTTGATTAACTCCTATCGAATGACTAGATTCGATCAACTTAACTTATTTAACTCATCTTGATTAACTCCTATCGAATAACTAGATTCGATTAACTTAACTTATTTAACTCATCTTGATTAACTCCTATCGAATAACTAGATTCGATTTAACCATTCGCTTGACTCTAGATCGCAACGATCACAATGGTTACGCCTGATTCCCTTAGGCAACATCCGACCGCCTTAGGATATTTACAGCCCTGCGAATTACGCTAGCAATCGTACGAGATGGCAACTTACCCTGAATACTATGTTTGACTAACTCTGTCTCAAATAACTATATTTGATTAACTCTAGTTCGTTTTAACTCTAATCGATTAACTCTAACTGAGTAACACTAACTCGATTAACTCGACTTGATTAACTCGACTTGCTTAACTCAACTGGTTAACTTGACTTACTTAACTCACTGGTTAACTTGACTTACTTAACTCACTGGTTAACTTGACTTACTTAACTCACTGGTTAACTTGACTTACTTAACTCACTGGTTAACTTGACTTACTTAACTCACTGGTTAACTTGACTTACTTAACCCAACTGGTTAACTCTATTGAACTGGTTAAATCTACTGAACTAGTTAACTCTACTGAACTAGTTAACTCTATTCAACTAACTCGACTCGACTAACCCCTTTCGAATAGCATATTCGTTCTACTAACTTTCGAATACCATATTCGATTTACTCCCTTCGAATACCATATTCGATTTAACTCCTTTCGAATACCATATTCGATTTACTTTATTCACTTTATAAAGATTTCCTTTTTAACAATGTTTTATTCATTTGAAAAGATTTACTTTTAAATAACGGTTCTACACTTTAAAAATGATTTCCTTTTTATAACGTTTCCTTTTCAATTCTATTTGTAAATGGTTTACAAATATTTCCTTTTCAAATTTATTCTTGAAATATTCTAACTCCTTAAATTCTCTGAAAAATTTGCCATAACCTCCTTTGTAATGGGAGCATCGGGAAAATCCTCAAACCAGCCACACAGGCCTTTCCATTCAAAAAGAAAATGGTTTGTAATTATTTTCTTTTTGAATATCTCCTATTTATAAATATTCCAATTTATAAACATTTATTATTTATAAATATTCCACTTTATAAATATCTCTTATTTATAAATATTCCAATTTATAAATATTCTATTTTCAATATCACTTTGAAAATCCCCTTATCAACATTTCGGTATGTTATGGTATTCAATCATATCAAATCACGATGTTCAATATCGTCCAAGCACATATAATCGCCCATAGATTTTATATCACATCATATAACAATATATGAAAAACAATAAAATAACTGTTGAGGAATCCAGTCGGATTCCTCCAACCTGTCTCCCTGCATCCACAGATGTTACACAATATGATTATCATCACTTTCAATTCAATATAAATTATTCTGATAGCAGAATCAATATATAAATATTTAACGGTTTATATATATATATATATATATATATATATATATATATATAATTTTCACTAACTGACCAGCAGTTTAATCAATCAACCAACACACAGCAATCAACAGATGATTAACAGTTCTAAAAATACGTTATAAAAATATAATTGTTCAGAGTTGGTGAGTTTTACTTACATTGGCAGTTCATCGTTAAAGAACGATAAACTGTTATTTGATTTGGATCAAACAATTTATTTCGCCATAAATTCATACGAGCTCGGATTCACTTCCAATCAGCTTCATTGTGAAGCTCTCGTCCATACGGTCCCAACGCGACAAACCGTTCGCAATTCTTTAAATATCGGCCCAATTTCACTTTCAAAAGCCCAGCCCACTATTCCTTTTCTTCCCCAAATCCATCGTGTATCACCGCTCCTCACACAGCAAACTCACGACGTGGTCTTCAAATTACCTCTCCTTACTTCCTTGATGAAATTTCAAACCGAAACCAACACTAAACTTCTCGTTCGAAGCACTTCCCCTTCATGCCCTCAACACCCTACTTGACACTGTAAATAAAAGTGCGTCGGAACCCTTCGAAGGCCACACGGTACAGGCGATTGACATTCTTTAGCACGGAACCCCTCAAACTAAGCCTATACGTGTGCCTCGCCTTCCCGAGTTCACCCATCATCACCTCGAGTCCTCCGTCGCCATTCACAAAGTACGGCACCGAACCCAAATCGACGCTGTATAGAATGACTTCAGAAAAATCAACGTCGAGCTGTTTGAAACCAACATTGGATCGAAGCACAAGTTAAGAGGATAATAGATATGTATGTTTTAGGATTTATTGATTTTGTTTGGGATTGTTTTGATTTTTCTAAGGAAGAACTTTGCTGTGAATTTTATTCTGAGTAACGGCGCAATGTTAGGAGAATGGGATTAGGTTTAGAAAAGTTTGAAGGGGGTATTTATAACTAAGACAAATATCTAGATATTTTCGTAGAGGTAATATTCCTGGTATATTCTCCATTGTTAACTCGTTTCTGACTTCTAAAAATTCGTGTGATCACACATGATACCCAAAAATCACCAAACTGGACATGTAGCTAGAGTTCGACATTACGGTCCCAACGAAACTGGTTTCGTCGAATTCCGACTTCGTATGCCCACACAGCGTATTTTTAACTGTCGAAATACTGACTGTTTCTCACTCTAAAAATCCGTACGGCCACACATTGACTCTAAAAATCACGAAACTGAAAATCTAACAACTATTTTACATTGCAGATCCAACAAAATTGGTTTCGTTGAATTCCGACTTCGTTTGCAAAACTGGCTATTTTTAAAGCTCTAGATGACCCATTTAAATATATAAATATAATTAAATATAATTAAATTAAATATAAATAAATTTATATTATCGTATATCTCCACATATGATATCGTATAGCTCCAGAATGTCATATTAGAATTTACAGCTTGATATTTAAGATTTTAGATTTATCGATATTCGGTTTTATATCGAAAATCCTTTTATAACGTAAATAAAGAGTTGAAAATTATAAAGGAATTCCACAGCGACTTTTCTGAAATTTGATTTGGACATAAATCAAAATCTACACGACGAAATCCCGATTTTTCTCTTTCACCAGAAAGATATACTCCACCAGCTCCAAACGTTTCTTGTTTCACAGAAATCTGGCTTAAAACGAATCCTGTACATTCAGTTGAAGTTCAAATCGCCAAATCATGAACTGCAGCGCCATTTCAAGCTCGATTTTAATTATAATATAATTATACGTTTCAAACTGACGTCGATTGAATAGATTCGTCAATATAATTCAACTCTAAGCTGAATTAAATCTTGGGGATGATCCTGTTCACCTTATATTATGATTTCCAATATTTTTTATTATTTCTGAATTAAATATATTATTTAATTATTATTTTAATTAAATATTCACCATTATTTAATTAACGACGATTTAATTCCCTAAATCACTATTTATATAATTAAATAAATTAATTATAATACCTCTGACAAATGCGGGTCATTATAGTTTTCCTCGAAAATGTGGAGGTATTATCTTTTAAGGGAGAGATTTGAACTTTTTACCGACCATAAATCCCTAAAATATTTATTTTCTCAACGCGAACTGAATTTGAGATAGCAGAGATGGATGGAATATATTGCCTATTTTGATTTCATGATCCAGTTTACCCCGGGAAAAGGGAATGTTGTAGCAGATGTGTTAAGTAGAAAACATGCATCCTTGAATGCAATCTCAGAATGGAAACAGTTAGGGTTTCTCTCTAATTTTAACTTGCAACCCTCGCTAGTAACTTCCAATGGTTTTCTTTGAGCTATGATTGTTAGACCCACTCTAAAAGAGAGTATTCTGAGTATGCAAGACCTTGACGAAGAAATAAGGGACTTGAAAGAGAAAGTGGGAAAGAAGGAGGCCTTTTCTCATTCGATTAGGTATTCGTTAGGCTACGAAGGGAGTTTACTTAGAGATGGACGACTTTATGTCCCCTGAAGATGAAGGGTTGAGGAAAGAGAATCTAGAGGAGTTCTGTAACAACCCGGAAAATCAGAACCAATTTAAAATTTTTATTTTGGCAATTTTAATGAATTTTGAATATTTAAAATGATTTATTTTAAATAATAATGACGATAAATTTATTTTGAATATAATTAGAACATATATATTGGTTTGAATCGAAGTTAGAATATAATTATTTATTTTAATTATAAAAGGAAATGGAAATGGCGCGATAGTTTGAAAATTTAATTTCAAACTTCAAATGAATGTACAGGATTCAAAATAAACTATATTTTAGTGAAACTAGAAATATTTGAATCTGTTTGAAAATATCTTTACAACGAATCTGAAAAATTGAAATTTCATAGTGGGAATAAAAAGTTATGCCCAATTGAAAATTCAGAATAGTCGCTGTGGAAATATAGCCCTTAAAAATGGATATTTTGCAAACGACCTTCGTTTTTGATGAAACCACTTTTGTTGGATCTGGGATGTCAAATTATTGCTAGATTCCAAAATTCATAATTTTTGGGATCAATATGTGAGCGTGGCAAAAGAAAATGTGTTTTGTCAATTTCAATCAATTTGGATCGACTAGAAAATGGCCATTTTTCAAACGGTCTTCAAATTTGATGAAATTAGTTTTGTTAGGACCGTATTGTCAAAACAAAGCTAGATTTATTTTTCGGGAATTTTTGGGATCAGTATGTAGCCTCGGTAAATTAAAATATGCGTTTAAATTTAATTTATAGATTTATATTTTGATTTTGACGAAAACTGATTGAAACAGTCGAATTGGCTTACCGAACATATCCCATTGTGTTCGGAATGGGAGTAATTAGCTAGGGGCGATGGTCGTTGGGTCTCGATTGGGGTTCGAATGAAAAGTCAACCTTATGGAAATTAAATTAAATAATTAAATTAAATATAAATATAATAAACACCCCCACCCCCTTATTCTCCAATCAGAAGAACGAAATCAAAAATAAAACCGATCCCCAATTCCCGTCTTGACCCCGCCGCATGGCCCCCCTTGCGCCGCCGCGACCGCCGCCCTCCCCCCTGACCGCGGCCCCCTCTCGTACCTCCTCTCTCCCCTTCCCACTGGTCCGCGCAAATCCCGACCCCCCTTGGCCATTGAACGACGTGAGACCCCAGACCACCTCGGATGAGCTGCCACCGCCACCTGAAACCTCGTTTCACCGCCTCCAACCTCCAGAGCCACCCCTGGCGCCTCTCCCCGCCACCTCAACGTGGTCAGTGGACCCCCTCCTCCCTCTAGGATTCGATTTTAAAAAAGAGAGCAAAAGGTGAGTTTTCTTTGGTTTGTTTAAATCAGTATAAAGTAAAAATCTGATTTTTTTTATTATATAAAAGATAGGATTTCTAAATTATAAAAGTTAGGATTTTTAAATTATAAAAATTGTGATTTTTAAATTATATAAAGTTAAAAATTTTATTTATAAAAAGGTTAGCTTTTTTAAAATGATAAAGTTGTGATCTTTTAGAACAGAAAAGTTTGATTTTTATTTAAAATAGAAAGGTAAGATTTTTATATAACATAAAGATGCGATTTTTATACATGAAGTTATATAATGAAAATATGATTTTTATTATGAATTTAGAGTTATAAAAATAAGGTTTTTATATATATAACTTTAAATTAAAAATACGATTTTTATATAGGTTGTTGCTAAATAAAAATTTGATTTTTATTTATATGAATAGCTTATAAAAATATGATTTTTAATATATAGACATTGTTATAAAAATGTGATCTTTATAAGGTAAACATCATATTAAAAATGTTATTTTTTCTGTGTACACGATGGAACGAACTGGAAGCTGAACGGAATCCAAATCGCCCGCTAAAAAATGATGCAGTGGATCCCCAAGGTGAGAATTTCTCATTTAAATTTTATTTTCTAGTTAAAATATATACTAGGATGCAGATGGTGCTTAGCAGCACCCGACACCATCGTCCACAGACCATGGACGACTTGTTTGTTTGATTGTGTTGTGAAAATTGTGGTGGGTTTGATTTGGAGTTCGTATGAGTACACGGGTATTGGGATGATATTTGACGTACATTAATCCCAATTGTTTAGTTGTATGTCGATCAATTGGTTGACATGCTGTTGTAAGCGTTAAATATTTATATTTAATGCTTATGCAGTGTAGAATGCACTCTGGATGATGGTTGGTTGTTTATCATGGTTGTTATATACATGTGTTTTATGAAATCCATGTAATTAACATTATATGGTAATTGGCTGTGTCTGATTCCAGTTCAGAAAGAATGAATATTTTAAAATAACGAATATTTTAAAATAATGAATATTTTAAAATAATATTCAGTAAAAGATCAAAATCTGATTTTGATGTCCGATTTGGTATGGACACGAATATATATAAATATATAAAGCCGCATTGATTAGATTAACGCCATTTTGACGTGAACTATATTTATGTCGATTGTATTCATTTTCATAATGAACATAAAAAAGGAAATGATTTCAAAATCTAATGTTTTGAAAATATTACCATTTATATGTTAGTGATATGGAATATTCAATTTTGATTTGAAATTGAATATGAAGTTGAAATCGTTTTTAAAACGAATTTAAAATGATTTATAAAACACGTTTTGAATGGAAATCGACGAAATATATATTATATATTAAATGGCCTGAATAGAAAGCGTTGAGCCGCAACCGTTCGCAAATTTCGACCATTGATTTCTAATGGATGTTACGGGAGACCCGACCGTCAGATTCTTCTGAAACTAGGACCGTTGGGTTCGTATCGAAAAGAGCTTTCCAACGAATATTAGAGATTTGAAATCTAATGGTTGGATTTGGAATTATGTACAAATCAAATTTGGAAAAGGTCGTTGTAAGTGCAATTCGATGACCGTGTATGGAAATCAACTGTATGGGTCTTGATAAAATTATTAAAATTATCAATAATTTGTGTAAAATCATAATAAATGATTTGGACAGAATTGAGATGAAAAATCCCATATTTGAAAAGATAAAAATATATTATTATCGAAATGTACCAGTTATGAACTATAATTATAATCCAATATTTTCAAATAAATAAATTGGATTTGAAATGGTTTTAAAAATAACCGGAATTTCCAATATATGAATTTTAATGGATTTGAATCAAAATATCTTCGGAATATTTCGATATTGGATTCCGTGATTACACGGATATTGTGGAGGAATTTGGAAGATATATATATCGTTATTCCAATACGATATTTGTTGATTTCAGAATTTGATATTGAATATAAGCCGATATATCTTCTATTTAGAGCCTTGTATTTAATATCAAATGGGATTTTGGGTTTGTCATGAACAGTCCCTTCACTAACACTGTTCTTAAACCCAGTTGAGGAAAGAATAAATCTTTTATAAAGATTTGGTGAAAATTTTCAATTAATTGATATTTAATTGGAATGGAATAAAAGAATTGGACTTTAGGGTTTGTTGTGAACGGTATCTTCAGTAACACTGTTCTTGAACCCTATGTAAAGAGAATAAACCTTTTAATTAAGATTTTTAGAGTTTCCAATTATATTTAATAATTTGAATAAAATGCAATGTGAATTGGGTTTATCGTGAACTGTGTTTCTAGCAACACTCGTTCTTTAACCCGATTTATAGTGAAATGTGATTTGGAATTTATAAATCTTTTGTTAAGATTTAAAGCAGATTTTCCAAAGTAAAGTTTTCCAATTAACATATTAAATTAGAATTGAATGGAATTCGGTTTGGTAATAATCGAAGTGAGCTTCTGTAGAGGAAGACTGTTAATATATATGGAATTTAAAAGGCTTTGCCATTATTCCATTTATATTATCGGTTGGATATGGAAGTTTATATCGATTATATATATATATATATCAATCTGTTTTCCAGGAAAATTCCATTGTTAATGGAATGAGATTTTGGGTTTATTGTGAGCTGTGGTTTAAATGACATTAGTTCTTTAACCCAATTAAAGATAAGATTAATTTCTTAACTTTAAAGAAAATCATTAACTAACGATTTTCGGAGATTAAAACTGAGTTAGAATTTTAATGAATCTTTAATTAGATTGAAATGTGAATCTGATAACTAAAATTATCAAATTCAAGAAATGATCGAGAATGGAATATCACCAGTTTTGCTCCAAGCGATAGCTAAATCTTTAATCAGATTTGAACGTGAAATGGTAATTAATATTTACCGATAACACTGTGGTGTTAGATATGAAGTATTATCAGTTTTACTTCATTGGATGAATAGGTTCGGATTGGGAAATTAAACAAATGATTACTTCGGTATGGTTCGCTAATCCCGACTAGTTTGGAAACCATAATTTGGTTTGAAATGATATCTAAAGGAAGATTAAAGAATAAATTTAAAGAATTTATCTTTGATAAAATTAATGGGAACCTTTCCCAAAATATAAGAATATTTGAATAAAGGAATATTCTAGATCGGAACGAGGCGTATGTTGTGTATCTATAGCACTTGTTTATTATATATGCAAGTTATTCAGAAAAACCGGGTTTATCTCATTTTGAATAACTGATTCGACGATATGTCGAGGATGAAGACGGTGGTTGAAGACCGGAGGTCTTCACATCGTTTGGATGATTACTGATGTCTTGATTGGGTTGTACACCCAAGACAAGGTAATAAGTGGTGATCGTCCAGACGTACTTGGAGATCGACCGGATATGCGAGGGCCTCTCTCCTGTATTGGACATACGGGACGAGGAATAAGGTGCCTCTGGTTTTGTTCAGACCCAGAACGAACTTGTAAATGGATGTGTGTTTGACATAGGATTTCATTCTGTGTGATTAATAGATATCAGTTGCATAACATGAATTGCCTATGTGGCATTCTTAGATGCAAATGATCAAGGCTTCTGTTGAAAAGAAGAGTCTTGTGGTTGATGGTCAAAGCACGACTTTAATATAGCATAGCTTATGTAGCATTAATTCGCGAGCCTCACACCAAGTGTGAACCAGAAACGGGAGAGGGCATCAGGGATGACATGTGTTTCCTTCTAGCTAGGAGTGGTGTCAGGAGTTTACAAGCCCTGACAAGTTTGACTCATGCGGTTGTTGGAATGTGAGACGCCTCGGTTATATCGACACTACGGGGCCGATGGATGGTATGGTCCTTATACAAACCAGATTGACGCCCCATAAGGTGGGGAAACGCATTGTTCAGGCATTCTAATTCACTCCATGTGGACCGACCCTGACGATCCAAGGCTTGTCTGCGAGCTTTCCTGAGACACGGGCTAGAGCCTCTCAAAGCGGCAAGGACGATCCCTTGCCTTGGTTCGCAGATGGAAATCCAACTTCCAATATGACCTTTCGGTTTTATTTGTAATCCTGTATATGGCGACATAGTGGGATGGGGTGCTTATGCCATCTATGATTGATACATTTATATTTGGAGTTGACTTCTTCACTTATAGTAATAATAAAGGATAAAATTTCGTGTATCAAGCATTATTTGGCTATTATAAGATAAAACTCCATCCTCCGGCTGGCGTTGCATTGTGTGATGGGACCTAAGTCTTATAATAGCTTCATTGTTCTTTATTTAGCATTATGTTGTTTATTTATGCACTAGTATTCTTGGGAGGAAACCCGTTCTGTGTTATACGACGTGATCCCTTGATTTACCTAACTTTAAAATCAAATTAATAACTGTTTTAGTTCTCACACCAGTCACATGAATGGCCTGGAGTTTATTGTTTTAACCTAAACTCTAGATTCCCCTATTTTCCACACGGGCAGCTAGTAGTTAGGTTTTGCAGATATTATATTCACAGGATCCTGGTTTATAGCTGAAGGGATGTTCGGAAAGCTCTGTATCTGTGTATTTCTTTCAGTTGTATTTTGTATTATTTTTCCGCTGCTATGTATGTAAATGTAATTTAAATCTCTGATATTTATCAAATGTATTTTATTCATTCATACTCTGTTACATTCTTGTATTTTGATGGAATTTTTGTAATAAGCAATGAAATGTTCTTCTGCTTGCATTCTAATTTGTCGTGTTCTCAACTCAATCTGTGCTTTCCTTTACGAGGAAGTTCGGGTCGTCTCAAGTTCCATAAGTCAAAGATGACCATACACCCCAATGGAGATAAAATGTATAAAGATATGAAGAGGAATCTTTATTGGGAAGGGATGAAAAGGGATGTAGCGGAGTTCGTAGCTAAATGTTTAACATGCCAGAAAGTAAAAGCAAGAAAAGGAAAGCTCGAAGAATTTCTTTTACTTTTAGACATTCCCATGTGGAAGTGGGGACATATTTCCATGGATTTTGTTAATGGACTTCCAAAGAGCCAAAAAAGAAATGAGGCTATTTAGGTTGTGGTAGACCGTTTGACCAAGAGTGCCCATTTTATACCAATCAAAAAGACTAGGACTGCAGCCTCATTGGCCCAACTATATGTCAAAGAAATAGACAGATTATATGGTAAACCATCATGTATTGTGAGTGATAGAGACCCCTTATTCACGAGTGAATTTTGGAGAAGTTTACAAATAGTGTTGAGAATGACCCTCAACTTAAGTACAACCTATCACCCACAAACCGTTGGCCAGACGGAAAGAGTAAATCAGATATTGGAAGACTTGCTCAGAGCTTGCATTATCGAGTTCAGAGGAGTTTGGGAGCAGCACCTACAACTTGTCGAGTTTTCATATAACAATAGTTTTCAAGCGACAATTGGTATGCCCCCTTTGAAGCGTTGTATGGGAGGCCATGCAAATCACCAACCAATTGAGGGGAAACTAAGACAAGGTTCTACTTGGACCAGACTTTGTCCGTGATTCCAACGAGAAGATTTCCTTGATTAGGCAAGGGATGAAGGTAGCGCAAGACCATCAGAAATCATACGTTGATAAGCGAAGGAGGGAACTTGTGATACCCCACGTCCGTTAATGTCACTCTTTAACAGAGTGCATTAAGTTTCGTGAAGCATTATCGGTAAATAGAAACTGAAATATCAAAAGACAGATATAAAATAACAATGGAATTTAAAACTTTATTTTCCAAATAGAAAAACATCATTGTCCAAAACCCAGTTACAACATAAGTCTGAAGTACAGAAAACCCATTACATCAAACTAAAATATCTGCCTTGTACTAAAACATCATAGTACAGTAATATAAAAGCATAGTCCCCAAAAAGACTAGTCATAGGAAGGTAGACAGGAAATCAAGCGGTACATATAAGTAGCTCCAAGTGGAAACAAAAGAGAGAATCCTAATCAAGCCTAAGTATTCCCACCCTAAGAACCTGAGTGGGAAAAGGAAGAGAGAGAAAAGGAAACAAAACAGGTCAGACATAAAGTCTGGCGAGTCCAGTTACTTTTAGCATATAAATAACTAAAAGTATCATGACAGGCATACAAACTGGATGAGAGATAATAGTATCATAAAACAGGTAAAACAGAATGAGCAGGATAAGCAGAATAAACAGAACAGAACAGATTACGCTTCTTAAATATTTTTCTCTGCACCAATACTAGTATAATAGAAAAAGAATGATCCCATTGGAAACAGATGGTAGACATAGGTGTAGTTCTAGTGGCGGGTTTTACCCCCAACAATAATAATAGGCAGGCCAACAGAAATGATAGGTGTTACCCCAAGCGATAATAATGGTGAAACACCCCCACCTCCGTTAGGGTCACTCTCAAAGGGAATGCCCTAATTTTGGTGGAGGTTTATAAGTATAAGTCACAGATATACAAGACAGATATAAGAACACATATTTGTAAACAGCGGAAAAACAACAACTTTTATTTCATAAAAGCAAATACGTGCTACAACAACATCACCATAATTGTCTTACATCTTTTCCAAAAACATAACATAACACTTTCATAATCTGTCTTGATTACATTATTTAAAGAAGCATAAAGAAAACATAGATAAACTGCAAAAGCCCCATAGTGGTTGTCCAAAGCCATAGTTCAAAACGAAAAGATCCAAGCAATACATTTCTCCTCTTCAAGCTGGATGTTAAGGTCGGTCAAGCTGCAGTGTTCCCTCCCTGTGGACCGGGGGGGGGGGAAACGGAAGAAAAGAAGACGAAAGAAAAGTAGAGTCAGACATAAAGCCTGAGTAAGTCTAGGACTATTCTGTCTATGAATAAAGAACTGGGTATGATAAGTATAAACAAGAAATGGGAAAGCACTATAAACTTGGTTAAGTTGTCTAGGGTCGAATATACTATCGTACCCCATGTTAATCTCTGAACCCATATAAACTAGTTTCCAACTGGCACCTCATAATCAGGGTGAAGTGATCCATTCTATGATGATCGGCTCCTACCCGCATAGTTACATGTGTCTTACGGCCCCCGATGTTGTAGTTACCTATGCTGGTCCCACCATGGGGTGTATCAAGTCCCATGGTGGCGGCCCGACACAATCCTAGAATGCACAGGTATGCTACTGGTGTCCAGTGCCTTATTTTTCTGCGCCGGAGTGTGTGCACGCCCGCACCCCGTTAGAACCTACACTGCTACACCACTGCCGTCGATTTGACCTCTTACAATCAGCCCAGTAATCGTGCCCCACCCTGCCTAGTTTCAGGGTATCATGATACACCTTCTAGGGTTACTGCTGAAAAGGGTCCCCCGTTACTAGGTTTTCTATCTCTAGCCAACATGCTAAGTTGGTTAAGTGTTTTCTAACCTAACCCCCACCAGTCCGTTTAGTTTAGCATGTTCCATTTTGATTAAGTCTTTAGTTCACTTAATCCTAACAATCCTGACTCAGCCTTAATTGTCTTATTAAAGCCTTGACCTCTCACATTAGACAGGTATTGTTGTGGCTGCCTGTTGCCGGTTGGTTCCGGGCAGTCTTACGCCACAACTCGGTCTAACCTCGGGTCCTTATTGGCCTCCATGTTTAACCTCCCACATTGGATAGGTATTGTTGTGACTACTGGACAGCCGGGCGGTTCCGGGCAGGTTTACATCACAACTCAATCCAACCTCGGGTTAAACACATCGTATGTTCTACATTTACACATTTTTTCTTTCTTCTTTATTTTCTTATATGTAAATATTTGCGGCCCATTATTAAGTTAATGGTGTAAAGGTTACACCAATCATGGGCCCAACCCATACTTGAATTTGGGCCCTTCTACTTTATGTTTTCATTTATTAATTAATTTGGCCCAACGCTATTTTTCCCCGTTTAATACGTTCGTTTATCATAATATATGTTGGGCTTAGGCTTTTAAGCCCAACTTAGCCATGAGAAAAAGGGGAGGCTTAAAGCGTGATTACATACACAAAAAGGGGAATGTGAACGCATGAACTTGCAACGTGACGTTGGAACTACAAAATAGAAACTGGTGTACTTGCATAATGGTAACATATACTTTGGTCATAAAGCATAAGTGACGTGAATCAAACCATGTAAACTTGTAGTTAAGTTAAGAATATCACTATTGACACATAGGCTTAACTACAACATAAACCTATATTTTATTTAGGCATAATATCAAACATAAGCAAATCAGGTTCATAAGATTACTACATGTTTACAAAGGTGCTTACTTTTGTGACTAATACAAAAGTATAATTCAACTAGAATTAATCCAACTTAATTCATGATTCTAAATCTATCCACATAACCATGGCACACATATACTTATGGCATAAATGTTTCTAACATGAAATCATGATTTTTACTTTAGTCATGCAAACTTGCAAAAGGGATTTTGAATCTAACCTAGCTATGTACCACATATGTCATCATATAATTCTTGTTAACAATATAGACCTAACATGGTTTTCAATTATGCAAAATATCAATCATAGCCTAGTCATATTCATAAGTTCGCAAAGAGGTTTTCTAGTACAAAAGTATGGCTTAATACATAGATCATGATGCCAAATTTTCAACATAATTTCATATGGATTATAATAACCCAAATTTGCTCCAATTACTCACAAAATGATTTTTGTATAAAAATACACATTATGATGGCATAGTAGCAAAACCTCAAACTTGCATGAATTTCAATTAAACAACTGTATACATGTAGCTTCAACATGAATTACATATTTTGAGAATATCCAAACGTATACTTGCATAAAACTACCGCAAACATGTAGTTTTTATAATGAATAACATACTTTGCGAATATCCAATCGCTATACAATATTCCAAATCGATAAGAATCATAGTAACGCACAAATATGAATTATTTATCACCACAATCAAGTATACAAACCAACACAGTTATTTGTTCATACCAAAATAATACTCTACTTACAATTGTGTGGCGAATTCTCCAATTTAGGAATTTGGAGATGCGATTCCTTGTTGATTTGATTTGATTAAGTTGCTTTATGCTTTAGAATTTGCCTCCTAATCCTCTCTCCAATTGGTGGCTACTCTTAGTCGTTCCTCAGCAACATGATGGCTTTGTTCTTGTTTTTGAATGAATAGATTAGGTTGAGTCTAGGGTCATTTTTATAGGGTTTATGAACTGATTAGGACCATCGATGTTGCTTGGATTGATCGTAGCCATTCATTCGAAAGAGAGACCAATTAGAGCCTGCCACCTAGCCCTAATGACAAAGCAGACTTCTGAAAATCGACCAACATAGAATAGGCCAGCCAGGTTGGGCTAGGTTCGACCTGGCTCTGGACCAGGTCGACAGCCCTGTCGACCTGGCTAGACCAGGTCGACAGCCCAGTCGACCTGGGTGCATTAGGCGGGAGTTTTCCCGCCCTGGCCAATTGGGCCCGATTTTGGAATTTAAACTTGTTTTTCTGAGCTGTTTTATTCTGTTCGAATTTTAAACTTAATTTAGAAACTTCCGAAGGTCATATCTTCTTCATACGGACTCCGTTTTTCGAAAACTCGGACTCTATTCCGCGTATTTTTCCGAGACGAACGCAATGGCGTATCCCGTTTCCCTTAGTTCTTTGATTTGAAATTAATTATACTTTAATTTGTGAATTTCACAGTTATAGAATTCGCGGGGTGTTACATTCTCCCCCCAGTTAAAAGGATTTCGTCCCCGAAATCTTCAAGTTAGGAGGAATGTATATCCTAACATCCAATCATCCATCTACTCATCCATCAAACACGAGCATCCATTGTCCTTAAAAGACTTCTAATGCTTCATGATCATATGCGAAGTGTGTTTGTGTACATGTACTTATCTAATGCAAAATCAGGCGGCCTACTGATTCAGTTGATCTCCTTAATGCGAATTATGTAAGTGCCATGAATCCATTATGTATGCAAATTTTCCTATTCATGATTCTACATGAGTGCACAATCATTCAATACAAATGCAACATCCATATGACAACACATTAGAGTTCAACCATATACGAATGCAAACATATATGCATATGCAATATGAAGTGACTGAGCCGATCTAAAACCTAGATTGTGTGTGTATATGCAACCACGAGCAACCACTAGCAATCACTTGCAACCACTTGCAACCATCATCCATAACATGTTTCAATTACATGTTTCCATCCAAAGAGGTTTCTAGCTAAAAGATAAGGTCAAGGAAATATACCTAAAAAGATAGATAAAAGCGCAACTTAAGGAAAAGGAAAGATCAAGGATGTACCCTCGAACAGAAAAGGTTAGGCAGTGCGTATTCTAGCTTCAGTTTCCCAAGTCGCGTCTCCCTCGGCGTCGCTCCACTGAACTTTGACGAGCTTGACTTCACGGTTGCGTAGCTTCTTCACTTCCGTTCCTAATATGCGGGTTGGAACTTTTCTTATGGTTGCTTCGCGTTCCACTTCGGCCTCTTCGAGGATATTTGGCTCTACCACTTCAGCAGACTCATGTAGACATTTTCGGAGATGTGAAACGTGAAAAACGTTGTGGACTCCGGCCAACTTCTCGGGTAGCTCTAATCTATAGGCCATTTTCCCAATTTTCTCAATGATAGGGAATGGCCCTACGAACCTCGGTGCCAGTTTTCCTGTGGTTCCAAAACGAACAATGTTTCTTAGCGGTGATACCTTGAGAAAAACTCTGTCTCCAACCTCAAATTCAAGGTCGGTCCTTCTCTTGTCGGCATAGGACTTCTGTCTGTCTTGGGCCGTCTTCATCCTTCTTCGTATTAAGTCTACTTTCTCTGAAGTCTCTCGGATCATATCTGGTCCAAGTATGAGCTTATCAGTAGACTCCCACCAACAAGTGGGCGATCGGCACGGTCTTCCATATAAAGCTTCGAAGGGCGCCATTCCGATGGTTGCTTGATAGCTGTTGTTGTAGGCAAATTCCACCAAAGGAAGGTGGTCTTCCCATGTCCCTCCGAAGTCGAGGACGCATAGCCTTAAAAGGTCTTCCAAAACTCTGTTCACTCTCTCTGTTTGGCCGTCGGTTTGGGGATGATGGGCTGTGCTCAAGCATAACTGCGTTCCTACTGCTTCTTGCGGACTCCGCCAAAACTCACTAGTGAAGATGGGGTCTCGGTCACTAACAATGCTAGATGGTATTCCATGGAGTCGAACGATTTCCTTGAGGTAAAGTGATGCTAGGGATGAGGCAGTTCTTTTACTTTTGACAGGTAAAAAGTGGGCGCTTTTAGTAAGCCTATCCACTATTACCCAAATGCTAGTGTTGCCTCTCCTAGACCTAGGCAGCCCATCGATGAAGTCCATTGAGATGCTATCCCACTTCCACTGCGGGACCTCCAGAGGATGTAGCAGTCCGCCAGGCTTTTTCTGTTCCGCCTTAACCTGTTGGCACACCATACACTTAGAAACGAACTCTGCCACGTCCTTTTTCATGCCGCTCCAGAAGAAAGTCCTTTTTATATCTTTGTACATTTTATCTCCGCCTGGATGTATCGTCATCTTGGAGTGATGCGCTTCCTCGAGAACCTTCTTTACTAAATCTTTTGTCTGTGGGACGCATAGTCTTCCGTCTCGCCTTAGCAAACCCTTATCGTCGATGGAGTATCTGTTGAGGTGACTTGAAGTCTCACCCCTAATTAGCCTATCAATTGTTTCCACAAGCTGAGGGTCTTCGCGTTGTGCTGTCCCTACTGAATCCACTAAAGCTGGGCGCACTTCGAGAGATGCTAGTAAGCCTGGTACAAAATCGGAGGAAGGCCTAAAGTCGAAGCTAGCTATAAACTCTAGGCTTTGTCTTTCAACAAACAACGGGCTTAGGGTCAATTTCTTTCGGCTCAACGCGTCTGCCACTACGTTGCCTTTGCCCGGAGTATAGGAGATTTCGAAATCGTACGAGGCAAGAAACTCCATCCATCTTTGTTGCCTCAAGTTAAGATCCTTCTGCGAGAAAAGATATTTCAACGATTTATGGTCAGTGTAAAGTTCGAACTTCTCACCTAGGAGATAGTGTCGCCAAGACTTGAGTGCAAAGACGATGGCGGCTAACTCAAGATCGTGGGTTGGGTAGTTCTTTTCGTGCACTTTCAACTGCCTCCCGCCATAAGCTACTACCCTTCCTTCTTGCATTAAGACGGTGCCTAGCCCTGTCCCACATGCATCCTTATAAACAGTGAACATCTTGCTCCCATCTGGCAGCGTCAAAACTGGGGCTGTTGTGAGAGCCCTTTTCAGTCGTTGGAAAGCAAACTCGCAATCCAAGTCCCAATTGAACACTAGATTCTTCTTGGTCAATTTCGTGAGCGGAGCTGAGATTTTCGCAAAATCCCTTATGAACTTTCGATAGAAACCCGCTAGTCCTAGAAAACTTCGGACCTCAGTCGCATTCCTTGGTGTCTTCCAATCCTGTACCGCCACTACCTTAGCAGGGTCCACTGCTAACCCTTGTTTGGATACTATGTGCCCAATGAACCTCACCTCTTCTCTCCAAAAGTGGCATTTGGAGAATTTGGCTTTTAAATGATGGACTCGCAAAGTTTCCATGATTGCCCTTAAGTGCTGAGCATGTTCCTCTTCACTCTTTGAGAAGATAAGGATATCATCTACGAAGACCACTACGAATTTGTTGAGGAAATCTCTAAATACCCTACTCATCAGGTCCACGAAGTAAGCAGGTGCATTTGTCAAGCCGAAAGGCATGACAAGCCATTCAAAGAAGCCGTCTGGGGTTCTGAACGCCGTTTTATCGATGCTATCTTCAGCCACCCTTAGTTGATGAAAACCGGTTGCTAAATCGAGCTGGGAGAAAACAGACGCTCCTACAAGCTGGTCAAATAAATCGTCAATTCTAGGGAGAGGGTGCCTATTCTTTTTCGTTAGCTTGTTGAGCTCCCTATAGTCAACACATAGACGGAGTGAACCATCCGCCTTTGTAGCGAACACCACCGGAGCGCCCCATTCTGAAATGCTTCTCCTAATGAACCCCTTTTCTAGAAGCTCTTTAATCTGTTTACTGAGCTCTTTCCTTTCCCGTGGAGCCATGTGTCTAACGGGCAACGCAACGGGCTTTGCATTATCTACAAGATATATACGGAAGTCTATTTCCCGCTTCGGAGGAAACTCCTTCACCTCTTCGAAGACATCCGGATATTCCCGGACCACTCTAACTGATTGCAAATTTTCAACAGAGGCATCTAGCGATTCAAGGTAACTAAGCATAACCGCGTATGAGGGATTACAAGAAATTTCCAAAGTATTATCGAGCTGGGTTAGGAGCCTAACAACCCTTTTCTCACAATCAAGGATGGCCCCATTACTGGATAGCCAATCCATACCCAAAATCAACCCATACCCCGAAAAGCCCAAAACAAAGGCACTACATTGAAATTCTACACTTAGAATAGAAATTTTCAATCCCAAACAGATCATAGACAAATGAGCTGGGCCCCCAATTGGGTTTGAAACAATTAAGGGGTCCTCTACCATACTAGTTTTTAGGTGCAGAGATTCTACTAAAGCAGACGAGATAAAGGAGTGTGATGCGCCAGAATCAAATAAAGTGCGAACGGGGTGATCATAAAGATAAACTACACTTTCTACAGAAGTATTTATACCTCGTTGTTGCAAAGGTGGCGCTTCCAGCACATGAACCTGTGCCCCTGGGGTGGATCCAGCCCTCTGCCCCTGTCCTCGTTTCTTTGGGCAGTCCTTAGCCCTGTGGCCTATCTCACCTCAAGAAAAGCACCCACCATTCTCCTTGGCCTTCTTTTTCCGGCAGTCCTTTACTAAGTGCCCCACTTTGCCACAGAAATTACACTTCCTCTTCTCTTTGTTGCCTTTCCCGCCTTTCTTAAAGTCTGTCTTTTTAGGCTTCAAACCCTCTTTCTTCCCTTGAGAGCTCTCTGCCTTTGTCTCCTTCTTACCCTTATCCTCTTCGTTCAGCAATGCCATTTGCACCAGTCTTTCATACGTGGCTCCCATGGGTATATGGGTCATGGCCAAACTGTGTAATGGCTCATTTAACCCTTTGACGAAACGGAGAGCCTTCTTGTGCGGGGTGTTGACTAGGTCCAGCCCAAACCTAGCCAGCTCATCGAACTGATTCACATACTCTCTGACTGTCTTGTCCCCTTGCTTAAGAAATAAGAATTTTTCCAACTGCAAACTTCTTTCCGCATCTGAGAGAAATTTAGTCTCAAACCTTGCCCTAAAGTCCTCCCATGTCTCCACTGGTCTTTCTGCATTAGTGACTTCCCACCAGTAGGAAGCCTCGCACTTTAATAGCCATACTGCCAGTTGTACTTTCTGTCTATCTTCTACCTCAAAGATGATGAATAGGTCCTCAGTTTCTTTCAGCCAATTTCTAGCTGCCACGAAGGACTCAGTTCCATGGAAATCCTTTCCTCCCATAGCTTTAAAATCTTTACATATCTTAGCAAACGTGTTTCCCCGTGGAGGAGGTGGAGGAAAAGGTGCTGCTGCAGCTGGATGATTTCCTACAGCTGGGGGAGGAGGAACGGTAGGACCTGGCTGAGTGGCCCTTGCTTCTAAGAACCGTCTAAACCAACCAGGTATTGGTACACCCTCTGGCAAGTTAAGTTCTTCGGACATGCTGAAACAAAAAGGATAGATTCAAAACGAAGGATAAGAGATAGTACCTATGGCTTTGGGGGGACTTTGCCCTTTAAAATAAAATAATATTTTTATCTTTTTTTTTAAATGCTTCTTTAAATTTCCTTTTTGAAAATAAATTTTCAAAACTTTTTATCTTATTTGGTAAACCTATGCTCTGATACCAAGTGAAACACCCCACCTCCGTTAGGGTCACTCTCAAAGGGAATGCCCTAATTTTGGTGGAGGTTTATAAGTATAAGTCACAGATATACAAGACAGATATAAGAACACATATTTGTAAACAGCGGAAAAACAACAACTTTTATTTCATAAAAGCAAATACGTGCTACAACAACATCACCATAATTGTCTTACATCTTTTCCAAAAACATAACATAACACTTTCATAATCTGTCTTGATTACATTATTTAAAGAAGCATAAAGAAAACATAGATAAACTGCAAAAGCCCCATAGTGCTTGTCCAAAGCCATAGTTCAAAACGAAAAGATCCAAGCAATACATTTCTCCTCTTCAAGCTGGATGTTAAGGCCGGTCAAGCTGCAGTGTTCCCTCCCTGTGGACCTGGGGGGGGGGGGGAACGGAAGAAAAGAAGACGAAAGAAAAGTAGAGTCAGACATAAAGCCTGAGTAAGTCTAGGACTATTCTGTCTATGAATAAAGAACTGGGTATGATAAGTATAAACAAGAAATGGGAAAGCACTATAAACTTGGTTAAGTTGTCTAGGGTCGAATATACTATCGTACCCCATGTTAATCTCTGAACCCATATAAACTAGTTTCCAACTGGCACCCCATAATCAGGGTGAAGTGATCCATTCTATGATGATCGGCTCCTACCGGCATAGTTACATGTGTCTTACGGCCCCCGATGTTGTAGTTACCTATGCTGGTCCCACCATGGGGTGTATCAAGTCCCATGGTGGCGGCCCGACACAATCCTAGAATGCACAGGTATGCTACTGGTGTCCAGTGCCTTATTTTTCTGCGCCGGAGTGTGTGCACGCCCGCACCCCGTTAGAACCTACACTGCTACACCACCGCCGTCGATTTGACCTCTTACAACCAGCCCAGTAATCGTGCCCCACCCTGCCTAGTTTCAGGGTATCATGATACACCTTCTAGGGTTACTGCTGAAAAGGGTCCCCCGTTACTAGGTTTTCTATCTCTAGCCAACATGCTAAGTTGGTTAAGTGTTTTCTAACCTAACCCCCACCAGTCCATTTAGTTTAGCATGTTCCATTTTGATTAAGTCTTTAGTTCACTTAATCCTAACAATCCTGACTCAGCCTTAATTGTCTTATTAAAGCCTTAACCTCTCACATTAGACAGGTATTGTTGTGGCTGCCTGTTGCCGGTTGGTTCCGGGCAGTCTTACGCCACAACTCAGTCTAACCTCGGGTCCTTATTGGGCTCCATGTTTAACCTCCCACATTGGATAGGTATTGTTGTGACTACTGGATAGCCGGGCGGTTCCGGGCAGGTTTACATCACAACTCAATCCAACCTCGGGTTAAACACATCGTATGTTCTACATTTACATATTTTGTCTTTCTTCTTTATTTTCTTATATGTAAATATTTGCGGCCCATTATTAAGTTAATGGTGTAAAGGTTACACCAATCATGGGCCCAACCCATACTTGAATTTGGGCCCTTCTACTTTATGTTTTCATTTATTAATTAATTTGGCCCAACGCTATTTTTCCCCGTTTAATACGTTCGTTTATCATAATATATGTTGGGCTTAGGCTTTTAAGCCCAACTTAGCCATGAGAAAAAGGGGAGGCTTAAAGCGTGATTACATACACAAAAAGGGGAATGTGAACGCATGAACTTGCAACGTGACGTTGGAACTACAAAATAGAAACTGGTGTACTTGCATAGTGGTAACATATACTTTGGTCATAAAGCATAAGTGACGTGAATCAAACCATGTAAACTTGTAGTTAAGTTAAGAATATCACTATTGACACATAGGCTTAACTACAACATAAACCTATATTTTATTTAGGCATAATATCAAACATAAGCAAATCAGGTTCATAAGATTACTACATGTTTACAAAGGTGCTTACTTTTGTGACTAATACAAAAGTATAATTCAACTAGAATTAATCCAACTTAATTCATGATTCTAAATCTATCCACATAACCATGGCACAGATATACTTATGGCATAAATGTTTCTAACATGAAATCATGATTTTTACTTTAGTCATGCAAACTTGCAAAAGGGATTTTGAATCTAACCTAGCTATGTACCACATATGTCATCATATAATTCTTGTTAACAATATAGACCTAACATGGTTTTCAATTATGCAAAATATCAATCATAGCCTAGTCATATTCATAAGTTCGCAAAGAGGTTTTCTAGTACAAAAGTATGGCTTAATACATAGATCATGATGCCAAATTTTCAACATAATTTCATATGGATTATAATAACCCAAATTTGCTCCAATTACTCACAAAATGATTTTTGTATAAAAATACACATTATGATGGCATAGTAGCAAAACCTCAAACTTGCATGAATTTCAATTAAACAACTGTATACATGTAGCTTCAACATGAATTACATATTTTGAGAATATCCAAATGTATACTTGCATAAAACTACCGCAAACATGTAGTTTTTATAATGAATAACATACTTTGCGAATATCCAATCGCTATACAATATTCCAAATCGATAAGAATCATAGTAACGCACAAATATGAATTATTTATCACCACAATCAAGTATACAAACCAACACAGTTATTTGTTCATACCAAAATAATACTCTACTTACAATTGTGTGGCGAATT
Source organism: Allium sativum (assembly GCA_030737875.1). Lineage (NCBI taxonomy): Eukaryota > Viridiplantae > Streptophyta > Magnoliopsida > Asparagales > Amaryllidaceae > Allium > Allium sativum. The sequence continues at coordinate 104,824,945 of CM060911.1, read as the reverse complement.
CTCCAATTTAGGAATTTGGAGATGCGATTCCTTGTTGATTTGATTTGATTAAGTTGCTTTATGCTTTAGAATTTGCCTCCTAATCCTCTCTCCAATTGGTGGCTACTCTTAGTCGTTCCTCAGCAACATGATGGCCTTGTTCTTATTTTTGAATGAATAGATTAGGTTGAGTCTAGGGTCATTTTTATAGGGTTTATGAACTGATTAGGACCATCGATGTTGCTTGGATTGATCGTAACCATTCATTCGAAAGAGAGACCAATTAGAGCCTGCCACCTAGCCCTAATGACAAAGCAGACTTCTGAAAATCGACCAACATAGAATAGGCCAGCCAGGTTGGGCTGGGTTCGACCTGGCTCTGGACCAGGTCGACAGCCCTGTCGATAGCCCTGTCGACCTGGCTAGACCAGGTCGACAGCCCAGTCGACCTGGGTGCATTAGGCGGGAGTTTTCCCGCCCTGGCCAATTGGGCCCGATTTTGGAATTTAAACTTGTTTTTCTGAGCTGTTTTATTCTGTTCGAATTTTAAACTTAATTCAGAAACTTCCGAAGGCCATATCTTCTTCATACGGACTCCGTTTTTCGAAAACTCGGACTCTATTCCGCGTATTTTTCCGAGACGAACGCAATGGCGTATCCCGTTTCCCTTAGTTCTTTGATTTGAAATTAATTATACTTTAATTTGTGAATTTCACAGTTATAGAATTCGCGGGGTGTTACAAATGGGCTCCTAAGAAAGTAGGACTAGATGTACCTTAATTACTACCCCAATCGATCGGCTCCCTATCCTGTAGATACCCTGTGATGGACCCACAGTAGGATGTATCACTTCCTAAAGTAGCAACCCCTGTTTTTTTGAGAGGCACAGCTATATCTACTGGTGCTATAGCATCTTATTATCTCAAGCAAGTGGATTCGTGAACGCACATGAGTCCATCGGAATGCACCATCAGACACGCCTACTCAGATGAACCTCTTATAATCAGCTCAGTAAGCGTGCCCTGACCTCTACCTAGTTCGGGGTCCCCCATTTGATACCAAGATGGGTTACTCACCGATACAGGTCCCATACAATAGATGATACAAGCCAGCCCCTATGCTTGCATCCCATTACTAGGATTTTGACAGGTTATGCCTAACAGATTAACAAGCCTGCAAAACCCCACCATATAAGACAGGTTAAGTTTGTTGGGATTATATAAGGGTACGTTTGGCACAGGTCCCTGTTAAGATTTTAAAATAGGCTCAGGTCCGGTCATAAACTTTTACAAATTAGTCCCTATTTTTCGAAAATTCAATTAAAAATAAAAAAATCACGCAAATTCGTATTTAATTAAAACAGGTAAACGCAAAAAAAATTCAGACCAAAAAAACATCGAAAACCATGTTAAACCAAATAAATAGAAAACAACGAAAACACCAGTTAAATGAATACTAGTTTGCACATATTTGGATTTTCATGCATACATATGTGCAAGAATTTTAGTTATGCACCTATGTTGAAAATACTAGCATACATCTGTACAAGTATAGCATAATTCTTGCATGAAAATATGCAATAATTCACACGGTTGCAAATCATGTCGGATTTATTTGCATTCTGGTGTGCAGATAAAACGTAAAAGTAGCACGCATGCATGCAACAATCCATAGGCAAAAACTTAGTTAACTTTTCTTCATGAAATACATGCATACAATTGTGCAAGTATTTTAGAATAATTGCACACACGTATGCAAGTTTCTATCTACATTTTTCAACACAAACAGCGTATGTAATAGTTGCATACATATGTGCAACTATTTTTAAAGTTGCATACATGTATGCAACTTTTTTTTCAATTTGCGTAGACTTCTGTGGACGTTTTCAGAATTTAGATTGTTTTTTTTTTTACTTAGGAGCGCCTTTGTTTTGGCCAGAAAAACGTAAATGACAGAAGTGGGGGAAACAGGGACCGGATTTGAAACTAAAACATGGGAGGGACGTGGCTCCTATTTTGAAATGTTTTAGGGGGCAAATCCTAATATCCACTTTATATAACCCCGCACAGATTTAACAGATTTACTTAACACTTCATTGATTCAAGCAAGTCTACTTAACCCTTATACAATTTGACAAGTTCATATAACCCCCAAAAATTTAGATAGGTTAAGTATTACATGTTAATAGGTTATCATCATTTTTTTCATTCATTTCTGTTAATGCACTAGACCTCTCACATTAAGTCAACCACTTGTGGATGCTGGATATGTCGAGCGGTCCCGGACAGAGTTCTACCACAAGTTGGACTTAACCTCGTGTCTTACTATCGTTACGTGTACATTTACGCACTAGAACCCTCACATTAGATTAACCACTTGTGGATGTTGGATTTGCCGGGCAGTTCCGGGCAGACTTCTACCACAAGTGTAATCTAACCTCGTGTCTAAGTGCGGTTACAGTTTCTATTTACCGTAAATTTAGGCATGTTCATTCTTAAACAATTTTTCATGTTCATATAGGTTATGCCCCCAAACACCTAGTCTGATTTACGATACAAGTTATGCCCCAAATTAAAGTTTTAGATCAAGGTATAGATTATACCCCAAATCCCAATCATGTTTTACAATATAAGTTATGCCTCCACTTATCATTCTCAACCATTCCCAACTTCGTTCGCTCGTATATATCAGTGATAGGCCTAGGCTCGAAGGTAGCCTGGCTATAAAAATAAAAAGGGAAGGAGGGAGAGAAGAGAACAGAAATTGGGATAATAACAAAACAGGCATATGATGACAAAAATAGGCATACTAACAGAATAGGCATATAGTGAGACAAATAGGCATACTAATAGAATAGGAATATCAGGAATAAGCATATGAGAACTAAATCGTAGATTAGGTGTACAAGTAGTGGCAGATTTGCACAGGTTTAGATCCAAACTTATAAACATGTTAGGATTACATATTAAATGTTTATATCTAAAAGCAACATAAACTCGTAGGGACTGAATCTAAAGAACAGAGAAATGATTGTTGATGTTATAGCAGAGATTCTTGTATACGTATAAGTTGTTGTTGCAGAAGAATATGCTAATTCAATCTGAGTTAGGGCGGCATCTCGTTGTCTCCATTGTTTTTGATGAATAAAACAATAGAAATGAGGTCCTATTTATAGCCTACTGTCAACGAATCTAGTCAAGAAACAAGTTCTGGTTCAAAGAATGAATCTGCCCCAAATCTAGGTGGGGCCGACCCTAGGGTCGACATTCCCTTGTAGGGGTCGACCCATGGGTCGACATTCCCTTGTAGGGGTCGACCCATGGGTCGACATCCATGGGGATGGGGTCGACCCCCAATGGGCCAATTTCCTGCGCCTTCCCGCCTTTTGATTTTGATTTTCTAGAAAATTTGTTTATATATATTTTGCTTATATATATATACAAACCTCAAACCTTAATATCTTTTTCATACGATGTCCGTTTTATGCAAACTCGGAGTCTATCTTAAGTAGAATTCCGAGACGAACGCAATGGCACAGTCCTTTTTACTTAATTCCCAATATTTAAGTATTATTTAGTTTATCATTATAGTGTTCTTTTAAAATTACAGGGTGTTACATTCTCCCTACATAAAGATTTCATCCCTGAAATCTCTAAGTTAAGAAGAATGTATACCCTAACATCCATCATCCATCTACTCATCCACCAATTACAGGCATCCATTGTCCTTAAAAAGATTTCTCATGCTTATATGAACATATGCAATAGTGTGTGTATATGTCCCTATGCTAATGCGAAAGACCGGGCGGCCTACTGATTCAGTCGACCTCCTTAATGCAATGCATGTCAGTGCCATGAATCCACCATGTATGCAAATAATCCTAACATATCATGTAAATGCTATATGCGTGCACAATTATTTATCCAAATGCAACACTCATATAATGATACATCCATTTTCATCCATAAATTTTTAAAATGCACGAACATCCATATGCAGTATGAGAGTGATTGAGCCGATCTAGTGCCTAGTGTGTGTATGTGTATGTATCCACGAGCAATCACTAGAAAACACTTGCATCCACTTGCATCCATCAAACATAACATGTCTCAAACACATGTTTGCACCCATCGGTTCCCTACCTAAAGGTAGAATATTCGATCGATAGGATACACTTAAATGACAAAAGAAAGTACAAATAAAAGATTTGGAAAAGAAGTTAAGAACTTACCCTAATGGTACGAAGTGAAAATCTTGTCTTCAGTCTCCCTAGTAGCATCCTCGTGGTCATCTCCCCACTGAACTTTCATCAACTTGACCTCTCGGTTGCGTAGCTTTTTAACCTCTGATCCAAGAATATGGGTAGGAATTTGTTTAACTGTCGCCTCCCATTCCACCTCTACTTCCTCAAGCATACTCGGATTAACTACTTCTACGGTATCATGTAGGCACTTCCGTAAATGAGAAACGCGGAAAACATCGTGAACACCCGTCAATCTCTCTGGAAGCTTCACCCTATAAGCCATTTGGCCAATCCTTTCTGTCATGGGAAAAGGCCTTACAAACCTTGGCACCAATTTCCCTACAGATCCAAAGCGAACCACATTTCTCAAGGGTTATACCTTGATGAAAACCATGTCTCCTACCTCAAACTTAATATCAGTTCTTCTCCTATCTGCATAGGACTTCTGTCGGTCCTGAGCTGTCTTGATGTGTCTGCGAATAAGATCAATCTTCTTTGAAGTTTCTCTAATCATCTTAGGTCCTAGTAGAAGCCTTACTGTAGACTCCCACCAATAAGTCGGTGATATACAGGGTCATCCGTACAATGCCTCGAAGGGTGTCATTCCAATACTATCCATGTAACTGTTGTTGTAGGCGAACTCTACCAAAGGAAGATATTCATGTTTGCTAAACGGATATTCTATTAAATTAGAAAACCGTTAACACGAAATATCGTGATAATACCGCAAGCGCACGGCGTACAATTATTAGTGCGTGGTGATTACGAGTCGATCCACAGGGAAAGAATTAACTCTAGATTTTACTCAATCGGACTAAACCAAATTCAAGTGAAGTTTAACTAATAAAAGCTAATGAAAACTATAACCTAAATATAAAATGAAAACAATTTAGAGGCAAATCAATTCTCACATTTATGTAGGTTATCAAAAATACAATTTATGATCTCCATTAAGTGATATAAATGCAATATTTAAACCACTTATGATTCTCATGAAAATGGAACTAAAGCAAAACTATTCTAAGTATGGGCTATGAATTATTAACTAAAACTATAGACCATCAAATTCTGTCCTTACTTTCCGTAACATCCAGCCTTTTCACCGCTTCAAATTGGTAGTTAAACCAACTCAAATCATCCCAAAACGACGGATCGTTATTTAGCTTACATAGTTTAAAGACGGAATCAACAAAGAAATAATAAATAACACAGTATTGAACATCGAAATAAAATTTGATATATTACTCAAAATCTTTGATACAAGAAATTCTTCAATACAGCTGAATTAAAACACAAGTTGAATACATAAAGATATCTACTACTTTAAAATCTTCAGAGTGCGCCGTCTTTGAAATTCCCCAGCTTCGCCAATCTTCGAATTCTAAGGTGAAATCTTTAAAATCTGTACTGCTCGGGTCTGACCCGAGCGTTTCATGCAAAAACACAAAACACTCGAGTCAGGATTGAATCATAGTTCAAGTAAATTAACTTCAGTAGGAACTGAATTATAATAGTTAATCCTCTCATCAATTTTATGTCAAATACAGTGGTGCAGTGTCTACATTATACTGGTTTTTATTTCAAGGACAAATGGCCATAAAAGCCTGCATGTACACACGTGTACAAAGTACACGCGTGCACTGCCCCAGCATCCCGCAACCATAAATAACAAGTGGGAACATAGTAGCAACAAGCATGTAAATGTTGGACAACCACATGATGTATAGGCGACCAATGAAGTAATGTTAGCAAGTAAGTAGGCTTATTTAATTTTCCAACAGCAGGAAATAAACAAGGCACCCATACGCTATGCACATTAAAGTGAATGGTCAGGAATTCAACTAGTGAAATATATGAGGACACAACAGGTATCAACAACTCTCCATATTCAACAACAAAATTGGTGTGCGTGTTTTGCGACTTGACCAGTTGCATTTGGAAAGATGTTCAATTTTGCACATGAAACTAAAATGAAGCAAAGAAATTTTGGTAGTTAATTGAAAATGAACTGATCCACTATCCTATACCTTTCTTTTTAACTTCTAACCAAGATGGTGAAACAGGCATTTTCACAATTAAGTAATACTTTAATACATCATATTATGTCCAATTTTGCATCACCTTATGCACAACCTTCACTTGAACATGGGATTCCTTATAAACTATTTCAAGATTGTTCATGCCTTCTTTATCATCAAAAAATTCGTTGTAATGGTTTAGGAAAATAGCAAGTGGCATAAGCTATATTGAACTGGAAATTTCATATAAATTTGGTTAATTATATCATGTCCTCAGATATTAAATTCATCACTTCTTGTTTTACAACCTCCATATGCAGTTCTATCAGCATACTAAGATTGGAAAATCGACAAACACTTCGATATTATAAGTACCACAACAAAACCCATGTGTCAGACTATGTGAATAATTTTTTTAATTAAAAGTCATATGGAATCACAAAAACTACATGCAAATGCAAAAGGTGTTATATGCCTATTGAATTATACCAACTAGAATCTAAGATGCAAAGTTTATAAGAAATCAAAATCACGTCCACAAAAGGTCAAACGAGACTAAAAGGCTTCATGTTAGCAAAATGACAGAATATCCTTACAAGTGATACTGTACCTTGGCTAACTACTGCTAATGCATTTAAACAAAGGTCATGTATCATCTTATGTGATGACATAGGCAGACTTAAACAAAGAGACATGTACGAATGGGTTTCTAAATTCTATTGTTAACAAATAAAACATGTATGCAGGTATATATATATATATATATATATATATATATATATATATATATATATATATTTAACCATATATTTATTTAATCCAAAATTAAATGCTCATACAGGGATACCATACACATTAATGATTTGAATACATAAATGCAGAAAAAACATGGCGTACCCTTTTTCTTTCCGGAAGTTGAAATACTATGTTCAAAATTAATGCACAGTACAATATGGTGTATACTGATCAATTTGAATGGGTTTCACAAGTCTCATTACAATAAATAAAATAATGTGTCACCACTTCATGGCAAGGAACATACAACTATATTTATATATAGATGTCGAAGTGTATATAGTGTGTATTGTGTATAAATAAGGGATGTGATGTATGCATGGATTTGGTATGAGGCATTTAAAATGGAAGATTTCCAACCGGAAAGATAAACGAAATGATAGGCTAATGTTCTGATTTCAACAGCAATACCCAGAGGTTACACAAGCTAAATTAAAAACATGGAGTGGGAGAAACACAGTTTCAGAAAATTTAAATGAGCACAACTTTAATAAGAATAGGTTGGTAGCATTGTCTATGACTTGGCAACAAGAGTTTTCATTTCAATCTCAGGTTTTTTTTTTGGATGTGCTACATGATTTTCCCAATAGCTTATTATTATTATTATCAAGATGTTTAACAAAAATGTATTAGTACAGTGAACATGCTATTCTTACACATGTCTTTCCCTATTGAATTATCTTCTTAACGATGTTTCACAAACTATCCTTATCTCCATAACCATGTAACAGAATTTTTCTTCAAATTGAATAGCACCTATGATTTTATCCATGTGCGAGTGTGTATCAGTGTGGTACTCGAACAAATCGCATGAATATTATAATAGAAGAGGTTTTGTTACATATATGCAGTATTTTGTATATTAAGAACATCCGTTTCGAATTTTAACATATACTGAACTTGTTATAAATACTGAACACATTGCCTGATTATAATACGTCAACACCATAGAACAGTATTCTCAAATTTAATGTTGTAAGCATATACACCTACTTTACATGCATATAAACCATTCTAAAAACCACATCTATATGCGTAGTATCATAGCCAATCCCATATGTAAGTTCATGTGACTCAGACAATAACTAAACAATGAGCGCGAATCTATAGAACAACAATAATAAGGTCCTAATTTTATTTACTGAGTTCATAAAAGTGTTTTGGATTTCAAGGCTTACACAAACAAGAGTATCACTGTAGTTAAACAAAAGTATTATTGAAGTTTCTATGCTATTAAATTGATGCCAATACGTTAATCAGGGTTGGTAAAACTAAATTTCAGCATAGTCAGCTTCGATTTGTTTTGATACAATGACCATCATTTGCTTACCCCAAACATAAGATTTGTAAAATTTTATAATAAGATCAATAAACACTGGTAATTCCTCCCATTTTTTTACTAACTTAAACCACAAGACAGTGCAATTCATTTTAATAGTAGCACTCACTTAGAAGTCAAGGCTAACCAACAAAAGATTCGGGTGTATTCGGTTAGTACTTTGATATTTCTGACGAATCTGGGTAAATTCGCACGGCAAACAACGCAAACAAAATCAACTATATATTTAGTTTAATCGAAATCAATTCACTTGACAATAAGATTTAATCATGAGTAAGATGCTCACATTAAATGCAGCGCAGCAGAGGTCAATTCCCGAAGGAGGCGACGGCGGTGCTTGGCTTCAGTGAAGGAGCGGTAGCAGCTCCAGGCAAGCCCAGGCGACGACTTGTCGACCATTTGATGCCTTCGCTTGCACAATAGCGGGCTAGCTTGGGGCGGCACGAAGCACGAGGGCAGTAGGGGACTGGTCTTTGATTTGTAGTGGCATGGATCTGAGCAGCGGTGAAGCTCAACTGGGTGGCTACAAGTAGGTAGCGGCCCTTTCTTGTTTCGATTTGGGCATCGATAGAGGAGAGTGAAGTATGGTAATAGTGAAGGGAGAACCTCTTTGGGAAGAAGGTTTTATGATGGAGGCCATTTTCATTTGATTTACGGGTTTATATTTTGGTCGGCCATTAAAAATTAGAGAAGGAAAAACATTTCTGATTCAAGAGAATTTGGTGAGAAATCGTGTATTTTACAGAAGAAGAATTTGGAAGATAAGAACGACGTCACTCAAATAGGCATAGGGTAGCTCGATATTTTCAATGGGTAGGTCTGCGAAATGTTTTGCTGAGGTAGTTTTATTAATGTATAAGTAAATATTTAATTCCACCGTAACCGATGGTGAACGCTTAATATTCATACCATAATACAGTCTCCAAATGCGACAAAATTTATGTGTACCACTTTGTCTTCGTTTTCTAAATCTGATAAAATTTGTTTGGTTGTAATCCGGCTTTGTTTGTATAAGACGTTATTTTAATTTTAATTTATCTAACGATTAACCAATTTTATTTCGTTCGTCTACCAATAACTACATTTGCTTTCAAATTTGGAACATCGAGTTTCAATCTCTTTTATACATACAAATACATACATAACCAAACCAATTTCCTATACATTCCAAGAAATAAAATCTCTAATTTATTTAACGTCCACTACGTTAATTTTCGAATTCAACCGTTTATATTTTCCAATCGTTTTTCAAATCCAATTCAAATATCCAATCAAATTTAATTCAACAATAATATTTGTTTTTTTCACCTAACCATTCTGAATTAAATATTCCATTCGATTCAAACTCAAAACAACACATTTGATTTCTAATTTCTACCCAAGTATCAATATAAAATTTGATTGTTCGTAATCAAATCCTCAATAAATTCCTCATTCCAGTTATCGAAAATTCTGGGACGTTACACTTTCATTTCAAAATCAATAACCACTTAGCAAATATTGATGTGATTTTTGTTTACATTGACTAAGCATAGCCTATTTTGTTGTCAGCAAACATAAACTATCAAAACCGTTTGTATAAACTTACATCAATATTCACTAACAAGAAGCACATATTAGAGATCACAAATCATACAAATGTTGAACTTACATAAAGTTAGAGAGCATCATTACCCTTAAATCAAGGGATTAACCACTCATATTTGTTATCATATCAACACATGTAAGTTTCAACATTAGAAAATAAAGCAAAATGAAAGAAAAACTAAGTAGAACAAGAAGAGAACTAAACTAAGAACATAAAGTAAATATAAGCTATGAACATAAAGTAAATGAACATGAAAGTAAATCTAAGATATGAACATGAATGTAAATCTAAGCTATGAACATGAAATTAAAGAGCATAGAAATTAAATTGCATTAAAACAAAGAAGTTACATAAAGAAAATGGCTAAGTAGCCATGGAAATACAAGAGAGCTTGTGTTCCTCTCAACTAAACTAAAGAAGGGGATCAAAAGAGAAGAGAGTATTTATATTACATAAAGGGGTTAATATATACATGTTTAAAACCCTAAAACCCTAATCACTTTTGTTGGGAACTCCCCAAAGTACCCCCTTCATGAAGCTTCTAATCCTCCCTTAGCCACTAATGAGTCATGTAAGATGCATGAGACCTTTTGTCTTATTCAATTAGTCTTTAATAAGAAGCTTAAGAGAAAGAGGGTAATTTGAGAGGTGGGGTCCTCCATGATCATGTATGAGAATTATTTTCTCTTCATTCCTTTGTATGCATGCATTTGTGCTCCAAATATTCATGTGTATGCATTATTTGTGCTCCAAAATTCCTATAAGAGACAAATACAAAGAACAAGTAAATGCAATTACAAATTAAAACATGCACAGGTGACCATTTTTTCCCAAAATGAGGATGAGTGTATGATTATTTAATAATTTTGGGTTTTTGGTTTAAAACATATAAAAAAAGCCAATTATGTTATTTATTTAATTAAAACATGAATAAATGTTTGAATATAAATGTGCATATTTACATGCACATCAATTCCTCCCATGTCCCTTTAAAGTCTAGGATACACAGTCTTTAAAGGTCCTCAAGAACTCTGTTCACCCTTTCCGTCTGTCCATCGGTCTGAGGGTTATAAGCGATGCTCAAACACAACTGTGTACCTAATGCCTCTTGCAAGCTCTTCCAAAACTCATTATGATTATGGGGTCATAATCACTCACTATACTGGAAGGTACTCCATGTAAACGGACTATCTCACGAAGATAAACTGCTGCCAACCACGATGTTGTCCTCTTACTCTTAACAGGAAAAAAATTTACGTGTACATTTACGCACTAGACCCCTCACATTAGATTAACCACTTATGGATGCTGATTTGCCGGGCGGTTCCGGGAAGACTTCTACCACAAGTATAATCTAACCTCATTTCTAAGTGCAACTAAAGGTTCCATTTACTGTAAATTTAGGTATGTTCATTCTTAAACAATTTTTCATGTTCATCATAGGTTATGCCCCAAACCCCTAGTCTGATTCACAATACAAGTTATATCCCAAATTAAATTGATATATCAAGTTATAGATTGTGCCCCCAAATCCCAGTCAAATTTTACAATACAAGTTATGCCCCAATTTATCATTTCCAACCATTCTCAATTTCGTTCGCTAGCATATCTCAGCGATAGGCCTAGGCTTGAAGGTAGCCTGGCTATAAAAATAAAAAGAGAAGGAGGAGGGAAGAGAACAGAAATAGGGATGATAACAAAACAGGCATATGATGATAGAAATAGGCTTACTAATAGAATAGGCATATGGTGATATAAATAGGCATACTAACAAAATAGGCATATCAGGAATAGGCATATGAGAACTAAACAGTAGATTAGGTGTACAAGTAGTGGCATATCTATTTAGTTATGATTCAGGTTATTAAAAGGCACAGGTTTAGATCCAAACATATAAACATGTCAGGATTACTTATTAAATGTTTATATCCAAAAGCAACATAAACTCAAAGGGATTGGATCTAAAGAACAAAAAATGACTTTTGATGTTGTAACAGAGATTCTTTTATACATATAAGTTGTTGTTGTAGAGGAATAGGCTAACTCAATCTAAGTTAGGTTAGCATCTCATTGTCTCCGTTATTTTTTATGAATAAAACAATGGAAATGAGGACCCATTTATAGCCTACTATCAATGAATCTGGTTAAGAAACAAGTCCTGGTTCAAACAATACACCATGTCAACGAATTTGGCACACATGGATGCAGATATACAATTCGGCTATAAGACGTATCAAATTTGATAGTGCTCAAATCCATATCAAACTACATTTTGTGATCTACACCACCCTAAACACCCTTAATCCGACTATCCATCGACGAAGCCCTAGATCAGTTCATTTGATACGGCTTTGGACCATATGAAATGCGTATCAAAATTTTCCCTCCATACCTCCATTCTGGCACAATCGAGTTTTGCCACATCAAAAATTTTGGCCGGATTATCCCTCTTTTTATTTTGGAATGGCAACCACCGAATACCCAAATTAGGGTTTTGGTACTCGACCGACTTCCTTTGTCAATAAGCCATCCACCGCAGTCCATGAGTTATTGTCAGCTCATGTTACCTTCAGCTGACCGGCGAAGCCTCAGTCCACAATTGTTCATCCTTCTCGTTGCCACTGGAGGTGAGTACTAGATCATGGTTAAATTTAAATATGAATTGGGTTTAATTTGGGTTTAATTTGAATTCGAATTGGGTTTAAATTGGGTTTAATTTGAATTTCCATGCCTTAGTTCAAAAATATGAATGATAAATAGTTGCATGTGCTTATCTACCAAGAATTCATGCTGCTATTGAGTTTAAATTGGGTATTATCCCTAGTTTTATAGTGTGGCAGTGTATTTTCTATATTTACTTGTGTTCTATTTGTCTAACTTGAATTCAGACACTTTTACTTGTGATGCCATTCTCATTTGTGTGTATTATTGCACCATGTACACCGATCATTATTGATCTGAAGTGCATGTGTCATTTTTGGCTTATGCCAAAAAAATCATGCGGTATGTTCTGAGAACTAAAGCATACTAATTCTGTTGACTGCATGTATTTGGTAGTTGATATTGGAAATTTTGTGTAATTTAGTAGAAATGTTGGTGATGGATACATGAATGAAAATTGAATGGTATTTATAAGTTGAGATTTAGTCAATATGTTTGGTGTGTCATGTGTGCCACACTACGTGTGAGTAAAGGCGTAAAACTGCTTTTCCATTTATGACTTGCTAACTTGAACCAAGTTGTTATGTGCTCATGTAACCAATCATTTTTGTTAGTTAACCCATGGCAAAAATAGATGTCGACTATTATAACATGTGTGTGCAGCAGCCTCCGTCATTTGGATGAAGCTAATAAGCATGGATTTGAGTGTTTTGATCTTCCTGAAGGGTTCCATATCTAGGATGGGTTTATTTAGTTGTCAGTTTTCTCTACTTTGAGTTTTAGTTGCTAGCTTTTGGAGTTTTACGGAGCTTGATTCTGCCAGTGGTTCTTGTTTGGTTTGAGATTACCTTGGTATTGTTTTCTGAGTGTGCATGGTGTTATGCTTTTGTGCAATAGTATTGTTATGTTCCTGATAGAATTCAATGTTGCTTTCCTGGTTTATGATCTTTTGTCTATTTTGGAGGATGTTCGTCTTGAAGGAAGCATTGATTCAACAGGTGGATGCACTTTAGCTCACGACGCCGGTTCGGGTATTTATCCCAACTTATTCATTTAACTAAGTGCCAAGTCTGGCAAAGGGGATATTATCAAGTATCAAATACTTTTTCCTAAGGTTTAGTGAAGTAGCATATGACACTTGATATATTATCCCCTTTGCTAGTCTTGGCGCTTAGTTGAATGCATAAGCTAGGATAAATACCTGAACCAGGTGCGTGAGCTAAAGTGCATCTACCTGGTGAATCACCCAGTAAATTCTTAACCAGAAAGTTACACCTTTAGGTTGGTGATTGCATTAGCTGCGGATTGTAACAACCCGAAAATCTGGGCCAGTTTAAAATTTTTATTTTGGCAATTTTAGCGAATTTTGAACATTTAAAATAGATTATTTTAAATAAAAACGATGAAAGATTTATTTTGAATAGAATTCGAACGTATATATTATATAGATCATCGTTAGAATATAAATAATTATTTATATATATAAAAGGAATTGAAAATGGCGTGGTAGTTCGATAATTCGATTTCAAACCTCAATTGAATGTACCGGGTGCAAAATAAACCGGATTTTAGCGAAACCAAAAACATTAGGATCTAATTGATAATATCTTTCCAATGAATCCGAAAAATCGAAATTTCATAGCGGGGATCAAAAGATATGTCCAGTTGAAAATTCTGAATAGTCGCTATGGAATTTCGGCCCTTAAAAATAGCCATTTTGCAAACGACCTCGGATTTCGATGAAACCACTTTTGTTGGATCCGGGATGTCTAGTTATTGCTAGGTTTCAAATTTCATAATTTTTCGAATCAATATGTGAGCGTGGCAAAGGAAAACGCGTTTGACCAGTTTCAGTTGATTTTAATCGACTGGAAAATGGCCATTTTTCCAACGGTCTCAGAATTTGACGAAACTAGTTTTGTTAGGACCGTATCGTCAATACGAAGCTAGAAAATATTTTTCTGGAATTTTTCTGCTTAATATGTGACCCCAGTAAATTGAAATGTACGTTTAAAATAGAATATATAGAGTAATATTTTAATTTTGATGAAAACTGATCGTAACAGCCGAATTGGGTTACGAAACATATCCCATTGTGTTCGAAATGGGGGTAATTAGCTAGTGGCGACAGTCGTTGGGTTTTATTTGGTGTTAGAATGAAAAATCAACATTAAACAGGATTAAATAATAGTAATTATTTTATATATAAACCCTAGAAGCTTGGTCAAAACCCGAAGACTTTCCAACCCATGGTCAAACTTTTCCTGAGCCGTTAGCCTCTCAACGAAGGGCGATTACGCTCCAGATTTCATCGTCCTCGTTCTTCTAATCCACAAAATGAATTCGAAAAATTATTGAAGGAAATCAAAGAGCATCGCGAGCTCTACGTAAGGGATGGTCAAGATCAGTTTTCGTGCAGGGATTGGGGAGGATTTGACCTTCGAACTCGCGCCGTTCGAGGCGGTTTCTGGGCTGCCGCAGGCCATCGAAGGTGGCGGAATCATGGGGGAAGGACGGCGGCACCACCCCCTGTCGTGTGCCAGTCTCCGACCAACTTTCGGCTTCCTTGATTGTCGTGCACGGTGGAGGAATCAAGCACAGCGATGGGTTCCTCTGAGCAGCGTATTACAGTGAAGATGATTAAGCTTAAGGTGAGTTTTAATATAAATATAAACACTGTTTAAAATCAGTTTTAATATAAATATAAGCATGGTTTAAAATCTGAAATATATATATATAGGTTATTGTTTTAAAACTGAATTTTTATTATAGGAAAGATTTAATTCTTATTATAGAAAGATAGAATATTCATTATAGAAAAATTTGGTTTCATTAATATAAAGATTTGTTTTTTTACCAAGTAAAAATTCGATTTTTATATATTGAATAGCGAAGTAAAAATTCGATTTTTATATATTGAATAGCGAAGTAAAAATTCGATTTTTATATATTGAATAGCATAGTAAAAATTCGATTTTTATATATTAAATAGCAAAGTAAAAATTCGATTTTTATATATTGAATAGCGAAGTAAAAATTCGATTTTTATATATTGAATAGCGAAGTAAAAATTCGATTTTTATATATTAAATAGTAAAGTAAAAATTCGATTTTTATATATTGAATAGCGAAGTAAAAATTCGATTTTTATATATTGAATAGCGATGTAAAAATTCGATTTTTATATATTGAATAGCATAGTAAAAATTCAATTTTTATATATTGAATAGCAAAGTAAAAATTCGATTCTTATATATGTAGTGGCTACGGACAACGAAAGTGAAGAAAGGCGAGCACAGTGGAGATGTTCTACATAGGAAGTGCCATGGACTTAGGATAGCTATTGGTGAGAATTTCTCACTCTTCAATTTCTTTTCTAGTTATATATATATACTAGGATGCAGACGGTGCTTAGTAGCACCCGACACAATCGTCCACAGACCATGGACTTGTTTGTTTGGTTGTGTAGTGGGTTAGATTATTTGGTTTGAATTGAATTGTTTGGTGAATTGAATGGATTTGATTGATGTGTGAATGGCGTGGGCCTTCACTAGACCGGGGATAAGGCTAGGCCTCGTCCCGTTTCTAGTATCGTGCCGTTATGCCGCCGAAATTTTCTATAATAAGTTAGAAAAATAAAATTATCATTTTATTGGGTAAATGAACCAAAAATTAATGTTTTGAAAGAAAATAAAATATTTATATAGTTAAAAATATTTTATCGTTAAAAATATAATTTTTAACGTGAATGTGAATAAATAAATATCTATAAACAAATCGGCCGATTTGTTTATATACACTGATTTGACTGATATTGATTGGGTCGATAAATTTTACACATCGCCCAATTGCACAAATAAAATCTGCGTTTGATTGTTTGAAACCCCACACGGGTATTGGGATAAAATACGGCATACACTAATCCCAATAATTAGTTGTATGTCGATCGATTGATTGACAGGCTGTTATAAGCGTTAGATATCTATATTTGATGCTTATACAGTGTAGTGCACTTTGGTTGATGGTTGATTATATATCGTTGATATTATATACATGCGTTGTATGGAATCCATATAATTAACTTTATATGGTAATTGATTGGGCCTCATTCCAATTTAGAAAATAAAGAATATTATAAAATAAAGGTTCATGTGTTGACTGTACTCATCCGTTGAGATTAGTCATGTGTTGAACGAAGTATATTAACAAAAATAGTCACACGTGGACAGTACTCATTCGTTGAGATTAGTCATGCGTTGACAAAAATAAATATTCATTTGTTGAATAGAATATTTGAAAATAGAAATATATGAAGCCGTGTTGATTAGATTGACGCCATTTTGACGTGAACGATATTTATATCGATTTTATAACTAATATCGATTTTATTCATTTTACAATGAATATCGAAAGTGATTTCAAAATCTGATATTTTGAAAAGAATTGAAATTCAAACGAATTTGAATTTAATAGAAAACGAAATTGAATTGAATTTAATAGAAAACGAATTTGAATTGAATCGAATAGAAAACCAATTTGAATTGAATCGAATAGAAAACGAATTTGAATTGAATCGAATAGAAAACCAATTTGAATTGAATCGAATAGAAAACCAATTTGAATTGAATTGAATAGAAAACCAATTTGAATTGAATCGAATAGAAAACCAATTTGAATTGAATCGAATGGAAAAACCAATTTGAATTGAATCGAATAGAAAACCAATTTGAAATGAATTAAATATAAAACGAATTCGAATTGAATTGAAAATGAATTCGAATTGAATTGAAAACGAATTCGAATTGAATTGAAAATGAATTGAAATGAATTCAAAATGAATTGAAATTTGAATTGAATAGCAATGAATTTTAAAACGAATTTATAAGAAAAAAAATCCGATTTTGATTTGAATTGAAATGGAAGTTGAAATTGTTTTTGAAACGAATTCAAAACTATTTATAAAATTCGTTATAAATAGAAATCGATGAAATATATATTATATATATAATATAATGGCCTGAATAGAACGCGCTGCGCCGCGGCAGTTCGTGAATTTCGACCATTTATTTCAAACGGACATTACGGGAGATCCGACCGTCGGATTCTCCTGAAACCAGAACCGTTGGGTTCGTATCGAAAAGAGCTTTCTAACGAATATTAGAAATTTGAAATGTAACGGTTGGATTTGGAGATACGTCCAAATCAAATTTGGAAAAGGCCACTGTAAGTGCAGTTCGATGGCCTTTGATGGAAATCGACTGTACGGACCTTGATAAAATTATTAAAAATAGTAATAATTTGTGTAAAATCATAAGAAATGATTAAGGAAAAATTGGGATGAAAAACTCCATATTTGAAAAGATATAAATAGATTTTTATCGAAATGAACTAGTTTTGAACTAAAATTAAAACCAAATTATTTTTAAATAAATAAATTTGATTTAAAAAGGGGTTTTAAAGAATTGGAATTTCTAATATATTTGATTGGAAATGAATTAAAATTCATTTGTGGGTTTATCGTGAACGGTGTTTTAAATAACACTAGTTCTTTAACCCGATAATAAATAGAACGTGATTTGGGTTTATCGTGAACGGTGTTTTAAATAACACTAGTTCTTTAACCCGATAATAAATAGAACGTGATTTGGGTTTATCATGAACGGTGTTTTAAATAACACTAGTTCTTTAACCCGATAATAAATAGAACGTGATTTGGGTTTATCGTGAACTGTGTTTTAAATGACATTAGTTCTTTAACCCAGTAAAAGGAGTTTTAAATGAATCTGCAATTAGATTGAAATGTGAATTGATAATTTAAATTATCAAATTTGGAAAATGAGCGAGAATGGAGTATCGCCAGTTTTGCTCCAAAGCGATAGTTAAATCTTTAATTAGATTTGAACGTGAAATGGTAATTAATTTTACCGATAACACCATGGTATTAGATATGGAGTATTACCAGCTTTGCTTCAGGGGATGAATAGGTTGGGATTGGGAAATAAAATAAATAATTACTTCGGTGTGGTTCGCTAATCTCGACTAGTTTGGAAAACCATAATTTGGTTTGAAATGACATCCAAAGGAAGATTAAAGGATAAATTTTAAAGAATTTATCTTGGATAAAATTAATGGGAACCTTTCCCTAAGAATTGAAATTTAGAAACTAGCTGTAGGTTAGCTAAGAAGAATGGTTTCCTGGGTATTGATCTGATGTTGGTTTCGGCCTTCGGGGTTAATATTTGGGAAATTGTTCTCTTGTTGATTTACGGTTAGTAGCTACTGAATTGGAATGAGGCGTATGTTGTGTTTGTGTAACATTCGTTTTTAATATATGCGGGTTGTTCGGGAAGGGCGGGTTTATACCCATTCTGAATAACCGATTCGACGATATGTCGAAGATGAAGACAGTGGTCGAAGACCGGAAGTCTTCACATCGTTTGGGTGATTACTGATGATCTTGATTGGGCTGTACACCCAAGATGAGGGAATCAGTTGGTGGTCGTCCAGACGTACTTGGAGATGGATGGATATGCGAGGAAAGTGCCTCCGGTTTCGTTCAGACCTAGAACAGACTTGTAAATGGATGGTGTGTCTGACATTGTATTCCTTTATATTGTATTCGTTGATCTCTGCTAAATATATATCTGTTTGGCGGCGGGGAATTTATTCTCTTGCTTAACGCCCTTCTCTGAGACATACGAGCTCAGAGGTTATATATTGGCAGAAATCAGTGGTACGATATGGATTGATAATGTGGCATGCTGAGATGCAGTGATCCAGACTTTTGTTGAAAAGCAAAGTTTGGTGGATGATGATCAAAGCGCAGCTTTAATATAGCATGGCTTTGTGTATAGCGTTGATTCGCGAGCCTCACACCCCGGTATGGTGGTAAACTGATGGTTTGATCAGTATGCTTTTAGTGGATGGGCACCTTAGTGGTGTCGTGGATTCGGTCGACCGAGATGAGCTTAGTGCTCAGGGATATATAGAGTAAGCGGTGTTTTCTCTCGCTGGGATGTAAGCCGCGGTGATACTCTGGTCCCAAATGTGTGGATGTGCAGACGGTGTTTTCTCTTGTTGGGACGTAAGCCGTGGGGAATTGCACTATGCGATCGATCTTTCGAATCAGGAGCCACCATGATGGAAATCCAATTTCCAATACGTGTATTCCGGTTTTTTTTGTAGAGCCTAGTATGGCGACATAGTGGGATGGGGCGCTTATGCCGTCTATGATTGATACTTATGATTTGAAGATATTTTATACAATATGCACTTATAATAGTATCAAATGATTTGTTTTAGACGTATCAAGCATTCTTGGCTATTATAAGGTAAAAACTCTATCCTCCGGCTTGCGTTGCATTGTGTGATGGGACCTGGGTCTTATAATAGCTTCATTTTTCTTTATTTAACACTGCGCTGTTGTTTTATGCACTGGTGTTCTTGGGAGGAAACCCGTTCCGTGTTATACGGCGTGGTCCCTTGATTTACCTTACTTTGAAAATAAAGATACATAACTGTTTTAGTTCTCACACCAGTCACATGACTGACCTAGAGTTTATTGTTTTAACCTAAACTCTGGGTGCCTCTATTTTCCACACGGGCAGCTAGTAGTTTTGGTTTTGCAGATTTATATTCACAGGATCCTGGTATACAGCTGGAATGATATCCGGAAAGCTTTGTATCCGTATATCTCTTCTAGTTGTGTATTGTATTATTTTCCGCTGCTAAGTATTTAAATGTAATTTAAATCTCTGATATTTCTATGTAATATTTATTCATTTATACTCTGTATATTCTTGTAATCTGATGCATTGTTGTAATATACAATGAAATGTTCTTTCGTCTACGTTATGTTGTGGCTTGTTCTCGAACTATCTGCGCTTTCCTCACCAGGGAAGTTACGGGTTTTCACAGTTGGTATCAGAGCTTTGGTTTACAAAGCTAGAGAACAAGACACATTAGAACCAAACGAAAGAATTCAGCAGATATTGGATTAGTAATATCCAACGGGAATGACTCGTTAGAGATGGGATCAGTAGTATCCTAGAACGAGTGTGAAGAGTATATTTTTGAAAGCGAAAACAATTTTTGTTTTGAAAATTTAAATCAATTATTCATATTTAATTATCTATTTATATTGAGTTGGACAGTCCAGTATATAAAGATTTTGCGTATACGTCTGATCCACGTGTATTTGAAATTTTAATATACTGGATAGATATAGAATTACACTCTAATCGCCCGGAGATGGTTTTGATGATGGAGCTCCATCATTAGAATTTATGTTCGAGTGACGAAAGTGGGCTTTCTATATATTTCCCATTGACTGGTGTGAGAACCAAAATTAGATAGGGTTTATTGTTATGATTTTGCATCAAAAATCTGATTTTTAGAATATATATCAAAGTTATGAATTTGAAAAGCTAATCAACTAATTGATTGATGGTTGTGTTGTTTGATTACTGTTTTGATTAATTGAAATTTTAACCATATAGCCAATTTGATCAAATATTGAATTGTATTGAAATTTGGTCGCATTTTCTTGCATATACTTGTACTTACATTGAACAGGTCATAGCAAAGAGGCTAGAGTAGAAGAATAAAATTTGTTTGCCCGACAAATAGGTACATGTTTACCATAATTTACTGTTTTGTTTGGGTGATGATGATTTTATGAGCCGATTGGCTAGCCGCTTGGCCTTTTCTTTTTCTTTTTGAGATCAGAAGGCCTATATGGCAATTTCGGGATTTTCCCGTGGCTCCCGGTGCAGGGGAGGTTATGGCGAAATTTTTCAAAAATTTAGGGTGTTAGCCAAATTTTTGAAGAATTTGAAAATTCTCAGAAATTGAAAAGTTGGAGAATGGAAGCCTGATCGAACGTAGAGTTGATTAATCAAACCACTTTCGACTTTGTTCCTTTTCGGGGACGAAAAGTTTTAAGTGGGGGAGATTGTAACAACCCAAAAATCTGGGCCAGTTTAAAATTTTTATTTTGGCAATTTTAGCGAATTTTGAACATTTAAAATAGATTATTTTAAATAAAAACGACGAAAGATTTATTTTGAATAGAATTCGAACGTATATATTATATAGATCGTCGTTAGAATATAAATAATTATTTATATATATAAAAGGAATTGAAAATGGCGCGGTAGTTCGATAATTCGATTTCAAACCTCAATTGAATGTACCGGGTGCAAAATAAACCGGATTTTAGCGAAACCAAAAACATTAGGATCTAATTGATAATATCTTTCCAACAAATCCGAAAAATCGAAATTTCATAGCGGGGATCAAAAGATATGCCCAGTTGAAAATTCTGAATAGTCGCTATGGAATTTCGGCCCTTAAAAATAGCCATTTTGCAAACGACCTCGGATTTCGACGAAACCACTTTTGTTGGATCCAGGATGTCTAGTTATTTCTAGGTTTCAAATTTCATAATTTTTCGAATCAATATGTGAGCGTGGCAAAGGAAAACGCGTTTGACCAGTTTCAGTTGATTTTAATCGACTGGAAAATGGCCATTTTTCCAACAGTCTCAGAATTTGACGAAACTAGTTTTGTTAGGACCATATCGTCAATACGAAGCTAGAAAATATTTTTCTGGAATTTTTCTGCTTAATATGTGACCCCAGTAAATTGAAATGTACGTTTAAAATAGAATATATAGAGTTATATTTTAATTTTGATGAAAACTGATCGTAACAGCCGAATTGGGTTACGAAACATATCCCATTGTGTTCGGAATGGGGGTAATTAGCTAGTGGCGACAGTCGTTGGGTCTTGTTTGGTGTTAGAATGAAAAATCAACATTAAACAGGATTAAATAATAGTAATTATTTTATATATAAACCCTAGAAGCTTGGTCAAAACCCGAAGACTTTCCAACCCGTGGTCAAACTTTTCCTGAGCCGTCAGCCTCTCAACGAAGGGCGATTACGCTCCAGATTTCATCGTCCTCGTTCTTCTAATCCACAAAATGAATTCGAAAAATTATTGAAGGAAATCAAAGAGCATCGCAAGCTCTACGTAAGGGATGGTCAAGATCAGTTTTCGTGTAGGGATTGGGGAGGATTTCACCTTCGAACTCGCGCCGTTCGAGGCGGTTTCTGGGCCGCCGCAGGCCATCGAAGGTGGCGGAATCATGGGGGAAGGACGGCGGCGCCACCCCCTGTTGTGTGCCAGTCTCCGATCAACTTCCAGCTTCCTTGATTGTCGTGCATGGTGGAGGAATCCAGCACAGCGATAGGTTCCTCTGAGCAGCGTATTACAGTGAAGATGATTAACCTTAAGGTGAGTTTTAATATAAATATAAACACTGTTTAAAATCAGTTTTAATATAAATATAAGCATGGTTTAAAATCTGAAATATATATATATAGGTTATTGTTTTAAAACTGAATTTTTATTATAGGAAAGATTTAATTCTTATTATAGAAAGATAGAATATTCATTATAGAAAAATTTGGTTTCATTAATATAAAGATTTGTTTTTTCACCAAGTAAAAATTCGATTTTTATATATTGAATAGCGAAGTAAAAATTCGATTTTTATATATTGAATAACGAAGTAAAATTTCGATTTTTATATATTGAATAGCATAGTAAAAATTCGATTTTTATATATTAAATAGCAAAGTAAAAATTCGATTTTTATATATTGAATAGCGAAGTAAAAATTCGATTTTTATATATTGAATAGCGAAGTAAAAATTTGATTTTTATATATTAAATAGCAAAATAAAAATTCGATTTTTATATATTGAATAGCGAAGTAAAAATTCGATTTTTATATATTGAATAGCGATGTAAAAATTCGATTTTTATATATTGAATAGCATAGTAAAAATTCGATTTTTATATATTGAATAGCAAAGTAAAAATTCGATTCTTATATATGTAGTGGCTACGGGCAACGAAAGTGAAGAAAGGCGAGCACGGTGGAGATGTTCTACATAGGAAGTGCCGTGGAGTTAGGATAGCTATTGGTGAGAATTTCTCACTCTTCAATTTCTTTTCTAGTTATATATATATACTAGGATGCAGACGGTGCTTAGTAGCACCCGACACAATCGTCCACAGACCATGGACTTGTTTGTTTGGTTGTGTAGTGGGTTAGATTATTTGGTTTGAATTGAATTGTTTGGTGAATTGAATGGATTTGATTGATGTGTGAATGGCGTGGGCCTTCACTAGACCGGGGATAAGGCTAGGCCTCGTCCCGTTTCTAGTATCGTGCCGTTATGCCGCCGAAATTTTCTATAATAAGTTAGAAAAATAAAATTATCATTTTATTGGGTAAATGAACCAAAAATTAATGTTTTGAAAGAAAATAAAATATTTATATAGTTAAAAATATTTTATCGTTAAAAATATAATTTTTAACGTGAATGTGAATAAATAAATATCTATAAACAAATCGGCCGATTTGTTTATATACACTGATTTGACTGATATTGATTGGGTCGATAAATTTTACACATCGCCCAATTGCACAAATAAAATCTGCGTTTGATTGTTTGAAACCCCACACGGGTATTGGGATAAAATACGGCATACACTAATCCCAATAATTAGTTGTATGTCGATCGATTGATTGACAGGCTGTTATAAGCGTTAGATATCTATATTTGATGCTTATACAGTGTAGTGCACTTTGGTTGATGGTTGATTATATATCGTTGATATTATATACATGCGTTGTATGGAATCCATATAATTAACTTTATATGGTAATTGATTGGGCCTCATTCCAATTTAGAAAATAAAGAATATTATAAAATAAAGGTTCATGTGTTGACTGTACTCATCCGTTGAGATTAGTCATGTGTTGAACGAAGTATATTAACAAAAATAGTCACACGTGGACAGTACTCATTCGTTGAGATTAGTCATGCGTTGACAAAAATAAATATTCATTTGTTGAATAGAATATTTGAAAATAGAAATATATGAAGCCGTGTTGATTAGATTGACGCCATTTTGACGTGAACGATATTTATATCGATTTTATAACTAATATCGATTTTATTCATTTTACAATGAATATCGAAAGTGATTTCAAAATCTGATATTTTGAAAAGAATTGAAATTCAAACGAATTTGAATTTAATAGAAAACGAAATTGAATTGAATTTAATAGAAAACGAATTTGAATTGAATCGAATAGAAAACCAATTTGAATTGAATCGAATAGAAAACGAATTTGAATTGAATCGAATAGAAAACCAATTTGAATTGAATCGAATAGAAAACCAATTTGAATTGAATTGAATAGAAAACCAATTTGAATTGAATCGAATGGAAAAACCAATTTGAATTGAATCGAATAGAAAACCAATTTGAAATGAATTAAATATAAAACGAATTCGAATTGAATTGAAAATGAATTCGAATTGAATTGAAAACGAATTCGAATTGAATTGAAAATGAATTGAAATGAATTCAAAATGAATTGAAATTTGAATTGAATAGCAATGAATTTTAAAACGAATTTATAAGAAAAAAAATCCGATTTTGATTTGAATTGAAATGGAAGTTGAAATTGTTTTTGAAACGAATTCAAAACTATTTATAAAATTCGTTATAAATAGAAATCGATGAAATATATATTATATATATATAATATAATGGCCTGAATAGAACGCGCTGCGCCGCGGCAGTTCGTGAATTTCGACCATTTATTTCAAACGGACATTACGGGAGATCCGACCGTCGGATTCTCCTGAAACCAGAACCGTTGGGTTCGTATCGAAAAGAGCTTTCTAACGAATATTAGAAATTTGAAATGTAACGGTTGGATTTGGAGATACGTCCAAATCAAATTTGGAAAAGGCCACTGTAAGTGCAGTTCGATGGCCTTTGATGGAAATCGACTGTACGGACCTTGATAAAATTATTAAAAATAGTAATAATTTGTGTAAAATCATAAGAAATGATTAAGGAAAAATTGGGATGAAAAACTCCATATTTGAAAAGATATAAATAGATTTTTATCGAAATGAACTAGTTTTGAACTAAAATTAAAACCAAATTATTTTTAAATAAATAAATTTGATTTAAAAAGGGGTTTTAAAGAATTGGAATTTCTAATATATTTGATTGGAAATGAATTAAAATTCATTTGTGGGTTTATCGTGAACGGTGTTTTAAATAACACTAGTTCTTTAACCCGATAATAAATAGAACGTGATTTGGGTTTATCGTGAACGGTGTTTTAAATAACACTAGTTCTTTAACCCGATAATAAATAGAACGTGATTTGGGTTTATCATGAACGGTGTTTTAAATAACACTAGTTCTTTAACCCGATAATAAATAGAACGTGATTTGGGTTTATCGTGAACTGTGTTTTAAATGACATTAGTTCTTTAACCCAGTAAAAGGAGTTTTAAATGAATCTGCAATTAGATTGAAATGTGAATTGATAATTTAAATTATCAAATTTGGAAAATGAGCGAGAATGGAGTATCGCCAGTTTTGCTCCAAAGCGATAGTTAAATCTTTAATTAGATTTGAACGTGAAATGGTAATTAATTTTACCGATAACACCATGGTATTAGATATGGAGTATTACCAGCTTTGCTTCAGGGGATGAATAGGTTGGGATTGGGAAATAAAATAAATAATTACTTCGGTGTGGTTCGCTAATCTCGACTAGTTTGGAAAACCATAATTTGGTTTGAAATGACATCCAAAGGAAGATTAAAGGATAAATTTTAAAGAATTTATCTTGGATAAAATTAATGGGAACCTTTCCCTAAGAATTGAAATTTAGAAACTAGCTGTAGGTTAGCTAAGAAGAATGGTTTCCTGGGTATTGATCTGATGTTGGTTTCGGCCTTCGGGGTTAATATTTGGGAAATTGTTCTCTTGTTGATTTACGGTTAGTAGCTACTGAATTGGAATGAGGCGTATGTTGTGTTTGTGTAACTTTCGTTTTTAATATATGCGGGTTGTTCGGGAAGGGCGGGTTTATACCCATTCTGAATAACCGATTCGACGATATGTCGAAGATGAAGACAGTGGTCGAAGACCGGAAGTCTTCACATCGTTTGGGTGATTACTGATGATCTTGATTGGGCTGTACACCCAAGATGAGGGAATCAGTTGGTGGTCGTCCAGACGTACTTGGAGATGGATGGATATGCGAGGAAAGTGCCTCCGGTTTCGTTCAAACCTAGAACAGACTTGTAAATGTATGGTGTGTCTGACATTGTATTCCTTTATATTGTATTCGTTGATCTCTGCTAAATATATATCTGTTTGGCGGCGGGGAATTTATTCTCTTGCTTAACGCCCTTCTCTGAGACATACGAGCTCAGAGGTTATATATTGGCAGAAATCAGTGGTACGATATGGATTGATAATGTGGCATGCTGAGAT
This sequence comes from Allium sativum, assembly GCA_030737875.1. Classification (NCBI taxonomy): domain Eukaryota; kingdom Viridiplantae; phylum Streptophyta; class Magnoliopsida; order Asparagales; family Amaryllidaceae; genus Allium; species Allium sativum. Next base: position 104,797,931 of record CM060911.1, on the reverse strand, counting down.
GCAGTGATCCAGACTTTTGTTGAAAAGCAAAGTTTGGTGGATGATGATCAAAGCGCAGCTTTAATATAGCATGGCTTTGTGTATAGCGTTGATTCGCGAGCCTCACACCCCGGTATGGTGGTAAACTGATGGTTTGATCAGTATGCTTTTAGTGGATGGGCACCTTAGTGGTGTCGTGGATTCGGTCGACCGAGATGAGCTTAGTGCTCAGGGATATATAGAGTAAGCGGTGTTTTCTCTCGCTGGGATGTAAGCCGCGGTGATACTCTGGTCCCAAATGTGTGGATGTGCAGACGGTGTTTTCTCTTGTTGGGACGTAAGCCGTGGGGAATTGCACTATGCGATCGATCTTTCGAATCAGGAGCCACCATGATGGAAATCCAATTTCCAATACGTGTATTCCGGTTTTTTTTGTAGAGCCTAGTATGGCGACATAGTGGGATGGGGCGCTTATGCCGTCTATGATTGATACTTATGATTTGAAGATATTTTATACAATATGCACTTATAATAGTATCAAATGATTTGTTTTAGACGTATCAAGCATTCTTGGCTATTATAAGGTAAAAACCCTATCCTCCGGCTTGCGTTGCATTGTGTGATGGGACCTGGGTCTTATAATAGCTTCATTTTTCTTTATTTAACACTGCGCTGTTGTTTTATGCACTGGTGTTCTTGGGAGGAAACCCGTTCCGTGTTATACGGCGTGGTCCCTTGATTTACCTTACTTTGAAAATAAAGATACATAACTGTTTTAGTTCTCACACCAGTCACATGACTGACCTAGAGTTTATTGTTTTAACCTAAACTCTGGGTGCCTCTATTTTCCACACGGGCAGCTAGTAGTTTTGGTTTTGCAGATTTATATTCACAGGATCCTGGTATACAGCTGGAATGATATCCGGAAAGCTTTGTATCCGTATATCTCTTCTAGTTGTGTATTGTATTATTTTCCGCTGCTAAGTATTTAAATGTAATTTAAATCTCTGATATTTCTATGTAATATTTATTCATTTATACTCTGTATATTCTTGTAATCTGATGCATTGTTGTAATATACAATGAAATGTTCTTTCGTCTACGTTATGTTGTGGCTTGTTCTCGAACTATCTGCGCTTTCCTCACCGGGGAAGTTACGGGTTTTCACAGTTGGTATCAGAGCTTTGGTTTACAAAGCTAGAGAACAAGACACATTAGAACCAAACGAAAGAATTCAGCAGATATTGGATTAGTAATATCCAACGGGAATGACTCGTTAGAGATGGGATCAGTAGTATCCTAGAACGAGTGTGAAGAGTATATTTTTGAAAGCGAAAACAATTTTTGTTTTGAAAATTTAAATCAATTATTCATATTTAATTATCTATTTATATTGAGTTGGACAGTCCAGTATATAAAGATTTTGCGTATACGTCTGATCCACGTGTATTTGAAATTTTAATATACTGGATAGATATAGAATTACACTCTAATCGCCCGGAGATGGTTTTGATGATGGAGCTCCATCATTAGAATTTATGTTCGAGTGACGAAAGTGGGCTTTCTATATATTTCCCATTGACTGGTGTGAGAACCAAAATTAGATAGGGTTTATTGTTATGATTTTGCATCAAAAATCTGATTTTTAGAATATATATCAAAGTTATGAATTTGAAAAGCTAATCAACTAATTGATTGATGGTTGTGTTGTTTGATTACTGTTTTGATTAATTGAAATTTTAACCATATAGCCAATTTGATCAAATATTGAATTGTATTGAAATTTGGTCGCATTTTCTTGCATATACTTGTACTTACATTGAACAGGTCATAGCAAAGAGGCTAGAGTAGAAGAATAAAATTTGTTTGCCCGACAAATAGGTACATGTTTACCATAATTTACTGTTTTGTTTGGGTGATGATGATTTTATGAGCCGATTGGCTAGCCGCTTGGCCTTTTCTTTTTCTTTTTGAGATCAGAAGGCCTATATGGCAATTTCGGGATTTTCCCGTGGCTCCCGGTGCAGGGGAGGTTATGGCGAAATTTTTCAAAAATTTAGGGTGTTAGCCAAATTTTTGAAGAATTTGAAAATTCTCAGAAATTGAAAAGTTGGAGAATGGAAGCCTGATCGAACGTAGAGTTGATTAATCAAACCACTTTTGACTTTGTTCCTTTTCGGGGACGAAAAGTTTTAAGTGGGGGAGATTGTAACAACCCGAAAATCTGGGCCAGTTTAAAATTTTTATTTTGGCAATTTTAGCGAATTTTGAACATTTAAAATAGATTATTTTAAATAAAAACGACGAAAGATTTATTTTGAATAGAATTCGAACGTATATATTATATAGATCGTCGTTAGAATATAAATAATTATTTATATATATAAAAGGAATTGAAAATGGCGCGGTAGTTCGATAATTCGATTTCAAACCTCAATTGAATGTACCGGGTGCAAAATAAACCGGATTTTAGCGAAACCAAAAACATTAGGATCTAATTGATAATATCTTTCCAACAAATCCTAAAAATCGAAATTTCATAGCGGGGATCAAAAGATATGCCCAGTTGAAAATTCTGAATAGTCGCTATGGAATTTCGACCCTTAAAAATAGCCATTTTGCAAACGACCTCGGATTTCGACGAAACCACTTTTGTTGGATCCGGGATGTCTAGTTATTTCTAGGTTTCAAATTTCATAATTTTTCGAATCAATATGTGAGCGTGGCAAAGGAAAACGCGTTTGACCAGTTTCAGTTGATTTTAATCGACTGGAAAATGGCCATTTTTCCAACAGTCTCAGAATTTGACGAAACTAGTTTTGTTAGGACCATATCGTCAATACGAAGCTAGAAAATATTTTTCTGGAATTTTTCTGCTTAATATGTGACCCCAGTAAATTGAAATGTACGTTTAAAATAGAATATATAGAGTTATATTTTAATTTTGATGAAAACTGATCGTAACAGCCGAATTGGGTTACGAAACATATCCCATTGTGTTCGGAATGGGGGTAATTAGCTAGTGACGACAGTCGTTGGGTCTTGTTTGGTGTTAGAATGAAAAATCAACATTAAACAGGATTAAATAATAGTAATTATTTTATATATAAACCCTAGAAGCTTGGTCAAAACCCGAAGACTTTCCAACCCGTGGTCAAACTTTTCCTGAGCCGTCAGCCTCTCAACGAAGGGTGATTACGCTCCAGATTTCATCGTCCTCGTTCTTCTAATCCACAAAATGAATTCGAAAAATTATTGAAGGAAATCAAAGAGCATCGCAAGCTCTACGTAAGGGATGGTCAAGATCAGTTTTCGTGTAGGGATTGGGGAGGATTTCACCTTCGAACTCGCGCCGTTCGAGGCGGTTTCTGGGCCGCCGCAGGCCATCGAAGGTGGCGGAATCATGGGGGAAGGACGGCGGCGCCACCCCCTGTTGTGTGCCAGTCTCCGATCAACTTCCAGCTTCCTTGATTGTCGTGCATGGTGGAGGAATCCAGCACAGCGATAGGTTCCTCTGAGCAGCGTATTACAGTGAAGATGATTAACCTTAAGGTGAGTTTTAATATAAATATAAACACTGTTTAAAATCAGTTTTAATATAAATATAAGCATGGTTTAAAATCTGAAATATATATATATAGGTTATTGTTTTAAAACTGAATTTTTATTATAGGAAAGATTTAATTCTTATTATAGAAAGATAGAATATTCATTATAGAAAAATTTGGTTTCATTAATATAAAGATTTGTTTTTTCACCAAGTAAAAATTCGATTTTTATATATTGAATAGCTAAGTAAAAATTCGATTTTTATATATTGAATAACGAAGTAAAATTTCGATTTTTATATATTGAATAGCATAGTAAAAATTCGATTTTTATATATTAAATAGCAAAGTAAAAATTCGATTTTTATATATTGAATAGCGAAGTAAAAATTCGATTTTTATATATTGAATAGCGAAGTAAAATTTTGATTTTTATATATTAAATAGCAAAGTAAAAATTCGATTTTTATATATTGAATAGCGAAGTAAAAATTCGATTTTTATATATTGAATAGCGATGTAAAAATTCGATTTTTATATATTGAATAGCATAGTAAAAATTCGATTTTTATATATTGAATAGCAAAGTAAAAATTCGATTCTTATATATGTAGTGGCTACGGGCAACGAAAGTGAGGAAAGGCGAGCACGGTGGAGATGTTCTACATAGGAAGTGCCGTGGAGTTAGGATAGCTATTGGTGAGAATATCTCACTCTTCAATTTCTTTTCTAGTTATATATATATACTAGGATGCAGACGGTGCTTAGTAGCACCCGACACAATCGTCCACAGACCATGGACTTGTTTGTTTGGTTGTGTAGTTGGTTAGATTATTTGGTTTGAATTGAATTGTTTGGTGAATTGAATGGATTTGATTGATGTGTGAATGGCGTGGGCCTTCACTAGACCGGGGATAAGGCTAGGCCTCGTCCCGTTTCTAGTATCGTGCCGTTATGCCGCCGAAATTTTCTAAAATAAGTTAGAAAAATAAAAATATCATTTTATTGGGTAAATGAACCAAAAATTAATGTGTTGAAAGAAAATAAAATATTTATATAGTTAAAAATATTTTATCGTTAAAAATATAATTTTTAACGTGAATGTGAATAAATAAATATCTATAAACAAATCGGCTGATTTGTTTATATACACTGATTTGACTGATATTGATTGGGTCGATAAATTTTACACATCGCCCAATTGCACAAATAAAATCTGCGTTTGATTGTTTGAAACCCCACACGGGTATTGGGATAAAATACGGCATACACTAATCCCAATAATTAGTTGTATGTCGATCGATTGATTGACAGGTTGTTATAAGCGTTAGATATCTATATTTGATGCTTATACAGTGTAGTGCACTTTGGTTGATGGTTGATTATCTATCGTTGATATTATATACATGCGTTGTATGGAATCCATATAATTAACTTTATATGGTAATTGATTGGGCCTCATTCCAATTTAGAAAATAAAGAATATTATAAAATAAAGGTTCATGTGTTGACTGTACTCATCCGTTGAGATTAGGCATGTGTTGAACGAAATATTTTAACAAAAATAGTCACACGTGGACAGTACTCATTCGTTGAGATTAGTCGTGGGTTGACAAAATTAAATATTCATTTGTTGAATAGAATATTTGAAAATAGAAACATATGAAGCCGTGTTGATTAGATTGACGCCATTTTGACGTGAACGATATTTATATCGATTTTATAATGAATATCGATTTTATTCATTTTATAATGAATATCGAAAGTGATTTCAAAATCTGATATTTTGAAAAGAATTGAAATTCCAACGAATTTGAATTTAATAGAAAACAAAATTGAATTGAATTTAATAGAAAACGAATTTGAATTGAATCGAATAGAAAACCAATTTGAATTGAATCGAATAGAAAACGAATTTGAATTGAATAGAATAGAAAACCAATTTGAATTGAATCGAATAGAAAACCAATTTGAATTGAATTGAATAGAAAACCAATTTTAATTGAATCGAATAGAAAACCAATTTGAATTGAATCGAATGGAAAAACCAATTTGAATTGAATCAAATAGAAAACCAATTTGAATTGAATCAAATAGAAAACCAATTTGAAATGAATTGAATATAAAACGAATTCGAATTGAATTGAAAATGAATTCGAATTGAATTGAAAACGAATTCGAATTGAATTGAAAACGAATTGAAATGAATTCAAAATGAATTGAAATTTGAATTGAATAGCAATGAATTTTAAAACGAATTTATAAGAAAAAATTCCGATTTTGATTTGAATTGAAATGGAAGTTGAAATTGTTTTTGAAACGAATTCAAAACTATTTATAAAATTCGTTATAAATAGAAATCGACGAAATATATATTATATATATAATATAATGGCCTGAATAGAACGCGCCGCGCCGCGGCAGTTCGTGAATTTCGACCATTTATTTCAAACGGACATTACGGGAGATCCGACTGTCGGATTCTCCTGAAACCAGAACCGTTGGGTTCGTATCGAAAAGAGCTTTCTAACGAATATTAGAAATTTGAAATCTAACGGTTGGATTTGGAGATACGTCCAAATCAAATTTGGAAAAGGTCGCTGTAAGTGCAGTTCGATGGTCGTTGATGGAAATCGACTGTACGGACCTTGATAAAATTATTAAAAATAGTAATAATTTGGGTAAAATCATAAGAAATGATTTGGGAAAAATTGGGATGAAAAACTCCATATTTGAAAAGATAAAAATAAATTTTTATCGAAATGAACTAGTTTTGAACTAAAATTAAAACCCAATTATTTTTAAATAGATAAATTAGATTTAAAAAGGGGTTTTAAAGAATTGGAATTTCTATTATATTTGATTGGAAATGAATTAAAATTCATTTGTGGGTTTATCGTGAACGGTGTTTTAAATAACACTAGTTCTTTAACCCGATAATAAATAGAACGTGATTTGGGTTTATCGTGAACGGTGTTTTAAATAACACTAGTTCTTTAACCCGATAATAAATGGAACGTGATTTGGGTTTATCGTGAACGGTGTTTTAAATAACACTAGTTCTTTAACCCGATAATAAATAGAACGTGATTTGGGTTTATCGTGAACTGTGTTTTAAATGACATTAGTTCTTTAACCCAGTAAAAGGAGTTTTAAATGAATCTGCAATTAGATTGAAATGTGAATTGATAATTTAAATTATCAAATTTGGAAAATGAGCGAGAATGGAGTATCGCCAGTTTTGCTCCAAAGCGATAGTTAAATCTTTAATTAGATTTGAACGTGAAATGGTAATTAATTTTACCGATAACACCATGGTATTAGATATGGAGTATTACCAGTTTTGCTTCAGGGGATGAATAGGTTGGGATTGGGAAATAAAATAAATAATTACTTCGGTGTGGTTCGCTAATCTCGACTAGTTTGGAAAACCATAATTTGGTTTGAAATGACATCCAAAGGAAGATTAAAGGATAAATTTTAAAGAATTTATCTTGGATAAAATTAATGGGAACCTTTCCCTAAGAATTGAAATTTAGAAACTAGCTGTAGGTTAGCTAAGAAGAATGGTTTCCTGGGTATTGATCTGATGTTGGTTTCGGCCTTCGGGGTTAATATTTGGGAAATTGTTCTCTTGTTGATTTACGGTTAGTAGCTACTGAATTGGAATGAGGCGTATGTTGTGTTTGTGTAACATTCGTTTTTAATATACGCGGGTTGTTCGGGAAGGCCGGGTTTATACCCATTCTGAATAACCGATTCGACGATATGTCGAAGATGAAGACAGTGGTCGAAGACCGGAAGTCTTCACATCGTTTGGGTGATTACTGATGATCTTGATTGGGCTGTACACCCAAGATGAGGGAATCAGTTGGTGGTCGTCCAGACGTACTTGGAGATGGGTGGATATGCGAGGAAAGTGCCTTCGGTTTCGTTCAGACCTAGAACGGACTTGTAAATGGATGGTATGTCTGACATTGTATTCCTTTATATTGTATTCGTTGATCTCTGCTAAATATATATCTGTTTGGCGGCGGGGAATTTATTCTCTTGCTTAACGCCCTTCTCTGAGACATACGAGATCAGAGGTTATATATTGGCAGAAATCAGTGGTACGATATGGATTGATAATGTGGCATGCTGAGATGCAGTGATCCAGACTTTTGTTGAAAAGCAAAGTTTGGTGGATGATGATCAAAGCGCAGCTTTAATATAGCATGGCTTTGTGTATAGCGTTGATTCGCGAGCCTCACACCCCGGTATGGTGGTAAACTGATGGTTTGATCAGTATGCTTTTTAGTGGATGGGCACCTTAGTGGTGTCGTGGATTCGGTCGACCGAGATGAGCTTAGTGCTCAGGGATATATAGAGTAAGCGGTGTTTTCTCTCGCTGGGACATAAGCCGCGGTGATACTCTGGTCCCAAATGTGCGGATGTGCAGACGGTGTTTTCTCTTGTTGGGACGTAAGCCGTGGGGAATTGCACTACGCGATCGATCTTTCGAATCAGGAGCCACCATGATGGAAATCCAATTTCCAATACGTGTATTCCGGTTTTATTTGTAGAGACTAGTATGGCGACATAGTGGGATGGGGCGCTTATGCCGTCTATGATTGATACTTATGATTTGAAGATATTTTATACAATATGCACTTATAATAGTATCAAATGATTTGTTTTAGACGTATCAAGCATTCTTGGCTATTATAAGGTAAAAACCCTATCCTTCGGCTTGCGTTGCATTGTGTGATGGGACCTGGGTCTTATAATAGCTTCATTTTTCTATATTTAACATTGCGCTATTATTTTATGCACTGGTGTTCTTGGGAGGAAACCCGTTCCGTGTTATACGGCGTGGTCCCTTGATTTACCTTACTTTGAAAATAAAGATACATAACTGTTTTAGTTCTCACACCAGTCACATGACTGACCTGGAGTTTATTGTTTTAACCTAAACTCTGGGTGCCCCTATTTTCCACACGGGCAGCTAGTAGTTTTGGTTTTGCAGATTTATATTCACAGGATCCTGGTATATAGCTGGAATGATATCCGGAAAGCTTTGTATCCGTATATCTCTTCTAGTTGTGTATTGTATTATTTTCCGCTGTTATGTATTTAAATGTAATTTAAATCTCTGATATTTCTGTGTAATATTTATTCATTTATACTTTGTATACTCTTGTAATATGATGCATTGTTTTAATATACAATGAAATGCTCTTTCGTCTACGTTCTGTTGTGGCTTGTTCTCGAACTATCCGTGCTTTCCTCACCGGGGAAGTTACGGGTTTTCACACGGATCAAAGTGGTCGATCGCCGAAGTTGAAAAGCGAAGACTGGTTGATCACTGAAGTTTACCTTCTTTATTGTAGTGTAATTATGAAATGGTACGTATCTTCTTTATTGTAATGTAACATTATGTATCTTCTTTTATGTAATGAAACAGCGTGTATCTTATTTATTGTAATGTAATAAAATATCATGTATCATTATATATTGTAACGTAATGAAATATTCCATACAATTGTTTCTTTTACTGTTACAATAGTGAATTAGTGTATCCTATGTTATATATGCTTTGTGTTACAGATAATATGTATTGCATTTTCTACTTATATATTTATACACACATACACATATAAGATACAGTTTATAGCTGTATCTACTTATGCTTTAGATACGACCAATACCCGTATGTTATCACATTGGGATATGGTTTTGAGCCGTATATAAAAATTTAACGCGCCATTTTTTGATACGGCTTTTTGTCGTGCCTAAATGCTTTAGATACAGCTAAAAACACAGCCTAATTAGCATATATGGTGTAATGAAAGAATGGATCTACCATAGATCTGGGTGGGTCGACCCGGGGTCGACACCCATGGGGAACGGGTCCGACCCCGAACAGGTCGATTTCTCGCGCCTTCCCACCTTCTGTTTTTGATTTTCTGTACTGGTTTGTTTATATGTTTTTTGTTTATATGTATACAAACCTTAATATCTTCTTCATACGATGATCGTTCTACGTAAATTCGGAGTCTATCCTAAGAAGAAATCTAAGATGAACGCAATGGCGCAGCCCGCTTTACTTAATTCCCAATATTTAATAAAGTATTCTTTAGTTTATAATTATAGTATTCTTTTAAAATTACAAGGTGTTACAGAACTTGAGTTCAATATTGGAGACTTGGTATTCGTAAAGGTGCCCCTCTCAAGAGGACTGTTCAGTTTAGAATGGCTAGGAAGTTGGCTGCCAGATTTATTGGGCCTTTTCGCATCATCGAGAAGATAGGATCTTTGGCCTATTGAGTGGATCCCTCGGAACTTCTATTGGGAATACATAAGGTTTTTCAAGTATCTCATTTGAGGAAACTCCTTCATGATTCTGCTATCAGACTTGAGCTTGATGAGATTGAGGACATAGGAAAACTCGAGTTGGAGTCCAAGGTGCCCCGTGCCACTGCAAATATTGCAGAGCACGGAATCAAGAGACTCTGCAATAATATTATTCCCCTTGTCCGAGTACAATGGAGAAATGATCCTGTGGAAAGCACATGGGAGATCGAGGACAAGATGAGATAGACTCATCTAGAGCATTTCTCGGGTAATTTTTCCTTCAAATTGCGTAATGGACACATTATGGTTGCTAGATTGGATGTTAGGAAATGGATGCAACACTATTGCACAACGCATTCATATAGAAATATATGCATATTAGGATGTTTTGAATACATACTACATCACTTATTACACATACACGCTAGGATTTGAGCTTAGTTTAGTAAGTATGCAGTTCATAATCACTACGAGTCATGGATGTATATGGATGGATTAAAAATAATATGAGTGTACAACATGGATGTTTAGAGTGAGTTGTGTCTTTCTCCCCTTCAAACAAATTTCGGGACGAAATCTATTTTAAGAGGGGGAGAATGTAACACCCTGTAAAATATACCTAAAAATATAAATAATAATATTAAGCAATTAAATAATAAAATGTGAAAACCCGTAACTTTCCCGGTGAGGAAAGCGCGGATAGTTCGAGAACAAACCACAACAGAACGCAGACGGAAGAACGTTTCATTGTATATTACAACAATGCATCAGAATACAAGAATATATAGAGTATAAATAAATAAATATTACACAGAAATATCAGAGATTTAAATTACATTTAAATACATAGCAGCGGAAAATAATACAATACACAACTAGAAGAGATATACGGATACAAAGCTTTCCGGATATCATTCCAGCTGTAAACCAGGATCCTGTGAATATAAATCTGCCAAAACCAAAACTACTAGCTGCCCGTGCCAAAATAGGGGCACCCAGAGTTTAGGTCAAAACAATAAACTCCAGGTCAGTCATGGGACTGGTGTGAGAACTAAAACAGTTATTAATCTTTATTTAAAGTTAGGTAAATCAAGGGACCACGCCGTATAACACGGAACGGGTTTCCTCCCAAGAACACCAGTGCATAAAACAACAGCGCAATGCTAAATAAAGAAAAATGAAGCTATTATAAGACCCAGGTCCTATCACACAATGCAACGCAAGCCGGGGGATAGAGTTTTTACCTTATAATTGCCAAGAATGCTTGATACGTTTAAAAAAAATCGTTTGATACTATTATAAGTGTATAGAGTATAAAACAACTTCAAATCATAAGTATCAATCATAGGCGACATGAATGCCCCATACCACTATGTCGCCATATATAGGTTATACAATCAAAATCGCAAAGTCACGTATTTGGAAATTGGGTTTCCATCTATGAACCGAGGCAAAAGATAGTCCTCAACCGATTCGAGACTCTCTAGCCCGAGCCTCAGGAACAGCCGCAACTGCCCCTTGGATCGTCAGGGCCGGTCCACCGATGTGGATTATAATGCCTGAACACTACGTTTCTCCGCCCTTTGGGGCGTAAATGAGCCAACGAATGACTCCATCGGACCCGGATCGTCCGATCAAATCGAGGCGCCTCGCAACAGCAACAACCACACAGGTGAAAATAATATAAATGTCAGGGCTGGTAGGTCACTGACACCACCCTAGCTAGAAAGAAAACGCATGTCCCCCCCGAGGTCCGTCTCCCGTTTTTGGTTCACCACCGGGGTGTGAGGCTCACGAATTCACGTTACACAAAGTTGTGCCACACAGGCTGTGCTTTGATCGTCACCACAAGACTTTGCTTTTCAAAAGAAGCCTTGATCATTTGCAGCTTAGCATGCCACACAGGAAAACCACTCTATGCAACCGATATCAGTCACACAGAATGAAATCCAATGTCAGACACACAGTCCATTTACAAGTTCGTTCTGGGTCTGAACGAAACCGGAGGCACCTAGTACCCCGCATATCCATCGATCTCCAAGTACGTCTGGACGATCACCAACTGTTTCCATCTTCTTGGGTGTACAGCCCAATCAAGATCATCAGTAATTACCCAAACGACGTGAAGACCTCCGGTCTTCGACCATCGTATTCATCTTCGACTTATCGTCGTATCAGTTATTCAGAATGGGATAAACCCGGTCTTCCCGAATAACTCGCGTATATTTTAAATAAGTGTTACACAAATACAACATACGCCTCATTCCAATTCATCAGTCACTAACCGTAAATTAATCAAGAGAATAATTCCCCAAATTTTAACCCCGAAGGCCGAAACCAACATCAGATCAATATCCAGGAAATCATCCTGCTTAGCTAACCGACAGTTAGTTTCTAAATTTCACATTCATAGGGAAAGGTTCCCATTAATTTTATCAAAGATAAATCCTTTAAATTTATTCCTTAATCTATTTTTGAATATCAATTCAAACTAGTCGGGATTAACGAACCTTACCGAAGTAATCCTTTTTTTTAATTTCCCAATCCCAACTTATTCATCCCATGAAGTAAAACTGGTCATACTTCATATCTAACATCACGGTGTTATCGGTAAATTCAATTACCATTTCACGTTTAAATCTAATTAAAGATTTAATTATCGCTTGGAGTAAAACTGGTGATACTCCATTCTCGATCTTTTCAATCTAATTAAAGATTCATTAAAACTCCGCTTAGTTTTAATCGTTAACTGGGTTAAAGAATCAGTGTCATTTAAAACACGGTTCACGATAAACCCAAAACCACATTCCATTAATTATCGGATTAAAGAACTAGTGTTGTTTAAAAACACTGTCCACGATAAACCCAAAAATCAATATCAATTCAATTCCAATTAAATATTATTTAATTGGTACACTTCATTAAATCTAAATAAAAGATTTAATCTTTTCTCAACTGGGTTCAAGAACAGTGTTAGTCAAGACACCATTCACGACAAACCCAAATCACATTTCATTTCATTAATTATCGGGTTAAAGAACGAGTGTTATTTAAAACACTGTCCACGATAAACCCAAAAATCAATATCAATTCAATTAAATATTATTTAATTGGTACACTTCATTAAATCCAAATAAAAAGATTTAATCTTTTCTCAACTGGGTTCAAGAACAGTGTTAGTCAAGACACCATTCACGACAAACCCAAATCACATTTGATATTAAATACAAGGCTCTGAATAGAAAATATCCCGGCTTACATTCAATATCAAATTCTACGACCAACAAATATCGTATTGGAAATAAAGATATATATATCTTTCAAATTTCCATAACAACATCGGTATAATCACGAAATCCAACATCGAAATATTCCGAAGACACTTTCGATTCAAATCCATTCCAATGCAATCATTGGAAATTCTGGTTATTTTCAAAACCATTTCAAATTCAATTTATTTATTTAAAAATAGAATTATAATTCTAGTTCAAAAACTAGTTCATTTCGATAAAAATCTACTTTTATCTTTTCAAATATGGAGTATTTCATCCCAATTCGTTCTAAATCATTTCTTATGATTTTACACAAATTATTACTATTTTTAATAATTTTATCAAGGTCCGTACAGTCGATTTCCATCAACGGCCATCGAACTGCACTTACATCGACCTTTTCCAAATTTGATTTGGACATAATACCAAATCCAACCGTTAGATTTCAAATTTCTAATATTCATTAGAAAGCTCTTTTCGATACGAACCCAACGGTTCCAGTTTTAGGAGAATCCGACGGTCGGATCTCCCGTAATATCCGTTCGAAGTCAATGGTCGAAATTCGCGAACTGCCGTGGCGCTGCGCGTTCTATTCAGGCCATTATATTATATATATAATATATATAATATATACTTCATCGATTTCAATTCAAAACGTGCTTTATAAATCATTTTAAATTCATTTTCAAAACTGTTTCAACTTCATATTCAATTTCAAATCAAAATTGAATATTCCAATTTAAATTCATTTTAAATTCATTTTAAATTCATTTCAATTCAAATTGATTTCTAATTCAATTTCAGTTCGTTTTCAATTCAATTTCAATTCGAATTCATTTCTATTCCATTTCAATTCGAATTCATTTATATTCAATTTCAATTCGAATTTATTTATATTCAATTTCAATTCGAATTTATTTATATTCAATTTCCTTTTCAAAATATCAGATTTTGAAATCACTTTCAATATTCATTATAAAATGAATAAAATCGATATAAATATCGTTCACGTCAAAATGGCGTCAATCTAATCAATACGGCTTCATATATTCCTATTTTCAAATATTCTATTTCAAATATTTCTTTTTCAAATATTTCTATTTGAAAACTGGAATGAGGCCCAATCAATTACCATAAAATGTTAATTATATGGATTTTCTACAACACATGTATATATCAACAACGATGAATAATCAACCATCATCCAAAGTGCATTCTACACTGTATAAGCATCAAATATAAATATTCAACGCTCATAACAGTCTGTCAATCAATCGATCGACATACAACTAAACAATCGGGATTAGTGTACGTCAAATATCATCCCAATACCCGTGTGGGGTTTCAAACAATCAAACACAGGTTTTATTTGTGCAGTTGGGCGATGTGTAAAACTTATCGTCCCAATCAATGTCCTTCAAATAGGTGTACATAAACAAACCGTCCGGTTTGTAAATGAATATTTATTTATTCACATTCACATTAAAAATTATATTTTTAACGATCAAATATTATATTTTAACACATGAATTTTTATTCAGTTCATTTACAAAATAAAAATGATATTTTTATTTTGCTAACTTATTTTAGAAAATTTCGACGGCATAACGGCACGATACTAGAAACGGGACAAGGCGTAGCCTTATCCCCGGTCTAGTGAAGGCCCACGCCTTTCACACATCAATCAAATCAATTTCATTTCACTAAACAATTCAATTCAAACCAAATAATCTAACCAACTACACAACCAAACAATTAAACAAACAAGCCATCCATGGTCTGTGGATGACGGGTGTCGGGTACTACTAAACACCGTCTGCATCCTAGTATATATATAACTAGAAAAAGAAATTGAAGAGTGAGAAGTTCTCACAGAATTGCTAATCCAACGCCACGACTCTTCTTATGTAGGAAATCTTCATTGTTCTTCCAACGCAGTCTGTTTCACGAAGTATATGTTAAAAATTATATTTTCAACAACGCTACTTCTTATATAAAGGTCGAATTTTTATTTCCACTTCATGTATATAAAAATAGAAGTTTTATCGCATTAAAAATCATATTTTTAATTGTTCACTTCATAAGAAAGGTTATATTTTTATATTCCACTAGTATAAAAATTATATTTTTAACTTTTCTACTATAATAAAAATTATATTTTTAATCTTCTACTATGATAAAAATTATATTTTTATTATTTTAAAAATCACTTCTTTTTGCTAATGTTCATATAGGAAAAATCACTTCTTTTTGTCAATGTTCATATAGGAAAAATCACTTCTTTTTGTCAATGTTCATATAGGAAAAATCACTTCTTTTTGTCAATGTTCATATAGGAAAAATCACTTCTTTTTGTCAATGTTCATATAGGAAAAATCACTTCTTTTTGTCTATAAAATCAACCCTTCTCATTAGTAAAAATTCAATCTTTTCATAAGTAAAAATTCAATCTTTTCATATCATTATTCTACATACAAATAAAACTGATTTTCATATATAGATAAACTAATTACATAAAACAAATAAATGAATATAAACCAAAATAAAACTTACAGTGTTCGTCAGCGGTTTGGGGGGGTGTGTGCGGATTCCGGCGATGAGGTGGCGCAGTGGAGGACAAGGGGGAGGGAGAGAACGCGAAGGTGGTGGTCGGCGCCTGGAAAGTGGCGCCTGGAAAGTGGGTTTGGGCGTTGGGGATTCGTTGGCCGGAGGAGATAGAGGGGAGGCGGAGGGAATCATCGAAGGGCTGGGGGTGGTGAACATCGTCGGCGGCGGCGCTCGAACTAGGTCAGGAGGGAGGAGCGGGTTTTTTTCCCGATCGAAGAAGGAAAAGGGTGGAAATGAAAATAACCGGGGGGGGGGGGGGGGCTGATGTGTATAAAGAGAGAGGGAGGTTTATTATTATTATTATTTAATTATTCAACTTCAAAAAGTACCTTTTTATTTTGAACTCGAAATCAAACCCGCTGACTGTCGTCCCTAGCATTTTACCCCCGTTCCGAACACTATGGGATATGTATCGTAAGCTGATTCGATCGTTTCGATCAGTTTTCGTCAAAATCAACATATAACTCTATATATTGATTTTGAACGCGTATTTCATTTTACCGGGGTCACATACTAACTCTATAAATCCCAGAAAAATATTTTCTAGCTTCGTATTGACGATACGGTCCTAACAAAACTAGTTTCGTCGAATTCCGAGACCGTTGGAAAAATGACCATTTTCCAGTCGATTAAAACCAACTGAAACTAGTCAAACGTGTTTTCCTTTGCCACGCTCACATATTGATTCAAAAATTATGAAATTTGGAATCTAGCAATAATTTGACATCACGGATCCAACAAAAGTGGTTTCGTTGAAATCCGAGGTCGTTTGCAAAATTCCCATTTTTAAGGGCCTGAATTCCATAGCGACTATTCAGAATTTTCAACTGGACATATCTTTTGATTCCCGCTATGAAATTTTGATTTTTCGGATTCGTTGGAAGGATATTCACAATTAGATCCCATCATTTTCGGTTTCACTAAAATCCGGTTTATTTTGCACCCGGTACATTCAATTGAAGTTTGAAATCGAATTATCGAACTACCGCGCCATTTTCAATTCTCTTTATAATTATATATATTCAAACGACAACGTATATAATATATACGTTCGAAATATATTCAAAATAAATTTCTCGTCGATATTATTTAAAATAATCTATTTTAAATATTCAAAATTCGCTAAAATTGCCAAAATAAAAATTTTAAACTGGCCCAGATTTTCGGGTTGTTACAATCTCCCCCACTTAAAACTTTTCGTCCCCGAAAAGGAACAAAGTCGAAAGTGGTTTGATCAATCAACTCTACGTTCGATCTGGCTTCCATTCTCCAACTTTTCAGTTTCTGAGAATTTTCAAATTCTTCAAAAATTTGGCTAACACCCTAAATTTTCGAAAAATTTCACCATAACCTCCCCAGCACCGGGAGCCACGGGATAATCCCGAAATTGCCATATAGGCCTTCTGATCTCAAAAAGAAAAAGAAAAAGCCAAGCGGCTAGCCAATAGGCTCATAAAATCATCATCACCCAAACAAAACAGTAAATTATGTAGTAAACATGTACCTATTTGTCGGGCAAACAATTTTATTCTCTGCTCTAGCCTCCTTGCTATGACCTGTTCAATGTAAGTACATGTATATGCAAGCAAATGCGACTAATTTTCAATACCATTCACTATTTGATCAAATTGGCTATACAGTACAAATTTTAATTAATCAACCAATAATCCTCAACACAACCATCAATCAATTAGTTGATTATCATTTCAAATTCATTACTTTGATATATAGTCAAAAATCGCATTTTTGATGCCAAATCACAACAATAGGCCCTATCTAATTTTGGTTCTCACACCAGTCAATAGGAGATATATAGAAATCTCACTTTCGTTACTCGAAAATAAATACTGGCGATGGTGCCCCATCACCAGAATTATCCCCGGGCAACTAGAGTATCATTCTATAACTATCAAATACATTAAAACTTCGAATACACGTCTGCAAGACATATATGCAACATCTTTATATATCGGATTGTCCCGATCAATATAGAATAAATAATCAAATACGAATAGTTGATTTAAATTTTCAAAACAAAAAT
The DNA here is from genome assembly GCA_030737875.1 of Allium sativum. Classification (NCBI taxonomy): domain Eukaryota; kingdom Viridiplantae; phylum Streptophyta; class Magnoliopsida; order Asparagales; family Amaryllidaceae; genus Allium; species Allium sativum. The sequence goes on along the minus strand of CM060911.1, from coordinate 104,780,148 downwards.
TGTTTTCATTTTTAAAAATATACTCTTCACACTCGTTCTAGGATACTACTGATCCCATCTCTAACGAGTCATTCTAATTGGATATTACTAATCCAACATCTGATGAATTCGTTCGTATGGTTCTAATGTGCCTTGTTCTCTAAGCTTTGTAAACCAAAGCTCTGATACCAAATGTGAAAACCCGTAACTTCCCCGGTGAGGAAAGCGCGGATAGTTCGAGAACAAACCACAACAGAACGCAGACGGAAGAACGTTTCATTGTATATTACAACAATGCATCAGAATACAAGAATATACAGAGTATAAATGAATAAATATTACATAGAAATATCAGAGATTTAAATTATATTTAAATACATAGCAGCGGAAAATAATACAATACACAACTAGAAGAGATATACGGATACAAAGCTTTCCGGATATCATTCCAGCTGTAAACCAGGATCCTGTGAATATAAATCTGCAAAACCAAAACTACTAGCTACCCGTGTCAAAATAGGGGCACCTAGAGTTTAGGTCAAAACAATAAACTCCAGGTCAGTCATGGGACTGGTGTGAGAACTAAAACAGTTATTAATCTTTATTTAAAGTTAGGTAAATCAAGGGACCACGCCGTATAACACGGAATGGGTTTCCTCCCAAGAACACCAGTGTATAAAACAACAGCGCAATGCTAAATAAAGAAAAATGAAGCTAATATAAGACCTAGGTCCTATCACACAATGCAACGCAAGCCGGGGGATAGGGTTTTTACCTTATAATAGCCAAGAATGCTTGATACGTTTAAAAGAAATCGTTTGATACTATTATAAGTGTATAGTGTATAAAACAACTTCAAATCATAAGTATCAATCATAGGCGACATGAATGCCCCATACCACTATGTCGCCATATATAGGTTATACAATCAAAATCGCAAAGTCACGTATTAGATAATTCGATAAGAACTGTCAAGTTATATTGGGTTTGTGGATTTTGCTTTAGTAGCGGATAAGAACAGTTGGGTGATGTACTTTTATTTTATTTGGTTTATCCTTTTCATCTAAATCTTTGATTGTAATGTAAAAAGGTTTAGATTTGATTAGATTTATTATTTTAATAGGTTTGGCTTTCTATCCTAATTAGATAATTCGAACGTATTCTGATTTGAAGCCAATCAAATATGACTACATAAGAAGGGATAAATTAGATAAATAAAGGTTTGTGCATATGTGTGTATATTTTTACATACATGTATACATATAGATATATATGATATAAGAAATTACACCCTATTCTTGATTCATTACTAGAGTTATCCTTACTAGCCTAGGATGCAAGTTGTAATTGTATTATTTTTTTTTTTGATTACTACTATATGTAATTATGCAATTATGCCATTATGCCATGAATGTAGCGATCAAATATGGAAATTAACTTGTATGCCTTAAACTTAGACCAAGCTGACAATTTTACCTCGTTGAAACGTTCTCTCGCTCATACAAAAACTAGCGTTATTTAAACATATTAAATATTCTAAATATTCTACTTATATAGCGTAATTAATGTAATAGTGTGACAATGACGTAGAAAATGCAAATAGGAAAATATTTGAATTTTAAATGTCCCCATATATATTGTTGTTTGTCTGTGTGTATGAATGGCTTATCTATATATATATATATATATATATATATATATATATTGAATAGTGACACACAGACACGGGGTTTAGTTATCATTTGTGGTATAAGTCTGCCCGGAACCGACTGGCAAATCCAGCAACCACAAGTGGGTCCTGCTAATGTGAGAGGTCTCGGTGCCATGGGATATTCATGTTTAGTACACTAGGACATGAGGTTAAACCACTTGTAGTAGAAGTCTACCCGGAACCGCCCGACATATCCAGCATTTACAGGTAGACGGATTAATTTGATAGGTCTAGTGTGTATATATATAAACCTATTGTGTGTGAAAATTTGAAGGTTTACTACGCTTAGGGAAGTTCTTATATGGTTTACTCTTTTCTTATCTAATTTTGGTCTTAAGTGGTTAGGACTAGGATCTTTTCTGAAGGTTTATTCCTAGGATAGGTTCCAAAGTCATGGGACCCACCCTTACTAGATTCGAAGTAAGTCTTTGGGTCTTCCTTCTCTGAAAGTGGTTAGGCATAGCGGCAACGGAGTAGGGTAGTTAACGGAGGACGTCCACTTCCTCAAGGAGCTTGTAAGGGCCAACCTGGGGACAGATTTGGATTACGTGATACGTAGCACGCTATTTAATCCACCAACAATCTAAGAGATGTGTTAAGTGGCATAGGTGTTCTACCGTTATATTAGTTAAGTAGTAACTTGTGATGTTCATCGAAAGGGTCTTAAATGGCTATATGTAGGCCTACCTTAAAACCGGTATTAAGTGGCGAGTACTACTTCTCATATTAATTGTGAGAAATAGACTTAAGAACGGTGACGTTTTAGGATGGGGTCTTATGGGGCTAGGGTCCGCCTCAAGGTCATAAGAGATCATAAGAATCCACCTTTATTAATAATTATGGGACATAAGTGACCGAGAATGCCCACCTCATTGGTTCTTTACTCTAAATGCACTAATGGAGGTTTAAGTGATTGACTTGGATATCTACCTCATTGGTTAGATACTTTGTGTTCATGTGAATGTTATTGTGTTCCGTAGACATACCTTGATATATATTATCTACTAAATCAAGGGTATGATCTTTAAGTAAATGCTATATTTCAGTCACACAGGACTTTATGTTCTGACCCTCTCCTTAACATATCCAATAAGTCAGTAGGTGGAGTAGATTCAATAGACGAAGCAATGATGGAGACTGAAGATGATAATGGAGATATTACGCTATTATCAGTTATCATTGCTGCGTTGCTTAAGGAAACTTTAAATGATGAGTTTATTGATGTACCTATGGAATAAGTGTATCTTGACAATCTGTTTGAATTCTGTGGCTTTTTAATAAAATGTTACATCTTATTTTGGTACTATACTTTCTCATTCCGCTGTGTGAGATTTCCATAATGCAATGTTTACCTTTTATTTTGTGCTAACTTAATTCCTTACAGGAACCAACGACCTGTTTAGAGTGGCTCTAAGTTTCGATGGGCCTATTTTGGGTCGAAATTTAGGCCCATTCTGGGCGGGTTGTTACATTTGGTATCAGAGCGTAGGTTACCCGATTATATGGAAATTATATGTATGAGAGACGTATTTGTGTTTTGAAAAAGGTTTTTCAAACTATATATATTTGTGTGATATATACTTACCACAATAAGCATACGCAACTATACTAGGCAACTTTATCGTTTTCTTCCCCTTTTCAGCTTAAATCTATACTAGGCATATATACATATTTGTACTAGGCCCATCATATATGAACGTTTTTATGAACAACCTAAGAAGGGATAAATTTGACAAATAAAGGTTTATGCATATGTGTGTGTATGTATTTACATACATGTATATATATGGATATATATGATACAAGAAATTACACTCTATTCTTGATTCATTACTAGAGTTATCCTTACAAGCCTAGGACGCAAGTGGTAACTGTATGTTGTATTTTATCATTACTGCTATCTGTAGTTATGTCATTATGCCATGAATGTAGCGGTCGAATATGGAAATTTACTTGTATGCCTTAAACTTAGACTAAGTTGACAATTTAACCTCGTTGAAACATTCTCTCGCTCATATGAAAACTAGCATTATTTATACGTATTAAATATTCTACTTATATAGCGTAATTAATGAAATTAGCATAATAATGACGTAATAAATGCGATTAGGATAAGATATGAATTTGAAATGTCCCCAAAAAAATTGTTGTTCATGCGTGTGTATGAATGGCTTATCTATATATATTGAATAATGACACACAGACACGAGGTTAGTTGCCATTTGTGGTATAAGTCTGCCCGGAACTGACTGGCAAATCCAGCAACCACAAGTGGGTCCGGCTAATGTGAGAGGTCTGGGAAACATGGGCCATTCAAGTTTAGTACACTAGGAGATGAGGTTAAACTACTTGTAGTAGAAGTCTGCCCAGAACCGCCCGGCATATCCAGCATCTACAGGTACACGGTTTAATGTGAGAGGTCTAGTGTGTATGCATATATATGTATATATATATAAACCTATTTTGTGTGAGAATAGGCAGGTTTACTATGCCTTGGGAAGGTATTAAGCGGCTGACTCTTTTCTTATCTAGCTTGGGTCTTATGTGGTTAAGACTAGGATCATTTCCAAAGGTTTATTCCTTGGATAGGTTCCAAAGTCAAGGACCCACCCTTACTAGATTTGAATTAAGTCTATGGGCCCTCCTTCTCGGAAAGTGGTTAGGCATAGCAGTAACAGAGTAGGGTAGGTCACAGGGGATGTCCACTTCCTCTAGCAGCTTGTAAGGGTCATCCTAGGGACAGATTTGGTTGACATGATACGTATCACGCTATTAAATCCACCAAATGATTAAGGGAAGTCTTAAGTGGAATAGGTGTTCTACCGTAATATCAATTAAGTAGTAACATGTGACGTCCGCCGAAGGGTTCTTAAATGGCTATATGTGGACGTACCTTAAAACCTGTATTAAGTGGCGAGGTGCTACTTCTCATATTACTTGTGACAATATACACTTAAGAATGATGACGATGTAGGACGGGATCTTAAGGGGATAGGGTCCGCCTCTAGGTCATAAGAGATGATAAGAATCCACCTTTATTAAAATGTATGGGCCATAAGTGACCGAGAATTCCCACCTCATTGGGTCTTTACCCTAAATGCACAAATGGAGATCTTAAGTGATTGACTTGGATATCCACCCCTGTAACAACCCGCACCGAATATGCCTAAATTTCGACGTAGAAAATGCCTATCGAAACTTAGAACCATTCTAGACGGGTCGTTGGTTCTTGCAAGGAATCACATTTGCATAGGCAGTATATACATACACTTCGAATGGAAATCTCAAACAACGAAAAGAGAAAATATAATACTGAAATAAGATGTACCACTTTATTTAAAATCACAGAATTCCACAAAAACAGTTAAGATTACATCTGTTCCATGGGTACATCAATAAATTCATTCTCAAAAGTTTCCATAAGAAGTAAAGCAATAATAAAAACAACTTCATTTTCGTCTTCAGCTCCCATCATTATTCCGTCCATGAATTCTGCCGCACCTACTAACATGTTGGATATGTTAAGGAGAGGGATCAGAACATAAAGTTCTGTGTGACTAAAATATGGTGTTTACTTAAAGACCATAACCTAGTTTTTAGTAGGTTACATATGTCAAGGTATGTCTACATAGCACACAACATTCATACAAACACTGAGTATCTAACCAATGAGGTGGATATCCAAGTCAATCACTCATTAGTGATTTTAGGGTAAAGACCAAACGAGATGGGAATTCTCGGTCACTTATGGCCTGATTAAAGGTGGATTCTTGTGATCGTTTATAACCCTGAGGAGGACCCTAGCCCCTTAAGACCTCATCCTAGGATGTTAACGTTCTTAAGTCTATACCCTCAACTGTAATATGAGAAGTAGTATTGCAAACACTACAACAAATATACCATGTTACAACGGTGCAAAAACATTGTAAAAAGTTTTTACAACGGTGGATCCACCGTCGTGTATTAAGAAGTTGTAATATACTTATATCTTTTACAACATTTGCACCGTTGTGAAATAGGATATTTAACAACTTTTAATAAAAATTGTAATAAATTTTATTACAACATTTATTCCCCGTTGTCGTAGACCTTTAAATATCGTAAGATCATAAGTATGACAATTGGTGATTACCGTTGTGACTTCCAGAATATTACATCTCTTTCACACCATTGTAAAATGATTTATTACAATTTTTTTTGTTCTAGCTTATATACACCATACTAATATAAAGAATTCATATATATTAATAATAATATAATTCACATAATGCAACAAATATAACTATACGGAATCACTTATATATATTAATTAACATAATATTAGATCTATATACACATAGTACATCACAAACTAAACCTGTCACAAAAAACATAACCATTTCAAAATACATACATCAATCTAACACAAAAGATACATAAGAAAGATAGAAGTTTTGTCCACAAAAGATACATAAGCATACCCTTTGAAAGCAATCTAGTAGAAGGCAACGTAATTTATATTCCAAGCCATAGTTAATCCAACAACTTCTCCAATGGTAGTCATTTCGGAATTCGTCTTCCATAAGAAAGCTTATGGATCCACTGCCACATCTATCCAAACTTTCCAATCTTGCTGTCCACGGTGGGACTGCAAAAAAAAATGTAATTTTAATAAGTTTAGTAGAACAAGAAACAGATGCTTGGAATAAAAAAATCCAGAATAGTACAGGAACATAGAACCAAAAAACATAAAAATGAGTCTACACCAAAAAAATCAGTACAGGAACATAGACCCAAACAAAGGAACATTTCCAGAACCTATTTTGCAAACATGGGCAAGAAAGAACAAGAAGCTTAGCATATATCATAGGCATATATGGAATTACAAAACTCAATTATAATTTTGCTACTGTAGGAAAATACAAAATGTACCCAATTACGCTAGACCCTCCACAAATGAAATAAGAGAACAAATTTCTTTCACAATAGATAAATAATAACTGAATTTCAGAATCGTAAAATCAAATTGAATTACTTCTAAAATGTTGGAAAAAAAATTAAGTCATTGCAATATAATACCTGTTTTTGTTAGCCTTTAAAATCTGAAGATGCTACAGTAATCCCAACTCATTAGGCAAACTTGAAAGCTCGTTAAATGATATATTAAGCTCAGTAAGAGAAGTCAAGCTTCCCAAAGTATATGGTAAAACAGTCAATCTGTAAGTGGAAAAACATGCAAAACAATTTACACATGGATTATTACAGAAAATCAACGTCGATTAGACCAAAATAAAGGCACCGACTATGTTGTGAATTGTGGCACCATAACAATAGGAGTGCAACTAATTTTCCAGTCATCCTATCACATTACAATCTACAATAACTAAGGCTTATACACTTTTTCTAAAAATTTTCAAAACCAGCATAGTTTTCCCAGACTCATCAAAAATTGATATCCAATTTCAGCTAGTATACCTTTATAAAAGCATAAATGAAGTTAATTCTCAAGGAAAGAAATGTTTCTAAAACAATGAAATTTGAATATTCAGCTGGAGATTTAGGAATGGCCATGCATCCTTGTAAAATCGACTAAACTTAAAAGACAACAGTTACCTATAATTATATATAACTATTATTAGTATAAAAAGTTAATAAATATTTAAATTGATGTTTTGGCACGTTTGAGCTTTGTACACAGCATGCTTTGGCACTTTTATCTTGTCTAAAGACAACATTGTATTATTTATTTACAAGAAAGAAATTCTGAATGTGCCTATTGCCATAAATATTAGCGTATATTACGTTCTGAAGTTCCTTAACTTTATAAAAGACAAAAATGCAAATTATTGTCTTACCAGAAATTCTGATTAGTGTGCCTATGGCCATGTTGCCACTTTAATTTCATACTGCAAACTAAGGGATTTTTCCATCTTAACAAATTAAATTTTCCACGTAATTCTACCATCATCATATTGTTTGATTCCTCAGTAAATCAAAATTTTAATTACTAGTTCATTTGACAGGTCATTGTTCATCCCCACCAACTGCTTCAGAAGTAGCCCTAGGTTTTGGTGATTCAATCTGCATTCTAACAGGGCCATCATTAACCAGACTAACCATCATCATTGCTAAAAATCACCATCATTAACTGCAGCTTCATTATAAGCCTTGTGAAATTTATCAACTACTGAAGCATATAAAAGCTTTGCCTTATCAGGCTGCATAGCTAGGTAAAATTCAGGCATGTTGCCCTTCAGAAATCCATACAAGATAAATTGACTTACTAGTAGCACTCTATAGTTGTGTTGCATTACATTCTGGTCCCATGCTCTCCCACCTTTTTCGTTAAGAAAAAGCCTCATGTTGAGAATTTTCCTACATATGTGCAAGCACAACAAGCAAGAACAAGACAATATCCCTAATAGCAGTATAGTCAACCAAACCACCCGATGAACTTACAATGAAAAATCAATAGGGTAGCAACATGTAGTGAAGTGAGCAACCCAAATTAACTGTTTTATTTAAATTAAGTACCGAAATTAATACTTGAATCAACAATCAAACGTGAGTGAATTCTCACCATAGAACGGTTGGAGGAGGCACGAACAATTAGCAAATACGGTTTGGTTGGCCGGTGAGACGATGGTTGTGGGTTCAGGTTGATGAAGAACCAAAGGAGGAGCTCGATTCCGGTCTTCACGGTGGCGAACTAGGGTTTGAAGTCGCTGGTTGTTGCTAGCGGGTACGGTGGGGGACTATGTGAAGGTAAAGGCCTCAAAGCTGCCGGCTTTGGGAGGCATTGCAAGTATTTGAGACAGAGGATAGAGAAAGGCTGGCGTGGTTGGCTCGGAGGCGACGGCGATGGCTCCTCGCGGGTTCTAGAGTAGTGCGCGACGCTGGGTTTGGTTGCATCTTAGGACACAAGCGGAGTGCGGCTCGAAGGGGGGGGGAGAGAGAGAGGGGCGGACTTTGCCTGAGGCGGCGGTTGCGGTGATGGGTGCGATTTGGGATAGAGGCCATGGAGCAATTGGATTTGACGAAAGCTTAATTTAGGAAGGAAAAATTTGGGTCGGCTGGTAAAATGAAACAAGGATAGAAAAGGCACGGTAAAACAAATAGAAGGGAACTGTAGAAAGATAGGGACATGCGTGAAAAAAATCACAGAACAAACGACTAAGTGTCAAACAATTTAAACAAATAATTTAAAATAAAAGGGTATGTAATATACAAACAAATAATTTCCAAGTATATACCATTTGAATACAAAGTATATTCTATTTTTAAATACAACTAAAATAAATTTTGCACCAAAATTCAAAACTAAATAAATTTATTTAAACTTAATTACACTTCTCAAATTAAATTGAAAAACAAATTTATAATTTTTCAAACCACATATTGAAGTAGTTTAAAATATTAATATTGTATAAAATTGACAAACAACACAAATCCAAAATTCTCTAACAATGTGTAAATTCCAATAATTTTTTTAAAATTTCAGTTAATGTTAAATTTAGTAAAGTTATTCAAATTCAAATAAAACTTTAAAATATACTAAATTATTTAAATAAACTTTCAAACTATATATATATCAATTAGTTTAAAATATCACTAACATTAAATTTAATAAAATATTTAAATCAAATATAAAAGAAATTTAAATCTATACAAAATTGATTTAAAACCAAAATAAAATAGATTAAATCTAAAATATAAATAACTTCTTAATATAAGTTTAATTCCAAAAAACAATATTAAACATGCATAAAATTAACTAAATCTACATAATTTGAAATAAATCTCAAGTTAAAAAAATATAGCTTTACAGATAAAATATTTTAATAAACTTTAAAATATGACTAACATTAAAAATTGTAACAAAACAACTTTATATACAAAGATAATTAAATCAAATAAATTTTCAAGTTAAATAAACTTCAAATTTTCAAACTAAACAAAATAAAATAAATAAAACTCATGTTTAAGTTTCAAAACAAAAAATTTCATTTCACAAACAATATGTTCAAAAATGTTACTAGCGTTTAAATTTTTCTCAAACCATTCAAATTCCAAAATATAAATTCACATACACAAAATTACTTCAAATACGATTTAAATAGATCAGATTCAAATTATAAACAAATCTCAAGTAGAAACGTTAATTTTCAATGCTTAATTAAATTTATAATGAAAGTTAAATTTCAAAATTTCGGGTTCGTTACACCACCAAACCCAGGCATTAACCCCAATGAAAGCCAAAACTCGAATATGAACTACAAATAATGCACAACAACTCTATTCATGTTTCAGGTGTGATTTTCCTAACCACAGTAAATTTGGGAATAGGATTAAAGTGCATAAACAGAAGCATTAAAGGATTAATGTGACACCACACGTCCATTAATATCCCTTACAAAGGGAATGCATTAAGTTTCGTGAAGCGTTATAGTGAACAGAACGGAAATATTACAAGACAGACATAAAATAACAACGGAATAAAAACTTTATTTATCATAAGATACCGTAGTTCAAAAAAACATCACATGTCTGAAATATAAAAGCCCATTACAACATAAAAGCTACTGCCTTGTACTTCAAAAATATCAGAGTACATAAAAGAAAAAAAATTCCCTAAAAAAAATATAGCCATAGCAACAAGGATAGGAGCTTGAGCCATACATATCAGCAGCTCCAGCAAAAGTAAGAAAAATCACGGTCAAACCTGAGTGTTTCCGCCCTGAGATCCTTGGAGGGGAATGAAAGAAAGAAGGAGAAACAAAAAGGGTCAGACATAAAGTCTGGCGAGTCTAGTTACTTTTAGCAAGTAAATAAATAAAAGTAGCATGGCATGCATATAAAATGGATAAGAGAGATTACTACATAAAAGACGGGTGTGACAAGGTAGGCATGATAAGGGGTATACACTGCCCAAATGATTACTCTGCACTTTTACTAGTATAACCAGAATGAGATGATCCCTTACACTATAAGGTGGTAGAATTAGGCATATGTCCAAATGTACCCTAACTACTACCCTAATCGATCGGCTCCCTAATCCGCGTAGATACTTCGTGTCAGCCCCGCCATAGGATGTATCACGTCCTAAAGTGGCAACCCTCCGCTGATATGCATAGCCCCATATCTACAGGTGTCACAGTCATCTTATCCCCTTCTGCTCAGCTCATGCATGCACATGGCCCGGTCGGTTTGCGCTGCCCACACTGTTCTCTACATTTGGATCTCTTACAATCAGTCCAGTAAGCGTGCCCCTTCTTCGACCTAGTTCGCAGTACATGTTTGATACTTACTCCAGGTTACTAGATGAAATGGGTCCCACATAATATGATACAAGCTCTCCCTTTTGTCTTGTATCCCCCACTAGGTTTTCCATTTCATTATGTATACCACTAGGTGTTTTTAGTTACATATCTTTATTATTTCCATCGGTTATGGATACCACAAGTGTCTTTAATTACATAACCTTATCAGGTTAAGTTTGTGGGCCTATATGTAAATATTACCCACCCCTCCAGATGTGCTTAACCTACCCACTGTCCAACCAATTTTACTTAACCCTAATGTTAGTGCATAATCATACAATCCATATGGGTTAGATTAGGTTAAGTAGTTCAATTCATTACCATGTCCATTTATGGTTTATAATGGGTTAGACCTGCCATATTAGGCCTACAACTTGTGGATGTTGGATATGTCGGTCGGGTCTGGACAGACTTCTTCCACAAGTTGGGTCTAACCTCGTGTCATAGCCCGTCTCGTATTTGCGCACTTAGACCTCTCACATTAGGTTCAACATTAGTGATTGTTGGATATGCCGGTCGGGTCCGGGCAGACTTCCACCACTAATGCAACCTAACCTCTTGTCATAAGTGCAATTACAATTTCTAATTGTAATTGTTAAACATTTCATTCTTATCCAATTCTTACCTAAGTCTTTATAGTTGATTATGCCCCTTTTTCCCTATTTTGAATTACATGTCCAGTTCATATAAACATTATTTAAATTATGCTAATTCTAACCCTTTTCTCCCGTTTCCTAACTAATGCATTCGCATTTATTTGGCGGCAGCTAGGCTAGAAAGTAGCCTAGCCATGAAAAATAAAAGGGAAAGGTGATGAAAAAATGACAATAGTTATTGTTCTGGCATAAACATAAACTAGCATGGTGATAAGGTGGACATATAAGTACAAATCTAATGAACTTGTGGCATTTAACTAATTCTAACATAAATATGATGTCATAATAAGCATAATAAGATCTAAATTAACAATTTAGATTTCCAACTGGTTTAGATCTAATATGATAGGCACAAGGTGATAAACTAGATCTGATTAGTAATTTAGATGTCCACGTAATTCATATCCAATAGTTAAAAATAGATCTAAGACAAATAAGGTCAAGATCCACATCATATAATGTCATAGAAGTTATAGTAGATTCGACAAGATTGAGAGATCCAAGTTATAACCAATTTAGAATGTCATATGTTCACAATTTACAATGGATCTAGTATAATATAGGCACATGAAAAAATCCAAACTATAGTCATATCACGTTTACTTTTAAATATTTAAATCTAAAAGCAACTAGAAACTCACAGTGATTGGATTAGAAAATAGAAAAATAATGGATCTTGAATCTCTAACTGATTAGCTTAAGTTGATAGTTATAGAAGATAATGAATCCACTTCAGTTCAGAAACTGGTAGAGTTTGGCCCCCATGGATTCTCAATGAAGAAAACAAGAGAAATGACCATGTATTTATAGCTGCCAACCCCTCTGAAACCGACTGCCATGTCATCCCTAGGGGTGTCGACACACCTGCAGGGGGGTTGACCCCGATGTTGACACCCCCTGGGGGGTCGACTCCCTAGAGCGGGAAAACTGCTGCAACTTTCTTTTTCAATTTTTATATGGTTTTGGATAAGGTTCTGACTCATATGTATATATATTTTTCTTCTGCGCGTATACAAACTTTAAACTCTCTTATCTACTTCATACGGTGTCCGTTTTATGCAAACCAAATTTCTATCTCGCCCAAAATTTTGAGACGAACGTAATGGTGTGTGTATATGTCCTAATACTAATGCGAAGATCAGGCAGTCTATTGATTCAGTTGACCTCCTTAATGCAATGTATGTTAGTGCCATGAGTCCAATATGTATGCAAATAATCCTATTATAATATGTAATTTCTATATGTGCGCACACTTATTCGTCCAAATGCAACATCCATATGCTAATACATCCATTTCCATCCATAAAAGAAAAGAAAATGCACACACATCCATATGTAGTATGAGAGTGATTGAGCCAATCTAGTACCGATTGTGTGTGTATATGCATCCACAAGCAGCCACTAGCAAACACTTGCATCCATCAAACATAACATGTCTCAAACACATGTTTACATCCATAGGATTCCTATTTAAAGGTCGAAAATACTATGGATAGGATAAATTCAGATGATAGAAACAAGCATAGATAAAATTATGGAAAAGGAGTTAAGAACATACCCTCGAAAAGAAAAGGGTACGAAGCCTGAATCTTGTCTTCGGTCCCCCAAGTCGCATCCTCTGGGTTATCTCCCCATTGAACCCTTATCAGTTTGATCTCTTTATTGCGTTGCTTTTTAACTTCTGATCCAAGAATACAGGCAGGGACTCATCTGACTGTCGCCTCCCGCTCTACTTCCACTTCTTCCAATATGCTTGGCTCAACAACTTCCGCGGTGTCATGCAAACACTTCCGCAGATGAGAAACATGGAAAACATCATGAACACCGAATAAATTTTCTAGAAGCTTTACTTTATAGGCCATTTGGCCAATCCTCTCGGTTATGGGAAATGGTCCCACAAACCTAGGTGCTAACTTCCCTACCGATCCGAACCGAACCACGTTCCTCAGAGGTGACACTTTGATAAAACTAAGTCTCCCACTTCGAATTCGATGTCAGTCCTTCTCTTGTCCGCATAGAATTTCTACCTATCTTGAGTTGTCTTCATCTGTCGTCGAATAAGGTCAATCTTCTCGGACGTTTCTCTAACCATATCAGGTCCAAGCAACAATCTTTCCGTAGATTCCCACCAGCAAGTTGGTGAACTATAGGGTCGTCCATACAATGCTTCGAAAGGTGTCATGCCGATGATATCTTGATAACTGTTGTTATAGGCGAACTCTACTAAAGGACGATGCTCTTTCTAAGTCCCTCCGAAGTCTAGGATACATAGCCTTAAAAGATCTTCAAGAATTCTGTTCATCCTCTCCATCTATCCATCGGTCTAAGGATGATAAGCGGTGCTCAAACACAACTGTGAACCTAATGCTTCTTGCAAGCTCTTCCAAAATTCACTGATGAAGATGGGATCACGATCGATCACGATGCTGGAAGGTACTCCATGAAGACGAACTATCTCTCGGACATAAATTGCTGCCAACCATGATGCCGTCCTCTTACTCTTAAGTGGAATAAAGTGTATGCACTTAGTGAGTCTATCTACCACAACCCAGATACTGGTAGTGCCTCTCTTTGATCTAGGCAAACCATCTATGAAATCCGTAGAGACGCTCTACCATTTCCACTGAAAAACCTCCAAAGGATGAAGTAAACCTTCAGGATTCTTTTGCTTAGCTTTAATTTGCTAGAAAACTATACATTGAGAAACAAATTCGGCCACATCTCTCTTCATCCCAGCCCAAAACAATACCCTCTTCATATCTCTGTACATCTTTTCACCGTCTGGATGAATAGTCATCTTAGAATGGTGGGATTCTTCTAGTACTGCCTTTATCAAGCTTCCAGTTTGAGGGACACAAAGCCTTCCATCTCTCGTCGCAACCACCCATTTTCATCTATGGTATATCGACTGAGGTGACTAGAAGTCTCCCCTTTTCTGAGCTTATCCATGATGTCTAAAATCTGTGGGTCACCTTGCTGCGAAGCTCCTATCTGATCCATAAGAGTTGGTCGTATTTCTAACGATGCAAACACATCAGGCAAAATCTCAATGGAGGGTTTAAAGTCAAAGGCTGATATGAACTCCAAGCTCTTCCTCTCCACAAACAGAGGACTTAAGGCCATCCTTTGCCTACTTAGTGCGTCAGCCACCACATAACCCTTGCCAGGGGTATAATAAATCTCAAAATATAAGATGCTAAGAACTCCATCCACCTCTGTTGCCTTAAATTAAGATCCTTCTATGAGAACGGATACTTGAGAGATTTATGATCGGTGTATAACTCGAACTTCTCCAAGTATATAATGACGCCACGTCTTTAGTGCGAATACTATGGCAGCTACCTCTAGATCATGGGTGGGGTAGTTCTTCTCATGAATTCTCTACTGTCTTCCCCCATAACATACTACTTTTCCTTCTTACATCAGAACCGCACCAAACCCTGTACCACATGCATCAGTGTAAACGGTAAACACTTTGTTCCTATCGGGCGAAGTCAAGACTGGGGTTGTTATAAGAGCCCTTTTCAAACTTTGGAAAGCAACATCACATTCTATATCCCATGAAAATGCCAAATTCTTCTTTGTCGGCCTGGTGAGTGGGGCTGATATCTTTGCGAAGTCCTTAATAAACTTTCTATAATAACCTGCCAATCCAAGAAAGCTTTTCACCTCTGTTGCATTTTTCGGAATTTGCCAATCTTGCACTACAACTACCTTTGCGGGATCTACAGCTATCCCTTCTTTGGAGACCAATGCCCCAAGAATATCACCTCTTTTCTCCAAAAATGGCATTTGGAAAACTTTGCCTTAACTAATGCGCACGGAATGTTTTCAAAACTTCTCCCAAATGTTGGGCATACTCTTCTTCTCTTTTGGAGAAGATCAAGATATCATCAACAAAGACCATGAAAATTTTATTTAGGAACTCCCAAAACACCGTACTCATTAGATCGACAAAATAGGCGGGTGTATTCGTCAGCCCAAAAGGCATAATTAGCCATTCAAAGAAACCATCCGGAGTCCTAAAAGCAGTCTTATCTATGTTGTCCTCATCCACCCTCATCTAATGAAACCACGTGGTCAAGTCTAACTAAGAGAATACCGAGGCCCCGACAAGCTGGTCAAACAAGTCATCTATCCTCATAAGTGGATGTCTATTCTTCTTTGTGAGTTTGTTCAATTCTCTATCCTCGTAAGCTGGTCAAACTGTCTTTGCATTGTCCACCAGATATATACAAAAGTTGATCTCACGCCTCAGAGGTAAGCCCCGAACCTCCTCAAAAACATCAGAATAATCTCGGACTACCGGAACAGATTGCAAATCATCTTTTGATGCATCAAGAGACTCTAGGAAACTAAGCATAACAGACTCTTGGGGTGACAAGAAATCTCGAGGGTCCTCCCATGACAAGTAAGAAGCTTAACGACCCTCCTCTAACAATCCAGAATGGCACCATACGTGGTAAGCCAATCCATTCCTTGAATCAACCCATAGCCCATAAACCCGAGCACATATGCCTTGCATTCAAACTCGACGCCTAACACAGATATCCTCAAACCCCAACAAATATTGGATAAATGAGCCGAACCACCAGTGGGGTTTGAGACAACTACGGGACCCACTGCCATACTAGTAACTAAGTGTAGAGATTCAACCACAGAACTAGATATAAATGAATGTGAAGCGCCAGAATCAAAAAGTGTTATAATAGGATGGTTTGAAAGAGAAATTAAACCTTCCACAGAAATTTTTCTACCTCTATCAGGAGCACTGATCACGAGAGCATGCACCTGCCCTCTAGAAGTTCTTGGCCTTTGACCTTGTCCCTATGATCCCTGTTTCTTCGAGCACTCCCTAGCAAAGTATCCGACTTCTACACAAGCAGAACAAGTGTTCTTCCTTCTTTTACAGTCTTTGATCAAGTGACCTTCTTTTCCACAAGTATGACACTTCCTTTTCTCCTTACCCTTGTCATTCTTTCCTCTTTTCTTCTGTTGCTATTGTTGTTGTCCTTTCTTGGGCCATGTCTTCTTGTTTTGCGTTGTTTTCTTAGCTTTAACCTCCTTCTTTTCCCCTCTCTCTTCCTCATACATCAAGGCCATATCAACAAGTCTTTCAAAGGTGGCTCCCATTGGAATATGGGACATGGCTAACCCATTAAAGGGTTCATTCAGTCTTTTAGCGAACCGCAAAGCCTTCTTATGCGGAGTGTCTACTAGTTCCAATACAAATCTATCCAACTGGTTGAATTTGTTCACATACTCTTTAACCGTCAAGTTCTCTTGTTTGAGTGCTAAGAACCTCTCTATCTGCATGCTCTTCTCAGCTTGCGAAAGGAATTTCATCTCAAAGCTCTGTCTAAAGTCATCCCAAGTTTCCACCGGATGGCCTGCTTGGGTAACCTCCCACCAAAATGAAGCTTCATCCTTCAATAGCCAAGAAGCTAACTGAATCTATCTTCGATCATCTACTTCAAATATTACAAACAAGTCATCAGTCTCCTTAAGCCAGTTCCTTGTCTCCACAAACGTCTCGGTTCCATGGAATGGCTTCCCTCCTATAGCACGGCAGTCTTTGTAGATCTTTGAAAAGTTGTCTGCACGCGGAGGAGGAGGAGGAGGAGCAACCGGTGCAGCTGGGGGAGGAATGTTTCCTTGGCCTTCGATAGGCGTCGTGGCCTCCAGATACCTATGGAACCATCCTGGTATCGTAACTCCCTCTGGAATGTTGGGTTCCCCAGACATGATGAAAAAGAAAACGAAAGAGATTCAAACAAGGGATCGAAAGATATTACTTATGGATCCTTGGGGAATGTTTTTCAAAACAGACTTTTCTTCTAAAACCTTTTTGAAAATAGCTTTCAAAAACTTTTATATAATCTGGTAACCTTCAGCTCTGATACCAAGTGTGACACCCCACGTCTGTTAATGTCACTTACAAAGGGAATGCACTAAGTTTCCTGAAGCATTATAGTAAACAGAATGGAAATATTACAAGACAGATATATAAAATGTAACAACCCGCACCTTCGTTCATGCAAGATATTGTTCCCAACTTAGCCACTGTATAGGTGTAGGGTTTTGTTCCTCAAAAGGCCTCGGCATTAGTAAGATATGGGCTCTACTATATAAGTACCCACTTCAAATAGGCTTCCACGATGTGGGAATTAGGGGTGTTACATTCTCCCCTCCTACAGAGCCCTTCGTCCCCGTTGGCTCACAAACACCTCACCCAGGCGTTGTGGTCCACGCAGGAGCCACAATTCCGACTGGGTATTGGCTCTGATACCATTGTAACAGCCTGCACCTCTGTTTATGCAAGATATTGTCCCCAACTTAGCCAGCGTATAAGTGTGGGGTTTTGTTCCTCAAAAGGCCTCGGCATTAGTAAGAGATGGGCTCTACTATATAAGTATCCACTTCACACAGGCTTCCACAATGTGGGACTTAGGGGTGTTACATAAAATAACAGTAGAATAACAACTTTATTTATCATAATATACCATGGTTCAAAAAAAACATCACATGTCTGAAATACAAAACCCATTACAACATAAAAGTTACTACCTTGTATCAGAGTACATAAAAGAAATAAAATTCGCCACAAACAAAATATAGTTATAGCAACAAGGATAAGAGTTTGAGCCATACATATCAGTAGCTCCAGCAAAAGTAAGAAGAATTACAGTCAAGCCTGAGTGTTTCCGCCATGAGAACCTAGGGTGAACGGAAGAAAGAAAGAGAAACAAAAAGGGATAGACATAAAGTCTAGCAAGTCTAGTTACTTTTAGCAAGTAAATAAATAAAAGTAGCATGATAGGCATATAAAGTGGATAAGAGAGATTACTACATAAAAGACAGGTGTGACAAGGTAGACAGGATAAGGTGTACAGGCTTCCCTAATGATTACTTTGCACTATTACTAGTATAACCAGAATGAGATGATCCCATCCACTATATGGTGGTAGACTTAGGCATACGTCCAAATGTACCCTAACAATTACCCTAATCGATCGGCTCCCTTATCCGCGTAGATACTCTGTACTGGCCCCACCATAGGATGTATCACTTCCTAAAGTGGCAACCCTCCGCTGATATGCACAACCCCATATCTACAGATGTCACAGTCGTCATATCCCCTTCTGCCCGGCTCATGCACGCACATGGCCCAGTCGATTAGCGCCGCCCACACTGTTCTCCACGTTTGGATCTCTTACAATCAGTCCTGTGAGCGTGACCTAGTTCGAAGTACATGTTTGGTACCAACTCCGGGTTACTGGATGAAACGGGCCCTATACAATATGATACATGCTCTCCCCTTTTTCTTGTATCCCCCACTAGGTTTTCAACTTGATTATGTATACCACTAGGTGTCTTTAATTACATATCTTTATTATTTCCATCAGTTATGTATACTAATAGGTGTCTTTAATTACATAACCTTATCGGGTTAAGTTTGTGGGCCTATATGTAAATATTACCCATCCCCTCCAGATTTGCTTAACCCACCCACTGTCCAACCAATTTTACTTAACCCTAACGTTAGTACATAATCATACAATCCCTATGGATTAGGTTAGGTTAAGTAATTTAATTCATTACCATGTCTATTTATGGTTTATAATGGGCTAGACCTCCCACGTTAGGCCTACAACTTATGGATACTTGATATGTCGATCGGGTCCGGGCAGACTTCTTCCACAAGTTGGGCCTAATAGCCCGTCTCGTATTTGCGCACTTAGACCTCTTACATTAGGTTCAACATTAGTGGTTGTTGGATATGCCGGTCGGGTCCGGGCAGATTTCCACCACTAATGCAACCTAACCTTGTGTCATAAGTGCAATTACAATTTCTAATTGTAATTATTAGACATTTCATTCTTATCTAATTCTTACCTAAGTCTTTATAGGTAATTACGCCCCTTTTTCCCCATTTTGAAAAATATGCCTAATTCATATAAACATTATTTAAATTATGCCAATTCTAACATTTTTCCTCCGTTCCCTAACTAACGCATTCACATATATTTGGCGGCATCTAGGCTAGAAAGTAGCCTAGCCATGAACAATAAAAGGGAAAGGTGATAGGAAAAATGACAATTGTGATTGTTTTGGCACAAACATAAACTAGCATGGTGATAAAATGGACATATAAGTATAAATCTAATGAATTTGTGGCAGTTAACTAATTCTAACATAACTATGATGTCATAATAAGATCTAAATTAACAATTTAGATGCCCAACTGGTTTAGATCTAATATGATAGGCACAAGGTGATAAAATAGATCTGATTAGTAATTTAGATGTCCACATAATTCAGATTCAATAGTTAAAAATTGATCTAAGACAAATAAGGTCAAGATCCACATCATAGAATGTTATAGAAGTTACAATAGATTCAACAAGATAGAGATTTAGATCCAAGTTATAACCAATTTAGAATGTTATATGTTCACAATTTACAATGGATCTAGTATAATATAGGCACATGAACAAATCCAAACTATAGTCATATTACGTTTACTTTTAAATATTTAAATTTAGAAGCAACTAGGAACTCATAATGTTTGGATTAGAAAATAGAAAAATAATGGATCTTGAATATCTAACTGATTTACTTAAGTTGATAGTTGTTAAAGATAACAGATCCAGTTCAGTTCAGACACCGACAGAGTTTAGCCCCCATGGATTCTCAATGAAGAAAACAAGAGAAATGACTATGTATTTATAGCTGCCAACCCCTCTAAAACTGACTGCCATGTCAGCCCTAGGGTTGTCAACATCCCTGTAGGGGGTTGACCCGGATGTCGACACCCTGTAGGGGGTCGACCCCGGTGTCGACACCACCCTTAGGGGGGTCGACCCCCAGAGCAGGAAATCTGCCACAACTTTCTTTTTCAATTTTTGAATGGTTTTGGATAAGGTTCTGACTCATATCTGACTCATATGTATATATATTTTTCTTCTGCGCATATACAAACTTTAAACTCTGTTATCCTCTTCATACGGTGTCTGTTTTACGCAAACCAAATGTCAATCTTGCCCACGAATTCGAGACAGATGCAATGGTGCAGTCTGTTTCCTTTAATTCTAAATATTAAATTAATTATTATTTAATTTATCATCTTTTAGTGTTGTTAAAACACGGGGTGTTACAATTAAACTGATTAATTGCAAAAATTAGAACATGCAGACCGAGAAATCACGACCTAGCAAATATCAGATTCGCAGATTCATCTCAATTTCAAGCATAAGTTTGAAAAAAAATATTAGAGTTATGGAAGAAAGTTCTCACATAAATTATTGAGTAGATTTATCACCGACTGTAAGCATCATATCTACAACAGCATTTCAAATTTCAGCATCACCATTCCAGATTGAGACACCTACGTTTGAACGGAGGCGAGCAAATTACTGTATAGAGGGAAGCAAGGCGGCTTAAGGACCAAGGCGAGGCGGCAACGAAAGGATGAACGTGAGGTGGGAATTCGAGATCATGAGAGCTAGGTTTTTTTTGAGGCAGCTATTCAAGATCGAAAGGGTTTTTTTTTTTAGTTGGGTCTCATGAGGTTTTTGGTTTCGCTAGAGTAGAATTTGGATTTCATTGAACGGAGTGAAAACAAAAATTTCGGTCCATACCGAAAGCGAGCTTGAGTGGGGAACGAAAATTTCGGTACAGAATGAAAGCGAGCTTGTGGGGAACCAAACGCTGTTGATAATATTGGTTTTATAAAAACAATATTCTTGGATGAATATAATTTTCTATTTGTTTAGTTATTATTTATTTCAAACAAATTTTTTAATTAATAGTTACTACTATTAATTACTTATTTAAATTTAAAAAAATCTATCAAAAGCTCAAGCAAGCGCTTGTTAACTACTAAATAAACAAGTTGCCAAAATTATATTTATTAAAACTGCTGAAATAGTTACTACCAAATCAAATATTACTTATTAATAATAGTTATTATTTAACTTTTACTTATTTCTACTTAGCTATAATCGATTAATAATTATTAAAAGCATTAACTATTAAAAATAAATTACTACTATTAAATATTAATTATTTAATAATAATTAATAAATATTATTGATTCCTAAGTTAATTATTAATTATTATTAAATATTAATATAATTAGTTATTAAATATAGATATATTATAAACATGAAGTTTGTAATAGGCATCTATTACAACTAACAAAATCAAAAAGTTGCAAAAATATATTTATTACAATTTTAGGGAATTGACTGTTGTAGAAAACATTTATTACAACGGTTCTTTTCCCACAGTTGTAAAAGTAAAGTCGTAATATGGTTTGTTACATGCATCTATTACAACTAATAAAATGAAAACTTGTAAAAATATGTTTATTACAAGTTTGAGGAATTTCTGTTGTGAAAAACATTTATTACAACTATGCTTTTCCCACACTTGTAAAATTAGAGTTGTAATATGGTTTGGTACAGGCATCTATTACAACTAACAAAATGAAAAGTTATAAAAATATGTTTATTACAACTTTAGGGAATTGACTGCTGTAAAAAAACATTTATTACAACTTTGCTTTTCCCACAGTTGTAAAATTAAAGTTGTAATATGGTGTTTTTGTTATATTGGAACGTTACTACTTAACCGATATTACGGTAAAAGACCTATGTCGCCTAAGACTTCCCTTAGATAGTTGGTAAGCATGCAGTGACCCCATATCCTTTATACACCAAACATGTCCCTAGTTGAGCCCTATAAGCTTCTAGAGGAAGTGGACATCCCTCGTGAACTACCCTACTCCGTTACCGCTGATGTCTAACCACTTTTAGAGAAGGCAGACCCATAGACTTACTTCAAATTTAATAAGGGTGGGTCCAATGACTTTGGTTCCTCTCCAAGGAATAAACCTTCGGAGGGATCCTAGTCCTAACCACTTAAGACCAAAATTAGACAAGAAGAGAGTCAGCCACTTAAGACCTTCTCAAGGCGTAATAAACCTGCCTATTTTCACACACAATAGACTTATATATATAGTTATATGTATATACACACAAGACCTCTCACATTGAACCGTATACCTATAGATGCTGGATATGTCGGACGGTTCCAGGCAGGCTTCTACTACAAATGGGTTTAACCTCGTGTCATAGTGTATAAGTTTGAATGGCCCATGGCACCCAGACCTCTCACATTAGTTGGGCCTACTTGTTGTTGCTGGATCTGCCGTCAGTTCCGGGCAGGCTTCAACCACAAATGGCAACTAACCTCGTGTCTGTATGTCACTATTAATATATGTAAAGCCATTCTATATGCATACACAAACAATCAATGTGTGTGTATATATATATGGGGACATTTCAAATTTGAATCCTATCATAATCGTATTTGTTGCATTAATACTACGTTGAGTACATTGATTAAGATATATTGATATAATAATTATAATGCATAAATAACGCTTAATGTTCGTATGAACGAGAGAACGTTCTAACGAGACAAAAATTGTCAAAGTTTCTAAATTAAGGTATACAAGTTAATTTTCCACATTTTGACCGCTACAATTTAGGCATGATGGCATAAGAGCATAATAATATACAACGGTGAATGGAAATTACAACATAAAAATTTCAACTTGCATAGTAGGCTTAATGGAATGATTTCAAGAAATAGAATATAAAATACACGTACAATATAATAACATGTATATTTATAAGTTCCACTTTATCTAATTCACCCCTTTTTGGTGTTTTGCACATAAAAACGTTTACATTTGATATATTTCAAGTATGAATACGTTTAGGTTCAAAATAGAATCCAAACCTAATCAAATCATGGAACAACCAAATTCAAACCCTTTTATGTTATAATCAAATATTTACATAAGGGTAAACTACACAAAATAGAAACAACAACAACATCCCTTTCATTCTCAACCCAATGTTAAGATCCAAATCCACAAACCTAAATAACATGATAATTCTTACGCAAAATAAAATAGAGGATTTAAGGGTATTTGTATTGATGTTATCGATTTTCAAATTCTCTTAGGCATAGCTATCAACATGTTAATCTATCAAAAATATAGAATACGCCTAAGAACACAATATTCCACTCACAGATCTAAGGAAGAACAAATAAGATTCTTGTTGTAGATTCACATATGTGATTAATCTTCATGATAAACGTGCTCTAATCCTCCTAATATATATGTAAGAATCGTCTTTATAATCTTATGCATATATAAAACTAAATTCCAGAATTCATACTAAAATCTATATGAATTTAGATTAGAGAAAAGATAAGAATGGAGGTTAGAGGAATAGAGGAGAAATTCCTAACCTTATTGGAATTCAGCAACGGCAGAAGGACAATATGGAGGAAGAGATAAGAGAGTGTTTAGGGTTCCGTTGTGTGGTTTGAGGGCCTATATATAGTCCCTTGTGTAAGCATAGGCTATTAGATTATTCATATGCAATCCTGACCATATATTTATATATATATATATATATATATTAGAAAACTCTAACCAAACTTAGATTCATTGGGCTTCTCAGTCGCCAGGCGGTCGACACCCCTCCTAGGGGGAAATCGACCTCCTAGTCGTTGAAACGCACATTGAATTTATGTGGCGCTGAGGTGTTTAATATAATAATACATTACTTTATTTGCTATTCTCTTTCCTTACTTATAATATTCTCTGTCCCCATAATCTTATCCTCGGCTTGAATTTCGAATTCTCCCTCATTTATTTAAATATATTTTCGACATATATATGTATCTATATTACTCATTAATTATATATATATGCATTTTACTATCCAATTTCATTTTCTTGTAACTTCTTCATACATTGACCAATTTCATCATATTATATATGAAAACAATTTAGAATTACGCCATGAATCCAAATAAAAGATTTTCGTAGCCAATTCTTGAAGATGCAAAAACTCATTTTTCAATCTTATTATTAAATTATTTATTTTTATTTATTTTAATATTTATGTGTTTATGGGGTGTTACAACCTCATTTGTTAGATACTTTGTGTTCATGTGAATGTTTGTGTGTTGTGTAGACATACCTTGATATATATATATATATATATATATATATAACCTACTAAATTTAGGGTATGGTCTTTAAGTAAATGCTATATTTCAGTCACACAGGACTTTATGTTCTGACCCCTCTCCTTAACATATCCAACAGGTCAATAGGTGGGTTAGATTCAACGGACGAAGCAATAATGGAGACTGAAGACGATAATGGAGATATTATGCTATTATTAGTTATCATTGCTATATTGCTTATGGAAACTTTAAATGATGAGTTTATTGATGTATCTATGGAATAATTGTTTCTTGACAATCTATGTTTGAATTCTGTGGTTTTTTTAATAAAATAGTACATCTTATTTTTGGTATTATACTTTCTCATTCCGCTATGTGAGATTTCCATAATGCAATGTTTACCTATTATTCTGTGCAAATATAATTCCTTACAGGAACCAACGACCCCTTTAGAGTGGCTCTAAGTTTCGATGGGCCTTTTCTAGATCGAAATTTAGACCCATTCTGGGCGGGTTGTTGCAAGGCCCTTAGAATAATAATACATAGTTATATAGTTCAAGTAAGTGACTTGAACATGAGATTATATTTTATTGTTTAAATTGTACAACAATAAAACATTGGAACTAGTATGTTGATTGACTGATGATCATATTTCATTGATCATTAATATACGTGATATTAATGTCAATACATAAATACCTATTGGAGAATAGCGTAGTGGGCTGACCCAACATGAGAAAAGTTCATAGAATATAATTAATAGTGTCATAAGTTATTCTCATAGTGATAGTGATGTAATGGTCCTCATACGTGAAATCATTATAATTTTATTTGAGAATATTTGTGTTTTGATATCATCAAAAGTTACCATTAACCGAGTAGACGATAAGGGTGATTTTTGGATACATCCCGAATCGATTGAAAATTATAAATGATCTAGATGGAATTTAACCCTACATACAAGTAATGATATCCATGGGCCTCTTGATTGAGTGAGACTATGAAATGCATGGTCGTGCTCAAATATTGATTTGTTTTATATAGTCTACTCATTGATCAAGATAAATGATTAAATTATAAAAAGGAAGATACGTTTCATGCCTCGAGTTTAATCTTGAATATATTGGTTAAAATGATTAAATTACATTGAGACACTAGTCATATAAAATGTTGTACCGATTCGTTGATATTATTATAACTTGAGTAACAGTGATGTATAATGTAACGACCCGAAAATTAGCGATCTAGGTTATCCGATATACAACACATATCGAACATCCAAGGATCGAAAATAACTGGAAAGTTAATGAAAGAAATTAGAGGGTGAGAATAGATAAGATAGAAACTTAGAATAGAAGAAGAACACAACACCAGAGTAACATGAACCTCACAATGGAACGAATACCATATAATATATATCATAACTTTGAAATATAAATATGTACTTGAATATACATATCATTTCCAAAGTACAGCTCTTACAACACAGCGGAAATAAACAATAGCTATATGATCCTGATGCCTCCTTCTCCAGCTCTTCAAGTATCTATAAATCCCGACTGCTTGACTGCCCATACAAAATTGGGCACCCAAGAGTTTAGGGAAAACAAAACAAACTCCGGGTCAGTCATGGGACTGGTATGAGTAAAACAATTTAAAACAGTTTGAGCCATTAAACGATATCTCATAAGACCACGCCGTATAACGGAACGGGTTTTTCCCTTATGAGAAATCCAAAATATCTTTATATCAAAAACCTTTTGATATTATAATAATGTTTATCAACCACAATATAATAATCATCTAGCAGAAACACTTTCATCTCACATTCTACATATATAGTATACAATCAAAACCGCAAGCATGTATTAGGTAATGGATTTCCAACTATGACAAGGTATGGAACCACCTTTCGCTAGTGTACCTCTAGAGAGGAATACACTGGGTTCAACAAGAACATCCTGCAACCCGACCACACATGACCGACCACTCATTTCGCTTGAGTGTATCGAATGTATATCACCAACGGTTGGGATCAGCAACCGTTTCCCGAATGGGACAGCATCGACAATAGATTTTTAGAAATAAATGAAACTCTAGATCAGGTGATTATACACCCTAATAGATGCGACCTACATAGCCATGCTGCATTCTCGATTTCTGTAATTTCCCGGTTGTGAGGCTAGAAGCTACGCTTATCTCTGATAGTTCACACGTTTATTCACTTTGAATGTCACATCGTTATACCCGCCAAATCACAAATTGATTCCCCTAAAAATACCATGGGATACAGCTAAGAGAAACGAATTCCTCCGCCACCAAACGTGAATACGTTTGAAGAGGTCAACTTACACGATCTATTAGATATACTCTATCAGACCTTCTTCCAAACAAGTTGTCCTGGGACTGGACAAACCGAAGGCACTATTCAGTACATCCATCTTAGGCAATTGTTATCTAAGATTTATACAATAGCCTTTGCACTTTACTCCGCCTTCAATATATTCAGCATACTTGATTCGCAACGCTTATGCTAATACTGAGTGGTTCTTCGGATAATAATCCAACCGGTCTCTCCATATTAACAACGTTAAAATCGTCAAAACTTCGATAGTCTGTGATTTAACTATCAAATGAAAAATGTTCGTGTACACACAACGATCTTATTTCCAAATGGAATTATCGATCAAATCATCAACCATATATATATATATATATATATATATATATATATATATTCACATTTCCTTATTTTTTACATTTAGAAAATATACGTTATTAACATTGGAAACATTTCAATAGCTTATTCACGCATCACCACCATTCCACAACTATTAGTCCCTAACCGTAGACTAGTAGGAGAACAATTCTCTAAGTATAAACCCCGAAGGCCGAAACCAACATCAGATCGATACTCAGAAAACTATTCAACTTAACTAACCTCTGGTCAGTTTCTAATCTTGTTTAACTGTATTTCGATTAACTCTAATTGAATAACTCTATTTGCTTAACTCTTATTTGATTAACTAATATTCGATTTACTCTAGTTACTTAACTCTTATTCGAATAACTAATATTCGATTTACTCTAGTTACTTAACTCTTATCTGAATAACTAATATTCAATTTAACTCCACTCGCTTAACTCTAGATCGCAACGATCACAATGGTTACGCCTGATTCCCTCAGGAAACATCCGACCGCCGTAGGCTATCTGCAGCCCTGCGAATTACGCTAGCAGTCGTGCAAAATGGCAACTTATCCTGAATAACTATGTTTGACTAACTCTATTCGACTAACCATGTTCGATTAACTAAATTTGATTAACACTTTTATATCTCGTCAACTTCCTTTTTTTATAAATCCTGTTTATTTTCCCAATAAAAATTCCTTTTATAATTCTATTTACTTTCTAAATAAATATCCCTTTATTCTATTTATTTCCTAAATAAATATTCCTTTATTCTGTTTATTTCCTAAATAAATGTTCCTTTTATAAAATCCTTTGATTTTATAAATATTTTATTTTCAATATACATTGAAAATTCCTTTTTTTACTTTCCAGTATTCCATATGGTATTTAACGTACCTTATAACAATGATCGGTATCATTCAAATATATATAATCATCAACAGATTTCATATCACATCATATAAAACAATATATGAAACAAAACAGTATTTTATATATTGAGGAACCCAGTTGGGTCCCTCCAACCTATTTCCCTGCATCGCAGATGTTAAACAATATAATTAACATCGATTTCATTCAATATGAAATATTCTGCTAAACAGAATCAATAATTGATTAACGATTTATATATATATATTGTTATCTATAATTTCAACATATACATAAGCAATTCAACCAAACAGTTAACACACATCAATCAACAGATAATTATCAGTTCTAAGAATACGTTATAAAAATATAACTGTTCAGAGTTGGTGAGTTTTACTCACTTTGACAGTTCATCGTTAAAGAACGATAAACTGTTTGTTTGATTTGAATCAAACAATTTATTTTGCCATAAATTCATACGAGCTCCAATCCACTCCCAGTCAGTTCCATGTGGTAGCCGCCGTCCATACGATCCTAACGGATCCAACCGTTCGAAGTTCTGATAACGTATGCTCAAGTTATAACGATTACAAGTTTATACGATTATTTAAATTAACACAAAGTTAAATTAATTATTATTGGGCCCTCTTACCAATCCAGCTCAAGACACAATTAGAAACCGCATTTCATCTTCATGAAACCAAACATACCGATGCCTGCTCCTTCCTCAAAGATTCACGCACCATTTCCAGTACCATATCTCCACTCAAACTCCTCCACTACACCACCGAAATTCAAAACAGAAACACCACGATACTCTCCTTCGAAATCTCCACAACCCTATACCTTCAAAGCACAGTTTGATGTACCCATCGTTTTCCATCCGTCGGCCTTACCTTCAACACACAGCAGAAAATACAAAACCTTTTACCTCCAGATTTCATCAAAAATAATCCAAATCGAAGCCATTATCTCCTACAATCCGAACCCCTTCCTCTATTCGACTAAAACCCACTGAAAATGCTGAAAATCGAAACCCTAGATGGGCGGTTTCATTTGTTCGAACCTAAGACAGTCATTGCACCAAGTAAACCCGGTACAGAAGTAAAGCCTATCACAAAACAAACCCAAAAATAAACGTTTTGAATTTTATAAAAATTTGTTTTGTATTTCTTTGATTTTGTTTTGATCGAACAGATTTTCTGGAAATAAATGGGTATGCGGGTTTTAAGCTTGAGTGGGTGGCTGAGAACAAAGGCAACGTGGCCTTCTTTTGATCAATAAAATGATGAAGGATATTTTTAACTTAATTATTTTATTCAAACAAAATCATCCGCTATATGTATCGTCGAATAAAAATTCCTAAAATCACATACGGCATCCAAAAATCATGAAAATGGACATACAATTAGAGTTCGACATTACGGTCCCAAAGAAACTGGTTTCGTCGAATTCCGACTCCGTTTGCTCACACAGCGTATTTGTAACCGTCAAAATATCGACTGTTTTCACATTAAAATCCCGTATGGCCACATACTGACTTCAAAAATCACGGAAATTGAAATCTAGCAATAATTTAATATTGCGGATCCAACAAAATTAGTTTCGTCGAATTCTGAGGTCGTTTGCAAAACTGGCTTTTTTTAAAGCTCTAAATAACCCTTTTAAATATATAAATATATTTAAATATAATTAAATTAAATATTTAGAAATAAATATTATCGTATATATTCACAATGGAATACCATACGGCTTCAGAATATTCCTATATGAATTTCTAACTCGATATTTCAAATCCCGATGTAAATCGATATTCGATTTACAATGAAATTCCTTTTTAAAATATGAATAAATCGTTATAAATTATAAAGGAATTCCACATCGACTTTTCTAAAATTTGATTTGGGCATAAATCAAAATCTACACGATGAAATCCCGATTTTTCTCTTCCATTAGAAAAATATACTTCACCAGCTCCGAACGTTTCCTGTTTCACAGAAATCCGGTATAAAACGAATCCTGTACCTTCGGTTGAAGTTCAATTCGCCAAATAGCGAACTGCCGCGTTGTTATGCACTCGTTTATAATTATATTATAAACTATACGTTCAACTGTCGTCGATTTAATATATTTGTTCATATAATTCAACTCTAAACTGAACTATATATTTTAAATAATCCAATTCACACAATATTGTGAATTCCACTATTTTTTATTATTTCTGTATTAAATATATTATTCTATTATTATTATTTAAATTAATTAAATAATCCATATAATTTAATTTAACGACCATTTAATTCTCTAAATTACTATTTATATAATTAAATTAATTAATTATAACACCGTAAAAATACGGGTCATTAAATATAACTAGATGCCTTTCACTATTTATAATTTTAAATATGATTTAAAATTATTGTCAACGTTGTAATAACCTATAAGGTCACGCAATTCGAACGTTTTAAAAGGGAAGAACCGTTCATAAGAAAATAGGAAATATCAAACGTTGATATTCTCTTTCCTTTTGAATTGGTATAAACATGCATTCCAGTTTTATCATTTTATTTTTGAATCTTCTCATTATGTATTCAGTATGCTGACCTTTTCCTAAGGATAAGCAGAAAACCAAGATCCAAAAATAAAAGGTTAAAAGGATGAATTCACGAGTATGGCTAGTACCATGGCTCCTTCTTCCTTGATCTCGTCAGATGAAATCAAGGGCGACGTTCGTGGACTAAGTAGAGGCTCCGTAACTAGCAACGCTCCAGATTCGAAACGGTTTAGGGATTTTCAATCACTTGATATCTACAAGGCTTAATTTGGTATGCTTTAAGCTCGATATATTAATTTTCGTATTAAATCCTATTTTAGGATTAATTTAATTATTCTCCTGTAAAATCGATTTAAATACCCTAACAGATACTAATAATGGTATCAGAGCTTACGGTTTATGAAAATAATTGATTGAGTTCATCTCATAATGTTTCTTGTGTGAATCGTTTGATTATGTATGTTTTAATTTGATGCCACATGCGACACTGTGCCTTTATAATGCAAATATGATTTGCTGAAGCACTTTGCACCATTTCAAAAGATGAGATTCAATGGATCATATATTTGAATTAGATACATACGACTAGGCAATGTATAAGCTGTCAAATTTTTTTGTTTGTTGCCTTGTTATAACTGATAGACTGTAGCATGAATTTTAGTTGTATTTGATCATATGTTATGTACCTAATTTATACAGTAAACCAATGGTGTTTATAATAATGAATGTTGCTAATATGTCTTATTATATAAAACAAGTGTGACTTACTTTACTGTTTTCATGTACACAATATATTTGGGTATTGAACAATATTATAAATATTGATTTATAGATTGCTTGCATATACATATGTACCTAAACATGAATTGGGTTTAAAACGCTAATTTGCATCCTATATCTTACTATATACACATGAAAGATCATGTTTAATAGACTACGATATTGATGAGTTGTTTGTATATTTATGTTAATAAATATATATAATGCAAAGTAGATTTAAAATTTCAGCAAATATAACTTTGATATTTTCCCTTATACTATGTATATGCAAATAAATATCAAAATTGAATTGATTTTAAATTAATTCATAAACGGCTAATTTGGTCTATGAACATTAACGAATGATTTTCATGTAAACACGCGCGCGCGCGTGTGCACGCACGCGCACACACACACACACACACACACACACACATATATATATATATATATATATATATATATATGTATGTATGTATGTATGTATGTATGTATGTATATATCCATGAACATGCCCTTTTAATACACATTTGATTAACATACCAATCATTATGACTTGTTGATTGCTGTAGAATGCAATTATTCCTATACATGCATATTTACAAGAATCGGTTTTGAACTGGAATTTCATTGTTTGAAACATCATAGTATACAGATGATGAATTCTGCTCAGCCAGCATAGCTAATGACAAGCATATATATGTAATTATGTTTGCATACTGATGCAACAAAATAATAACTACTAAGAATTTTTAATTTTTTTTTTTTTGAATTCCCTACACACACACACACACACACACACACACACACATATATATATATATAAGGTAGGTTCAGTGGCATCTCAAACAGTGGAGCACCTCTTTGGTCTTCCTCTTTTCAACCACACAATCACTTTCTCTCTCCCTCCACTAACTCTCTCCCCCCCCCCCCCCCCCTATTGCATTCTTTAGTATATATGTTTTAAGAAAATAAGAAGTAAAATATGATACCATTTTCATGATATTTGTGCACAAATGTGTCCAAACCAGACATTGAATTGCTCTAAAGGTAGAGTGTTATATATATATATGTGTGTGTGTGTGTGTGTATGTGTATGTGTGTGTGTATATATATATATTTGAATTTTTTCAGGAGGAAAACCGACCGGAGTCGTGAAACCCTCCCTAGTGCACCTAGCCTGATCCGTGAGCACCACAGAAGTGGCTGATCTTAGCGTATGCACATGGTAAGCTCTTAGCATGCATAATTTTATGAAATTGCAAATAGATTATGGTGTGTGCATTTCGATATCTTAATGCAAATATTATTTGCAGCTACTATGACAGCTATGCATTTATCCGTATGCTATACTTCATAAATATGATATGTTTGTATATATCCATTTCTGCGTGATTGTCACAAACAGGAAGCCTATCATTCGTGATGATTCTTAATGCAAATAGTTTCTGAAAAGCAAGTGAAGGGGGCAAGTATGACTTGCATCTCAGATGATATCTGTATATATGAGGATTAAATTAGATTCGTGAAAAGTGTTGGTCTGAATACTTGTAACGAACTGAATTTGCATACTTTATATTATAAATTGAATGAATAAATATAATTTACACCTTTTGATGTATGAGTCATTGTATATTTGTGATGTTATGAGAATAGACTGTTGATGTGTATAGATGTATATATTATTGAATTTATGTGTTGTATATAAAGTTTATGGGCTGTCTATATGAATATTGATTTATTGATTACCTGAAATATGCAGTTGACGTGTTTATATTTATGCCTAACCAGATGTGTGTATTAATAAATATATATCAGTTTTTGTATGCGTCAATGAATGTATGTGATCAGGATATAAATAAGGCTTGGAAATCTTTTTTGAATTAAATCGGTCTGTAATATATTGATACTCAAATGGGTTGTTAGCCTTTTCCTTAAAAATTACAATTAGATTGTATAAAAAAGGAAATTGCTACGTGTAATTTTCATATGATGAAATGGTCCCTTTTTATCTGATATGAAACTTGCCAAGAAATCTAGATAACATTTCAATGACTTAGATTAACGAAAAATTGTATAATTCTATAATGACCATAATTAAAATGTACAAAAGCGTCTATAGTAGGCATACATATGAGATGTTTTATGAACTCAACATATAACACATGAATTTACATATCTTGAGTTGGCAATGTAAAATACATGTTTTTGAAATGTATAAAGATCATTAATATGATTCACCACTTCAAATTTTAAAATCCCTTTTAAACTAATTAATTATACTAAGTTAAGGTGACATCTTCCAGTAAATACACTCATCAATGCCAGAATCAATAGATGTAGGTAATGTCAAAGCATTAGTGCATTATTTATTTTGGTTATATGCGACGGAGTAGATGTGATACTAAACTGTATAATTGGGTCTGACTTAACTAGGCTGTCATAATAAGATTATGGGCTTAAAGACAAAGAGCATGAAATATCTAATATACGTAGAGAACAAAATTTGTTCATGATGCTATATATATGTCATATAATTAACATAAGATGTCTACCTAAAAGACTGTGTTTTAGAGATTAGCCAAAGCTAACTCAAGACATGATTAGATATAGATCTTGGATCACTAATATATATATATATATATATATATATATATATATATATGTATGCATGTATGTATGTATGTATACTGTGGGGGGGGGGTGTGACTACCCGCATTCTACGCATCATGGAATCGCAGAATATTTATTTCTTTCACATATGAAGTCGTATGGTCATGTAACTTTGGAAGATGATATTGGGGTCATTTCCCATGTTCATGATTTTTCCCGATTTTTAAATGACCGTTTTGCCCCTAGCTGATCTTGTTTTGACCACAACTTTTGACTGGAAAGGAGTTTTGACCTAAAACTGCATCCATTGGCTCCGAATGATGTTTTACAATTCCGTAGAGTGGTCATATTAGGCAAACGGACTCACCGTTTGGGAGATATGGCTGAAACAAGGTTTATAAGGTGAAAAACAGCTTAACTGGGCCTAATTAGGGTGATTAGCAAGAGGGCCCATGACCCATTTCAGGATTAGGGTTATGAGGAGGCTGAAATCAGTTAGAGAACGATCTTATTTTTCTTTATTCAGCCGCCACTTTCATTCTTGGAACCCTAACAATGGCCTCCAACATCTAGAATCATCTCTAATCACTCTTTGATCAAGGACCAGGCTTAGCAACACCAAATCAAGGAAGATCTTCACCAAATCAGTATTAGAGCTGCTGTTAGACATTAGTATTCGCCCAAATCAGTGAGGTTTCAGTTTTGAAAGTTTTATTTGTGGCAAAGGTGAGTGATTTGCATAGTTTTGCAATAATTACGGTTGATTAAGGGTAATTAGTGAAGATTAACGAAATTAGACATGATAAAATTTTGAAAAAATATTTATAAATTCGAAAATAATGTTTTATACCTTTGTTAGAAATTTGGGTTGATTTGGTTAAATTTTGTTAATCCTATGATTAGTTTTGCCTAACATGTTTAGAGGAAAATATGGGGTTTTGGCTATGTTTGATCCGTTTTAACTTGTCAAATCATTGTTTTACTGTTCATGGATAATTATACATGCTGTTATGACTATTTGGTATGAATTGTGATTGTTTAGAATAGTTAGATTGGTCGAAAATGCCATCGAATGGCGTAAATAGTCGCTGGAAAAGTGCAGGAATTTGGCCGATCTGGATCGGATCGGATCGGAGGAAGGAGCTCAAACCGAACCGACCAGGAGACCTCTCCGCGAACCGAACCGCCCCTCCAAGCTGTTGTATCCATGAGACGATCTGAACCCATGACCCGATCCGCCTCTCGTGTGCCACTCCAACCTGAACCGATGCACCATGGAGAAGCTTAAGAGACCCGATCCGACCCGGAGTGGGACTCACGAAACGATCCGAAGCAGATGACCACGAGCTGACCAAGCCGTGGAGCTACCCGACCTGAAGGGCTCGACCCGACCCGATGTGGACAGTCGTGAACCGATCCAAGGGTGGGGCACGATCCGAACCGAAGGAAGCTGGTGATCATGACCTGAAGCAAAGTGAAGTGAGGAAACGAAGACCAATCCGGAGAAGAAGGTGACGACCAAAACCCGAGATGCAAAATAAGTCCAAGTGGGAAGTTTGTACTCATGATCCAATTGGTAACCAATTAGTCGATTTCATGAGTTGGGCTTTGCTGCGGGACGCGTGCTAAGGGGTTATCGATGTCTATATCTTTGGATCACTATGTGTAGGGAGTATGTGAATGGATTCAGGGCCACAATGGCCTAGGTATGACTAAAGAGATATAGACCAATGAAGTGGGGTCATTTGTAAAGATTTGGTCATGACTCCATGTGGTAAGCTTGGTAATAGTAGTAGTTGTACAAGTTGAATTCCGTCACTACTTCGATGGGTCTAGTGATCGAAGCGGTAGATATCGTATGCTTTACGCACTGAGTGAGAGATGTGAGGATGGTTGCTATGTTTGATTTGTTTGCCATCGTTATGACATGCACATCCCCTACCCCCGTATTCTTTACACCATTTGTTAATGGCACCTTAGAGTATTGTACGGTATGTAGTGCTAACTCTTTGGTTGCAGGTCCAGGTTCAGGTATGGTTTATTATACCTGTTATTGTTTTGTTTAGCTGCTTATCGCTCATACCAGACTTTTTGTCTGACCCAGAGTTTTATGTCTCTTCTTATTACTTTGGGTGCTCTCACGAGCAGACTAGAGACAGGTTAGCTGGTGATGCACGAGTAGCCGTACCGGAGACGAACAGGAGGCTTCCACGTATAATACATATATAGATATTCTCCCTGTGTCGCTGCTGGTCACTACTTTAGGCATTAGTAGTGCACCCTTCCTTTCTTTTGTTTAGAGACAGTAATTTGAAAAGTTGTAATAAGTTGTATTTAGACTTCCGCTACTCTGATGTTGATCTTGGTTTTAGTTATCAGCTTATGCATTGTCTCGCCTGTTTTACGTCAAGTACATTATTATTATATTTTTTCCATGCGCTGTGAGACATTCTACGGGTTTTCGATTAGTTCTTTCTCTTATTTTCTTTCTTTGGCGACCGTTCTGTGCTAGTTGGGCATGTGTACAGCGCACTTTCGGAGGAAATGTCGGCTGGTGCGGGGCGGCCTGTCACACTTGGTATCAGAGAGCAAGGTTGCGTAGTTAACCAAGGAAAGTTATCAGGGAGAGATAGTATACTTATATGAGAGCGCGTATTTTTGATTATTTTGGTTTTCAAAGCTATATATATATATTATTAGTATAGCTAAGGATGAAGTCGCACTGCACTAGCACCACCATGGAGATAAAAAACGTTTTCTCTTTACATATTGAACGATGAGCCGATACACAAGAGGTGCCGGTAGAGGAGCCAATAACGGAAATGCTGCTGACATGAGAACGATGTTTACTGACCTCATAAGGGAGATGCTTAGGGATGTGCAGAGGGCAGCTCCCAATGCTGGTAATGGTGGTGGTCCAATAGTGCAGGCGCCTAGGGCCGATTTCTCCAAGCTAAATAAGGATTATACTAGTCTTGGTGGGAAGCCATTCCACGGAACAGATTCGGCTACGGATGTTCAGGATTGGTTGGATAGCTGTGAGCGTATCTTCGAAGACTTGGGTATCGAGGATGCGATGAAGAGAAGGCTAGCATCCCGTCAGCTGCAAGGATGGGCAATGAATTGGTGGAATGCTATAAAGGCAGCTACTCCCGAGTATCAGATTACTTGGGATCAGTTTAAGGCTCGCTTTAGCATTAAGTTCATTCCAGCTGCTCAGAAGTCAGTGTTGTTTAAGAAATTCTTGGAACTCAAGCAGAATGGCTGAGCTGTCTCGGAGTATATTGCCAAATTCGACACTTTGTCAAAATATGGGTTATCCCTAATAGATATTGTCGAGAAGAAGAACGAGAAGTTCATAACTGGCTTGGATAGATACTTGGGGGAAATGCTTATTAACCACATCGATGAGACATTTGAATCGATTGTGGGGAAAGCGTTGAGGTTAGAGAGTCTTTACCCTAAGTCAAAGATTGAGGTTGCATCTGCGGAGGAGCCAAAGCTGCAAGCAAGCGGTGGAGGCGAGAATGGTTCTCAGAATAAGAGAAAGCAGAATCAGACAAAAGATGGCCAGAGGAAAAAGGATAAGAAGGATGTTGAGTGCTTCAGCTGTGGTAAGAAGGGCCATTATGCTAGTAATTGTCGGGCCAAGCCAGCAGATAGGAAGTGCTTCAATTGTGGCCAAGTGGGACATCACAAGGACAAGTGTCCGCAACCCCCTAAAGAAAAGCAGATGGTGAAAGCATATGCCATTAATGCTATTCCTTCTTCATCGAATGCCCCAACTGCGATGGAGAAGGGAAAGAATGTCGTTATTCAAGGTATGCTTTCTGTTTATGATGTTCCTGTTAGAGTTTTGTTTGATACCGGAGCTTACAGTTCCTTCATATCAGGTGACCTAGTAGATAGGTTGGGATTGGAGCCCGAGATCGTCAATAGACCTTTAGTAGTGACGAACCCGATTGGTGGTTCGACTAACCTTAACATGATTTTTCGTAATGTGGTCTTATCGATCATGAATGCATGTTTGTTTGTGATTGCTTTGTTTTGGGCTTTACTGGGTTTGGCATTATTTTGGGAGTCAATTGGCTCTAAAGATACGGGGTGGTGGTAGACTGTGAGGGCTTTTTGGTGACAGCTAGAGCGGATGATGGCCAGAGGGTAGAGTTGGTGGTCTACCTATTGATGGGGTAATGGCTAGTTTTCTAAATTCCCTCGACATCCCGCATAGAGAGTTGTCAGGTTTGCCCGTGGTTGGCCAGTATCCGGACGTCTTCGAAGAAGTGACCAGGCTTCCACCACACCGAGAGATTGAGTTCCGTATTGATTTAGTGAAAGATGCCAGACCTATAGTGATGCCACTTCGTCGTATGGCACCAAGGGAGCAGTGAGAGCTGGGGGTGCAACTCAGCGATCTTTTGAAGAAGGGATTTATCAGAAGGAGTGTTTCTGAATGGGGAGCACCAGTTGTGTTTGCTACCAAGGCGGATGGTTCCCTTCGTTTGTGTGTAGACTACCGCGAGTTGAATAAAGTGACGAGGAAGAACAAGTATCCTCTACCGCGGATAGATGATTTGTTTGATCAGTTGAGTGGCGCGAGAGTATTCTCTCAGTTGGATCTCGCGACAGGTTTTCATCAGCTTAGAGTGGAAGCTGAGAGTATAGCTAAAACGACGTTTCGGACACCGTCTGGATTTTATGAGTGGTTGGTCATGCCATTCGGGCTGACCAATGCCCCAGCATATTTTGTGGATCTTATGAATAGGGTATTCAGAGATCAGTTGAATAAGTTTTTCATTGTGTTCGTGGATGATATTTTGGTCTATTCAAGGACAAAGGAAGAACACAAGGAACATTTAAGAATAGTGATGGAGGTGTTGAGAAAACACCAATTGAAAGCAAAGTTTTCTAAGTGTCACTTCTGGAGGAGGGAAGTGAGATTCTTGGGCCATGTTGTTTCAGAGAATGGTATTGCCGTGGATCCTGCGAAGGTGGCTACGGTACAAGATTGGTCTATGCCCAAGAATGCAACAGACATAAGAAGTTTCTTAGGGTTAGCTGGATATTATCGTAAGTTTATCCAAGACTTCTCCAAGATAGCGGCACCGTTGACTCAGTTGACCAAGAAGAATCAAGCTTTCGTATGGGACGAAAAGTGCGAGAATGCATTCAAGAGTCTAAAGGAAAAATTGACATGTGCACCAGTGTTAGTCATTCCTAAGGGGAATGAAGAGAAGACAATATATACGGATGCATGTGGTACCGGATTAGGTGCTATATTGATGCAAGGAGGTAGGGTTGTAGCCTATGCAAGTCGACAACTGAAACCGCACGAGAAAAGATACCCTGCCCGTGATTTGGAATTAGCAGCGATCGTATTCGCACTAAAGATGTGGAGACATTATCTCTTGGGAGAAAGATTCGAGTTGTTTACCGATCATAAATCATTAAAGTATCTCTTCTCTCAGAAGGATCTAAATATCCGACAGCAAGGATGGTTAGAATTTTTAGCTTCCTATGATTTTGACATCGCATATACACCAGGAAAGGGCAATGCGGTGGCTGATGCATTAAGTAGAAGACATGCTAGTTTAGGGGCTATGTTTC
Organism: Allium sativum; assembly: GCA_030737875.1. Classification (NCBI taxonomy): domain Eukaryota; kingdom Viridiplantae; phylum Streptophyta; class Magnoliopsida; order Asparagales; family Amaryllidaceae; genus Allium; species Allium sativum. The sequence continues at coordinate 104,740,350 of CM060911.1, read as the reverse complement.
TAGAATGGAAGCAACTGGAGTACATCGTCGGGTATGATTTCAGACCAAAGTGCGAATTGGATCCAGAAATGTTAGCAAATTTGATGATCAGACCCACTTTGATTGAGCGGATCATCTCTAGTCAGAGGGACGATCCTAACCTATTGGAAATCATCTCCAAGTTAGAGTTGGGTATCGATGAGGAGATGAACAAGTATGGGCTTGATCGAGATGGAAGGCTTGTTGTACCCAATGTCAATGGATTGAGAGATGAAGTGCTTGGAGAATGTCATCACTCAAAACTGACTATACATCCCGATGGTAACAAGATGTACCGAGACATGAAGCAGACCTACTACTGAGAAGGGATGAAAAGAGACGTTGGGAAATTTATATCCAAATGCATGAATTTCCAGCTAGTTAAAGCTAAGCAAAAGAAGCCTATTGGTTTGCTACAACCATTAGAAATTCGAGAATGGAAATGGGAACAAGTGTCAATGGATTTCATTGATGGGTTACCAAGGACTAGATCGGGCCATGATAGCATCTGGGCGATTGTGGACCGATTGACTAAGAGTGCAAGATTTATACCCATCAAGTCGAATAGGACGGCAGCTAAGTTAGCTGAACTATATAGTGGGTAGTGAGATTTCATGGAATACCCAAAGGCATTGTGAGTGACCGAGATCCATTGTTTACTAGTGGATTTTGGAAAAGCTTACAAGAGGCGTTAGGATCAGAATTACATCTCAGTACCGCGTATCATCCTCAAACCGACGGACTGACAGAGAGGGTGAATCGTATATTAGAAGACCTCTTGAGAGCTTGTGTATTGGATTTTGGTGGATCATGGGATGACCATTTGCATCTAATAGAGTTTGTGTATAATAATAGTTATCAATCCAGTATTGGTATGGCTCCGTTTGAAGCTTTGTACGGAAGACCGTGCAACTCACCGTCATGTTGGGTAGAAACTGGTGAGAAGTTTGTGCTTGAACCCGATGTGATAAGAGAAACTTCACGCAAGATTAAGGTTATCCAACAGCGAATGAAGGATGCCCAAGATAGGCAGAAGAGTTATGCTAATAAAAGGAGAAGAGAATTAAAGTTCTCCATTGGCGACTTGGTGTTTATCAAGATTTCTCCGTTGAAGAGCGTGATACAATTTGGCAGGAGAGGCAAGTTAGCACCAAGATTTGTTCATTCCCAGTTCTTGAGCAAATTGGGAATTTGGCATACAAAGTTGAATTACCAGAGAAGATGGCAGGAGTTCACAACATATTTCATGTTTCCTAGTTAAGGAAGTTCATGCACGACCCAGATGTGACTATTTCACCTGATCAGTTGGATGATATTGAAGTTGAACCCAAAGCGGTTGGGGACCGCAAGCCTATGCGTATTGTTGGGATCGATACGAAGCAACTTCGAAGGAAAGCGGTGAAGTTAGTCAAAGTTCAGTGGGGCGAGAATGAGAGTGACTGTACTTGGGAGACAGAGGAGAGCATTAGGAAGACGTATCCGGAACTCTTCGCCTGGTAAGATTTTAACTTCGATTTAGTCTTCTCGCATGCTAGGATAGGCTTATTTGTTTGTTTTGCATGTTTGATTGTTGTATGTGGCTGGTAGGCATGCAGGATCCTTTGTATGTTTTGGGTTAAAGAATTTCGGGGATGAAATTTCTTAAGGGGGGAAGAGTGTAACGACCCGCATTCTATGCATCATAGGATCGTAGAATATTTATTTCTTTCACATACGAAGTCGTATGGTCATGTAACTTTGGGAGACGACTATTGGGGTCATTTCCCATGTCCATGATTTTTCCCGATTTTTAAATGACCGTTTTGCCCCTAGCTGATCTTGATTTGACCATAACTTTTGACTGGAAATGAGTTTTGACCTAAAACCACTTCCATTGGCTCTGGATGACGGTTTACAATTCCGTAGAGTAGTCACATTAGCCAAACGGACTCACCGATTGGGAGATATGGCTGAAACAAGGTTTAGAAGGCGAAAAACAGCTTAACCTGGCCTAATTAGGGTGATTAGCAAGAGGGCCCATGACCCATTTCGGGATTAGGGTTATGAGGAGGTTGAAATCAGTTAGAGAACGATCTTATTTTTCATTTTTCAACCGCCACTATCATTCTTGGAACCCTAACAATGGCCTCCAACATCTAGAATCATCTCTAATCACCGTTTAATCAAGGATTAGGCTTAGCAACACCAAATCAAGGAAGATCTTCACCAAATCAGTATTAGAGCTGCTGTTAAACATTAGTATTCGCCCAAATCAGCAAGGTTTTAGTTCTGAAAGTTTTATTTGTGGCAAATGTGAGTGATTTGCATAGTTTTGCACTAATTACGGTTGATTAAGGGTAATTAGTGAAGATTAACGAAATTAGACATGATAAAATTTTGGAAAAATATTTATAAATTCGAAAATAATGTTTTATATCTCTGTTAGAAATTTGGGTTGGTTTGGTTAAGTTTTGTTAATCCTATGATTAGTTTTTCCTAAATATGTTTAGAGGAAAATATGGGGTTTTGGCTGTGTTTGATCCGTTTTAACTTGTCAAATCATTGTTTTACTACTCATGGATGATTATACACGTTGCGATGACTGTTTGGTATGAATTGTTATTGTTTAGAATAGTTAGATTGGTCGAAAACGCCGTCGAATGGCATAAACAATCGCTGGAAAAAGTGCAGGAATTTGGCCGATCTGGATCGGATCGGAGGAAGGAGCCCGAACCGAACCGACCAGGAGACCTGTCTGCGAACCGAACCGCCCCTCCAAGCTGTTGTATCCACGAGACGATCTGGACCCACGACCTGATCCGCCTCTCGTGTGCCACTCCGACCTGAAACGATGCACCGTGGAGAAGTTTGAGAGACCCGACCCGAGCCGGAGTGGGACTCACGACACGATCCGAAGCAGATGACCACGATCTGACCAAGCCGTGGAGCTACCCGACCTGAAGGGCTCGACTCGACCCGATGTGGACAGTCGCGAACCGATCCAAGGGTGGGGCACGATCCGAACCGAAGGAGGCTGGTGACCACGACCTGAAGCAAAGTGAAGTGAAGAAACGAAGCCCAATCCGGAGAAGAAGGTGACAAACAAAACCCGAGATGCAAAGGAAGTCCAAGTGGGAAGTTTGTACTCAGGATCCCGTTGGGAACCAAGGAGTCGACTTCATGAGTTGGACTTTGCTGTGGGACGCGTGCTAAGGGGTTATCGATGTCTGTAACTCTGGATCACTATGTGTAGGGAATACGTGAACGGATTCAGGGCCACAGTGGCCTAAGTATGACTAAAGAGCTATAGACCAATGAAGTGGGGTCATTTGTAAAGATTTGGTCATGACTCCATGTGGTAAGCTTGGTAATAGCAGTAGTTGTACAAGTTGAACTCTGTCACTACTTCGATGGGTCTAGTGATCGAAGCGGTAGATATCGTATGCTTTACACACTGAGTGAGAGATGTGAGGATGGTTGCTATGTTTGATTTGTTTGCCATCATTATGACATGCACATCCCCCACCCCCCATATTCTTTACACCATTTGTTAATGGCACCTTAGAGTATTGTACGGTATGTAGTGCTAACTCTTTGGTTGCAGGTCCAGGTTCAGGTATGGTTTAGTATACCTGTTATTGTTTTGTTTAGCTGCTTATCGCTCATACCAGACTTTTTGTCTGACCCAGAGTTTTATGTCTCTTCTTATTACTCTGGGTGCTCTCACGAGCAGACTAGAGACAGGTTAGCTGGTGATGCATGAGTAGCCGTACCGAAGACGAGCAGGAGGCTTCCACGTATGATACATATATAGATATTCTCCCTGTGTCGCTGCTGGTCACTACTTTGGGCATTTGTAGTGCACCCTTCCTTTCTTTTGTTTAGAGACAGTAATTTGAAAAGTTGTAATAAGCTGTATTTAGACTTCCGCTACTCTGATGTTGATGTTGGTTTTAGTTATCAGCTTATGCATTGTCTCGCCTGTTTTATGTCAAGTACATTATTATTATATTTTGTTCCATGCGCTCTGAGACATTCTACAGGTTTTCGATTAGTTCATTCTCTTCTTTCCTTTCTTTGGCGACCGTTCTGTTCTAGTTGGGCATGTGTACAACGCACTTTCGGAGGAAATGCCGGCTGGTGCGGGGCCGGCCGTCACAGTGTGTGTGTGTGTGTGTGTGTGTATAAAGAGAGAGAGGGATGTTGATCTGAGTTGGAGTATATTTATACATTTATATTAATATAAATTTTGACTGTCAAAAATTGCGTTTATATTAAATATATATTGTAAAATAATTTATCATTGTTTTATGATATATTATCTATGGTAGATATTAAAATAGCTAACAACTCCGATAATTAATTAATAAAATTGATCCTTGAGAAGGATAAACTGAATTAAATCAAATTTCTTGACTAACATCAAAATTTGAGAATTGTCCTCAAACAAAGGGAAATGTGATTGTTTTGTAAAATTAGAAGACGTGAAAGAAAATGGAGAAGTGTGACTTCAACCAAATAAGATATAAACGTTATAAATGTCAACTTATCTACTTATACATCTCTAGTATTATATACTGGATATGGATTATATATATGTGTGTGTGTGTGTGTGTGTGTGAATTTGCAAGAGTTGCAAAGCGAGTAGAAATCTAGCAAAATGAGAAATGGACTTACGAGTGGTAATAAAGCAAATGTTGCTACATTATCCATAGGAAATTGCCTCTTATCCTATCCACTGGTTTAATTAAAGAACTAAAAAATTGTTATGTAATTTCCGTTTAAAATAAATGTTATTATGTATCTTTTTTAAACAAGTTTGAACTTTCATTTGTAATAAAATACAATTGTTGTTCATTTTATTTAAATGAAATATCTTATGAAAATGCACAATTAGTTAAAGATTTTATAAATCCTTAACTTTGAAGTGCTTGATTATAACATAAATATTGAGTGGATTGAATCTAATGGTCCATCATACTTTGGCATTGTCGGTTAGGGCATATAAACAAGAAACGCATATCAAAACTCCATAATGATGGAATTTTTAGGTCATATGATTTTGAATCATATGAAGAATGCAAATCTTGCTATTAGGCAAAATGACTAAGGCACCTTTCACTGGACATAGTGAACGAGCTAATGATGTATTGATCCTTACACATAATGATCTATGTGGATCAATGAGTATATACGCTAGAGGTAAATTTTATTACTTCATTACATTTACTGATGATTTCAGTAAATATGGTTATGTGTATTTTACCAAACACAAATAAGAATCCTTTGAAAAGTTCAAAGAATTCAAGAATGAAGTTCAAAACCAATTTTGAAAGAAAGTAAAAGCTCTTCGAATAAATCGAAGAGAATAATTTTATGACTATCTAATAGAGTGTGGAATTGTCTCACAACTCACTCCATAAACACCATACTAGAATGGTGTGTACGAAAGGAAAAATTGCACCTTATAAGATATGATACGATCAATGATGAGTCATGCAGATCTTCCAATAAATATTGGGGTTATCCCCTTGAAACAGTTACATTCATACTCAATTTTAATCCTCTAAAACGATTCTGAAGACACCATATAAGATATTGACTAGGAAATGTCCTAATATGTCTTTTATGAAGATTTGGGATGCACGGCATTTGTTAAATGTCTTACCTTTGACAAGCTTGGACTCAAATCTGATAAGTATTATTTTATGGCATATCCGAAAGAAGCACCAGGATATTATTTCTGCAAACCCTCTGAGAATAAAATGTTTATTGCTCGAATTGGTACTTTTAAAAGGAAAACAAGTCTCTAAGATATGGATGGGAATAAAGTAGAACTCGAAACGTATCGAGGACCACAAAATACCATTAAACCTTGTGTGGACAAGGAATTTAGTGGGGGTAGCACAATAACCCTAATATTATATATTGGTTATTGGATATGATGTGAGTTTAAAACAAGAAATATAATTCTACTAAAAAGCATGTTTGAAGTAAGAAGTTCATTATTGAACTTAATCCATTGCTGATCCAATGATTTTACATTGTGATAACAATGGAAATATAGATCAGGCCTAGAAACCTTGATCTAATTATCGATCCAAACACATATTCAAGGAATATAATTTCTTTCATGAAATTGTTCGCAGAAGAGATATACATATCTGCAAAGCACCATATATTGTAGACCCACTGACTAAAACTCTGTCACAGCAAAAAAATGATAGTTATACTAGTTTCATGGGTAATACGATACATGAATGCTTAACTCTAGTGCAAGTAGAAGATTGTTAGAGTTTGTTCCCTAAGGGCAATCCATTTGATGTGATAAATAACATTGTTGATGTTATATTTTATTTTGAATAAAATATTCTGTTATGTTATATTTACTTCGTGATATAAATATTAGCATAATAGAAGTCCTTAAAATAATAATGCAGAATTATATAGTTCAAGTAAGTGACTTGAACATGAGATTATATAATATAATAATAAGCATTATAATTCTTAAATATTTCTAGTCAAGTTTTATTGTTTAAATAGGACAACAATAAAACATTGAGACTAGTATGTTGATTGACTGATGATCATATTTCATTGACCATTAATATACGTGATATTAATGTCAATACCTAAATACATGTTGGAGAATAGTGTATTGGGCTGACCCAGCATGAGAAAACTTCATGGAATATAATGTAAAGACCCGAAAATCCTCACCCTTTGAATCGACGATAAACCACACAGGTCTGACCCAAAAGTTGGAAATCTTCGAATACTTTAACTTTGGGAATACAACACATCAGAACAACAACATAAGACTTTTATAAAACATTATAATAATGTTACATCAGAGTACAAAATATCAGAGTACATTGATAAATAATATTATAGCGGAAGATAAATTACAATAAATTCAAAACATTGCAGCGGAAGACTATAAATGCTCTGGACACAGCTTTAAGCTTCAATCCAGAATCCTGCTCAAGAGATAAAATATCTACAAAACAAGCTACTCGACTTCCTGTGTGGAAAATATGAGCATCCGAGTTTGCCAATGAAACAATCTACAGGTCAGTCATGGGACTGGTATGAGAAATCTAACTTAACTAATCTAATAATAAGACTAATCACAGTACCACGCCGCTAACGCGGAACGGGTTTACTCCATTGGATTGCCAGCGCATAAATTAAATAAATCGTTAAACAACGCAATGCTTTTTAGAAAAATGAAACCATTATAAGACTCAAGTCACATCACACAATGCAACACAAACCGAAGGATAGAGGTTTACCTTACAATGGTCAAAAGATGCTTGATACGATAAAAACATATTTTTATATTATTATTAGTGTATATATGTTTCAAAAACAATTTCAATCATAATGTATCAATCATAGACGACATGGGTACCACATATCATGTCGCCATACTAGTTCTACAATCAAAACCGCATGGTTTTGTATTGGAAATTGGGTTTCCATCATGAGTCGAGGTTAGGGATCGTCCTCCCCGATTCGAGACACACTAGCAAATGCCTTAGGATTCCCCGCAGTGAACCCTTGGATCTTCAGGGTCGGTCCACACTTAACGTTAGTGGATTAGTTATGCCTGAACGCACGCTTCCCGGTTCGTTTGAACCTCTAATATGGCCACTAACAACCTATAAAACCCGAGGTACTGCATAATCCATCATCCACATAAGTAAAAATGTCAGGGCTGGTAAGTCGCTGACACCACTCCTTAGCTAGAAAGAAATGTGTGCACTCCCTGCAGTCCTACTCCCGTTTTTGACTCATACCGGGGTGTGAGGTTCGCGAAGTCACGCTATACACAAAGCTACGCCTAAACAGGCTACGCTTTGATCATCTACCACAAGGCCCTGCTTTTCAATAAAAGCCTTGATCATTTGCATCTTGGCGTGCCACATTGACAATCCACGCCATGCAATCAATCACTATTAATATATACCCTCTGAGGGTGTTAAGGAAGAGAATAAATTCTCCACCACCAAACGGATATACATTAGATAGAAATCAAATTTAATTTACATGAAGTGAATTCCAATGTCAGACATGCATCCATTTACAAGTCCGTTCTGGGACTGAACGAAACCGGAGTCACCTTATTCCTCCCCGTATGTCCAATACGAAGGAGAGGCGCTCGCATATCCGGATAATCAACAAGTACGTTTAGACAAGCTACCACTATTAACCCTTTACTGGAAGCTACCAAATGTCGTACATCAGTAGTCCATTCGATGTGAAGATCGCCGGTCTTCAATCATCGTCTTCAATCACCGTCTTCAATATCTTCGACTTAAAACGTCGTATAATCATTTGAAATGAGATTTAACTCAGTCTTTTCAAATGATTCTCGTATATATATATACATATATAATTTAAAACCATTTTATATCGTTAATATTATTTTATAACGATCTATCGCTATTTTTATTTATATAAAATAGCTCAATTTAATTTAACGACGCTTCAGGTCGTTATGCAGCCCTAGCGCTGTTTTTATCAGAATTTCATTTACACATTTCCCGAAATCTAATCGTTGGATTTTAACAAAATTTATATCATCGGAAAGATCTTCCCAAAGCGGTCCTAAGGTTCTAGTTTTGGGAAAATCCGACGATCGGATCTTTCGGTATAATCGTTTAAAATAACGATTGCCGAGACGCGAACTACCACGCGTGATTCGTTTAATTTTAATTTATATTTATATATATAAATAAATTATATATCATTGGCGATTCCAACTGTTTTCAATTAATACATCTAAAATGTAACTTTAAAATCTATTCTTTTATTTGCATCTAAAATGACAAATAAAATGTACTATTTAAACCTATGTTTTTATCTACATCTAAAATGTAAATAAAAATGTACTATTTAATCTATGTTTTTGACACGACCCGAACTTCCCCGTGAAGGAAAGCACGGATGGCGTTGAGGACAAGACAAATCAGAACGCAAAAAAAGAACATTTCATTGTTATTACAACAATTTCATCAGATACAAGATTATACAGAGCATGAATAAATATTACGTTCGACAAATATCAGAGATTACAATAAATTACATAGCAGAGGAAAAACAATACAAAACACAACTGAAAGTAATACGCGGATACAGAGCTTTTCGAGCATCGTTCCAGCTGTAAATCAGGATCTTGTGAAAATAAATCTGCAAAACCAAAACTACTAGCTGCCCGAGTCGAAAATAAGGGCACCCAGAGTTTAGGTTAAAACAATAAACTCCAGGTCAGTCATGTGACTGGTGTGAGAACTAAAACAGTTATTTAAAACTTTACTTTAAAAGAAAGTAATTCAAGGGACCACGTCGTATAACACGTAACGGGTTTCCTCCCAAGAATACTAGTGCATATAACAAAACAGCGCAATGCTCTTTGGAAAAATGAAGCTATTATAAGACCCAGGTCCCATCACACAATGCAACGCAAGCCGGATGATAGGGTTTTTACCTTATAATAACCAAACATGCTTGGTACGTTTAAAACAAATCATTTGATACTATTATAAATGTATAGTGTCAAAACAATTTCAAGCATAAATATCAATCCTAGGCGGCATGGGTATCATCTATCATGTCGCCATACTAGGCTCTACAAAAAAACCGCAATATCACGTATTGGAAATTGGATTTCCGTCATGAGTCGAGGCAAGGGGAAAGCTCCTCTCCGATTCGAGACACTCTAGCAAATGTCTCAGGACCCCACTATGATCCTTTGGAACCTCCAAGGCCGGTCCTCTCTTACTTTTGAGGATTGGCAATTCCTGAACACACGTTTCCCGGTCCTAACAAACCTATATCCGAGGCGCCTCGCATTCCAACAACCACACAAGTGAAAAGTATATATAAATGTCAGCCAGTTTAAGCACTGACACCACCACTAGCTAGAAAGAAACGTCGTGCACTCCTTGGGTCCTTATCCCATTTTTGACTCATACCGAAGTGTGAGGCTCGCGAATTCACGCCATAGACAAAGTTGCGCCACACAGGCCGTGCTTTGATCATCAACCACAAGACTTTGCTTTTCAACAGAAGCCTTGATCAATTGCCACTTAGGTGTGCCGCACAGGAAATTCACTCCATGCGACTGATGTCCATCGATATACAACCTCTGAGCTCGTACGTCTCAAAGAAGGGCGTTAAGCAAGAGAATAAATTCTCCGCCGCCAAACAGATGTATATTTAATAGAGATCAATTAACATAGAATAAAATCCAATGTCAGACACACAGTCCATTTATAAGTTCGTTCTGGGTCTGAACGAAACCGGAGGCACTTTCCTCGCATATCCATCGATCTCCAAGTACGTCTGGACGATCACCAACTGATTCCCTCATCTTGGGTGTACAGCCCAATCAAGATCACCAGTAATCACCCAAACGATGTGAAGACTTTCGGTCTTCAACCACCGTCTTCATCTTTGACATATCGTCGAATCGGTTATTCAGAATGGGTGTAAACCCGGCCTTTCCGAATAACCCGCGTATATAATAAACACGTGTTACACTAACACAGCATACGCCTCATTCCAATTCAGAATATTCTTTTATTCAAATTTTCACATTCTTAGGGAAAGGTTCCCATTAATTTTATCAAAGATAAATTCTTTAAAATTTATTCTTTAATCTTCCTTTGGATGTCATTTCAAACCATATTATGGTTTTCCAAACTAGTCGGGATTAGCGAACCACACCGAAGTAATTATTTATTTTATTTTCCAATCCCAACCTATTTATCCCATGGAGCAAAACTGGTAATACTCCATATCTAACACCATGGTGTTATCGGTAAAATTAATTACCATTTCACGTTCAAATCTAATTAAAGATTTAACTATCGCTTTGGAGCAAAACTGGTGATACTCCATTCTCGATCACTTTTCAGATTTGATAGTTTAAATTATCAATTCACTTTCAATCTAATTAAAGATTCATTAAAACTCCACTTAGTTTTAATCTTCTCAAAAATCAATATCCTGTCTTTAACTGGGTTAAAGAACCAATGTCACCTAAAACACGATTCACGACAAACCCAAATCACATTTGATATTAAATACAAGGCTCTGAATAGAAAATATATCCTCTTATATTCAATATCAAATTCCGAAACCAACAAATATCGTATTGGAAATAACGATATAAATATATCTTTCAAATTCCCATAACAATATCTGTATAATCACGGAATCCAACATCGAAATATTCCAAAGACAATTTCGATTCAAATCCACTTCCACTTTATATATATTGGAAATTCTGGTTATTTTCAAAACCAATTCAAATTCAATTTATTTATTTCAAAAGTAAATTGATTTTAATTCTATTTCAAAACTAGTTCATCTCGATAAAAATCTATTTTTATCTTTTCAAATATGGAGTTTTTCATCCTAGTTCTTTTCAAATCATTTCTTATGATTTTACACTAATTATTGATATTTTTAATAATTTTATCAAGGCCCGTACAGTCGATTTCCATCAACGGCCATCGAACTGCACTTATAGCGACCTTTTCCTTATTTGATTTGGACATAATTCCAAATCCAACCATTAGATTTCAAATTTCTAATATTCGTTGGAAAGCTCTTTTCGATACGAACCCAATGGTTCCGATTTTAGAAGAATCCGACGGTCAGATCTCCCGCAACGTCAATTCGAAGTCAATGGTCGAAATTCACGAACTGCCGCGGCGCGGTGCGTTCTATTCAGGCCATTATATATATATATAATATATATATATATATTATATATTTCATCGATTTCCTTTTAAAACGTATTTTATAAATCGTTTTAAATTTGTTTTCGAAATGATTTCAATTTCATATTCAATTTTGAATCGAAATTGAATATTCCACATCATCGATATACAAATGATAATATTTTCAAAACGTTATATTTTGAAATCACTTCCTTTTCTATAATTATTATAAAAACGAATATAATCGATATAAATATCGTTCGCGTTAAAATAGTGCATCTCTAATCAACACGGCTTTATATATTTCGATAACTTCGTTATTCTATTCAATAAATGAATATTTATTCTATTCAACACATGAATCTATATTTCTTTCAACACATGACTAATCTCAACACATGAGTACTGTCAACACATGACTATTTTTGTTATGTAATATATTTTATAAAATTATGGTATCTATCGTTTGATTTTTAATCAGACTCCAACCGTAAAGTAGTTTCTAATCTTAAATATGATAAAGATGTAAATTTTATTGTTAAAATATTTTACTCAACACATGAATAGTTTCAACACATGAATATTCTCAACACATGAGCATCGTCAACACATGACTATTTTTGTATTCTAATATTCTTTATTTTCCCAATTGGAATGAGGCCCAATCAGTTACCATATAATGTTAATTATATGGATTCCATACAACACATGTATATAAATAACAATGATAAATAATCAACCATCATCCAAAGTGCTCTACTCTGTATAAGCATCAAATATAGATATCTAACGCTTATAACAGCCTGTCAATCAATCGATCGACATACAACTAATTATTGGGATTAGTGTATGCCGTATTTTATCCCAATACCCGTGTGGGGTTTCAAATCAACAAACACAGATTTTTATTTATTCACATACCCGTTAAAAATTATATTTTTAACGATAAAATATCTTTAACTATATAAATATTTTATTTCATTTCACATCACACAATCAATTTTCACCACAACAAACAATCAAACATACAAGCCATCCATGGTCTGTGGACGACGGGTGTCGGGTGCTACTAAACACCTCTGCATCCTAATATATATTTTAACTAGAAAATTAAGTTAAAAGTGAGAAGTTCTCACCGACTAGCTAAACCAACACCACGACTCTTCATATGTAGAAATCTTCGTCGTGTTCGCCTTTTGTCTATTTCCTTGTCCGTAACCACTACATATATAAAAATCACATTTTTATATTGTTGCTATGTATATAAAAATCCTATTTTTATAATCACTCTATATGGATAAAAATTCTATTTTTATACCGCTACTATATAGATAAAAATTCTATTTTTACAATGCTACTATATAGATAAAAATTCTATTTTTATCACGATGTTCATATAATAAAGATCATATTTTTATTATTTTTATAATATAAAAATCATATCTTTCCTACTTCAAAGATGTAATCTTTTCGCTATTTCATTATAAAAATCATTTCTTTATCTCTTCTATGAATTAAAAATCGAATTTTTATTCTTTCTAAAATATAAAAATCATATTTTTATAAACAAAAATATAATCTTTTCACTTTTATAACGATGATTACATAATAAAAATCCTATCTTTTTAGTTTCTAAGAGAAAAACCTAAACCATATATAAACAAAGATCGCTTCTTCATGAATTAAAAATTATATATATTTTCAGTTTTAAAAAATCATATATTTTCTTGATTAAAAATCATATAATTTCAGTATTAAGAATCATATAATTTCAGTATTAAAAATCATATAATTTCAGTATATGATTGAATAAAAATCGAAATAAAACTCACTGGCGTTATCGGAGGTGGGTGATGGTGTGCCGAAGCCCGAGGTGATCGGTGGTGGTGCTGCATCGACACGTAGTGGCGGTTTTGGAGGGGATTTGGGCTAGGACGTGGCTATTTTGGGTAGGAGAGAGGAGAGAGGGGGTCGAGGGGGTCGGCGCAGGCGGTTGGGGGTCTTCGCGGTGGTGCGTGGACTAGGTGGCGGCGCCTCTTCGATTTGGGGCTCTGGGTGTTGAAATGGAAAGAGAAAAGGGGATGAGGCGGAGGAGGAGGGGGGTCTGATATGGGGCGGCGGCGATAGGCGGGGACATGGTGGCGTTGGGGCTAGGGTGACGGGGAAGCAATCGGTTTTTTTTTTTAATTCTGAATCGGGTTTGGGGGAGAGAGACAACGGGGGGGGCTATATATTATAATATATATTTAATTAATTAATTTCAAATAGAAACATTTTATTTCGACTTCGAAATCGAACCCACCGCCTATCGTCCATAGCTAATTACCCTTATTCCGAACACAATAGGATATGTATCGTAGGATGATTCGATTATTTCGATCAGTTTTCGTCAAAATCAAAATATAACTCTATATATTGAATTTGAACGAACATTTCAATTTACCGGGGCCACATACGGATTCTAAAAATTTCCAAAAAATATTTTCTAGATTCGTATTGACGATACAGTCCTAACAAAACTAGCTTCGTCGAATTCTGAGACCGTTTGAAAAATGGCCATTTTCCAGTCGATTAAAATCAACTGAAACTGGTCAAACGTGTTTCCCTTTGCCACGCCCACATATTGATTCGAAAAATTACGAATTTTGAAACCTAGCAATAATTTGACATAACGGATCCAACAAAAGTGGTTTCGTCGAAATCCGAGGTCGTTTGCAAAATGGCTATTTTTAAGGGCCAGAATTCCTTAGCGACTATTCTGAATTTTCAACTGGACATATCTTTTGATTCCCGCTATGAAATTTCAATTTTTCAGATTCATTGGAAAGATATTCTTAAACAGATTCTAAAATTTTTGGTTTCGCTAAAATCCGGTTTATTTTGCACCCGGTATGTTCAACTGAAATTAGAAATCGAATTATCGAACTACCGCGCCATTTTCAATTCCTTTTATAATTATAAATAAAATATTTATATTCTAACAACGATTTATATAAATATATATGTTCTAATTCTATTCAAAATAAATTTTCGTCGTTATTATTTAAAATAATTCATTTTAAATGTTCAAAATTTGCTAAAATTGCCAAAATAAAAAATTTAAATTGGCTCGGATTTTTCGGGTTGTTACAATCTCCCCCACTTAAAACTTTTTGTCCCCGAAAAGGAACGAAGCCGAAAGTTGTTCTACAAACCAATCAACTTCCATTATTTTAATTACGGCTTAAGTTCTTCAACTTTTCAGTTTCTAAGAACTTTTCAAATTTTTCAAAAATTTGGCTAACACTCTAAATTTCCGAAAAATTTCGTCATAACCTCCCCTGTACCGGGGACTTCGGGATATTTCATATAGCCTCCCATGGCCTTCTTCAATCAAAAAGAAAAAGAGAAAGCCAAGCGGCTAGCCAATCGGCTCATAAAATCATCATCACCCAAACAAAATAGTAAATTATGGTAAACATGTACCTATTTGTCAGGCAAACAATTTTATTCTTCTTCTCTAGCCTCCTTGCTATGACCTGTTCAATGTAAGTACGTGTATATGCATGCAATTTCAAACAATTTTCAATGCAGTTCAATATTCGGTTCAATTAGGCAAAATGGTTCAAAATTTCAAATCAATAATCAAACAACACAACTATCAATCAATTAGTGGATTATCGTTTCAAATTCATAATTTGATATATATACAGAAAATCATGTTTTTGATGCCAAATCACAACAATAAACCTATCTAGTTTTGGTTCTCACACCAGTCTAATGGAAATATATAGATATCACACCTTCGTCACTCGAAAATAAATGCTGATGATGTTTCGAACCACCATCAGAACCTCTTCGTGCTACTAGAGTGTGATTCTATATCTATCTAGTACATTAAAACTTTGAATATACGTTCATGACGTGTATATGCAAAATCTTTATATACTCGATTTTCCAAATTCAATACAAATAAAATATTCAAATACGAATAAAACAATTTAAATTTTCAAAACAATATTGTTTTCATTTGAAAAATATACTCTTCACACTCGTTCTAGGATACTACTGATCCCATCTCTAACGAGTCATTCTAACTGGACATTACTAATCTAATATCTGATGAATTCTTTCGTATGGTTCTAATGTGTCTTGTTCTCGAGCTCTGTAAACCAAAGCTCTAATACCAAACTGACACAACCCGAACTTCCCCGTGAAGGGAAGCACGGATGGCGTTGAGGACAAGACAAATCAGAACGCAAACAAAAGGACATTTCATTGTTATTACAACAATTCCATCAGATACAAGAATATACAGAGCACGAATAAATATTACATTCGACAAATATCAGAGATTACAATAAATTACATAGCAGAGGAAAAACAATACAAAACACAACTGAAAGTAATACGCGGATACAGAGCTTTCCGAGCATCGTTCCAGCTGTAAATCAGGATCCTGTGAAAATAAATCTGCAAAACCAAAACTACTAGCTGCCCGAGTCGAAAATAAGGGCACCCAGAGTTTAGGTTAAAACAATAAATTCTAGGTCAGTCATGTGACTGGTGTGAGAACTAAAACAGTTATTTAAAACTTTACTTTAAAAGAGAGTAATTCAAGGGACCACGATGTATAACACGGAACGGGTTTCCACCCAAGAATACTAGTGCATATAACAAAACAACGCAATGCTCTTTGGAAAAATGAAGCTATAATAAGACCCAGGTTCCATCACACAATGCAACGCAAGCCGGAGGATAGGATTTTTACCTTATAACATCCAAACATGCTTGGTACGTTTAAAACAAATCTTTTGATATTATTATAAATGTATAGTGTCAAAACAATTTCAATCATAAATATCAATCCTAGGCGGCATGGGTACCATCTATCATGTCTTCAGACTAGGCTCTACAAATAAAACCGCAATATCATGTATTGGAAATTGGATTTCCGTCATGAGTCGAGGCAAGGGGCAAGCTCCTCTCCGATTCGAGACACTCTAGCAAATGTCTCAGGACCCCACTATGATCCCTTGGAACCTCCAAGGCTGATCCTCTCTTACTTTTGAGGATTGACAATTCCTGAACACACGTTTCCCGATCCTAACAGACCTATATCCGAGGCGCCTCGCATTCCAACAACCACACAGGTGAAAAGTATATATAAATGTCAGCCAGTTTAAGCACTGACACCACCACTAGCTAGAAAGAAACGTCATGCACTCCTTGGGTCCTTATCCCGTTTTTGACTCATACCGAGGTGAGAGGCTTGCGAATTCACGCCATACACAAACCTGCGCCACACAGGCCGTGCTTTGATCATCAACCATAAGACTTTGCGTTTCAACAGAAGCCTTGATCATTTGCCACTTAGGCGTGCCACACAGGCAATTCACTCCATGCGACTGATGTCCATCGATATACAACCTCTGAGCTCGTACGTCTCACAGAAGGGCGTTAAGCAAGAGAATAAATTCTCTGCCGCCAAACAGATGTATATTTAATAGAGATCAATCAACAAAGAATAAAATCCAATGTCAGACACACAGTCCATTTATAAGTTCGTTCTAGGTCTGAACGAAACCGGAAGCACTTTCCTCGCATATCCATCGATCTCCAAGTACGTCTGGACGATCACCAACTGATTCCCTCATCTTGGGTGTACAGCCCAATCAAGATCATCAGTAATCACCCAAATGATGTGAAGACTTCCAGTCTTCAACGACCATCTTCATCTTTGACATATCGTCGAATCGGTTATTTAGAATGGGTGTAAACCCGGCCTTTCCGAATAACCCGCGTATATAATAAACACGTGTTACACTAACACAGCATACGCCTCATTCCAATTCAGAATATTCTTTTATTCAAATTTTCACATTCTTAGGGAAAGGTTCCCATTAATTTTATCAAAGATAAATTCTTTAAAATTTATTCTTTAATCTACCTTTGGATGTCATTTCAAACCATATTATGGTTTTCCAAACTAGTCGGGATTAGCGAACCACACCGAAGTAATTATTTATTTTATTTCTCAATCCTAACCTATTTATCCCATGGAGCAAAACTGGTAATACTCCATATCTAACACCATGGTGTTATCGGTAAAATTAATTACCATTTCACGTTCAAATCTAATTAAAGATTTAACTATCGCTTTGGAGCAAAACTGGTGATACTCCATTCTCGATCACTTTTCAGATTTGATAGTGTAACACCCCGAATT
This sequence comes from Allium sativum, assembly GCA_030737875.1. Classification (NCBI taxonomy): domain Eukaryota; kingdom Viridiplantae; phylum Streptophyta; class Magnoliopsida; order Asparagales; family Amaryllidaceae; genus Allium; species Allium sativum. The sequence continues at coordinate 104,722,410 of CM060911.1, read as the reverse complement.
TTAGTTAATACTAAAATTCACTAATTTCAGGATAAATAAAGACGTGGGAATTGGGGGTAACGGGCTGCGTTATTGTGTTCGTCTCGGAAAAATACGCGAAATAGAGTCCGAGTTTTCGAGAATCGGAGTCCGTATGGCCCGGTTATGGCCCAAAGAAGTTTGCATAAAATTTAAAACTTAAAAACAGATTTAGAAATTTAAATTAGGATTTGAAATTAGAACCAGCGGGGCCAGGCGGGAAGATTCCCGCCCTGACCATGTCGACAGGGCTGTCGACAGGCCTGTCGACAGGGGTGTCGACTTGCCTGTCGACACGGCGTGTCGAACCAGGGTGCTTGGGTGCACCAGATCTGGTTTTCTGGCTAGGGCTGGGCTTGGTTCTAGAGGTTTCCTAAATCTGACGGACCTAAATTAATTTAGGGTTAATCTAAGGGCCTAAAACACTACCTAATCCTATAAATAAGACCCTAACCCTACCCTAATTCATTCATAATTAAATCTTGTAACTAAACTATGGCAAAATGAAACTTGGTCATGGCCTCCACAAATCAATGAAGAGAGTTGCAAGCTAATCAACCCCTAATCATCTTCTTCTTCATATTTGGCAACTAGTTTTACTTCATGAGTTTGCTAATCTTAGTTTTGGTGAGTTCCTATGGTTTTAATAATCAATTGTTAAATTGATTATGGTAGGATGTGATAAGACATGGCTATGTTTGTGGATAAATGTGTTTATGCAAGTTTGTATGATATGTGATTTGCAAGTTTTATGTTAAATGCAAGTTTAAGGCCATGTTTTATGATGCAAAACACTATGTTAAACATTTATGCATATGTAACATGTTATGCAAACTATATGTGAGAATATATGCAAGTTATATGTAACATGATATGCAAGTTATGCATGTGATTTTATGCATGCTAAGTATTTGATGTTATGCATGCTAAGTATTTGATGTTATGCATGCTAAGTATTTGATGTTATGCATGCTAAGTATTTGATGTTATGCATGCTAAGTATTTGATGTTATGCATGCTAAGTATTTGATGTTATGCATGCTAAGTATTTGATTGTATGCATACTAAGTATTGGGTTTTATGCATGTTAAGTGTTTGGGTTTATGCAAGTTAAGTGGTGGGTTTATGCATAATAAGTATTTGATTTTATGCATAATAAGTATTTGATTCTATGCATGATAAGTAAGTGGTTTTATGCATGCTAAGTGTTTGGTATTATGCATAAATCATGACATGCAAGTTTACCCTTTTAAATATGGTATATACATATGCAAGATGGCACCTTTATATGCTATGCATGTTTACCCTCCTTTAAGATGCAAGTCATATATGCAAGTTCGACATATTATGCAAGTTATGCTTACATGCAAGCTCAACATGTTATGCAAGTTATGTGCATGATGTTATGTAGGTTATGTGCATGTTGTTATGCAAGTTCATATGCAAGTTATGTGTATGAGGGTATGCAAGTTATGTGCATGGTGTTATGCAAGTTAAGTTTATGAGATTATGCAAGTTATGTGCATGATGTTATGCAAGTTATGTATATGCTTAAATGCGAGCTTAATGTGATATGCAAGTATGTGAATGTTTATGCAAGTATATGAATGCCCATGCAAGTATGTGAATGCTTATGCAAGTTATGTGTAGGCTTAAATGCATGTCTAACATGTTATGCAAGTTATGAGAATGCTTATATGCAAGTTCAACATGTTGTGCAAGACATGTGTATGATAAAGTGCAAGTTTGGGGTTAAATGTGGTTGGGTTAATATATGCTCATATATGCAAGTTGACATCCTCTTAACCCATGACAAAGTTGTATGCTAAACCCATGATATTTGTGATGATCTTCCCCTTTGTTATGTCATGAAATGAGAACGATTTACGTGGGGAAACGATGGGGTTGGTAAATATGTTAATTAAAGAATGGTTGGGTATGATTAAGCATACCATAAAAATAAATTACCATAAGTGGGAATTTACCTATTGAGTTAGGTCTACCCCATGGGAATTTACCTATTGAGTTAGGTCTACCCATGTTATGGAAAACTTGATATTAATTAGGGATAATTAATATGGGGGTGATTAATTAGGTGTAATTAATCGACTAAGACACGAGGTTGGACTCATTTGTAGTGTAAAACTGCCCGGACCCGACCGGCTTAACCAGTTGCTACAAATGTCAGCCCAATGTGAGAGGTCTTAGCCACAAATTAAATACGTGATTAAGGTAAAGACACGAGGTTAGACTCTGTTATGACGTAAGACTGCCCGGACTCTGCCGGCTTAACCAGGCGGTCATAACAGCCAGTCTAATGTGGGAGGTCTTTATGGGAGATCACGGTCTTAATTAATTAAGAAACACTTAACCATATGAGCATGTAGTGGGACATGAGGGGTTAAGTGGGTGCCTTGGGTGGCATGTAGTAACTAGTGGGAGTGCCTTGGGTGGCATGCGGAAATCTAGTGGGCGCCTTAAGTGGCAATTAAAATATAATTAGATGACTTAACCAAACCTTAACGTGTAAGGGGGCATGATTATAAAAAGAGGTTAAGTGGGATGCACTAGATTAATGACAAGCTTAAGTAGTAGCTTGTGGGGGCCCATTTCAACCAATATCCCAAACGTATCTTTGTGGGCTCGACCCATGTCGAGTGACGGGACACGCATATTGGGCTTGATTATAAGAGGCCAAAACGGGGTAGCGGTGGCAACGCAAGTCCAACGGGTTTCATATGCGTGTGTGGGCCTGGGCTGGTAGATAAGCCGTTGTTGCATCGTGTAGATATAAAGCCGTGCACCGTTGATATTATCAGGTGGCCACTTTAGGGGAGTGATACACCCCACTGTGGGACCAGCACGGGTATCTACGTTAGGGAGCCGATCACTTGGGAGTAGTGGGTACACCTAGTAAAGATAGGGGCAAACGACACCTATGTAGGGGTACACGAAACTACTGGGTAAGATAACTAGGTACACCTAGTGGAGGTAGGGGCAGACGGCACCTACGTGGTCAGCTAGAAGTACCGGAAACTACTAGTTATATTTTCTAAGTCTTTAAGTGGGATCAACCTTTAAGTAGGAATTACTCTAGGTGGGTAGAACTGGTGTGGTGCAGTGTAGGAATTACCCTTGGGTGGGTAGGTCTGGGGTGGTGTAAGCTAGTAATTATCCTTGGGTGGATAAATACGTCGTCTCGATTATCGTAGTACATCCGGTGTTTTGTGGGCTACTTATTGTAGTCATTATCCCCAGAGGTACCGTATCTTGTTTATATCATACCCTAATTACTTTAATGATTGTATTGTTAGGGTTATAGGACTCACTCAGACTTATGTCTGACCCCGTTGTTGTTTATCTTTTTTTTTCCAACCCTCAGGTTATCAGAGTGGGCCTAGCACTAGTGGGCTTGGACCAGACCGCTATATCTATCTTTTGGGGCTTGGATCGTAGAAGTAGAGCTCGGTTTATCTTTTGGCTATTGTCTATGTAATGGGATTATGTACTTCTATTTTATCAGGATGGATATTATGTACTTGACTCTTGTTATGGTTTTGTGATGTAACCAAACATGTTTTGTTAATGAAATGATGTTTTAAAATTTCCAAGTATTACTTATATCTGTCCTGTTGTAATTTTTCTGTTCTATACTCACTAAAAATACTCCACCAAAACTAAGGCATTCCCTTTGTGAGTGACCTTAGCGGGTGTGGGGTGTTACACGTGGTATCAGAGCTTAAGGTTACTGGAACAGATAAAATTTTTAGAAAAACTATTTTCTAAGAATATTTTTGAAAGGAGTATTTCCGAAAACATGTCTTTTAAGAGAAAAGTTTTTGAAAGAAAAGCATAATCCCCAATAGCCATATCTATATCTTTCGAATTCTCCATTTTGAATCTCTTCCTCTCTCTCATTTTGAGTTTCCCCTCCGCGTATAGATGATCTTTCTAAGATGGATAAGGATGAAAACCACTTCAAGGGACTTAGACGTTGGTTCAAGAAGAGAGGAAGGCTCAAATAGTTGTTTGGTTAATGAAGGATGGGAGGTTACGAGTGGAGAATAGGGAAGAAGAAGGCTAGTAGTTATCCTTTTGGGAGGAGTAGGACACCTTATTAGGATTGTCCAAAGGAGCAAGGGCAAGGTATGGAATCTTCTGGAGGGTAATTGTATTCCCTCACGACTAGGGTACCAGATGGGGATAAGACCGTCTAGGTTGGAATTTGGATTTCTTTATTATCCGATTCAAACTTTATTTGATCCTGATATATCGAGTTCGTTTATCTCACCATTGATAGTTGAGTCACTGCACTTAGACACCAGTTTGGTTGATGATCCCTTAGTTGTTTCAAACCCAATTGGGGCTCCATGAGGTGTTTGGGTTTGAAAGTCTCTATACTTAGCGTTGAGTTTAGATGTGATGCTTGTTGGGCTTCACGGGCTATGGGTTAGTTTTGGGCATGGACTGGGTATCCAGTAGGGGTGCCGTTTTTGATTTTGAAGGGAGAGTTGTTAGGCTTATGACCCGTTTGGGTAACACTCTCGAGATCTCTTGTAATCCCATAGAATCTGTTATGCTAAGTTATCTAGAATCGCTTGACATGTCGGTCTAGAGTTTGTGATCTGTTAGAGCGGTCCGGGAATACCCAGATGTGTATAAGGAGGTGAAGGGCTTACCTCCGGAGCGGGAAATTGACTTCCAAATATATCTGGTGAGTAAGGCTAAACCAGTACCTTGGCCAGTGTGCCACGTGGCTCCTCGTGAGAGGAGGGAACTCCATAAGTAAGTAGGCGATTTGCTTGAGAAGGGGTTCATAAGATGAAGTATATCGGAGTGGGGCGCTCCAGTAGTTTTTGTTACGAAGGCGGATGGGTCCCTCAGACTTTGTGTAGGCTAAAGAGGATTAAATAAACTCACAAAGAAGAATAGATACCCATTGCCGAGGATTGATGATCTGTTTGATCAGTTAGCTGGAGCTTCAGTATTTTTATGGTAGGACTCAGCCACGGGATTTCATCAGTTGAGAGTGGCTGAGGATAGTACAGAGAAGACTGCCTTTAGGACTCCGGATGATTTTTTTTTATGAGTGGCTGGTGATGCCATTGGGTTTGACGAACGCCCCCGTATACTTTGATGATTTGATAAGACGGGTGTTCAAGGAGTACCTAAATAAGTTGTGATGGTCTTTGTGGATGACATCTTGGTCTTTTCTAGGAGCAAAGCCAGTTAGGGAAAAACGGTGGTTTTGGAGTAAGACTGGCGAGGACATCCAGGGTTGGACAAGGGGCTTAATTATTTTGCCGTTTTTACTAGTATCATCTCACGTAGGTCGTCTGAATTCGAAGGAGGTATCCCTTGGGTGTTTTTCTGATATTGGTTTAGGCCTTTGGGGCTTGCATTTGGGGGAATGCCGAGTTCGACTAGGGTGGTCTGCGTGAGGGATGGATAGTTGTGATGATTTTGGATGATATCCTGGTGGAGAAGAGCATGCCCTACATCCTAGGGAAGTGTTGGAGGCTCTTCGAGCGCATAATCTTAGGCCAGTAAAAGTGGATGGGATTCTTAGCATCCTATGGGTTTGAGATAGCGTATACCCCTGGCAAGGGTAACATGGTAGCGGACACCTTAAGTAGAAAAAGGGTTGTCCTCGAGTTTGTGGTTCGTTGAATGACGGAGCCTAGAGTTTATTTCTATGTTGGATTTCAGACCTTCCGTTGATTATGTACCCGGTTTGCTAGCTTCCTTGGAAGTTAGACCTACTCTTTTGGGGCAAATTGTAGAAGCACAGAGGGACGACCCACAGTTGTTTGAGTTAGTAGAAAAGCTCATAAGGGGGGAGTCGTCCAGCCATTTGAGTAGGTACACCCTAGATGATAGGGGGTGCTTGTGTAGAGACGGTAGACTTTGTGTACCGCAAGACGAGGGTTTGGGGAAGGCTATTCTTGATGATACACACCGTTCTAGGATGACCATTCATCCCGGTGGGGACGAGATGTACCAAGACATGAAAAGGACTTTCTTCTGGGCCGGTATGAAGAAAGATGTGGCCGAACATGTCGCTTGATGCTTGGTGTGCCAACAAGTGAAGACGGAGCGAAAGAAACCAGGTGGGTTGCTTCACCCATTGGAGGTTCCGCAATGGAAGTGGGACAGCGTCTCGATGGATTGTATTGACGGGTTACCCAGATCGAGAAAGAGTAATACAGGAATTTGGGTGGTGGTAGACGGACTTACTAAGAGCACCCATTTCATACCTGTGAAGAGTAAGTGGATTGCTCCATGGCTAGCTTCTGTATATCTTCGAGAGATAGTTCGATTTCATGGGGTACCCTCTAGCATAGTGAGTGATCGAGATCCTATCTTCACTTGAGAGTTTCGGAAGAGTTTGCAAGAGGCGGTAGGGACTCAGTTGTGTTTGAGTACTGCATATCATCCTCAGACGGACGGCCGGACCGAGAGGGTGAATCATATTTTAGAAGACCTTTTGAGGCTATGTATCTTGGATTTTGGAGGTACATGGGAGGATCATCTTCCATTGGTGGAGTTGCCCGACAGACTTAGTGGTGTACATGATGTATCCCATGGGGGGAAGTGCCTACATGAGACCGCAGAGATGGTAGGGCCAAGTTTGCTTAGAGAAATGGAAGTAGAGCGTGATGCGACGATTCGACGAGCTCCTACTTGCATCCTTGGGTCAGAGATTTGGAAGATGAGAAACAGAGAGGTTCAATTAGTCAAAGTACAAAGGGAAGATGAAGAAAGCGACGCTACCTGGAAGACGGAAGCGAAGATGCGTTCGAGGTACCCTTTCTTTCGGAGGGTATGTCCTTTTGCTTCTCCTTCATCGCATATCTTGTGCTTATCTTATCTTTGGTATGTCCTCTCGTTAGTACCTTTGACCTTTAGATAGGGTAAACCTATGGTTGAAACATGTGTTTGAGACATGTTATGGTTGATGGATGCAAGTGGATGCAAGTGTTTGCTAGTGGTTGCTCGTGGATGCATATACACACACTCTAGGCACTAGATCGGCTCAATCACTTCATATTGCATATTGCATAAAATTGTGTGTAGGAAACTATATTTATGGATGTATAATGATTGTGTTATCATATGGATGATGCATTTTGGTGAATGATTGTGCACTCATGTAGATATCGTATTTGTCGATAGGATTTTCTCGCATACATAATGGATGCATGGCACTATCATGGTTTGCATATGTTCATACAGTAGATAGGGAACATATACACACACTTTTTGCATATGCTCATACATCATTAGAAATTGTTTTAAGGACAATGGATGCCCGTGGTTGATGATTTGAGTAGATGGTTGTTTGGATGGTAGGATATGCATTCTCCTTAGCTTAGAGATTTCGGGGACGAAATCCTTTAAGGAGGGGAGAATGTAACACCCCGAATTTTAGTTAATACTAAAATTCACTAATTTCAGGATAAATAAAGACGTGGGAATTGGGGGTAACGGGCTGCGTTATTGTGTTCGTCTCGGAAAAATACGCGAAATAGAGTCCGAGTTTTCGAGAATCGGAGTCCGTATGGCCCGGTTATGGCCCAAAGAAGTTTGCATAAAATTTAAAACTTAAAAACAGATTTAGAAATTTAAATTAGGATTTGAAATTAGAACCAGCGGGGCCAGGCGGGAAGATTCCCGCCCTGACCATGTCGACAGGGCTGTCGACAGGCCTGTCGACAGGGGTGTCGACTTGCCTGTCGACACGGCGTGTCGAACCAGGGTGCTTGGGTGCACCAGATCTGGTTTTCTGGCTAGGGCTGGGCTTGGTTCTAGAGGTTTCCTAAATCTGACGGACCTAAATTAATTTAGGGTTAATCTAAGGGCCTAAAACACTACCTAATCCTATAAATAAGACCCTAACCCTACCCTAATTCATTCATAATTAAATCTTGTAACTAAACTATGGCAAAATGAAACTTGGTCATGGCCTCCACAAATCAATGAAGAGAGTTGCAAGCTAATCAACCCCTAATCATCTTCTTCTTCATATTTGGCAACTAGTTTTACTTCATGAGTTTGCTAATCTTAGTTTTGGTGAGTTCCTATGGTTTTAATAATCAATTGTTAAATTGATTATGGTAGGATGTGATAAGACATGGCTATGTTTGTGGATAAATGTGTTTATGCAAGTTTGTATGATATGTGATTTGCAAGTTTTATGTTAAATGCAAGTTTAAGGCCATGTTTTATGATGCAAAACACTATGTTAAACATTTATGCATATGTAACATGTTATGCAAACTATATGTGAGAATATATGCAAGTTATATGTAACATGATATGCAAGTTATGCATGTGATTTTATGCATGCTAAGTATTTGATGTTATGCATGCTAAGTATTTGATGTTATGCATGCTAAGTATTTGATGTTATGCATGCTAAGTATTTGATGTTATGCATGCTAAGTATTTGATGTTATGCATGCTAAGTATTTGATTGTATGCATACTAAGTATTGGGTTTTATGCATGTTAAGTGTTTGGGTTTATGCAAGTTAAGTGGTGGGTTTATGCATAATAAGTATTTGATTTTATGCATAATAAGTATTTGATTCTATGCATGATAAGTAAGTGGTTTTATGCATGCTAAGTGTTTGGTATTATGCATAAATCATGACATGCAAGTTTACCCTTTTAAATATGGTATATACATATGCAAGATGGCACCTTTATATGCTATGCATGTTTACCCTCCTTTAAGATGCAAGTCATATATGCAAGTTCGACATATTATGCAAGTTATGCTTACATGCAAGCTCAACATGTTATGCAAGTTATGTGCATGATGTTATGTAGGTTATGTGCATGTTGTTATGCAAGTTCATATGCAAGTTATGTGTATGAGGATATGCAAGTTATGTGCATGGTGTTATGCAAGTTAAGTTTATGAGATTATGCAAGTTATGTGCATGATGTTATGCAAGTTATGTATATGCTTAAATGCGAGCTTAATGTGATATGCAAGTATGTGAATGTTTATGCAAGTATATGAATGCCCATGCAAGTATGTGAATGCTTATGCAAGTTATGTGTAGGCTTAAATGCATGTCTAACATGTTATGCAAGTTATGAGAATGCTTATATGCAAGTTCAACATGTTGTGCAAGACATGTGTATGATAATGTGCAAGTTTGGGGTTAAATGTGGTTGGGTTAATATATGCTCATATATGCAAGTTGACATCCTCTTAACCCATGACAAAGTTGTATGCTAAACCCATGATATTTGTGATGATCTTCCCCTTTGTTATGTCATGAAATGAGAACGATTTACGTGGGGAAACGATGGGGTTGGTAAATATGTTAATTAAAGAATGGTTGGGTATGATTAAGCATACCATAAAAATAAATTACCATAAGTGGGAATTTACCTATTGAGTTAGGTCTACCCCATGGGAATTTACCTATTGAGTTAGGTCTACCCATGTTATGGAAAACTTGATATTAATTAGGGATAATTAATATGGGGGTGATTAATTAGGTGTAATTAATCGACTAAGACACGAGGTTGGACTCATTTGTAGTGTAAAACTGCCCGGACCCGACCGGCTTAACCAGTTGCTACAAATGTCAGCCCAATGTGAGAGGTCTTAGCCACAAATTAAATACGTGATTAAGGTAAAGACACGAGGTTAGACTCTGTTATGACGTAAGACTGCCCGGACTCTACTGGCTTAACCAGGCGGTCATAACAGCCAGTCTAATGTGGGAGGTCTTTATGGGAGATCACGGTCTTAATTAATTAAGAAACACTTAACCATATGAGCATGTAGTGGGACATGAGGGGTTAAGTGGGTGCCTTGGGTGGCATGTAGTAACTAGTGGGAGTGCCTTGGGTGGCATGCGGAAATCTAGTGGGCGCCTTAAGTGGCAATTAAAATATAATTAGATGACTTAACCAAACCTTAACGTGTAAGGGGGCATGATTATAAAAAGAGGTTAAGTGGGATGCACTAGATTAATGACAAGCTTAAGTAGTAGCTTGTGGGGGCCCATTTCAACCAATATCCCAAACGTATCTTTGTGGGCTCGACCCATGTCGAGTGACGGGACACGCATATTGGGCTTGATTATAAGAGGCCAAAACGGGGTAGCGGTGGCAACGCAAGTCCAACGGGTTTCATATGCGTGTGTGGGCCCGGGCTGGTAGATAAGCCGTTGTTGCATAGTGTAGATATAAAGCCGTGCACCATTGATATTATCAGGTGGCCACTTTAGTGGAGTGATACACCCCACTGTGGGACCAGCACGGGTATCTACGTTAGGGAGCCGATCGCTTGGGAGTAGTGGGTACACCTAGTAAAGATAGGGGCAGACGGCACCTATGTAGGGGTACACGAAACTACTGGGTAAGATAACTAGGTACACCTAGTGGAGGTAGGGGCAGACGGCACCTACGTGGTCAGCTAGAAGTACCGGAAACTACTAGTTATATTTTCTAAGTCTTTAAGTGGGATCAACCTTTAAGTAGGAATTACTCTAGGTGGGTAGAACTGGTGTGGTGCAGTGTATGAATTACCCTTGGGTGGGTAGGTCTGGGGTGGTGTAAGCTAGTAATTATCCTTGGGTGGATAAATACGTCGTCTCGATTATCGTAGTACATCCGGTGTTTTGTGGGCTACTTATTGTAGTCATTATCCCCAGAGGTACCGTATCTTGTTTATATCATACCCTAATTACTTTAATGATTGTATTGTTAGGGTTATAGGACTCACTCAGACTTATGTCTGACCCCGTTGTTGTTTATCTTTTTTTTCCAACCCTCAGGTTATCAGAGTGGGCCTAGCACTAGTGGGCTTGGACCAGACCGCTATATCTATCTTTTGGGGCTTGGACCGTAGAAGTAGAGCTCGGTTTATCTTTTGGCTATTGTCTATGTAATGGGATTATGTACTTCTATTTTATCAGGATGGATATTATGTACTTGACTCTTGTTATGGTTTTGTGATGTAACCAAACATGTTTTGTTAATGAAATGATGTTTTAAAATTTCCAAGTATTACTTATATATGTCCTGTTGTAATTTTTCTGTTCTATACTCACTAAAAATACTCCACCAAAACTAAGGCATTCCCTTTGTGAGTGACCCTAGCGGGTGTGGGGTGTTACAGATAGTTGAAATTATCAATTCACTTTCAATCTAATTAAAGATTCATTAAAACACCACTTAGTTTTAATCTTCTTAAAAATCAATATCCTGTCTTTAACTGGGTTAAAGAACCAATGTCACCTAAAACACGATTCACGACAAACCCAAATCACATTTGATATTAAATACAAGGCTCTGAATAGAAAATATATTCGTTTATATTCAATATCAAATTCTGAAACCAACAAATATCGTATTGGAAATAACGATATAAATATATCTTTCAAATTCCCATAACAATATCTGTATAATCACGGAATCCAACATCGAAATATTCCAAAGACAATTTCGATTCAAATCCACTTCCACTTTATATATATTGGAAATTCTGGTTATTTTCAAAACCAATTCAAATTCAATTTATTTATTTCAAAAAATAAATTGATTTTAATTCTAGTTCAAAACTAGTTCATCTCGATAAAAATCTATTTTTATCTTTTCAAATATGAAGTTTTTCATCCCAGTTCTTTTCAAATCATTTCTTATGATTTTACACTAATTATTGATATTTTTAATAATTTTATCAAGGCACGTACAGTCGATTTCCATCAACGGCCATCGAACTGCACTTACAGCGACCTTTTCCTAATATGATTTGGTCATAATTCCATATCCATCCGTTAGATTTTAAATTTCTAATATTCGTTGGAAAGCTCTTTTCGATACGAACCCAACGGTTCTGGTTTTAGGAGAATCTGACGGTCGGATCTCCCGCAACGTCAATTCGAAGTCAATGGTCGAAATTCACGAACTGCCGCGGCGCGGCGCATTCTATTCAGGCCATTATATATATAATATATATTTTTATGTTATATATTTCGTCGATTTTCTTTTAAAACGTATTTTGTAAATCATTTTAAATTCGTTTTCGAAACGATATCAACTTCATATTCAATTTCGAATCGAAATTGAATATTCCACATCATAGATATACAAATGATAATATTTTTAAAACGTTATATTTTGAAATCACTTCCTTTTCTGTAATTATTATAAAAACAAATATAATCGATATAAATATCGTTCGCGTCAAAATAGCGCATCTCTAATCAACACGGCTTTATATATTTCGATAACTTCGTTATTTTATTCAACAAATGAATATTTATTCTATTCAACACATGAATCTATATTTCTTTCAACACATGACTAATCTCAACACATGAGTACTGTCAACACATGACTATTTTTGTTATGTAATATATTATATAAAATTATGGTATCTATCGTTTGATTTTTAATCAGACTCCAACCGTAAACTAGTTTCTAATCTTAAATATGATAAAGATGTAAATTTTATTGTTAAATATTTTACTCAACACATGAATAGTTTCAACACATGAATATTCTCAACACATGAGCATCGTCAACACGTGACTATTTTTGTATTCTAATATTCTTTATTTTCCCAATTGGAATGTGAGGCCCAATCAATTACCATATAATGTTAATTATATGGATTCCATACAACACATGTATATAAATAGCAACGATAAATAATCAACCATCATCCAAAGTGCGTTATTCTGTATAAGCATCAAATATAGATATTTAACGCTTATAACAGCCTATCAATCAATCGATCGACATACAACTAATTATTGGGATTAGTATATGCTGTATTTTATCCCAATACCCATGTGGGGTTTCAAATCAACAAGCACAGATTTTTATTTTTTTTACATACCCGTTAAAAATTATATTTTTAACGATATAATATCTTTAACTATATAAATATTTTATTTCATTTCACATCACACAATCAATTTTCACCACAACAAACAATCGAACATACAAGCCATCCATGGTCTGTGGACGACAGGTGCTACTAAACACCGTCTGCATCCTAGTATATATTTTAACTAGAAAATTAAGTTAAAAGTGGGAAGTTCTCACCGACTAGCTAAACCAACACCACGACTCTTCATATGTAGAAATCATCGTCGTGTTCGCCTTTTGTCTATTTCCTTGTCCGTATCCACTACATATATAAAAATCACATTTTTATATTGTTGCTATGTATATAAAAATCCTATTTTTATAATCACTCTATATGGATAAAAATTCTATTTTTATACCGCTACTATATAGATAAAAATTCTATTTTTACAACGCTTCTATATAGATAAAAATTCTATTTTTATCACGATGTTCATATAATAAAGATCATATTTTTATTATTTTTATAATATAAAAATCATATCTTTCCTACTTCAAAGATGTAATCTTTTTGCTATTTCATTATAAAAATCATTTCTTTATCTCTTCTATGAATTAAAAATCGAATTTTTATTCTTTCTAAAATATAAAAATCATATTTTTATAAATAAAAATATAATCTTTTCACTATTATAATGATGATTACATAATAAAAATCCTATCTTTTTAGTTTTTAAAAGAAAAACCTAAACCTTATATAAACAAAGATCGCTTCTTCATGAACTAAAAACTATATATATTTTCAGTTTTAAAAAATCATATATTTTCATTATTAAAAATCATATAATTTTAGTATTAAAAATCATATAATTTCAGTATTAAAAATCATATAATTTCAGTATATGATAGAATAAAAATCGAAATAAAACTCACCGGCGTTATCGGAAGTGGGTGATGGCGTGCCGATGCCTGAGGTGATCGGTGGTGGTGCTGTATCGACACGTAGTGGCGGTTTTGGAGGGGATTTGGGCTAGGGCATGGCTGTTTTGGGTAGGAGAGAGGAGAGAGGGGGTCGAGGGGGTCGGCGCAGGCGGCTGGGGGTCTTCGCGGTGGTGGGTGGACTAGTGGCGGCGCCTCTTCGATTTGGGGCTTTGGGCGTTGAAATGGAGAGAGAGAAGGGGATGAGGCGGAGGAGAAGGGGGGTCTGAGATGGGGCGGCGGCGATAGGCGGGGACACGGTGTCGTTGGGGCTAGGGCGGCGGGGAAGCAATCGGTTTTTGTTTTTTTATTCTGAATCGGGTTTGGGGGAGAGAGACAACGGGGGGGCTATATATTATAATATATATTTATTTAATTAATTTCAAAAAGCAACATTTTATTTCGACTTCGAAATCGAACCCACCGCCTGTCGTCCATAGCTAATTACCCCCATTCTGAACATAATGGGATATGTATCGTAGGCTGATTCGATCATTTCGATCAGTTCTCGTCAAAATCAAAATATAACTCTATATATTGAATTTGAACGCACATTTCAATTTACTGGGGCCACATACGGATTCTAAAATTTTCCAAGAAATATTTTCTAGCTTCGTATTGACGATACGGTCCTAACAAAACTACTTTCGTCGAATTTTGAGACCGTTTAAAAAATGATCATTTTCTAGTCGATTAAAATCAACTGAAACTAGTCAAACACGTTTTCCTTTGCCGCGCTCACATATTGATTCGAAGAATTACGAATTTTGAAACCTAGCAATAATTTGACATCACGGATCCAACAAAAGTGGTTTCGTCGAAATCCGAGGTCGTTTGCAAAATGGCTATTTTTAAGGGCCAGAATTCCATAGCGACTATTCTGAATTTTCAACTGGACATGTCTTTTGATTCCCGCTATGAAATTTCAATTTTTCGGATTCGTTGGAAAGATATTCTCAAATAGATTCTAATATTTTTAGTTTCGCTAAAATCCGGTTTATTTTGCACTCGGTATGCTCAATTGAAATTAGAAATCGAATTGTCGAACTACCGCGCCATTTTCAATTCCTTTTATAATTATAAATAAAATATTTATATTCTAACGACGATCTATATAAATGTATACATTCTAATTCTATTCAAAATAAATTTTCGTCGTTATTATTTAAAATAATTCATTTTAAATGTTCAAAATTCGCTAAAATTGCCAAAATAAAAATTTTAAATTAGCACACATTTTCCGGGTTGTTACAGTTTTTATCTTCATTTAAAATGTAAATAAAAATGTACTTTTTAAATCTATGTTTTTATCTACATTAAAAATGTAAATAAGAATGTACTTTTCTTATTTGAACAACTTTGACGCTAAAAATGCACTTTTTATTATAAAAAGAAAATGACATAAAAATGTTCTTTTTATTCTAAAAAGAAAATAACGCTAAAAATGTTCTTTTTATTCTAAAAAGAACATGACGCTAAAAATGAATAATTTTAGTCTCAATCTAATTTAAAGATAAAAATGAATGTTTTTATTTCATTCTTTTACATCTGAAAAAATGAACGTTTTTAACATTCTTTTACATTTGAAAAAAATGCATGTTTTTGTTTCATTGTTTAACATTTGACAAAAATGCATGTTTTTATTTCATTCTTTTACATTTGACAAAAATGCATGCTTTTAACTCTTTTATTTAACAAAAATGTAGTTCTTGTTTTAACTATTTTATTTTGACAAAAATGCATGTTTTTATCTCTTTTATTTAACCAAAAATGTAGTTCTTGTTTTAAGTCTTTTATTTTGACAAATTGTACATTTTGTTTTCAACTAATATAACACCTTTATTTCCATCCTATTTCTTATGCACTCTAATGACAAATAAAAGAAGATTTTATTTGTCTACCTTTTTTTATACGTTCTAATAACATATAAAAGAATATTATACGATTTTACATTTTTCTATGTATTCTAGTAACATATAAAAGGGTATTTTTCCTATGTCAACATTTTTCTATGTATTCTAATATCATAAAAAAGATTATTTTTATGTTACATCATTTCTAACCTTTTATATTAACATAAAAAGAATATTTTTATGTTAAATCAATTCTAACATTTCAACAAAAACATATAAAAAGACAACTTTGTTTTTATCGACAATTCTATTTCAACAAAACATATAAAAGTGATATATTTGTTTTGTCGACAATTCTATTTCAACAAAACACATATAAAAGTGATATATTTGTTTTGTCGTCGATTATATTTCAACAAAAACATATAAAAGGGATATATTTGCTTTGTCGTCAATTCTATTTCAACAAAATGAATATATTTTTATGTCAACTTCTATTCTACAAAAATGAATATATTTTTGTGTCGACTTCTATTCTACAAGAATATAGTTTTGTGTCAACTTCTATTCTACAAAAATGAATATATATATATATATATATTGTTAATTTCAAGGTGACAAAATAACAAATTTATTTTATAAATTTCAATGCGACCAAATGACTAATTTTGTTGATAACTTTCAATACAACAAAATGATAAATTGGTTTGTTAACTTTCAATACATCAACAAAAATGATAATTTGTTTGTTAACTTTTGATGCAAACAAAAATGATGATTTTGTTTATTAACTTCTAATGCAAACAAAAATGATCATTTTGTTTATTAACTTTTAATGCAAACAAAAATGGTGATTTTGTGTGTAAAATTTCAATGCAAACACGAATGATAATTTGTGTGTAAAATTTACAATGCAAACACAAATGATAATTTTGTGTGTAAACTTTCAATGCAAATAAAAATGAAAACTTTTTAATGTAAATAAAAATGGCCATGAAATTATGTACTTTTAATAAAGACAAATTTTCATCCTTTCCATTAGAACATGTTGACAATGAAAACAAGTTCTTTTTATTTCAATCCTTTTTAATAAAACAATTTAACGATAAAAATATGACCCTTTTTATTTCAACAAATTTGACGATAAAAATTTTCCTTTTTATTCCAACAAATTTTGACATTGAAAATTGTCCTTTTTATTTCAACAAAAATTTACATCGAAAAATGTCCTCTTTATATTTCAACAAAATTTTGACATTGAAAATGTCCTTTTTATATTTCAACAAAATTTTGACATTGAAAATGTCCTTTTTAATTTAGGAAAATATGACCATTAAAATATAAAACTTTTTAATTAAAAATAAATGGCAACCAAAAATGTTTTACTTATTATAAATCTTTTAATTTAAATGACAATAAAGAAAATGTCTTTATAGTGTAATATTGATTTACAACAAAGCTGTGACGACCCCAATTCCCGTACAGACGGAGACAAGGGTAATCTTTGGAATATAACATAGAAACAGATAACAGCAGAACAGAATTAAATATATACACCAGATAATGAACAAATAATATACTGGATAAACATAAACATCAGAGTTACACAGTATACAGGATCATACTTAGTACAAATACAGTTTAGCTATACATAAATGTCTACAGCGGAAAATAAACATAATATGCACAATAGGAGCTGAACAGCATAAAAAGAGATAAATGGTAGA
The DNA here is from genome assembly GCA_030737875.1 of Allium sativum. NCBI lineage: Eukaryota > Viridiplantae > Streptophyta > Magnoliopsida > Asparagales > Amaryllidaceae > Allium > Allium sativum. The sequence goes on along the minus strand of CM060911.1, from coordinate 104,704,989 downwards.
ATCCATCTTCAGCTCCAGCTCTCCAGAAAGAGCCAGCTAAACCTGAATACAAGGCTGCCCGTGAAGAAAAAAGGGGCACCCGAGTTTGAAAGTGAAACAAACTACGAGTCAGTCATGGGACTGGTATGAGAAATCTACTCAACACATTTATAATATGGCTAATCACAGGACCACGCCACTTTCGTGGAAAGGGTTTACTCCATTGGATTGCCAGTGCTTTAAAATGAATCATTCTTTTAAACATCGCTATGCTTTTTATAAAAATGAAGCCATTATAAGACTCAGTTCTCATCACACAATGCAACGCAAACCGGAGGATACAGTTTTACCTTATAATAGCCAAAATATGCTTGATACGAATAAAACAAAAGCATTTGATATTATTACTAGTGTTTGTATATTTCAAAAGCATTTTCAAATCATAAGTATCAATCATAGATGGCATTAATGCCCCATACCACTTTGTCGCCATATATAGGTATACAATCAAAATCGCACAGTCACGTATTTGGAAATTGGATTTCCGTCATGAACCAAGGCAAAAGATAGTCCTTACCGACTTCGAGACTGCCTAGCTCGAGCCTCAGGACCCAGACTCAGGTGGTCCCTTGGATCGTCGGGGCCGGTCCACCAATGTGGATTAAAATTCCTGAACAATGCGTTTCCCCGCCCTATGGGGCGTAAGTGAGCCAACGAATGACTCCATCGGACCGGGATCGTCCGATCAAACCGAGGCGCCTCGCAACAGTAACAACCACATAAGTCAAACTCGTCAGGGCGTGTAAAACCACTGACGCCACTTCTAGCTAGGAAGAAACGCATGTCCTCCCTGAGGTCCTTTCTCCCGTTTCTGGTTCATACCGGGTGTGAGGTTCGCGAATTCACGTTATACACAAAGCTACGCCACACAGGCGGTGCTTTGATCATCACCACAAGACTTTGCTTTTCAACAGACCCCTGATCATTTGCCACTTAGGCATGCCACACTAGCAATTTATGCCATGCGACTGATATCCATCGATATACAACCTCTGAGCTCGTGCGTTTCAGAGAAGGGCGTTAAGCAAAAGAATAAATTCTCCGCCGCCAAACAGATGTATATTTAACAGAGATCAATCAACATAGAATAAAATCCAATGTCAGACACACAGTCCATTTACAAGTCCGTTCTGGGTCTGAACGAAATCGGAGGCACTATATACCTCGCAAACCCATCGATCACCACGTACGTCTGGACGATCACCACTCATTATCCATATTTCGGGATGCCGCCCAATCAGGACCTCGGTTACCATCCAAACGAGGTGAAGATCTCCGGTCTTCGACCATCGTCTTCATCTTCGATTTCTTATCGTCGATTCAGTTATTCAGAATGGGATAAACCCGGTCTTTCTGAGCAACTCGCTTATATAATAAACAAGTGCAACACTAACACACACACGCATCATTTCAGTTCATTAGTCACTAACCGTCAATCAGTAAGAGAACGATTTCCAGAATATTAACCCCGAAGGCCGAAACCAACATCAGATCAAAACCCAAGAAAGCATTTATCTTAGCCAACCTTCAGTTAGGTTCTAAATTTCACATCCATATCATTTATAATATTTTATAATGATTTATCGCTATTTTTATTTATTTTAAAATAGCCAATTTATTCAAAACGACGCTTCGGGCCATAACGCAGCCGTGGCGCTTTTTTTCTTCAGATTTGAATTAAACATATATGAAAATCTAACCGTTGGATCTTCACAAAATTTACATCATTAGAAAGATCTTTTCAAAACGGATCCAACGGTTCCAGTTTCGGGAAAATCCGACGGTCGGATCTCCCGGTATAATCGTTTGAAGTTTCGATTTCAAAATACGAACTGCAGCGTCGTTATTCGATTAAATATAATTATATTTATATATATATATTTATATATATATATATAATCGTTTCTGGCGCTGTTTTTCTTCATATTTGAATTAAACATCCCAGACAATCCAACCATTGGATTTTTACAAAGTTGGTGTCGTTGGAAAGATTTTTCCAAAGCGAACCCAACGGTTGCGATTTCAGGAAAATCCGATGGTCGGATCTCCCGTATAATCGTTTGAAATCACGGTTTCAAAATACGAACTGCAGTGTCGTTATTCGATATATTTTAATTCTATTTATATATATATATATCGATTCTTCGATTTCAAAGCTATATTCTTTTCATACATTTGATAAAAATGATATTTTTATCTAACTGTCTTCTATTTCAACACTTCGCTATATTTAACAATTCATGTATACAATAAAAATGTGATTTTTATTGTAAAACAATTCATTTCAAAACACTATTATTTTATATAGTTCATATAGGTAATAAAAATAGGATTTTTATTATAAAACAATTTCTTTCAAAACAAGATTATTTTATATAATTCGTATAGATGATAAAAATGTGATTTTTATTATAAAACATTTTATTTCAAAACATGAACACCATTCAACACATGAATTTCAATTCAACGAATGAATATCGATTCAACACATGAAGGTTTTCTATAGTTTATATATATAGATAAAAATGTTATTTTTATATTTAAAACACGAATACCATTCAACACATGAATTTCAATTCAACGAATCAATATCGATTCAACACATGAAGGTTTTCTATTCAACGAATAAATATAGTTTCAACAAATGAAAATAATTCAAACACATGAATATTATTCAAAATTTCGGCAGCATAACGGCAGGGTAGTTAAAACTGGGACCGTCCATAGTATGGCTCCTCGCTCTACCTTAAAACCTCACGGTTTTTGACAATGGGGAATAAGGCATCTAGTTCGCACACAGGCGGCATGTATATATATTTCATTTCCACAAACTAATCCTATGTGGTTTCAACCAAATATTTCTCAACCACAAACGAGTATTTTTCAACCACAATCAATCAATATCAACCACAAACAATTCCAATCAACCATTCGCTATCAATCAATTTTCACACCAATCGCAACCAATAAATATCGTCCATGGTTTGTGGATGAGGGGCGTATATATCTATATATATATATATATATATATATATATATATATATATATATAGATATATAGCATTTCACTTCTATTTCAATACATATATAATTTTTACAACGCATATATAACTTATACATCGAACGTACAACTTATACAATGCTTATACAAGAGGTGTACAACGCTTATATAACTCATACATCGACTATATAATTTATACATCGTCGTTTTCCATATCGTTTATAATTTAGAAATCTCACATTGGGTTCCACTCCACCAAAAATAGTAGAAGGCTCAGAAAAATATGCGGTCTCTTCTAAAATGTAGAAGACGTCCACACGAGTCCACTATCTCTTGTTTCACTGAATTTCGATAACACAGCAAAAAGATATGATTTTCCAAAGTTTTGCAATGGTTTAAAGGTGTTAAAACTATTGAAAATAATTTCACCCGTACCTTCATAAAACGTTCAAAACTAGGTTTAAATTTTTCGATCAATCCGTGCAATGGTTCCATGATCAGGTTTTGGCACGTCGAAGGTCTTCGAATGGCGCGCCAGGTGGTGGGGACCGCGTAGGTACGGCGGCAGGTGGTGGCGGGGGGGCTTCGAACGGCGCGACTTTGAGGCTTCAATTCTCGACGGATACAACTCGATGGAGGGCGCCACCTATATGGATTTGATGCTGGAAGAGAGCTCTTCAAAATCCCCAACAGGAGCAGGGTCTAATTCTTCGTGTGGAGGGAGTAATCAGAGGAGGAAGCAATGAAGAGGGAGCCGCCGTCGATCTGTAGGGTTACGGGTTTTTCGATTTTTTTATTTAATTTAATTTATGAAAGAAATAATTCTATTGGCCGATGGTTTTAAAAAGAGGTTTCTGACACGACCACCAATCCAAACCCAACGACTATCGTCCCTAGCGTTTTACCCCCATTCCGAACATAATGGGATATGTTTCGTAGGCCCATTCGACTGTTTCAGGCAGTTTTCCTTCAAATTAAAATATATAACATTCAATATTCAATTTGAACGTACATTTCAATTTGCCAGGGCCACAAGATGATTCGAAAAATTCCAGAAAAATAAATCTAGCTATGTTTTGACGATACGGTCCCAACAAAACTAGTTTCGTCGAATTCTGAGACCGTTTGCAAAAAGGCCCATTTCTGGTCGATCCAATTTAACTAAAATTGACCAAAAACACATCTTCTTTTGCCACGCTCATATACTAGCTTCAAAAATTATGAAATTTGAAACCTAGCAATAACTTCACATCCCGGATCCAACAAAAGTGGTTTCGTCGAATTCCGACGTCGTATGCAAAATGGCCAATTTCACGGGCTATATAAATTCCCAAGCGACATTTCTGAAAATTCATTTGGCCATAACTTTTGCTTTCTGCTATGAAACTTCGTTTTTTTTCAGATTCGTTAGAAAGGTATTCACTAACAGATTTAAATATTTTTGGTTTCACTCAAATCCGTTTTGTTTTGCACCCGGTACAGTCCGACAAAGTTTGAATTCCATTTTTGAAACTACCGCGCCTTTTCAGGCCTTGTTTATAATTATAATTAATTATATTCGTTTTCAAACGTCGATTCAAACTCACTTTTCATTGCTATTATTTAAAACATTTATTTTAAATATTTAAAATCCATTATTTTAGCCAATTTAAAATTTTTAAATTGGTTCAGATTTTCCGGGTCGTTACAATCTCCCCCACTTAAAACTTTTCGTCCCCGAAAAGGAACAAAGTCGAAAGTGGTTTGATTAATCAACTCTACGTTCGATCTGGCTTCCATTCTCCAACTTTTCCGTTTTTGAGAATTTTCAAATTCTTCAAAAATTTGGCTAACACCTGGAATTTTCGAAAAATTTCGCCATAACCTCCTTTGTACGGGGAGAGGTTTGGAAATTTATTGGGCCGTATTAGGTACCGAATAAATCCTAATAAGCATACACATATTTATAGTGATATATTCTGGTGTTTACAGGGGAGCGTGTGTAACAACCCGAATTTTTAGCAACGTGTTAAGACAAGAATCAAGGAAGAATTAAATTATAAAATCTGAATCAGGATAAACGGGTTGCGCCATTGCGTTCGTCTCGGAAAAATACGCGAAATAGAGTCCGAAATTTCGTAAATCGGAGTCCGTATGAAGAAGATATGGACGAACGAAGTTAGGCAGAAAAACCGAAAACAAGCCAGAATGCACTGGCGCACTTGTGAAGTGCGCCAGCACAAAAATACACTGGCGCACTTGGGAAGTGCGCCCGTGTCGAGCCGGAAACCTGCACAGCCTTCTGGCTTGACCCTGGCTGGCCTGGTGCACCTGTTTTGGCCCTTGGTCTTGTTTTGGAGGCTTGTGACGATTTTTGAGGGCTGGGATCTATCCTAGGGTTAATCCTATGCCCTAAAACACTTGTCTAATCTATAAATAAGACCCTAACCTACCCTAAATCATCATTAATCTATCCTACAACTAAACTATGGCAAAATCAATCCTCTCATGGCCTCCACTCTCTTCATAAATTCCTAAATCAAATTTCTAAGAGATTTCCATGCATACAAGTGTATTTAGGCTTGTATGATCCTCTTTAGCTTGCATTAAAGTCTTGTTTCTCTATTGGCATCATAAAGGAGGAGTCTTGATCAAGTTTGCTTGAATTTTGGGGTTTTAATTTGTTGCATAAGGGGTTTCTTACATTTGCTATACTCATTTGAGTCCACATAAGCGTTGTAAGCCCTTCCCTACTCTTAGATATTAACTATGAAGTTAAATGTTCATGTTGAAAGTTTGGGTTTGATTAATTAGAATGATGCATGCTATCATGTTATGCAAGTTTATGAAGTCATTATCTTGATCTTATGAGCTAAAAGCCACAACCTTTGTGTTGAAATGTTGCATTATGCAACACGAGAATCTTCATAATCATTATGTCAACTTGCATACGAAGTCATAATCCTTATATGATGATATATGCGAGTTTCTAGCCATCATTCCATGTCTTTTGTCACCATGATTCGCTTATGTACCAAGTTTGGGTTGATGCATGTTTTTGAGGCTTAAGAATGTAACATGCAAGCTAATGAACACATTTGTGCCTCATTTGCCACCATGATTAACTTGTGGCTTAATACCCATTTTTGTCATTCCTTTGCCAAGTCTCTTCTTTTAATCCATCACGTTGTTGCGAACGTATATGCTAGTTTAAAAAGCGTTGGGGTCACATTAAGGGGAAAGATAATGACATGAATATGACTTGGGTAAATGGGTATAAACATGACAACATGTAACGTTAAATATGACATGTGTTTATACTTGAAAACATGACTTGAAGTATAACATGGAAGTTGACATGTAAGTATGCATAAAACCATAAGTTTGGGAATTTACCTATTAAGTTAGGTCTACCCATTGGGAATTTACCTATTAAGTTAGGTCTACCCAATTGCTTGAAAACTTGACTATGAACATGACACTAGACTAAACATGAAAGTATCCAACTCGAGGTTGGGTTGAGTTTGCAACGTAAAACTACCCGGAACCGACCGGCCTAACTAGTAGTTGCAAACAATAGGACCCAATGTGAGAAGTTGGTCATGTTGTGCTTGAACCCGAGGTTAGACCAAGTTGTGGTGTAAAGCTACCCGGAACCGACCGGCTTAACTAGTAACCACAACAAAGTCTAATGTGAGAGGTTGGGGTGCATTAAGTAATTAATGCCACATGATAGGGTTAAGTTAATTTGATTAATGACTCTTAACCAAATATGACATGGGTAAATGGGTTAAGTAAATTGGTTAGGCTAACGATACTTAACAAAACATGACAAGGTTGGGTAGGTTAAGTGATTTGATTTGCCTAATGACGCTTAACCATTTTTATACGACTAGTGGACGGGGATTAAGTTAACCAACACTTAATCAATCCAACATGATAATTTGGCAAGGTTAAGTAAGTTTTCTTAATGACACTTAACCATACAAGATGATTAGGGGATGGGGTTAAGTAATTTGCACCTAACTAATCCGACACGGTAATTAGATGGGGTTAAGTAATCCACACTTAACTAATCTAAACACGGTAATTCGATGGGGTTAAGTTAAACACTTAACCAATTTAAACTCGGTAATTCAATGAGGTTAAGTAACCAATACTTAACCAACTTAACGTGATAATTTAATGGGGTTAAGCAACTTATACTTAACCAATTATACATGATGATTTGATGGGGTTAGGTAACTTACACTTAACCAATCTAATACGCGGACCTGATAAGGTTAAGTCACAAGACCTTTTTAGAATATACTTAACCATTGTAGTACGATTAGAGGATGGGGTTAAGCCAACCTATACTTAACCAATCCGACTCGATAATTTGATGGGATTAAGATAATCTATGCTTAATCGATCTAGCAAGATAATCCGATAGGATTAAGGTAAGCTAGTACTTGACCAATTTGACTTGATAGGGTTAAGTCATGAGCCTCTAGGTACACTTAACCAACTTGTGGGACTAAGTCTTGAACTTAAATACTTAGCCAATCTTTGACGTGATTCGTGGGCGGGTTAAGTCATGGACTTGAATGATAACACTTAACCCAATAGACAAACCCTAGCTAGAAGAACTAGGTAGAAAACCGTGGTTAATCAAGGATAACAGGAAAGGAAGCTAAGTGGTAAACCTTAGTTCAGGGTAACTAAGTAATAATTCTTAGCTAAGGACATAGGACTAATTCTCAAAACGATGAGTAACCTGATACGGTAGGTCATCGCTTAGTATACGAGGGGGAGCAAGTTATCTGACTTGGATAAAAGCTCCAGCGCACTGGGTGCCGAAGTGGAAGCTTCGGGGGACGTGAGGATATTCTTGGGATCCCTCTGTGGGCTGCCAGTTAATTATACTAGGCCCATGAGAGGTTAAGGTCTGCGTTAGAAGGACCAAGAGTATGCCTTGGTTGCTATGCGAGCAACCTAAAGACTGGGATGGATTAGCGTGGAGTCGACGATTCTTGTTTTTGCCCTGGATAGCACATCGCCGACTACCTACCATCTTTAGTCAATCGTGTACGTGCGGAAAGGCAGGGAACCCCCAACAGACCATGTGCTTGCTATCGAGTCATGAGTGAGGTTGGCCCGTAGGAAAGTGGGCTATAGTGGGGCCGTGGAGTGGTTCTTACACATGATTTTTCTTGGATTTCCTTTCAGTAGTTGAGGGAGGGGTCACGTGGGACCATAGCCACGGGTACAAAAACAGACCTTGATATCTGCATCGGCAGACGATTTAAAGCTCCCGACCGAGTTCCGTATTTCTTGATTTGCCCTGGCACGGAACTCGGATGGCACATTGGGGAACATGTGCATCTAGACATGGAAAACGATTCACGATACATACGTGGGATCAAGGGCGCGGTTGACGGGTGGCGTAATCCCTAGTGGTCCTAGGTGGCCAAAACCCAAACCGAGACACGGAAACGTTCATTAGGTAGCATAATCCCTAGCGGTCCTAGGTGGCATAAATCCTAAGTGGACGCGCGATAGTTCATGGTAAGGAAACACAACTAGATCAAGGGTTGCAGTCCAAAACAACTTCAAGGATGAACCGTTTACATGGGAAAGCCCGTACAGCCTACGGCAAAGGACTGAACTTATACATGGAAAGAAACATATGAGTTGAGTAACCTATATATGCGGCATATTAGGTTGACATGGACCATTACACGACTTTTGAGTAAGGGTCATTCATGGATAACACGTAATACAGTTGGGATACTAGTACGGTAGGTGCAGAGCAGATATACAGGATAGATACCATGGGACGTTATACGTGATAGATATCTTGGAATATTATACTTGATGGGAACCTGACGATGTGATACCTTGTTTTGTCTTGACATCGTAATTTATCATGACATCTTAGTTTATCTGAGTTCAGTAGTTCATCCTGTTATTTTGATTTAGCTTATCTATCTTGTTATCATGCTTATGTTCATCTCAGTTTCTCATGTCAGTTAACTTTACTAGTTTTTATACTAATAGTAGATAGGGCTTACTCAGTCTTTTTGACTGACCCGTTTTGTTTCGCCTCTTTTCTTCCGTTCCCCCCCCCCCCCCCAAGGTTACAGGGAGGAAATACTGTTGTTTAGTTCGGACTTCTTCTGCTTGAAGGTCATCATGGATGGCTTGGATTTTTCTTGGCTATGGCTACTTTACTGCTTTTTCTTGGGGAATAATTTATGAAAAAGTCTTTATGCTTCTTTATTATTGCAAGACAGGTTTTGATGTACTCTGATGTAAAAGGCTTTAGACCTTATTTATTCATGTTATGAAAGTTTGATTTTACTTCCGCTATTTTATATATGTTCTGTCTTGTAATATTTCTGTGCATATTTACCAATAATACTCCTCCAAACCTAGTGCATTCCCTTTGTGAGTGACCCTAGCGGAGGTGGGGTGTTACATTTGGTATCAGAGCAGAAGGTTACCAGACTGGGCAAAAGTTTTTAAAGACCTTCTGAAAACTATTTAAAAAAAACCGTTTATAAAGAAGCATTTTTCAAGAAAGTTTTCTTTTAAAAAGAAAAGGCTATTCCCCAAAGGCCATTAGCACTATCCTTGTTTCCTTAATTTAATCTCTTTTCCTTTCTTTCCTCCATCTGTAGTCACAGTGGTTTTAACTGCGACTAGTCTTTTCCATCTACGAAAGTGCTTTCCATGCGATGGAGGTGGTTCTCGAGAGACCAGTGGCCGCGTTATAGGAAAGGATAGTGAGAAAGAGGATAAAGGATACGAGCTTAAGGATGAGCAACTTGTTGGCATAAGCTTAGTCCTCAAAGGAGGGAGAAAGATGAACAATGAAACCCATGACGAGAGAGTACCTTTGGCATGGTAAAACGGGACGGATAGTTAAGTATCATGGGACAAGGACAAGATCATCGGGAGGGCAGTAGTATGATCTCATTTCTAGAGTACCTCGGAAGGAGGGTAACGATCTTGTTAAAGGTTTAGCTTTTCTTCTCTATCATCCCGTTAGGACTTTGGTTTGATCATCGTATCATTTAAGTCTGCTTCGATAGTAGAGTCTCTGCACCTTAAGTACTAGCGTAATAGAGAATCCCATTTTTGTCTCAAAGTCCTATTGGAGAATCAGTCCATTTATACATGACTTGTTTGGATTTGAGAATGTCTATGCCAAGTGTTGAGTTTGGAAATAATGCTTATGTTTATAAGCCATGGATGGATTCTAGGGATGAAGTGGTTATACAGTAGGGGATGCCACTCTCGGTTTTGATAGGAGGGTAGTTAGACCTTTTGACTAGCCTTGGTAATACCCTCGAAGTATTGTGTAACCTTTTTGAGGTTCTGTCATGACTAGTTACTTAGAATCCCTTGATGCCTTTATTGGAAATTTGAAGCCCGATCGAGTGGTGTTCGCCGATAAGACGGATGGTTTACTTCACTTATGCGTGGGTTATAGAAATCACCCTAGTAAGTGCGCTTGATAACCTGGTTGGCATCTGTTTACTTTCAAGAGAAAGTTCTTCTACGTGGAATACCTTGTGGTACGAGGTCCGAGATTCACTAGTGAATTTTGGAAAGCTTGCATGAGATCATGAGTACGTAGTCATGTTTGCGCCAAGTGTGCAAGTGGAACGAGAGGCGACGAAGAAATGAGTTCCAGCTCATGTTATGGAAACAGGAAATAGGAAGCTACGAAATCGCGAAGTTAAAAGACGGTCAAGGCACAATGGAATTAAGCTCGAGGAAATACGACTCTGATGGTCAAAGACTATATACGCGCATGATATCTCTTTTGGGAGTATATCCTTGATCCCTGTTTTCTGTAGAGCTTACTTGTAGGCTATCTTTTGTGGACATCCTCTCGGTCCTATTTTCTGTTACAAACCCCGTAAGGAGTTTGTCTTGTTTTTCTTCTCGACCCTGTTCCACGGAATCCTAGGTAGAACCCTATGGATGTAAACATGTATTTGAAACATGTTATGATTGATATGGTTGCAAGTGGTTGCTCGTGGATGCGCGAATACACATTAGATACTAGCTCGACTCGGTCACATTTCATATTGCATATGCACGAGTATTTATACTTGTTTATGGATGAAATCGAATGTATTATCATGCGGTTGTTGCATATGAATGAATGATTGTGCACGCATATAGTACCTATATGGGTAGGACTATTTGCATACATGTTGGATTCATGGCACTATACATATTTTGCATTAGGAAGATTATTCAGGCCTGATCATTAGCATTAGCTAAGGAACACGTACACACACGTTTTGCATATATTCATACAGCATTAGAAATCATCTAAGGACAATGGTTGCTTGTGGATGATGTTGTGAGTAGATGAATGATGGATGGTAGGATACGCTCTTCCTAACTTGGAGATTTCGGGGACGAAATCCTTTAAGTTGGGGAGGATGTAACAACCCGAATTTTTAGCAACGTGTTAAGACAAGAATCAAGGCAGAATTAAATTATAAAATCTGAATCAAGATAAACGGGTTGCGCCATTGCGTTCGTCTCAGAAAAATACGCGAAATAGAGTCCGAAATTTCGTAAATCGGAGTCCGTATGAAGAAGATATGGACGAACGAAGTTAGGCAGAAAAACCGAAAACAAGCCAGAATGCACTGGCGCACTTGTGAAGTGCGCCAGCACAAAAATACACTGGCGCACTTGGGAAGTGCGCCCGTGTCGAGCCAGAAACCTGCACAGCCTTCTGGCTTGACCCTGGCTGGCCTGGTGCACCTGTTTTGGCCCTTGGTCTTGTTTTGGAGGCTTGTGACGATTTTTGAGGGCTGGGATCTATCCTAGGGTTAATCCTATGGCCTAAAACACTTGCCTAATCTATAAATAAGACCCTAACCTACCCTAAATCATCATTAATCTATCCTACAACTAAACTATGGCAAAATCAATCCTCTCATGGCCTCCACTCTCTTTATAAATTCCTAAATCAAATTTCTAAGAGATTTCCATGCATACAAGTGTATTTAGGCTTGTATGATCCTCTTTAGCTTGCATTAAAGTCTTGTTTCTCTATTGGCATCATAAAGGAGGAGTCTTGATCAAGTTTGCTTGCATTTTGGGGTTTTAATTTGTTGCATAAGGGGTTTCTTACATTTGCTATACTCATTTGAGTCCACATAAGCGTTGTAAGCCCTTCCCTACTCTTAGATATTAACTATGAAGTTAAATGTTCATGTTGAAAGTTTGGGTTTGATTAATTAGAATGATGCATGCTATCATGTTATGCAAGTTTATGAAGTCATTATCTTGATCTTATGAGCTAAAAGCCACAACCTTTGTGTTGAAATGTTGCATTATGCAACACGAGAATCTTCATAATCATTATGTCAACTTGCATACGAAGTCATAATCCTTATATGATGATATATGCGAGTTTCTAGCCATCATTCCATGTCTTTTGTCACCATGATTCGCTTATGTACCAAGTTTGGGTTGATGCATGTTTTTGAGGCTTAAGAATGTAACATGCAAGCTAATGAACACATTTGTGCCTCATTTGCCACCATGATTAACTTGTGGCTTAATACCCATTTTTGTCATTCCTTTGCCAAGTCTCTTCTTTTAATCCATCACGTTGTTGCGAACGTATATGCTAGTTTAAAAAGCGTTGGGGTCACATTATGGGGAAACATAATGACATGAATATGACTTGGGTAAATGGGTATAAACATGACAACATGTAACGTTAAATATGACATGTGTTTATACTTGAAAACATGACTTGAAGTATAACATGGAAGTTGACATGTAAGTATGCATAAAAACATAAGCTTGGGAATTTACCTATTAAGTTAGGTCTACCCATTGGGAATTTACCTATTAAGTTAGGTCTACCCAATTGCTTGAAAACTTGACTATGAACATGACACTAGACTAAACATGAAAGTAGCCAACTCGAGGTTGGGTTGAGTTTGCAACGTAAAACTACCCGGAACCGACCGGCCTAACTAGTAGTTGCAAACAATAGGACCCAATGTGAGAAGTTGGTCATGTTGTGCTTGAACCCGAGGTTAGACCAAGTTGTGGTGTAAAGCTACCCGGAACCGACCGGCTTAACTAGTAACCACAACAAAGTCTAATGTGAGAGGTTGGGGTGCATTAAGTAATTAATACCACATGATAGGGTTAAGTTAATTTGATTAATGACTCTTAACCAAATATGACATGGGTAAATGGGTTAAGTAAATTGGTTAGGCTAATGATACTTAACAAAACATGACAAGGTTGGGTAGGTTAAGTGATTTGATTTGCCTAATGACGCTTAACCATTTTTATACGACTAGTGGACGGGGATTAAGTTAACCAACACTTAATCAATCCAACATGATAATTTGGCAAGGTTAAGTAAGTTTTCTTAATGACACTTAACCATACAAGATGATTAGGGGATGGGGTTAAGTAATTTGCACCTAACTAATCCGACACGGTAATTAGATGGGGTTAAGTAATCCACACTTAACTAATCTAAACACGGTAATTCGATGGGGTTAAGTTAAACACTTAACCAATTTAAACTCGGTAATTCAATGAGGTTAAGTAACCAATACTTAACCAACTTAACGTGATAATTTAATGGGGTTAAGCAACTTATACTTAACCAATTATACATGATGATTTGATGGGGTTAAGTAACTTACACTTAACCAATCTAATACGCGGACCTGATAAGGTTAAGTCACAAGACCTTTTTAGAATATACTTAACCATTGTAGTACGATTAGAGGATGGGGTTAAGCCAACCTATACTTAACCAATCCGACTCGATAATTTGATGGGATTAAGATAATCTATGCTTAATCGATCTAGCAAGATAATCCGATAGGATTAAGGTAAGCTAGTACTTGACCAATTTGACTTGATAGGGTTAAGTCATGAGCCTCTGGGTACACTTAACCAACTTGTGGGACTAAGTCTTGAACTTAAATACTTAGCCAATCTTTGACGTGATTCGTGGGCGGGTTAAGTCATGGACTTGAATGATAACACTTAACCCAATAGACAAACCCTAGCTAGAAGAACTAGGTAGAAAACCGTGGTTAATCAAGGATAACGGGAAAGGAAGCTAAGTGGTAAACCTTAGTTAAGGGTAACTAAGTAATAATTCTTAGCTAAGGACATAGGACTAATTCTCAAAACGATGAGTAACCTGATACGGTAGGTCATCGCTTAGTATACGAGGGGGAGCAAGTTATCTGACTTGGATAAAAGCTCCAGCGCACTGGGTGCCGAAGTGGAAGCTTCGGGGGACGTGAGGATATTCTTGGGATCCCTCTGTGGGCTGCCAGTTAATTATACTAGGCCCATGAGAGGTTAAGGTCTGCGTTAGAAGGACCAAGAGTATGCCTTGGTTGCTATGCGAGCAACCTAAAGACTGGGATGGATTAGCGTGGAGTCGACGATTCTTGTTTTTGCCCTGGATAGCACATCGCCGACTACCTACCATCTTTAGTCAATCATGTACGTGCGGAAAGGCAGGGAACCCCCAACAGACCATGTGCTTGCTATCGAGTCATGGGTGAGGTTGGCCCGTAGGAAAGTGGGCTATAGTGGGGCCGTGGAGTGGTTCTTACACATGATTTTTCTTGGATTGCCTTTCAGTAGTTGAGGGAGGGGTCACGTGGGACCATAGCCACGGGTACAAAAACAAACCTTGATATCTGCATCGGCAGACGATTTAAAGCTCCCGACCGAGTTCCGTATTTCTTGATTTGCCCTGGCATGGAACTCGGATGGCACATTGGGGAACATGTGCATCTAGACATGGAAAACGATTCACGATACATACGTGGGATCAAGGGCGCGGTTGACGGGTGGCGTAATCCCTAGTGGTCCTAGGTGGCCAAAACCCAAACCGAGACACGGAAACGTTCATTAGGTAGCATAATCCCTAGCGGTCCTAGGTGGCATAAATCCTAATGGACGCGCGATAGTTCATGGTAAGGAAACACAACTAGATCAAGGGTTGCAGTCCAAAACAACTTCAAGGATAAACCGTTTACATGGGAAAGCCCGTACAGCCTACGGCAAAGGACTGAACTTATACATGGAAAGAAACATATGAGTTGATTAACCTATATATGCGGCATATTAGGTTGACATGGACCATTACACGACTTTTGAGTAAGGGTCATTCACGGATAACACGTAATACAGTTGGGATACTAGTACGGTAGGTGCAGAGCAGATATACAGGATAGATACCATGGGACGTTATACGTGATAGATATCTTGGAATATTATACTTGATGGGAACCTGACGATGTGATACCTTGTTTTGTCTTGACATCGTAATTTATCATGACATCTTAGTTTATCTGAGTTCAGTAGTTCATCCTGTTATTTTGATTTAGCTTATCTATCTTGTTATCATGCTTATGTTCATCTCAGTTTCTCGTGTCAGTTAACTTTACTAGTTTTTATACTAATAGTAGATAGGGCTTACTCAGTCTTTTTGACTGACCCGTTTTGTTTCGCCTCTTTTCTTCCGTTTCCCCCCCCCCCCAGGTTACAGGGAGGAAATACTGTTGTTTAGTTCGGACTTCTTCTGCTTGAAGGTCATCATGGATGGCTTGGATTTTTCTTGGCTATGGCTACTTTATTGCTTTTTCTTGGGGAATAATTTATGAAAAAGTCTTTATGCTTCTTTATTATTGCAAGACAGGTTTTGATGTACTCTGATGTAAAAGGCTTTAGACCTTATTTATTCATGTTATGAAAGTTTGATTTTACTTCCGCTATTTTATATATGTTCTGTCTTGTAATATTTCTGTGCATATTTACCAATAATACTCCTCCAAACCTAGTGCATTCCCTTTGTAAGTGACCCTAGCGGAGGTGGGGTGTTACAGCGTGTATTGATAATAACTCCAGAGAATAAATTCTCGTCACTCTGTCAAAGCCTGAGGGAGTGTGTATTTTAAATGCTCCAAGGATAAATCCTCGTCACCTCGTCCCGTGTAGGAAATAAATAGTCCATGTGCCGTATCTAATAAATAACTAGAGAGACGTGATTATTGTCAACTCCAGACCCGTGTGGGGTTTTTATTAATCTGGCAATTTTATCGTTACAATTTAAATAGTCCATATCAGTCATCAGTTCAACCTGTAAAATATAGTCATCGCCATACAAGCCTCTCGCTCGTATGGTAAATCTTCCACCTCGTCACACAAGCTCCAAATGCTTATGTGGTATATGATGAAGTATGCCTATCTTCAGAAGTATGTCATGCAGTGTAGTTCAAAATTAATTGTTACTATCATATGGCGATGTTTATTATTTCACACAGAGCAACCAGCCCTCCGCATCCAATGGCATTCACAGGAGTTGATATAATAATATTTCGCATCCAACTCATTAAGGTTTACCTATTTGTCGGGCACGCAAATAAAATCTTTACTCAACAGCTATCCATTTACCTATTCAAACATATATAATAGACAAGTATATATTTCTATCTATTTTCTAATCAGTTCAATGTGTGATTTAATCGAATAAATTCTACCATTCATTCTATTATTGATTAAATTAACTATCGTTTTAATAATTTTAATTAATCAAATATACTATCATACAACACAAACAACAATCAAATTGTTTTTAACTTTTCAAACATATATCTTTTATATATTTAAAAATTATATTTCTAAAACCAAACTATATATATAATCACAAATACGTTATTTAAAAACATATTACGCTCGACTCGTTCTGAGGCACTTCTGACCCCATCTCTAACGAGTTGTTCTGATTCTGCTTTACTTATACTAGGATATTGCTGATCCTATCTGTACTGAGTTACTCATCCTAGAACATTACTGGTCCTATTTCTGACGAGTTCGTTATATGTTATATTCCAGGACTAAGCTTAACCAAAGCTCTGATACCACGTTGTGACGACCCCAATTCCCGTACAGACGGAGACAAGGGTAATCTTTGGAATATAACATAGAAACAGATAACAGCAGAAACGAATTAAATAAATACACCAGATAATGAACAAATAATATACTGGATAAACATAAACATCAGAGTTACACAGTATACAGGATCATACTTAGTACAAATACAGTTTAGCTATACATAAATGTCTACAGCGGAAAACAAACATAATATGTACAATAGGAGTTGAACAGCATAAAAAGAGATAAATGATAGAATCCATCTTCAGCTCCAGCTATCCAGAAAGAGCCAACTAAACCTGAATACAAGGCTACCCGCGTAGAAAACAGGGCACCCGAGTTTGAAAGTGAAACAAACTACGAGTCAGTCATGGGACTGATATGAGAAATCTACTCAACACATTTATAATATGGCTAATCACAGGACCACGCCATTTTCGTGGAACGGGTTTACTCCATTGGATTGCCAGTGCTTTAAACAAATCATTCTTTTAAACATCGCTATGATTTTTATAAAAATGAAGCCATTATAAGACTCAATTCCCATCACACAATGCAACGCAAATCGGAGGATAGAGTTTTACCTTATAATAGCCAAAATATGCTTGATACGAA
Organism: Allium sativum; assembly: GCA_030737875.1. Classification (NCBI taxonomy): domain Eukaryota; kingdom Viridiplantae; phylum Streptophyta; class Magnoliopsida; order Asparagales; family Amaryllidaceae; genus Allium; species Allium sativum. The sequence goes on along the minus strand of CM060911.1, from coordinate 104,687,396 downwards.
TAAAACAAAATCATTTGATATTATTACTAGTGTTTGTATATTTCAAAAGCATTTTCAAATCATAAGTATCAATCATAGACGACATTAATGCCCCATACCACTATGTCGCCATATATAGGTATACAATCAAAATCGCACAGTCACGTATTAGGAAATTGGATTTCCATCATGAACCAAGGCAAAAGATAGTCCTTACCGACTTCGAGACTGCCTAGCCCGAGCCTCAGGACCCAGACTCAGGTGGGCCCTTGGATTGTCAGGGCCGGTCCACCGATGTGGATTAAAATTCCTGAACAATGCGTTTCCCCGCCCTATGGGGCGTAAGTGAGCCAACGAATGACTCCATCGGACCCGGATCGTCCGATCAAACCGAGGCGCCTCGCAACAGTAACAACCACATAAGTCAAACTCGTCAGCGCATGTAAAACCATTGACGCAACTTCTAGCTAGGAAGAAACGCATGCCCTCCCTGAGGTCCTTTCTCTCATTTCTTGTTCATACCGGGTGTGAGGTTCGCGAATTCACGTTATACACAAAGCTACGCCACACAGGCGGTGCTTTGATCATCACCACAAGACTTTGCTTTTCAACAGAAGCCATGATCATTTGCCACTTAGGCATGCCACAGTAGCAATTCATGCCATGCGACTGATGTCCATCGATATACAACCTCTGAGCTCGTGCGTTTCAGAGAAGGGCGTTAAGCAAAAGAATAAATTCTCCGCCGCCAAACAGATGTATATTTAACAGAGATCAATCAACATAGAATAAAATCCAATGTCAGACACACAGCCCATTTACAAGTCCGTTCTGGGTTTGAACGAAACCGGAGGCACTATATACCTCGCAAACTCATCGATCACCACGTACGTCTGGACGATCACCACTCATTATCCATATTTCGGGATGCCTCCCAATCAGGACCTCGGTTACCATCCAAACGAGGTGAAGATCTCCGGTCTTCGACCATCGTCTTCATCTTCGATTTCTTATCGTCGATTCAGTTATTCAGAATGGGATAAACCCGGTCTTTCTTAGCAACTCGCGTATATAATAAACAAGTGCAACACTAACACACACGCATCATTTCAATTCATTAGTCACTAACCGTCAATCAGTAAGAGAACGATTTCCCAAATATTAACCCCGAAGGTCGAAACCAACATCAGATCAAAACCCAAGAAACCATTCGACTTAGCCAACCTTCAGTTAGGTTCTAAATTTCACATCCATATCGGTTATAATATTTTATAACGATTTATCGCTATTTTTATTTATTTTAAAATAGCCAATTTATTCAAAACGACTCTTCGGGCCATAACGCGGCCGTGGCGCTGTTTTTTTAGATTTGAATTAAACATATCTGAAAATCTAACCGTTGGATCTTCACAAAATTTACATCATTAGAAAGATCTTTTCAAAACGAATCCAACAGTTCCAGTTTCGGGAAAATCCGACGGTCGGATCTCCCGGTATAATCGTTTGAAATTTCGATTTATTCGATTAAATATAATTATATTTATATATATTTATAAATATAATCGTTTCTGGTGCTGTTTTTCTTCAGATTTGAATTAAACATTCCAGACAATCCAACCGTTGGATTTTTACAAAGTTGGTGCCATTGGAAAGATTTTTCTAAAGCGAACCCAATGGTTGCGATTTCAGGAAAATCCGATGGTCGGATCTCCTGGTATAATCGTTTGAAATCACGGTTTCAAAATACGAACTGCAGCGTCGTTATTCGATATATTTTAATTCTATTTATATATATATATATATATATATATATATATATATATATATATATATATATATATATATCGATTCTTCGATTTCAAAGCTATATTCTTTTCATGAATTTGATAAAAATGATATTTTTATCTAACTGTCTTCTATTTCAACACTTCGCTATATTTAACAATTCATGTATACAATAAAAATGTGATTTTTATTGTAAAACAATTCATTTCAAAACACTATTATTTTATATAGTTCATATAGGTAATAAAAATAGGATTTTTATTATAAAACAATTTCTTCCAAAACAAGATTATTTTATATAATTCGTATAGATGATAAAAATGTGATTTTTATTATAAAACAATTTATTTCCAAACATGAATACCATTCAACACATGAATTTCAATTCAACGAATGAATATCGATTCAACACATGAAAGTTTTCTATAGTTTATATATATATATATATATATGTGTGATTTTTATATTTAAAACACGAATACCATTCAACACATGAATTTCAATTCAACGAATGAATATCGATTCAACACATGAAGGTTTTCTATTCAACGAATAAATATAGTTTCAACAAATGAAAATAATTCAAACACATGAATATTATTCAAAATTTTGGCAACATAACGGCAGGGTAGTTAAAACCGAGACAGTCCCTAGTACGGCTCCTCGCTCTACCTTAAAACCTCGCGGTTTTTGACAATGGGGAATCATGCATCTAGTTCGCACGCAGGCTGTGACGACCCCATTTCCCGTACAGACGGAGACAAGGGTAATCTTTGGAATATAACACAGAAACAGAAAAATAGCAGAACAGAATTAAATAAATACACCAGATAATGAACTATAGAATATACTGGATAAAAGTAATCATCAGAGTTACACCGTATACAGGATCTTACTTAGTACAAATACAGTTAAACTATACATATATGTCTACAGCGGAAAAACAAACATAATGTACAATAGGAGCTGAACAGCATAAAAAGAGATAAATGATAGAATCCATCTTCAGCTCCAGCTATCCAGAGAAAGCTAGCTAAACCTGAATACAAGGTTGCCCATGTAGAAAAAGGGGCACCCGAGTTTGAAAGTGAAACAAACTACGAGTCAGTCATGGGACTGGTATGAGAAATCTACTCAACACATTTAAAATATGGCTAATCACAGGACCACGCCACTTTCGTGGAACGGGTTTACTCCATTGGATTGTCAGTGCTTTAAAAACAAATCATTCCTTTAAACATCGCAATGCTTTTTATCAAAATGAAGCCATTATAAGACTCAGTTCCCATCACACAATGCAACGCAAACCGGAGGATAAAGTTATACCTTGTAATGGCCAAAATATGATTGATACGAATAAAACAAAAGCATTTGATATTATTACTAGTGTTTATATGTTTCAAAAACAATTTCAATCATAACTATCAATCATAGACGGCATGGGTGCCATATATCATGTCGCCATATATATATATATATATATATATATATATATATATATATATATATATATATATATACATACAATCAAAACCGCACAGTCACGTATTTGGAAATTGGATTTCCGTCATGAACCAAGGCAAAAGATAGTCCTTACCGACTTCGAGACGCTCTAGCCCGCCCCTCAGGCAAGTACTCAGTCAAGCCTTTGGATCGTCAGGGCCGGTCCACCGATGTGGATTAAAATTCCTGAACAATGCGTTTCCCCGCCCTATGGGGCGTAGGTGAGCCAACGAATGACTCCATCGGACCCGGATCGTCCGATCAAACTGAGGCGCCTAACGACAGCAACAACCACATAAGTCAAACTCGTCAGGGCGTGTAAAACCACTGACGCCACTTCTAGCTAGAAAGAAACGCATGCCCTCCCTGAGGTCCTTCCTCCCGTTTCTGGTTCATACCGAGCGAGGTTCGCAAATTCAAGTTATACACAAAGCCACGCCACACAGGCGGTGCTTTGATCATCACCACAAGACTTTGCTTTTCAACAGAAGCCCTGATCATTTGTCACTTAGGCATGCCACACTAGCAATTCATGTCATGCGACTGATGTCCATCGATATACAACCTCTGAGCTCGTGCGTTTCAGAGAAGGGCATTAAGCAAAAAGAATAAATTCTCCGCCGCCAAACAGATGTATATTTAATAGAGATCAATCAATACAGAATAAAATCCAATGTCAGACACACAGTCCATTTACAAGTCCGTTCTGGGTCTGAACGAAACCGGAGGCACTATATACCTCGCAAACCCATCGATCACAACGTTCGTCTGGACGATCACCACTCATTATCCATATTTCGGGATGCCTCCCAATCAGGACCTCGGTTACCATCCAAACGAGGTGAAGATCTCCGGTCTTCGACCACCGTCTTCATCTTCGATTTCTTATCGTCGATTCAGTTATTCAGAATGTGATAAACCCGGTCTTTCTGAGCAACTCGCGTATATAATAAACCAGCAACACTAACATACACACGCATCATTTCAATTCATTAGTCACTAACCGTCAATCAGTAAGAGAACGATTTCCCAAATATTAACCCCGAAGGCCGAAACCAACATCAGATCAATACCCGAGAAACCATTCGACTTAGCCAACCTTCAGTTATTTTCCATATTTCACATCCATATCATTTATAATATTTTATAACGATTTATCGCTATTTTTATTTATTTTAAAATAGCCAATTTATTCAAAACGACGCTTCGAGCCATAACGCGACCATGGCGCTGTTTTTCTTCAGATTTGATTTACACATATCTGAAAATCTAACCGTTGGATCTTCACAAAATTTACATCATTAGAAAGATCTTTTCAAAACGAATCCAATTGTTCCAGTTTCGGGAAAATCCGACGGTCGGATCTCCCAGTATAATCGTTTGAAGTTTCGATTTCAAAATACGAACTGCAGCGTCGTTATTCGATTAAATATAATTATATTTATATATATATATATATATATATATATATATATATATATATATATAATCGATTATGGTGCTGTTTTTCTTCAGATTTGAATTAAACATTCCAGACAATCCAACCGTTGGATTTTTACAAAGTTGGTGTCGTTGGAAAGATATTTCCAAAGCGAACCCAACGGTTGCGATTTCAGGAAAATCCGATGGTCGGATCTCCCATACTAATCGTTTGAAATCACGGTTTCAAAATACGAACTTCAGCGTCGTTATTCGATATATTTCAATTCTATTTAAATATATATATATCGATTCTTCGATTTCAAAACCATATGAATTTCATACTTTTGATAAAAATGATATTTTTATCAAACTGTCTTCTATTTCAACACTTCACTATATTTAACAACTCATGTATATAATAAAAATGTGATTTTTATTGTAAAACAATTTGTTTCAAAACACTATTATTTTATATAGTTCATATAGGTAATAAAAATAGGATTTTTATTATAAAACAATTTCTTTCAAAACAAGATTATTTTATATAGTCTGTATAGATGATAAAAATGTGATTTTTATTATAAAACAATTTATATCAAAATATGAATACCATTCAACACCTGAATTTCAATTCAACGAATGAATATCGTTTCAACACATGAAGGTTTTCTATTCAACGAATAAATATAGTTTCAACAAATGAAAATAATTCAAACACATGAATATTATTCAAAATTTCAGCAGCATAACGGTAGGGTAGTTAAAACCGGGACCGTCCCTAGTACGGCTCCTCGCTCTACCTTAAAACCTCGCAGATTTTGACAATGGAGAATCATGCATCTAGTTTGCACGCAGGCGGCATGTATATATTTTTCATTTCCACAAACTAATCCTATGTGGTTTCAACCAAATATTTCTCAACCACAAATGGGTATTTTTCAACCACAATCAATCAATATCAACCACAAACAATCCCAATCAATCATTCGCTATCAATCAATTTTCACACCAATCACAACCAATAAATATCGTCCATGTTTTGTGGACGAGGGGCATATATATATATATATATATATATATATATATATATATATATATATATAGCAATTCATTTCTATTTCAACACATATATAATTTTAACAACGCATATACAACTTATACATCGAACGTACGACTTATACAATGCTTATACAAGAGGTGTACAACGCTTATATAACTCATACATCGACTATATAATTTATACATCATCGTTTTCCATATCGTTTATAAATTAGAAATATCATATTGGGTTCCACTCCACCAAAAATAGCAGAAGGCTCAGAAAAATATGCGTTCTCTTCTAGAATGTAGATGACGTACACACGAGTCCACTGTCTCTTGTTTCACTGAATTTCGTCAAGAAACGAAAAAGTTATGATTTTTCAAAGTTTGCAATGGTTTAAAGGTGTTAAAACTGTTGAAAATATACATAGCTGTACCTCAGCTGAAAGGTTCAAAACTAGGTTTGGATTTATCTCGAAATACGTGTAGCTATTCGTCAATCGGCCTTCGCAGCGTCGAAGGGGGAGGAGAGGCGCACGTGCGCATGGGGGTGGCGGCCAGTTCGATCGCCTCTGACGATGGTGGCGGCGGCGGGAAGACGACGACTTCCAGGTGTCGATTCTCACTCCACAGGCCACGAAAAATTCCAAACTATATATGGATTTGAAGATCTCGAGGAGCTCTACAAAATCTTCAACTGGAAGAGGGGCTAATTTTGCGTGGATTGATCTGAAAGTGGACGGGAAGATTTGAACGTGTTTCCGTCGTTCGTCGGGGAGAGAGAAAAGGGATTTTTTTTATATAAAAATTATGATTGGTCGGTGGGTTTTAAAAGGGTTTTCTGACACGACCACCAATCTAAACCCAACGACTGTCGTCCCTAGCGTTTTACCCCAATTCCGAACATAATGGGACATGTTTCGTAGGCCCATTCGACTGTTTCAGTCAGTTTTCCTTCAAATTAAAATATAGAATATTCAATATTTGATTTGAACGTACATTTCAATTTGCCAGGGCCACAAACTGATTCGAAAAATTCCAGAAAAATAAATCTGGTTATGTTTTGACGATACGGTCCCAACAAAACTAGTTTCGTCGAATTCTGAGACCGTTTGCAAAAAGGCCCATTTTTGGTCGATCCAATTTAACTGTAATTGACCAAAAACACATTTTCCATTGCCACGCTCACATACTAGCTTCAAAAATTATGAAATTTGAAACCTAGCAATAACTTCACATCCCGGATCCAACAAAAGTGGTTTCGTCGAATTCCGAGGTCGTTTTCAGAATGGCCAATTTCACGGGCTATATAAATTCCATACCGACCTTTTTGAAAATTCATTTGGCCATAACTTTTGCTTTCCGCTATGAAACTTCAATTTTTCAGATTCGTTAGAAAGGTATTCACTAACAGATTTAAATATTTTTGGTTTCACTCAAATCCTTTTTGTTTTGCACCCGGTATAGTCCGACAAAATTTGAATTCAATTTTTGAAACTACCGCGCCATTTCAGGCCTTGTTTATAATTAGAATTAATTATATTCGTTTTCAATTGTCGATTCAAACTCAGTTTTCATCGCTATTGTTTAGAATATTTATTTTAAATATCTAAAATCCATTATTTTAGCCAATTTAAAAATTTTAAATTGGTTCAGATTTTCTGGGTCGTTACAATCTCCCCCACTTAAAACTTTTCGTCCCCGAAAAGGAACAAATTCGAAAGTGGTTTGATTAATCAACTCTACGTTCAATCTGGATTCCATTCTCCAACTTTTCAGTTTCTGAGAATTTTCAAATTCTTCAAAAATTTGGCTAACACCCGGAATTTTCGAAAAATTTCGCTATAACCTCCTTTGTACGGGGAGAGGTTTGGAAATTTATTAGGCTGTATTAGGTACCCAATAAATCCTAATAAGCATACACATATTTATAGTGATATATTCTGGTGTTTACAGGGAAGCGTGTATTGATAATAACTCCAGAGAATAAATTCTCGTCATCCTGTCAAAGCCTGAGGGAGTGTGTATTTTAAATGCTCTAGAGGATAAATCCTCGTCACCTCGTCCCGTGTGGGAAATAAATAGTCCATGTGCCGTATCTAATAACTAGAGAGACGTGATTATTGTCAACTCCAGACCCGTGTGGGGTTTTTATTAATCTGGAAATTTTATCGTTACAATTTAAATAGTCCATATCAGTCATTTGTTCAACCTGTAAAATATAGTCATCGCCATACAAGCCTCTCGCTCGTATGGTAAATCTTCCACCTCGTCACACAAGCTCCAAATGCTTATGTGGTATATGATGAAGTATGCCTATCTTCAGAAGTATGCCATGCAATGTAGTTCAAAATTAATTGTTACTATCCTATGGCGATATTTATTATTTCACACAGAATAACCAGCACTCTGCATCCAATGGCATTCACAGGAGTTGATATAGTAATATTTCGCATCCAACTCATTAAGGTTTACCTATTTGTCGGGCACACAAATAAAATCTTTACTCAACAGCTATCCAATTTCCTGTTCAAACATATATAATGCACAAGTATATATTTCTAACTATTTTTAAATCAGTTCAATGTGTGATATAATCGAATAAATTCTACCATTCATTCTATTATTGATTAAATTAACTATCGTTTTAATAATTTAATTAATCAACTCTACTATCACATAACACAAACAACAATCAATTTGTTTTTAACTTTTCAAAAACATACTAATCAATTTCTATACTCTTTTAAAATCATTCAGACTACAGAATTAAAAGTGCACATCCATGGAAAGAAAATAACAACCGAATAGAGAACTAATTGGTAATGTAAAGTATGGTAAATGTACCTTGCACCGGAGTCAATCAGAGATATCCACTCAGCATCTAGGATAGGCTTTCTGAATGCTCTCCTCAGTTTCCCCAGTACAATCTCGTGGATCTCCACTCCATTGCACTTTGACCAAGTGAACCTTCTTGTTCCTCAGCTCTTTGGTTTCTTTGTCGATGATCTTTAGCGGCTCTCTTCTCACAGCTAATTCAGGGGTAATTTCGATATCCTGTTGCGCTGCTTCTTCCACGATCAAGTCTGGATCATGAACGTGCTTTCGAAGTTGAGATATGTGAAATACATCATGCACTCCGGGCAACCAGTCAGGCAATTTGACCCTATAAGCGAGAGTTCCGATCCGTTCCAGAATAGAAAACAGACCAATGAATTTGGGCGCCAACTTTCCAGTTTTACCGAACCGGATAACTCCTCTCATCGGCGATACTTTCAAATATACATAGTCGCCAACAGCAAAGGATATATCTCTTTGAATCTATCCCAGGTGATATCATCTTCTGGATTATCTTTGATGATTGTTTCCCACCGGATTAAAGCTTCTTCTTTGAGCGCCCAAGATGCTACTAACCTTTTCCGGTCATATCTCAGCTGGAAACGCTCAAATATTCTTTCTGCAGAGCTCACCCAAGCTTGAGTTTGAATAATAGATTCATTGCCCGAGAATTGTGCTCCACCCAGATTTCGATATCTCTTAAATAGAGCCTCTAGATCTGGTTCTGCATTTCTTCTATTTCTAACACTCATTTTTCTAATACTTCTGCAAACAGCAGAACAAGTGTCAGGTACACAGAAAAGATATTTCAAAATATAGAAACACATACTTCAAATGTAAATGTGTCTAGTGGGGTGTATTTCATTCTGCTTTACTCATACTAGGATATTACTGATCCTATCTGTATTGAGTTACCCATCCTAGAACACTACTAGTTCTATTTCTGATGAGTTCGTTAGTATGTTATATTCCAGCACTAAGCTTAACCAAAGCTCTGATACCACGATGTGACGACCCCATTTCCCGTACAGACGGAGACAAGGGTAATCTTTGGAATATAACACAGAAACAGAAAAATAGCAGAACAGAATTAAATAAATACACCAGATAATGAACAATAGAATATACTGGATAAAAGTAATCATCAGAGTTACACAGTATACAGGATCTTACTTAGTACAAATACAGTTCAACTATACATATATGTCTACAGCGGAAAAACAAACATAATGTACAATAGGAGCTGAACAGCATAAAAAGAGATAAATGATAGAATCCATCTTCAGCTCCAGCTATCCAGAGAATGCCAACTAAACCAGAATACAAGGCTGCCCGTGTAGAAAAAGGGGCACCCGAGTTTGAAAGTGAAACAAACTACGAGTCAGTCATGGGACTGGTATGAGAAATCTACTCAACACATTTAAAATATGGCTAACCACAGGACCACGCCACTTTCGTGGAACGGGTTTACTCTATTGGATTGTCAGTGCTTTAAAAACAAATCATTCCTTTAAACATCGCAATGCTTTTTATCAAAATGAAGCCATTATAAGACTCAGTTCCCATCACACAATGCAACGCAAACCGGAGGATAGAGTTTTACATTATAATGGACAAAATATGCTTGATACGAATAAAATAAAAGCATTTGATATTATTACTAGTGTTTATATGTTTTAAAAACAATTTCAATCATAACTATCAATCATAGACGGCATGGGTACCATATATCATGTCGCCATATATATATATATATATATATATATATATATATATATATATATATACAATCAAAACCGCACAGTCACGTATTTGGAAATTGGATTTCCGTCATGAACCAAGGCAAAAGATAGTCCTTACCGACTTCGAGACGCTCTAGCCCGCCCCTCAGGCAAGTACTCAGTCAAGCCTTTGGATCGTCAGGGCTGGTCCACCGATGTGGATTAAAATTCCTGAACAATGCGTTTCCCCGCCCTATGGGGCGTAAGTGAGCCAATGAATGACTCCATCGGACCCGGATCGTCCGATCAAACCGAGGCGCCTCGCGACAGCAACAACCACATAAGTCAAACTCGTCAGGGCGTGTAAAACCACTGACGCCACTTCTAGCTAGAAAGAAACGCATGCCCTCCCTGAGGTCCTTCCTCCCGTTTCTGGTTCATACCGGATGTGAGGTTCGCGAATTCATGTTATACACAAAGCTACGCCACGCAGGCGGTGCTTTGATCATCACCACAAGACTTTGCTTTTCAACAGAAGCCCTGATCATTTGCCACTTAGGCATGCCACACTAGCAATTCATGCCATGCGACTGATGTACATCGATATACAACCTCTGAGCTTGTGCGTTTCAGAGAAGGGCGTTAAGCAAAAAGAATAAATTCTCCGCCGCCAAACAGATGTATATTTGATAGAGATCAATCAACACAGAATAAAATCCAATGTCAGACACACAGTCCATTTACAAGTCCGTTCTGGGTCTGAACGAAACCGGAGGCACTATATACCTCGCAAACCCATCGATCACCACGTACGTCTGGACGATCACCACTCATTATCCATATTTCGGGATGCCTCCCAATCAGGACCTCGTTTACCATCCAAACGAGGTGAAGATCTCCGGTCTTCGACCACCATCTTCATCTTCGATATCTTATCGTCGATTCAGTTATTCAGAATGGGATAAACCCGGTCTTTCTGATCAACTCGCATATATAATAAACCAGTGCAACACTAACATACACACGCATCATTTCAGTTCATTAGTCACTAACCGTCAATCAGTAAGAGAACGATTTCCCAAATATTAACCCCGAAGGCCGAAACCAACATCAGATCAATACCCGAGAAACCATTCGACTTAGCCAACCTTCAGTTATTTTCTATATTTCACATCCATATCGTTTATAATAATTTATAACGATTTATCGCTATTTTTATTTATTTTAAAATAGCCAATTTATTCAAAACGACGCTTCGGGCATAACGCGACCGTGGCGCTGTTTTTCTTCAGATTTGATTTACACATATCTGGAAATCTAACCGTTGGATCTATACAAAATTTACATCATTAGAAAGATCTTTTCAAAACGAATCCAACGGTTCTAGTTTCGGGAAAATCCGACGGTCGGATCTACCGGTATAATCGTTTGAAGTTTCGATTTCAAAATATGAACTGCAGCGTCGTTATTCAATTAAATATAATTATATTTATATATATATATAATCGATTCTGGCGCTGTTTTTCTTCAGATTTGAATTAAACATTCCAGACAATCCAACCGTTGGATTTTTACAAAGTTGGTGCCGTTGGAAAGATATTTCCAAAGCGAACCCAACGGTTGCGATTTCAGGAAAATACGATGGTCGGATCTCCCGTACTAGTCGTTTGAAATCACGGTTTCAAAATACGAATTACAGCGTCGTTTTTCGATATATTTCAATTCTATTTAAATATATATATCGATTCTTCGATTTCAAAACCATATGAATTTCATACTTTTGATAAAAATGATATTTTTATTAAACTATCTTCTATTTCAACACTTCACTATATTTAACAACTCATGTATATAATAAAAATGTGATTTTTATTGTAAAACAATTTTTTTCAAAACACTATTATTTTATATAGTTTATATAGGTAATAAAAGTAGGATTTTTATTATAAAACAATTTCTTTCAAAACAAGATTATTTTATACAGTCTGTATAGATGATAAAAATGTGATTTTTATTATAAAACAATTTATTTCAAAATATGAATACCATTCAACACATGAATTTCAATTCAACGAATGAATATCGTTTCAACACATGAAGGTTTTCTATTCAACGAATAAATATAGTTTCAACAAATGAAAATAATTCAAACACATGAATAATATTCAAAATTTCGGCAGCATAACGGCAGGGTAGTTAAAACCGGGACCGTCCCTAGTACGGCTCCTCGCTCTACCTTAATACCTCGCGGTTTTTGACAATGGGGAATCATGCATCTAGTTCTCACGCAGGCGGCATGTATATATTTTTCATTTCCACAAACTAATCCTATGTGGTTTCGACCAAATATTTCTCAACCACAAATGGGTATTTTTCAACAACAATCAATCAATATCAACCACAAACAATCCCAATCAATCATTCGCTATCAATCAATTTTCACACCAATCACAACCAATAAATATCGTCCATGTTTTGTGGACGAGGGGCGTATATATTTACAACGCTTATACAAGAGGTGTACAACGCATATACAACTTATACATCGAACGTACGACTTATACAACGCTTATACAAGAGGTGTACAACGCTTATATAACTCATACATCGACTATATAATTTATACATCGTCGTTTTCCATATCGTTTATAAATTAGAAATCTCACATTGGGTTCCACTCCACCAAAAATAGCAGAAGGCTCAGAAAAATATGCGGTCTCTTCTAGAATGTAGAAGACGTCCACATGAGTCCACTGTCTCTTGTTTCACTGAATTTCGTCAAGAAATGAAAAAGATATGATTTTTCAAAGTTTGCAACGGTTTAAAGGTGTTAAAACTGTTGAAACTATACATAGCCGTACCTCAGCTGAAAGGTTCAAAACTAGGTTTGGATTTATCTCGAAATCCGTGTAGCTATTCGTCGATCGGCCTTCGCATCGTCGAAGGGGGAGGAGAGGCGCACGTGCGCGTGGGGGTGGCGGCCAGTTCGATAGCCTCTGGCGATGGTGGCGGCGGCGGGAAGACGACGACTTCCAGGCGTCGATTCTCACTCCACAGGCCACGAAAAATTCCGAACTATATATGGATTTGAAGATCTCGAGGAGCTCTACAAAATCTTCAACTGGAGGAGGGGCTAATTTTGCGTGGATTGATCGGAAAGTGGACGGGAAGATTTGAACGTGTTTCCGTCGTTTGTCGGGGGGAGAGAAAAGGGTTTTTTTTATAAAAATTATGATTGGCCGGTGGGTTTAAAGGGGTTTTCTGACACGACCACCAATCTAAACCCAATGACTATCGTCCCTAGCGTTTTACCCCCATTCCGAACACAATGGGACATGTTTCGTAGGCCCATTCGACTGTTTCAGTCAGTTTTCCTTCAAATTAAAATATAGAATATTCAATATTTGATTTGAACGTACATTTCAATTTGCCAGGGCCACAAACTGATTCGAAAAATTCCAGAAAAATAAATCTGGCTATGTTTTGACGATACGGTTCCAACAAAAGTAGTTTCGTCGAATTCTGAGACCGTTTGCAAAAAGGCCCATTTCTGGTCGATCCAATTTAACTGTAATTGACCAAACACATTTTCCTTTGCCACGCTCACATACTAGCTTAAAAAATTATGAAATTTGAAACCTAGCAATAACTTCACATCCCAGATCCAATAAAAGAGGTTACGTCGAATTCCGAGGTCGTTTGCAAAATAGCCAATTTCACGGGCTATATAAATTCCATAGCAACCTTTCTGAAAATTCATTTGGCCATAACTTTTGCTTTCCGCTATGAAACTTCGATTTTTCAGATTCGTTAAAAAGGTATTCACTAACAGATTTAAATATTTTTGGTTTCACTCAAATCCGTTTTGTTTTGCACCCGGTATAGTCCGACAAAGTTTGAATTCAATTTTTGAAACTACCGCGCCATTTCAGGCCTTGTTTATAATTAGAATTAATTATATTCGTTTTCAATTGTCGATTCAAACTCAGTTTTCATCGATGTTGTTTAGAATATTTATTTTAAATATTTAAAATCCATTATTTTTGCCAATTTAAAAATTTTAAATTAGTTCAGATTTTCTAGGCCGTTACACAGGCGGCATGTATATATTTTTCATTTCCACAAACTAATCCTATGTGGTTTCAACCAAATATTTCTCAACCACAAACGGGTATTTTTCAACCACAATCAAACAATATCAACCACAAACAATTCCAATCAACCATTCGCTATCAATCAATTTTCACACCAATCACAACCAATAAATATCGTCCATGGTTTGTGGACGAGGGGCGTATATATATATATATATATATATATATATATATATATATATATATATATAGCATTTCACTTCTATTTCAACAAATATATAATTTTTACAACGCATATATAACTTATACATCGAACGTACAACTTATACAACGCTTATACAAGAGGTGTACAACGCTTATATAACTCATACATCGACTATATAATTTATACATCGTCGTTTTCCATATCGTTTATAATTTAGAAATCTCACATTGGGTTCCACTCCACCAAAAATAGCAGAAGACTCAAAAAAATATGCGGTCTCTTCTAAAATGTAGAAGACGTCCACACGAGTCCACTGTCTCTTGTTTCACTGAATTTCGATAACACAGCAAAAAGATATGATTTTTCAAAGTTCTGCAACGGTTTAAAGGTGTTAAAACTTTTGAAAATAATTTCAGCCGTACCTTCAATAAAACGTTCAAAACTAGGTTTGAATTTTTCGATCAATCCGTGCAATGGTTCCACGATCGGGTTTTGGCACGTCGAAGGTCTTCGAATGGCGCACCAGGTGGTGGGGACCGCGTCAGGTGCGACGGCGGCGGGGCTTCGAACGGCGCGACTTTGAGGCTTCGATTCTCGACGGATACAACTCGATGGAGGGCGCCACCTATATGGATTTGAAGCTGGAAGAGAGCTCTTCAAAATCCCCAACAGGAGCAGGGTCTAATTCTTCGTGTGGAGGGAGTAATCAGAGGAGGAAGCAATGAAGAGGGAGCCGCCGTCGATCTGTAGGGTTACGTGTTTTTCGATTTATTTTATTTTATTTAATTTATGAAAGAAATAATTCTATTGGCCGATGGTTTTTAAAAAGGGGTTTCTGACACGACCACCAATCCAAACGCAACGACTGTCGTCCCTAGCGTTTTACCCCCATTCCGAACACAATGTGATATGTTTCGTAGGTCCATTCAACTGTTTCAGTCAGTTTTCCTTCAAATTAAAATATATAACATTCAATATTCAATTTGAACGTACATTTCAACTTGCCAGGGCCACAAACTGATTCGAAAAATTCCAGAAAAATAAATCTAGCTATGTTTTGACGATACGGTCGCAACAAAACTAGTTTCGTCGAATTCTGAGACTGTTTGCAAAAAGGCCCATTTCTGGTCGATCCAATTTAACTTTAATTGACCAAAACACATTTTCCATTGCCACGCTCACATACTAGCTTCAAAAATTATAAAATTTGAAACCTAGCAATAACTTCACATCCCGGATCCAACAAAAGTGGTTTCGTCGAATTCCGAGGTCGTATGCAAAATGGCCAATTTCACGGGCTATATAAATTCCATAGCAACCTTTCTGAAAATTCATTTGGTCATAACTTTTGCTTTCCGCTATGAAACTTCGATTTTTCAGATTCGTTAGAAAGGTATTCTCTAACAGATTTAAATATTTTTGGTATCACTCAAATCCGTTTTGTTTTGCACCCGGTACAGTCCGACAAAGTTTGAATTCCATTTTTGAAACTGCAGCGCCTTTTCAGGCCTTGTTTATAATTATAATTAATTATATTCGTTTTAAATCGTCGATTCAAACTCACTTTTCATTGCTATTATATAAAATATTTATTTTAAATATTTAAAATCCATTATTTTAGCCAATTTAAAATTTTTAAATTGGTTCAGATTTTCCGGGTCGTTACAAAAATGAAAACTAAAAGTGAAATCGTTATATTCTTTTTATCGTTTAAAAACAAAATGAAAAATGGAATCTTCTTTATCATTTAGAAACAAAATGAAAAAAATGAAATCTTTGTTCTTGGATTCAAAATAGAAACATTCTTCATACTTAGATTCAGGCAAAGGGGAATTCTTGTTATACAAGATCAGATTTATCACACACAAGCTGTACAATCAATCACCAACAACAAACAATATACTTCAATTGCAAACATCACACATATGATTTAATAAACACATATACATGAAATTCAAATAGCGAGGGATAATATTAAATTTTAAAAAATAAATAGAAATCTCACGGTGCTTTGAATTCGGCAATATTCAGATTTGAAATTTGGCCAAAATTGATTTGCTCGGAATAGGTTCTAGTCTGTCTAGAATTGTAGATCTCGGACTCACGATCGTGGCGGATTTGAAATCGTTCAATTCCGAGTCTGTACGCATTAGATATGATTTAATTTAGATTGGTAATAATTTGATTTTATTAATTAAATAATTAAAATTAGAAAAGTCAACCTCTTCTCCTCCACTCAATTCAAGGCCGTTGCTTTTCAAACTTGGGTTTCCTTCTTGTTCAAAACTAGAGTTCACCTTTGCATTCAAACCTTTAAGCTTGAAGACGATCAGAGAATGGCACGTCGGAGAGGAGGAGAGGGGGTTTCTTGCGCCTAAGGTGGAGTAGGGTGCTGTGGGGCCTGGGGCGGTTTGGGGATGAAATCTGTGGGCTAGGGAGAGTAATTCTCGAAGTTCGTGCACTTTCAGGTGATGATCTTGGTTATGGATGTGAAGAGGAGGAAAATTTCTACAAAAAAGTCTAGAGGAGGAGGATCTAATTCTTTGTGTAGGAGGAAAAATTGGAGGACGAAGATCCAAGCTTTCTAGCCCATGGAAAAAGAGGAACGGCGGCGGAGTTTTGAGGAAGAAGGATTAGGGTTCTAACTAATTACAATTTATAATATTTTAATATCCACTAATCACTAAAAGGCTCGTTTAGCCACTAACTCAAAATTAGGCTCAACGACTGTCGTTCTTAACCAAATACCCCTATTCCGGACGGAATGGACTAGGTCCCGTCAGCCATTTGGTCATTTCATCCCATTTTTCTTTAATTTAATATATAAACATTTAATATTAAATTCGAACGCACATTTTAATTTACCAGGGCCACATACTAACTCCGAAAAATCCCCAAAAATAAATTTAGCTATGTTTTGACGATACGGTCCTAACAAAATTAATTTCTTCGAATTTGGAGACCGTTTGAAAAATGACTTTTTTCAAGTCGATCAAAATTGACTAAAATTGACAAAACACATTTTCTTTTGCCACGCTCATATATTAATTCCAAAAATTATGAAAATTTAAACCTAACCATATTTTCACATTCCGGATCCAAGAAAAGTGGTTTCGTCGAAAACGGAGTTTGTTTGTAAAATGATTATTTTCAATGGCTTTAATATTATTTAAAAATGATTTTTTTTAATTTCTGACGTATTTTCTATCAAAAATTCTTAAAATAAAAAAATTTAAATTGGTCCTAATTTTCCAGGTTGTTACAATCTCCCCCACTTAAAATCTTTTCGTCCTCGAAAAGGAACGAAGCTAAAAGTCGTTAAATTAGCCAATTCAATTTCCATTTTTATTATTGGTTTCAATAACTTTATTAGTTGATTAACTTTTCAAATATATATAACTTTTACGTATTCAAAAATCATATTTTCTAATATTGGATTATACATATAATCACAAATACATGAATTATAAATTTGTCACTCTGAACTCATTCGAGAGCATTTCTAACCCCATCTCTAATGAGTTTTCTCATTTTAGAATGCTACTGATCCTATCTCTAATGAGTATTCTAATTGAATATTACTAATCCAATCTGTAATGAGTCTTTTGTTCAATTCTAATGAGTTGTACCCCAAAGATTTGAGCTAACCTGGCTCTGATACCAACTGTAAAGACCCGAACATCCTCACCCTTTGGATCGACCATAAACCACACGGGTCTGGCCCAAAAGTTGGAAATCTTCGAATACTTTAACTTTGGGAATACAACACATCAGAACAACAACATAAGACTTATATAAAAACATTATAATAATGTTACATCAGAGTACAGAATATCAGAGTACATCGATAAATAATAATACAGCGGAAGACAAATTACAATAAATTCAATACATTGCAGCGGAAGACTATAAATGCTCTGGACACAGCTTTAAGCTTCAATCCAGAATCCTGCTCAAGATATAGATATCTGCAAAACAAGCTACTTGACTGCCCGTGTGAAAAATATGGGCACCCGAGTTTGCCGGTGAAACAAACTACAGGTCAGTCATGGGACTGGTATGAGAAATCTAACTTAACTAATCTAATAATAAGGCTAATCATAGTCAAAGTCTAGTGGCCCAGTTGGTTTACGAACACCATGAGTTGCTGCATGTATTTGCAGTGGCACAGGTTCGATCCCTCGCGGCCACAATACGGAGACATAGTGCACAGCCACTATAAAACTGGCATTAACCAAAGGGCATGGTAGACATAGTCTTCGTGCCCCCAAAGTTTTTTATTAATAAGGGCAATAATATTCATCTATCAAAATCCTCCTTTTAATTTTAATGGCAGCTGAGCCTAATCCCGCCCTTTCCAACCCAAACCCTACATTTTCTCTCTCCTCTAAATCCAAGTCGCCAGCCCGAATACCTGACCCCCCGCCACCTATACGTCCGCCAGACCCACCAATTCCTCCGCCCATCCCTCTAGATGACCCACAATCCTCAAGTCAAACAGTGCACTCGTCTACCTCTGCGACCACAACCTTACCGCCTACAAGCAAACTACCTACTGAACAAGCCTGGACTTCTGATCGACTTTTCCGCAACCTCCCTCGAAATGCCGGTAAGTACACACCTGTTCAGTACAAGATTACATACAAAGATGGGAAGATGGTCCCCCCAGCCGATATTGTTGGAGTTGGAGAGAAAATATGGAACAAATATGTGGTTGGATTTTTCCTTGATAAACCGCTTCCATACACCTTGGTTATGGAAACCTTAAAGCAAAGATGGCAATTGCGTGGCACCTTTAAAGTAAAATCTGATGGTACCTTATTTTTGATCAACTTCACGGATGATTCAGACAGAGAAAGGATAATAAGAGGTGACCCAATTGTAATGAGAAATAAACTGTTTATTATAAAACAGTGGGATACTAATGTAAGCAACGTTTGCGGATCAATAAGAGCAGTTCCAGTTTGGGTGAGTATGTCAAACATTCCGATGTATTTATGGTCACCACCTGGAATAAATTGGCTGGTAAATCGGTTGGGGAGACTGGTATGTTTAGGAAGCGCTACGGAAAATTTGGCGAGAATCACGGACGCAAAATACCTCATAGAAATTACACCTGAATGTGAAAATCCAGATGGCTCCACGCAAAATGTACAAGTAACATTTTTGTGGCAACCGGACATATGTGTACACTGTAAAGTCTTCGGACATAAGAGTGTGAAATGCAAAACTGGAAATGAAGCAAAGGAACTTGGAAAAAGTAGTGAAGTGAAACAAAAAGAGAATGGGAATACTGGTAAAGAAGTAGAGGAAAAAGGTAATAAACAAGTGCAGTGTGAAGCACAAAAGAAGACATGGACAAAAGTGATGACGAATAGAAGAAAGATGTATCCAATACGAACTGGAATTGGTTATGTTAAGAGAAACGAGAAAGGGAGAACCAGCAATACAAAATCAGTTGAAGATAATGCTACAAAGAAAATAGCGAGAGCTTCAACGAGCACTGAAGTTTTTAATAGATTCTCTACCCTTACTTACCCTGAAGAAGAAGGCATTACAGTAGAACAAGATATCGTAGAAATGGAATCAAATGTGAATGAAGAAAATGAACAAAATGTTAGAAATGAAGAAAACAGCAATGTTAATAGAGAACAGCAAAAGAAAGAAATGGAAAAGCAAAAGGGAATTTTAGGCAGCTTTACACAAGACAAAATGCAAAAGAAAACTGATGACAAAGAAATGAAAACAAAGCAAAAGTCCAAAGAAAACAATGGAGTAATTGCTACTGAAACACGTGAAGATTCCAATGTGCATGGCACCATAAATGATCCTGCATGCATAATTGTTACTCAAGAACTTCAAGAAATGAATACAGAAATTCTCCCAGTTGTGACACATACATACAAACCCCAGCACCAATCAATACCCTCCACTTCCCCCACAACCTTGCTGACGTCAGCTAAATATCCTAATCCCCTATCCAACATTGCAGAGCCACCAAACATAATTACTTCACCATCCCAACCTCAGTTATGTAAATAGGCAAAACCCAAAAAACAGTGAGCCAAATCCACCACAAAATCCAAAACAGCTCCTACTCCTAATACCGTCCATAAACACACTCCTGACCATTCAAATGAACTCCAATCACCTCCATTAGCTGCTCTGTTCTCGAAAAGAAAATCCAGACTCCTCAAAATACAAAAAGAATCAGAACCAGCGACTAGCCATGTGAAGAAAAAAAGAAAAAAAATCCAAAAGAAATGATGTAGAAACAACTGAAGGAATGCATGATGATATGAACTTATCACCAATAGACTCATAATACTTCTCTGAAGAATCAGCCCAATCTTTCCATACTTCCAAATCCCCTACATCTTCTACTAGAAGAAATCAAAGTTCAAGCTATACCCCAATAGTTTAAATATGCAGTGCAACATTGCTGCATGGAACATAAGGGGAGCACACAAATCCTCAAAATTAGACCAAATTAAGATCCTCATTAATGAATACCACCTCTCTCTCATTACCATTTCTGAAACCAAACTCAATTCCATCCTCTCTTCAAAAGCTGCGTCATACATAAACCCTTGTTGGTCCTCTCTTACCAACCATGATCATGCACCCTATGGCAGGCTGCTAGTCTTATATGATCCCACTATCTTCCACCTTTCCCCCATCTTTCATGATTACCAGTACATCCACACCAAAGCCCTTCATATTCCCTCATCCACTTCTCTCTTTCTAACCTTCATTTATGCAAGCAACACACCTTCGGTAAGAAAGCAAATGCTGGATGCATTACCAAATCTCAACCAGCCTTCTCTCCCATGGGTAGTCATAGGATATTTTAATTACTCCTTTCATTCTACCCATAAGCATGGAGGCCCTCCCCTAAGCCTATCTGACCTTAACCCACTAAATGAATCCATGCACAGATCCTCCCTCATTGATATTCCAACCTCTGGCCCGAATTATACTTGGTCAAATAAGAGTATACAAGGTCCGAGAACGCTAACCAAAATTGATCATGGTTTAATGAACTTCAATGCCTTAACTTCCTGGCCGTCCATTCATATTAAGATAACCATGCCCCTTCTTTCAGACCACTGCCTCTCATCCTCTCCTTTGGCTCAGCTCCATCTTTTCATCAGGTAAATTTCAAATTTTTTGATGTATGGACATCGAATGTTACTATGCTGCAGGTTGTAGAAGATGCATGGAAAATCCGTGCACACGGTAACTCAATGTTAATTCTGCAGCAAAAGCTACAAAACACAAAGGAGGCTCTAAAGAAGTGGTCAAAGGATATATATGGAAAAGGTAGTAAAAGATCAACAGCTCTAGCAGAAAAACTCGAGCAAATACAGCATCAAACCATACGACCGAATGCGGATGTGATAGACTATCAAAGAGAAAAAGAACTGTCGAAGCTTCTGGAAGAAGCTCTTGAAACTGAAGCGAAGATGATAAAGCAGAAAAATAAGCAACAATGGTCAGTCCACGGCGAAAGAAATACAAAATTTTATCATGCATCTTTGAAGATAAAACAGGCGAAGGAATTCATACACCAAATTGATGATGAGCAAGGGAGCAGATATACTAACCCAACTGAAGTGGATCAAGCATTCATAAAATACTACACCGAGCTGCTTGGTGAAGACAACGCGGAACCGAGCCATGTTTTCTGGGATAACCTTCTAATCACAGCGGTTAGTGATGACAAACAAGAATATTTGACAAGTATAGTCTCGGATAATGATATCAAGGAAGCTATTTTTACAATGAGAAAAGCAGCCTCTCCAGGTCCGGATGGATTTATTGTCTCCTTTTACATCAATTGCTGGAATATCATATCACCAGTAGTCCTCAAAGTGGTGCGCAGTTTTTTCACAAACAGCAAACTTCTAACATCAATTAATTCAACCAATCTTGCATTGATTCCAAAATGCCAAAATCCGATCAATGTCACACAATTCAGACTGATTGCATGTTGTAATGTAATATACAAAGCAATATCAAAGATCCTCGCCAAGAGACTAAAAGATGTGCTACAGCCGATAATCTCAATGAATCATGCAGCTTTTCTTCCTTCACGTAGCATATTGGACAATGTTTTACTGACCCATGAATTATTGAATGGATACTCTCGTACTAATGCCTCCCCAAGAGCCATGCTGCAAATCGATATAAAGAAAGCTTTCGACTTGGTTAAATGGTCATCACTTGTTAGCATTATGTTGAAAATGAGATTCCCAGTTAAATTTATATACTGGATATACATTTGCATCTCCACGGTGAGATATTCACTTGTGTACAATGCCCATACAGTTGGATACTTTAAAGGCAAGAAGGGGCTAAGGCAAGGAGATCTGATATCGGCGTACCTTTTTATTATGCTAATGGAGGTGCTAACCAAGGAATTTGAGCGGCAAGTCATCCTCAAAAATTTCACTCTTCATCCCAAATGTAAATCTCCTTTGATTGCGTCTCTAGCTTTTGCCGACGATCTTCTAATTTTCACCAAACCAACAGTCTCGTCCATTCAATCCATTATGACATCATTAGACGCTTTCAATGCCTTCTCCGGTTTACAAATCAACTGTGAAAATTCACAAATACTTGTTGCTGGCTTATCTCCATCGCAAGTTATCCCCGTTGTTTCAGCTTCTGGTATGGCAACCATGGCTACCAACTCGTCTTATCTGGGAATTCCTTTAGCAACAAAGCGCATAACTAAGGCTCATTGTGTTCCTCTATATGAGAAAATAACATCGGTTCTTTCTCGATGGGAAAATAGGTATCTATCGCAATCTGGACGTCTAGTGATCCTAAATGCAATCATATTTTCGATGACGGTTTACAGGTGTCGAGCTTTTATGCTTCCTGTAAAATTGATATGTATGCTGAAAAAGGCAATGCGCAACTTCCTTTGGTCGGGATCCATACATGCTGTCAAGCTTGCTCCAATAGCATACAAAAAAATTGAACAACCAAAGAAATATGGAGGGCTGGGTCTGAAGAACATCAAGCAATGGAATATGGCTGCATTATCTAATCACTTTCAGTCCCTAGTCTTGAAGAAAGATACGTTGTGGGTTAGATGGAGCCTAAAACACAATTTGAAAAATGATGACATATGGACAGTAGCTGCTAAACCAGTGCAGAGTTGGGTTTGGAAGACAATGCTAAAGATTAGAGAAAAAGTTTTGCCTTTTTCGCAGATAACATTATCGGCTAAAAGTAATGCAAAGTTTTGGCAAGTTCCGTGGATTGAAACTGGTGTAATACTGCAAAGAACCCTTGGATACACTGAAATACAAAACAGCGGAATTCCATTGAATGCAATGGCAACAAACTACATTAGAAACGGGGTAATAACTCTGCCCCGAGCCACCAGTATTGTTGTGAATGAAATATGGAGACAATACGATCGTATGTCGTATTCACACATGC
Source organism: Allium sativum (assembly GCA_030737875.1). Lineage (NCBI taxonomy): Eukaryota > Viridiplantae > Streptophyta > Magnoliopsida > Asparagales > Amaryllidaceae > Allium > Allium sativum. The sequence continues at coordinate 104,663,352 of CM060911.1, read as the reverse complement.
AACATGATGATTACAAATGGACGAGAGAAAAACTACAACATCAAACTTCAGTTGTATATAAAGCTTTAATGGGAGAAAATGAATTAGGCGCTTTCAAGTGGCACAGAAGAATATGGAACCAAAGCACCAATGAAAAGCTAAATTACATGCTATGGAAGGTGAAAGCTAATGCTTTACATACATTGTCTGATCTAGTCCGTAAAGGTATGAATATATCAAAGATGTGTGTATACTGTAGATCATATGAGGAAGACACGAACCATTTGTTTTTTACATGCTCATTCACGCATTTTTTGTGGAAGAAAGTCAAAGAGCGAGGAGGATATGTGATGCCGAAGAGGGATAACAAGGAAGAATGGTTGACTGTTTACAAAGGAACCAGGTGGAAGCATGTTGCAACATATGAGCTGCTAATAATGGTCAAGGTCTCGATAAATGAAATTTGGAAAGAAAGGAATCAACGTATTTTCAATGGGAAGAAGGAAAGTAGACTGCGGATTTTTAACACAATCTACAATGGCATTTCGAGAGAAATTATGTTGTCTCCTATTGCTTTTGACATCACTGTTGGAAACAAATGGAGATAATCTCCCTCTTTTTTTTTTTTGGCTTATGTTTTATTTACTGTATTTCTTGCACACGTTTGTATTGTAAGTCTTCCTTATAATATAAATAAAATGGTAGGGGTCATTTAACCCCGCAGGCTTTGCCAAAATAATAAGGCTAATCACAGGACCACGCCGCTAATGTGGAACGAGTTTACTCCATTGGATTGCTAGTGCATAAATTAAATAAATCGTTAAACAACGCAATGCTTTTTAGAAAAATGAAACCATTATAAGACTCAAGTCCCATCACATAATGCAACGCAAACCGAAGGATAGAGTTTTACCTTATGACGGTCAAAAGATGCTTGATACGATAAAAACGGATTTTAATATTATTATTAGTGTATATATGTTTCAAAAACAATTTCAATCATAATGTATCAATCATAGATGGCATGGGTACCATATATCATGTCGCCATACTAGTTCTACAATCAAAAACGCATGGTGTCGTATTGGGAATTGGGTTTCCATCATGAGTCGAGGCTAGGGAACGTCCTCCTCGATTCGAGACACTCTAGCAAATGCATCAGGATTCCCCGCAGTGAACCCTTGGATCTTCAGGGTCGGTCCACACTTAACGTTAGTGGATTAGTTATGCCTGAACACATGCTTCCCGGTTCTTTTGAATCTCTAATATGGCCACTAACAACCTATAAAACTCGAGGTACCTCATAATCCATCATCCACATAAGTAAAAATGTCAGGACTGGTAAGTCGCTGACACCACTTCTTAGCTAGAAAGAAATGTGTGCACTCCCTGCAGTCCTACTCCCGTTTTTGACTCATACCGGGGTGTGAGGTTCGCGAATTCACGCTATACACAAAGCTACGCCTAAACAGGCTATGTTTTGATCATCTACCACAAGGCTCTGCTTTTCAACAAAAGCCTTGATCATTTGCATCTTGGCGTGCCACATTGACAATCCACGCCATGCGATCAATCACTATCAATATATATACTCTAAGGGTGTTAAGCAAAAGAATAAATTCTCCGCCGCCAAACGGATATACATTAAATAGAAATCAATTTAATTTACATGAAGTGAATTCCAATGTCAGACATGCATCCATTTACAAGTCCGTTCTAGGTCTGAACGAAACCGGGTCACCTTATTCCTCCCCATATGTCCAATACGAAGGAGAGGCGCTCGCATATCCGGACAATCAACAAGTACGTTCGGACAAGCTACCACTATTAACCCTTTACTGGAAGCTACCCAATGTCGGGCATCAGTAGTCGACAATTCGATGTGAAGATCACCGATCTTCAATCACCGTCTTCAATATCTTCGACTTAAAACGTCGTATAATCATTTGAAATGAGATTGAACTCGGTCTTTTCAAATGTTTCTCGTATATATATAATTTAAAACCATTTTATATCGTTAATATTGTTTTATAATTATATATCGCTATTTTTATTTATATAAAAATAGCTCAATTTAATTTAACGACGCTTCAGGACGCTATGCAGCCATGGCGCTGTTTTTATCAGAATTTGATTTACACATTCCCAAAATTTAGATTTTAACAAAATTTATATCGTCGGAAAGATCTTCTTAAAGCGGTCCTAACAATTCCAGTTTTGGGAAAATCCGACGGTTGGATCTTTCGGTATAATCGTTTAAAATAACGATTGCCGAAACGTGAACTACCGCGCGCGATTCGTTTAATTTTAATTTATATATATATATATATATATATATATATATATATATATATATATATATATATATATATGTTATACATCGTTGGCGATTCCAACTATTTTCAATTAATACATCTAAAATGTAACTTTAAAATCTATTCTTTTATTTGCATCTAAAATGACAAATAAAATGTACTATTTAAACCTAACTTTTTATCTACGTCTAAAATGTAAATAAAAATGTACTATTTAATCTATGTTTTTATTTACACTTAAAATGTAAATAAAAATGTACTTTTTAAATCTATGTTTTTATCTACATTTAAAATGTAAATAAAAATGTACTTTTTAAATCTATGTTTTTATCTACATTTAAAATGTAAATAAAAATATACTTTTATTATTTGAACAACTTTGACGCTAAAAATGTACTTTTTATTGTAAAAAGAAAATGACGCTAAAAATGTTCTTTTTATTCTAAAAAGAAAATGACGCTAAAAATGAATAATTTTAGTCTCAATCTAATTTAAAGATAAAAATGAATGTTTTTATTTCATTCTTTTACATTTGGCAAAAATGCATGTTTTTGTTTCATTCTTTTACATTTGACAAAAATGCAGGTTTTTGTTTCATTCTTTTACATTTGACAAAAGCGCATGTTTTTAACTCTTTTATTTAACAAAAATGTAGTTTTTGTTTAACTCTTTTATTTTGACAAATTGTACATTTTGTTTTCAACTAATATAACATCTTTATTTCCATCCTTTTTCTTATGCACTCTAATGACAAATAAAAGAAGACTTTATTTGTTTACCTTTTTTTATGCGTTCTAATAACATATAAAAGAATATTATATGATTTTACATTTTTCTATGTATTCTAGTAACATATAAAAGGGTATTTTCCTATGTCAACATTTTTCTATGTATTCTAATATCATAAAAAAAAATATTTTTATGTTACATCATTTCTAACCTTTCATATTAAAATAAAAAGAATATTTTTATGTTAAATCAATTCTAACATTTCAACAAAAACAAATAAAAAGACAACTTTGTTTTTATCGACAATTCTATTTCAACAAAACATATAAAAGTGATATATTTGTTTTGTCGACAATTCTATTTCAACAACACACATATAAAAGTGATATATTTGTTTTGTCGTCAATTCTATTTCAACAAAAACATATAAAAGGAATATATTTGTTTTTTCGTCAATTCTATTTCAACAAAATGAATATATTTTTGTGTCAACTTCTATTCTACAAAAATGAATATATTTTTGTGTAAACTTCTATTCTACAAAAATGAATATATTTTTGTGTCAACTTCTATTCTACAAAAATGAATATATTTTTGTGTCAATTTCTATTTTACAAAAATGAATATGTTTATTTATTTATTTTTAATTTCAAGGTGACAAAATGACAAATTTATTTTATAAATTTCAATGCGACCAAATGACTAATTTCGTAGATAACTTTCAATACAACGAAATGATAAATCGGTTTGTTAACTTTCAATACACCAACAAAAATGATAATTTGTTTGTTAACTTTTGATGCAAACAAAAATGAAGATTTTGTTTATTAACTTTTAATGCAAACAAAAATGATGATTTTGTTTATTAATTTTAATGCAAACAAAAATGATGATTTTGTGTGTAAAATTTCAATGCAAACACAAATGATAATTTTGCGTGTAAACTTTCAGTGCAAATAAAAATGAAAACTTTTTAATGCAAATAAAAATGGCCATGAAATTATGTACTTTTAATAAAGACAAATTTTCATCCTTTCCAATAGAACATGTTGACAATGAAAACAAGTTCTTTTTATTTCAATCCTTTTTAATAAAACAATTTAACGATAAAAATATGACCCTTTTTATTTCAACAAATTTGACAATAAAAAAAATTCTTATTCCAACAAAATTTGACATTGAAAAATGTCCTTTTTATTTCAACAAAATTTAACATTAAAAAATGTCCTTTTTATATTTCAACAAAATTTTGACATTGAAAATGTCCTTTTTATATTTCAACAAAATTTTGACATTGAAAATGTCCTTTTTAATTTAGGAAAATATGATCATTAAAATATAAACTTTTTAATTAAAAATAAATGGCAACCAAAAATGTTTTACATATTATAAATCTTTTAATTTAAAACAAATGACAATAAAGATGATGTCTTTATAGTGTAATCTTGATTTACAACAAAATGAAAACTAAAAGTGAAATCTTTATATTCTTTTCATCGTTTAAAAACAAAATGAAAAATGGAATCTTCTTTATCATTTAGAAACAAAATGAAAAAAAAAAATCTTTGTTCTTAGATTCAAAATAGAAAAAATTCTACATACTTCGATTCAAGCAAAGGGGAATTCTTGTTATACAAGATCAGATTTATCACACACAAGCTGTACAATCAATCACCAACAACAAACAATATACTTCAATTGCAAACATCACACGTATGATTTAACAAACACATATACATGAAATTCGAACAGCGAGGGATAATATTAAATTTTAAAAATAAATAGAAATCTCACAGTGCTTTGAATTCTGCGCTATTCAAATCTGAAATTTGACCACAATTTGATTTGCTCGGAATCGGTTCTAGTCAGTCTAGAATTGTAGATCTCGGACTCACGATTGTGGCGGATTGAAATCGTTCAATTCCGAGTCCGTACGCATTAGATATGATTTAATTTAGATTGATAATAATTTGATTTTATTAATTAAATAATTAAAATTAGAAAAGACAACCTCTACTCCTCCACTCAATTCAAGACCATTGTTATTCAAACTTGGGTTTCCTTCTTGTTCAAAACTAGGGCTCGCCTTTGCATTCAAACCTTTAAGCTTGAAGACGATAAAAGAATGGCACGTCGGAGAGGAGGAGAAGGGGTTTCTTGCGCCTAAGGTGGAGTAGGGTGCAGTGGGGCCTAGGAGGGCGGTTTGGGGCTGAAATCCGCGGGCTAGGGAGAGTAATTCTCGAAGTTCGTGCACTTTCAGGTGATGAACTTGGTATGGATGTGAAGAGGAGTAAAATCTCTACAAAAAAGTCTAAAGGAAGAGGATCTAAGTCTTTGTGTAGGACGAGAAATTGGAGGAGGAAGATTCAAGCTTTCTAGGCCATGGAAAAAGAGGAACGGCGGCTGAGTTTTGAGGAAGAAGGATTAGGGTTCTAACTAATTACAATTTATAATATTTTAATATTCACTAATCACTAAAAGGCTCATTTAGTCACTAACTCAGAATTAGGCCCAACGACTGTCGTTCCTAACCAAATACCCCTATTCCGGACGCAATGGACTAGGTCCCGTCAGCCCGTTCGATCGTTTCAGACCATTTTTCTTTAATTTAAAATATAAACAATTAATATTAAATTCGAACGCACATTTTAATTTACCGGGGCTACATGCTAATTCCGAAAAATCCCGAAAAATAAATTTAGCTATGTTTTGAAGATACGGTCCTAATAAAATTAATTTCGTCGAATTTAGAGACCGTTTGAAAAATGACCTTTTTCGAGTCGATCAAAATTGACAAAACACATTTCCTTTTGCCACGCTCATATATTAATTCCAAAAATTATGAAAATTTAAACCTAACCATATTTTGACATTCCGGATCCAAGAAAAGTGGTTTCGTCGAAAACGGAGGTTGTTTGTGAAATGACTATTTTCAATGGCTTTAATATTATTTAAAAAATGAATTTTTTAATTTCTGACGTATTTTCTATCAAAATTTCTTAAAATAAAAATTTTAAACTGGTCCTAATTTTCCGGGCTGTTACATATAATTAATAGCATCATAGGTAATTTTCATAGTGACAGTGATGTAATGGTCCTAGGACCTGGTATCGTTGTGCGTGTGTTTGTTTATATATATATATATATATATATATATATATATATATATATATATTCGAGGATATTTGTGTTTTGATATCATTAAAAGTTACTTTTAATAGAGTAGACGATAACAGTGATTTTCAGATACATTTGGAATCAATTGAAAATTATGAATAATCTAGATGAAATTTAAACCTACAATATAAGTAATGATATCCATGGGCCTCTTGATTGAGTGAGACTATGAAATGCATGGTCATGCTCAAATATTGATTTGTTTTATATAGTTTACTCATTTCAAGATAAAAGAATTAAATTATAAAGAGGATGATACGTTCCATGCCTCGAGTTTAATCTTGAACATGTTGGATAAAAGGATTAAATTATGTTAAGACACTGGTCATAGAAAAAGTTGTATCGAATCGTTGATATTATTATAACTTAGGTAACAAAATTGTATTATTAAATGTCGCTCACTGTTTATAATTTTAAATATGATCTAAAATTATTGCCAATGTTGTAATAACCTATAAGGTCACACAATTTTAACGTTTTAAAAGGGGAGAACCGTTCATAAGAAAAAAGGAAATATCAAACGTTGATATCTTATTTCCTTTTGAATTGGTATAAACGTGCATTCCGGTTTTATCATTTTATTTTTAGATCTTCTCATTATATATTCAGTATGTCGACCTCTTTTCTAAAGATAAGCAGAAAACCTAGATCCAAAAATAAACGGTTAAAAGGAGGAATTTGCGAGTATGGCTAGCACCATGGCTCCTCCTTCCTAGATCTCGTCAAAACCAAAGGCAACGTTCGTAGGCTAAGTATAGGCGATGTAATTAGCGACGCTCAAGATTCGAAACGGTTTAGGGATTTCCAATCACTTGATATCTCCAATGCTTATTTGGTATGCTTCGAACTCGATCTATTAATTTTCATATTACATTATGTTTTAGGGTTAATTTAATTATTCTCTTATAAAATAGATTTGAAAACCCTAACAGAAATTAACAAATTTAATAAGTGTTCACACCGTTATTCAACGAATAGTAGAGATTGACCAACAAAATAGATATCGAGCAAAATGAGTATGATTTCTTTGGATCTATCACTCTAAATTGGACTTATCATCCAAGAAGACATAATGAACGAAAGGGGTATAATGATTCCATATTTGTATGCCAGAAGAATATTCAAAGATATGCATCGTTAATAAATGCTTTGTGAAGAAATAAATTAAGTAATGAAGATCACACAATACTACTTGAACATTATCTTGTGATGATTAATTCAAAAAGACCGGAATCAAATTTGTGTGATTCCTACCTGAAAACACATTGAATCAATTGACCTTTCGAAGTAATAAAAATGAAGAAAGAACAATTATGGAGATTGAATGAAGAAGTACTGTTATGGACCCTCAAAGGAATTTTCCGATATTATTAATCGGCGGCAGTTATGTATTCGAATCTTCGATGCAAATGCTCCTTCTTACTAGAACACACGATCCAGTGGAAGAAGTGACTTCGGTTTATCCAAACCCAACATGACTTGTATGGACAAATGTTTGGCGTTGCACTTCTAATGCACGTATATTGATCTCAACAAACGCACATTGGTTTGGTGGATATGAAACATAACTCTTCTGCACTATAGATACCCTTCTCTGAGACGTATGACAACTGAAGACTTAACACTTGTAGAATCATGACCATTTCCTTTATGAATTTAGATATTTGCTTTATTTTGAAGAACAACTTATTTGTCATGCTTAGTAATGTTAACCATGAGATTGATCTATGTGATTTTGACATTCTATAATGACTTATGCATCACTGAAATATTTGATTCTGAACATTTGTTACATTTGATTATTGTTTATGCTTGCATGTATCACAAGTGTTATGTTTATGCTTGCATATATCACACGCGAAATAAATATCTGCATTCGAAAGTTCAAAATTTCGACCATCTCGAAATGGTTGTGGTATGAGGAATTGAGATGGCCTTCAAATTGATCAAAAAAAATATTAAAGCAATAACAAAATATATAATAAATAAATAAACAAAAGACCATCAAGTTGGCATTAGCCGGTATGAAAAAAGAGGAAGGAAAGACAAGAAAAGAGAGGAATGAGAAACTGCAAATTGATGACAATAGTTCCCAGCTACAAAATTTAACTATGTTTTAATTTATATCTTAAATCCGGTTAAGATCCATCAGCTGAAATCCATTGTCACCAACGTATCTCAATTTGTGTCTCAATAGCGTATCCAATGTTTTTCTTGTTTTCTTAATTTTACGGGACTTGTAGCTTCATTTATGGGACTAGTCACTTTATGAATTATTCTTTCAATATGACGGTAATATGACGATAGCAACACTGTTGGAAAATGCTTTGAGAAATTAATTATTAAAAAAAACTAACTAAGTGTAAGAATGACACATATATGTGAATAGTCACACATCATGAGAATATATGAAAGAATCTAGTATTTATACTTGAATCTTAGTAGGTAGTTGGGGCCTTGGGGCTCCCACATGTATGCTTTGTTGTGAGAAGGAAGACCATGCTTGACCACCACACATACGCGCCCGTGTGACCGACCGACCGACTCGACCCGATCCGGGCTTGAGCTTGGCTTGGCTAGGCGGTATGGTGTACACACTTATATTTTTGGACAAAAATTATTTACTATTTCTGACCCTTTTTTTCTTTACATGGTAAAACTAAGACCGATTCCCACGGATCAGATCCGACTTTCCTCTCACTAACAAAGTAACGCATTCAGCTTTATGTATTGTGTCTATAATTTCATACTTTAGACGAGACGAAAATTAGAACGACGTTCTTTTCTTCTTCCGCAAACAAAAATGAATACTCGAGCAGTGTAAACTTTTAGAGTGCAAATCTAAGTCAATTTGTTCGTGCAAGCGAATTGATGTATAGAGAAGATTGTTTTATCCTAAAGGCGGCGACGATAGGTACAAACTGCTTTGCACCACCGAGCAGATCACCGAAACGTCTTCAAGGGAGTGACGTTGTCCATGACTCAGCCATTTTTTTTCCAACAATTTGAAGATGTTCTCTGAAAACAATGGCTTCGACTGCAAATGTTGATGTTGTTGCACCTTCCTCCATGTTCCAGATCCCTCTTGTGACTGATGCCCTGTTCAGATTCGAAAGACTGCACTCCAAATGCTGGAGTCAGAAGATGGAGTTCTTTCTGACAATGAGAAAGCGGTCGTTGCGCTCACGGCTGAGAAGTCGCAGCTGCCGGAGAAACCCGACGAAGCTGATGCGGATCAGACGGCTTCCTGAACAGAAAAATCGAAAGAGCTGCAGATCTGGATAGAGCAAGACTACATGTGCAAGAACTTCATTCTCGACAGAATCAGTGATGATTTGTATGACTACTACAACTCAGACAAATCAGCAAAGTAAATCTGGGAGGTACTGAAGAAGAAGTACAACACAGAGGAGGCAGAGGTGAAGAAGTATACTGTAAGCCGCTACCTCAAATACCAGATGACAGACGACAGGTCAATAGAGATGCAGTCGCCATGAGCTTCAGAAAATAGCTCATAAGGTCATTTTTGAAGGTATGACTTTAGATGAACAGTTTCAAATTGTTGTAATTTTTGACAAATAGCCCTCAGGTTGTAAAGACTTTAAGATGTGTTGACATAAGACTAAGTAATTTTCCTTAGAGAGTTTGATCACTCGGCTCAATATTGGGGAGGAGGCTCGAAAACAGGACCAGAAAGAGGAAGTGTAGGTTGTAACCAATAATAGCACTAAAAAGGCCAAACCCAATGTTCTAAAACCATATCAGAAGCAATTTAAGAATCAAAACGCCGCAGCAAACAGAACTGGAACCCGCAAGAGAACCAGAAAGCATAGTGGAGACCAACACAAACAGTTGTTTTTGTGTTACAACTGTGGAAAACTGGATCATATGGCATGCAAGTGCCGGAAAAGGCCAGGTTCTGCACCGTAGTCGAACTTGACTGAGAAGCCTCTTACGATATGATCACTGAAATTCACATTATTGGTAGATCAGAGGGTTGGTGGGTAGATATCGGTGCTTCTCGCAATGTCTGTTATGATAGTGATATGTTCGCTACATACATGGCTGCTGATGAGCAGAAAGTGCTGTTGGAATATTCTCACCCCACTAAAGTCGTTGGGGTTGGTAATGTGGAAATCAAGTTTACATCTGAAAAGACAGTTATTTTGAAAGATGTAATGCATACTCTAGAGATGAGAAAGAATCTTGTTTCTGGCTTTCTACTTAACAAGGTTGGCTTTACTCAAGTCATAAGGATTAATTTTATACCTTAACTTATAAAGGAATGTTTGTGTGAAAGAGTTATGCTTGTGAGGGAATGTTTAAATTGAATGTTGAATCTAATAAAATGACTAGTTTTGCTTATATGTTGTGTGATTTTAATATTTGGCACTCTAGATTATGTCATGTTAATAAACATATAATTCACAACACGAGCACCTTAGTAATAATTCCTAAAATGTCATAACCTGGTTTTGAATGTGAATTCTGTACTCAAGCTAAGATTACAAAGAAACCACATAAATCATTTGATAGAGTATCTGATCCCTTAGACTTAATTCATTTTGACATATGTGAGCTTGATGGCACCTTGACTAGACATGGACAGCGTTATTTTATCACTTTTATTGATGACTGTTCTGATTTCACTTATGTATATCTTATGAAAAATAAAAGTGATGCATTTGACATGTTTAAAACATTCATATATATGTGTGCTCTCTCTTCTTTTTAGAAGATCACACATTTTTTGTTTCAAAAAAAGACATGTTTAAAACATTCAAACTGAAATTGAGAATCAGTCCAATAAGAAAATTAAGAGACTTCATAGTGATAGAGGAACGTAATATGAATATAGTTCAATTCTGGATTTCTATAAACTATATGGTATAATACATGAGAGAGCTGCACCTTACTCACCTAAAACGAACGGTAAAACTGAAAGAAAAAATAGGACCTTTATTGAATTGGTTATAGCCATTTTATTAAATTCAGGTGCAGCAAAACATTGGTAAAGGGATATATTATTTTAAATGTATGTTATGTATTAAATAAAATCTCTAAATCAAAAAGTAAAATTTCACCTTTTGAAATTTTGAAAAATTACAAACTCAATGTGTACTATTTTAGAACTTGGGGATGTTTGGTACAAGTTCGTATCCCAAACCTTAAAAGGATAAAATTGACAAGTAGAGCATATGTGTATTTATTGGCTATGCTATTAATAGCAAAACATACAGATTTTATGACCTTAATACACATAGATTTTATGACCTTAATACACAGCATAATTGAATCAAATGGTGTTGATTTTTATGAATCAAAATTTCCTTTTAAATCAACGAATAGTGGGAGCACATCAAGTAACTCTATGCCTATTACAACAGAACTTAATGAATATTCTGAAAATGAACCTAGAAGAAGTAAAAAAGAAAGAACCACAAAAGATTTTTTTTTTCATGTTTTTGTGCTTTCACTATAGAGGGGGATTCCTTAAACCTCCAAAAGGCTTTATCTTAGATGCCGATTTTTGGCAAGAGGCTATAAATGATGAAATGAGTTCTTTGGAATCTAATAAGACTTGGCACTTAGTAGATTTACCACATGATTATAAATCTACAAGTTGTAAATCGATATATAAAAGAAAATTAAAACTTGATGGCACAATTGATAAATATAACACGTTTAGTAGCTAAAGGTTTTAAGCAAAGAGAAAATGTAGACTTTTTGACACTTTTTCACCTGTAACTAGAATTACATCCATTCGAATATTAGTTTCACTTGCATATATTCATAATTTAATAATACATCAAATGGATGTTGAAACTGATTTTTTTTTTAATTGTGAACTAGAAGAGGAAATTTATAAGGACCAACCTGAAGAATTTGTAGTTTCTGATCAATAATATAAATTTTGCAAATTAAATACATCATTATATGGTTTAAAACAAGCCCCTAAAAAATGGCATGAAAATTTTGACAACTTAATAATCTCATATGGTTTTAAAGTTGATGAAAGTGACAGATGCATTTATTATAAATCTGATAATGACATTTGTACTATCATATGTTTATATGTGGATGCTTATTTTTGGGTCAAACATCTATGTCAAACACTATTAAATCTTTGCTAAGTGTCAATTTTGACATGAAAGATCTAGGTGAAGTGAGCGTAATCCTTGGTATTAAGATTACTAGGTCCGAAAAGGGACTTCTTTGGATCAATCTCATTACATTGAGAAGATTCTAAAGAAAACAATTACTTTGACTGTAAACCTGCATGTACACCATACGAGTGTAAAACTATTTAAAAACACTAGTGAGGGTGTAAGACAGACTGATTATGCGAGCATCATTGGCAATCTTCGGTATGCCAATGATTGTACCAGACCCGACATTACCCATGTCACGGGATTATTGTGCAGGTTTACCAGTAGACCTTGTATAGAGCATTGGCATGCTATTGAGAGGGTCACGAGATACCTTAAACGAACTATGAATCTTGGATTACATTACGAAAATTTTCCAGCTGTTCTTGAAGGTTATTCCGATGAAAACTGTAATACTTTTTCTGATGATTCAAAAACGACCAATGACTATATATTTAGCATTGCTAGAGGAGTTGTTTCTTGAAAATCCAAGAAACAAATTATTTTGGTTGAGTCTACTATAATGTCTGCGATGATAGCACTAGCCAAAGCTAGTGAAAAAACAGAGTACTTGAGAAATCTGCTAGTTGAGATTCCCTTATGAGAAAAACCGATACCAGCTGTGTTGATCAATTGCGATAGCACCACGGCTATTGCAAAAGTACATAACTGTTATTATAATGGTAAGAGACGACAAATTGTATACTGATAATGGTAGAACATGTTATTTTTATATACTAAGAAGCATGTATTCCTGAAGTTATTCCGATGATGAGTTAATAGAAACTCTTAATGAGATCTATACTCTATTTGGGGTGGAGTACCTACCTTTAGGAATACTCTTGATAGACTAACCTTTGTGAATGTGAAAACATGGAAATGTGGCCATTTCTTATGCGGCTTTGGGCAAAACTTCTAGAGCATTCACTAAACAGGGATAGACGTACATGGCCATAAAAGCACAGACTTATTTGGTTGTACTATAGAAAAGTTGTGTGTGGTCCGATATCAGAAATAGAGTTCAAAACCCGTGTCACTCTAGTGAAAACTGAATCTTATCCACTAAGCAAAGGTTTAAGCCAGAAGCCACAATTGTTCATGCACAATCTTATGTTTTTTTGAAATTGCTCGAAAATATTTTTTAAAATTCAAGTGGGGGATTATTGGAAAATGCTTTGAAAAATGAATTATTAAAAAAAATTAACTAAGTGTAAGAGTGGCTGGTATATGTGAATAGCCCCACATCATGATATTATATGAAAGAATCTAGTATTTATACTTGATTCTTAGCAGCTAGTTGGGACCTTGGAGCTCCCGCATGTGTGTTTTGTTGTGAGGAGGGTGACCATGCTTAACAACCATACACGCACGCGCGACCGATCGACTCGGCCCGACCCAGGCCGGGCTTGGGCTTGGCTAAGCGATGTGATGTACACACTTAAATTTTTGGATGAAAATCATTTACTGTTTTTTACTGTTATTTTTTTTTTCTTTACACAGTAAAACTAAGACCGATTCTTATGGATTAGATCCGACTTTCCTTCCACTAACATAGTAACAAGTTCATTTTTTTGTATTTCGTCTATAATTTCATATTTTTGACTAGACGAAAATTAGAACGACATTCTTTGCTTCTTCTGCAAACAAAATCGAAAACCGAACTGTACAAATTTTTAGAGTGCAAATCTAAGTCAATTCGTCTGTGCAAGCGAATTGATATATAGAGAAAGTTATTTTATTCTAGAGACAGCGGCGATAGGTACAAACCGCTCAGCGCCACCAAGCAGATCGTTGAAATGTCTTCAACAGAGTAACGTTGTCCATAACTCAGTCATTGTTTCCCAACCCTGTCAGCACTAGTTTGGCTTTGACAGAAATAATCACTAGTCAACAATGTACCATACTGACTATACTACTCATCTCTGCAAAATTATTGCATATATATTGTGCTCTATGATACTGCATGCAACAAAAAAGAAAGAAAAAAAAGGTTACTAAAGTGCATGAGCGTGTGTGTGAATATTACGACAACGATGAGTGAATATTTCACCAAAAATATGCATCTGCACCACATTTTTTAAATAGTGATGAAGAGGTGGAAAGAACGGAATACATTTACTTGTTTATTTATATGGACAAATTTTCTCTTAAGGCTTGTTTTGAAAACTATTTCGCGTTTAAGGCCGATTTGCAAACTTATTATCAAAAGGGGCTTGTTTCTGCCAACTCAGTTGCCACATCAGCTTTTTTTAACTGTCGGATCCAGCGCAACTTTGAGTTGCTCTACTTTTTTTAAATTTACACTGAGCACAAGTATAAGTTGCGCAATTAACAAATTCGTTTTTTTTTTTTTTTTTTTTCCAAAGGACCAAAGTTTATTTTGAAGTTTTTCCCAACAGCGCAAGTCTTAGTTGCGCTGAAAACAAATTTTCTCCAGCGCGACTGATACTTGCGCTTTTTTTTTAATTAAAACCCCACAGCGCCACTCTTACCTGCGCTAGGTTTTTTAAATTAAAACCTCCCAGCGCGACTAATAGTTGCGCTAGTTCCTGCTGCTGTTTTAAACAGCAGCCTTCTTTCCTTCCTTCTCTCAATTTCTCACTTTCTCTAAACAGTTTTTCCCAACCAAAAATGGCTGAACCCATCTATACGGTAAATATCAAGGTACATTACTTGTAGCTACCGGAGTTGATGCAAACAACTCTCTATTCCCATTAGCTTTTGCTATTGTTAGAGCTGAATCGACGGAGACGTGGGGATGGTTTTTTTCATGCATGGGACATTTAATCCCATCTGTAAGAAGAAGATGCATTACATTCATTTCAGATAGAATGGAAGGAATTCCAACAGCCTTACAAGAAAAATGAAGAGTATCTCATTATCATCGTTTCTGCCTTCGCCATTTGAAAGCAAACTTCAAAAAAGCAGGTTTTGGTAGTCAAATCTTGCAGAACTTATTCCATGCATGTGCTGAAGCAATAGACCAGGTAACACATAAAAAATTACGGGATCAACTGAAAAATGTTAGTTCGGAAGCTGATAAATGGATAAACAAAAGTCTTAAGAAAAATGATGAACATTGGGCTCTTTATAAAGACGGCGGCGCAAGATTTTGTATGATGACTACAAATGCTTCCGAGAGTTTCAATGGGGTTCTAAAAGGTGCATGATCACTTCCAGTAAAGGCTTTAGTATCACGTACATTTCATCGACTCAACAGTTACTTCTACAGAAGACGAACAGATGGAGTACATTACACTACCGCACTAACACCAACTTATGAGAAAATGATGGAAAAACATGCAGAAGAGGCACGAAGCATGAGCATTACAAGGTATAGCATGGAGAAGTGTGAAGTAACAGACACAAGTGCATACACCTATACGGTAATTATTACAAATGACAATTGCAGTTGTACTTGTAATATTCCTGTTCTAGCCCACTTTTCTTGTCCTCATGTTTTGGCTACATGTGCACGTTGTAGAGACGATGCAAATCTATCTTTTCATGATCTTATTTCGCCATGGTTCAGGGCAGATAGCCATAGACAGACTTATTCACCTATTTTCAATCCAGTTCCAGATAGCAGATATTGGGATGAACATGACGGTCCTATAATACAACCGCCGCCTACGCGTAGAAATACCGGAAGACCAAGGTCAACAAGAACAAGGGGAGTCATGGATGAGATGGGCGGACGAAAACAAGACAGATGTGACCAATGCGGTAACTTGGGTCATAAGAGAAGAACGTGTGGAAAACCATAGCTCATTTATTCTACTTCACTTTTATTTTTAGCTCGTATGTAGTTTTGAATTTGAGAAAGTCTGTAATATGTTCTAGTTCACTTTTATTTTTAGTTCGTATGTAGCTTTGAATTTGTGAAAGTCTGTAATATGGAACTTTAATGTTCGTTGTTATGTTATTGGATTGCATCTTATTTTGTATGCATATGTATTTCATATTTAGTATATGCATAGCACAATTAATTAGCACCAAAGTAATGCATAAATCAATTTAAACACTAAGATCTTGCATTAATTACAGTAGTACAATAGCTAAGTAATACAACAAACAAGAAACACACAAAATACAAATGACAAAATAAAACAAATAAGGACAACATCATCCCCAAGCAATGCATTGCTTCAGTCTGTTGTGATACCAAGTAAACTACTGTTTTCTGCCTCCAAACTTCAAACTTTGGCTTCCAATTGTTTAACGGTGGCCTCCAATCCTTCAACTTTGCGTTGCATTTCTCAGGCATAATTAACTCCTCTAATGCACATCTCAAGATCAATCCACTCCAAATATTGACAAAATGTTACACCATATATATTCGAGCCTTCAGCTGGATACTCCGGACATCCAAAATAACGACGCCCTGCCTCTCCTCCTTTCTTAGCAACAAGCTTATAACAATTATATCCACAATGACAAGTAGGCCGAGATGGATCTCCGAAATTGTAATCGTTTGCAAGTGGTGGCTAAGGACGACGGTTTGTAGGTGTTACGCGAAAATCGCTCTCCAAATTAATATCTCCAACGTCAATGCTATCAACAACTGTTTGAAATTGAGTTTCAGGAACAACATCAATCCCAGCACTAGCATTACCTGTTTCAAATTGCGTTTCGAACTGGGTTTCGGGAACGAATCCAAATTCTGCTTCCCATTGTTCAGTATATTACTCTAACAGATCATCAGGAATAGTGAAATTGTCCATATCTATTCTGCTAGCAAATATTGTAAATTTAGCATAGCCAAAATCAACACATTTGATTTTGTATAAACTAGGATTTCAGTAGAATTGATTAAAGTGAAGAGATTGATATACCTGAACTTAAATCAAGTATCGGCGCTAAAATGATGGATAATTTGGAGTTTTTTTGAACAAAATTTAGAAATTTTTGAGTTTGAAGGAAATGGGTTCGGCCATTTTTGGAAGAAAGTGAAGTGCTTGAAGAAAGAGAAATGGGTTGAGGGATGGAAAGAGGGGTGCTGCTTTTAATACAACAACAACTTTAGCGCAACTATAAGTTGCTCTAAAGTATATATCTTTTAATACAGCAACAACTTTAACGCAACTATAAGTGGCGCTAGTGTTGTTTTAAATTAAAAAAAATTAGCGCGAGTATAAGTTGCGCTAGACCAAATTTGTTAATAGCGCAACTTATACTTGCGCCCAGTGGAAATTAAAAAAAAAAAGGTAGAGCAACTCAAAGTTGCGCTGGATCCGACAGTTAAAAAAAAGCTGATGTGGCAGCTGAGTTGGCAGAAACAAACCTCTTTCGATAATAAGTTTGCAAACCAGCCTTAAACGCGAAATAGTTTTCAAAACAAGCCTTTTATATTATTGCAACATGTGCGTCCTTAAAAAAAAGGACCAAAAAGTAGAATGGTCGTCTTACCTTGATTGATCGACTCATGGTGTTGGCATCCACCAAATCGCTGTATTTTATTGGTACAATTTGACATTTACGCCATGAATATTTCTCCCAACGTCATAAAATACAACCTCTTGCTCTAAAAAAACGAAATTGTTTGAACTTACTGACACTTTACATCTTGCTCATGTCATACTCATATTATCAAAATTCAGTCTAGAACTTCAGTCACTTAAGATTGAATATATTCCACTGATCGACCAAACCATCAAATTTCAAAGTCTAGTTGTAAGAACATGGATTTTGAATACCTCACCGTGCACACACAGTGCACATAAACCTTGTGAAATTTTCAAGGGTAATTGTACTCCAGATAATTATTGTGGAACATCCTGTGCTTCGTGTAAATATCAGTGTACTGGAAGTTGATCTCCTTGCAAAGGATTAGTCAAGCCATTTTAGGTTGAAAGTGATGTTGTCGCTGCTGATAATTCTAATAAAGAGGTCTAAAGCAATTCATTTATTCATCTACACCATTACAGTACAAGGCAGATGACGGCAAAAAGAAGAGAAAGTCTCAACCCTAAAACAACACAAGAGGCCTTTATATATAGGCAAAACATAAAAGAAAAGACTATATTGCCCTTAATTATGCTAACATCCCCCCTCAAACTCATGATGCGATAGCATTGAGCATCGAGAGTTTGTCAGTCAAAAACCGAAAGCGTGAAGATGACAAAGATTTAGTAAACAAATCTGCAAGTTGCAAGGAGGAAGAGACAAATGGCAATGTCAATGTGTCATTCTGAAGGTGGTGGCGAGTAATATGGCAGTCAATCTCAATATGCTTGGTTCTTTCGTGAAAAACGGAGTTATGAGCAATCTGAATAGCACTCTTATTATCACAGTGTAAAGGAGTTGGTCGCCGTAAGAAAACACCCATATCCGCAAGCAACCGTCGTAGCCAAACAATTTCACAAGTAGTAGAAGTCATAGCACGGTATTCTGCCTCTGTTGAAGGCCGAGAGATAACATCCTGCTTCTTACTTTTCCAAGAGATTAGAGAATCTCCTAGAAAAATACAAAAGCCAGTAGTGGATTTGCGATCAGTAGGATCACCAGTCCAATCTGCGTCAGAGTAAGCACATAACTCTAAAGATGAAGTAGAAGAAAGCAAAAGAGTCTGAAATTGAGTGCCACGGAGATATCTCAAAATGCAAATAACAGCAGCCCAATGAACTGTAGTAGGAGAAGTAACAAACTGACTGACTATGTGAACAGCATATGCAATGTCAGGGCGAGTGATAGTGAGATAAACCAAACTTCCAACAATCTTCCTATAAAGATTAGGATCTGGCAATGGAGATCCATCAGAAATAGAGTATCGAGCATTGAGCTCAATAGGTGTATCAACAGTCTTATTATCTGAGAGACGAGCGCGCTCAAAAATGTCAGAAATATACTTAGATTGAGAAAGAAGATAACCTTTTGGAGAAGAAGCAACTTCAATACCCAAGAAGTAACGAAGGGGACCCAAGTCTTTCATAGCAAAACATCGAGTTAACTCAGACTTCAACAAGTTAATCCCAACAACATCATCGCCTGTAATAATCATATCGTCAACATAAAGAGAAAGCAAAATTCGACCAGCCGAGGTACACTTGACAAACAAAGCGGAATCATTGTTACTCGGGCAAAAACCAAGAGAAGTAATCACAGTAGAGAATTTCTCAAACCAAGCACGGGGAGCCTGTTTGAGACCATAAAGAGCTTTTCTAAGTTTGCAGACTTCACCAGGTTGATGATCAATACCAGGAGGAGGAACCATATAGACTTCTTCATGAAGATCTCCATTCAAAAAGGGCATTTTTAACATCCATTTGAGTAATATTCCAGTGGCGAACAGAAGCAACCGCAATAAGAGTTCGAACTGTAGTCATTTTTGCAACAGGAGCAAAAGTCTCCTCATAATCCATACCATATTCTTGAGAATAACATTTAGCAACCAAGCGAGCTTTATACCTTTCAATAGATCCATCAGCTTTAGTTTTAATCTTATAGATCCAACGAGAACCAATAGCACGTTTTCCTGCAGGAAGAGGTACTAAATCCCATGTATGAGTTTGATGAAGAGCAGTCAGTTCCTCAGCCATAGCACGTTGCCAAAGAGGATCACGAACTGCATCCTTGAAAGATGAAGGCTCAGAGAGACAATGTATTGAAGCAAGAAATGAAGAAAATGAACTGGAAAGTCAAGAATATTCAAAATCAGGTCGTCTAGTAGACTGACGGTTTCGGATAGGATATCGACGTTCACTAGTATCTACTGTCTCAGAAGGTGATTGGATGGTTGGGGAGTCAATAGAAGTGTCTGGATTTGCAGCAGGAGGTAGCTCATCATCATCAGCAGTGAAAGGATCAATATGAACAAGGTCAGGCATAGATATATTGTGAGTACGATCAGGAATTGTAAAATAAGGAATATGTTCAAGAAAAACAACATATCGAGAAACATATAGCTTATGACTGACTGGATCAAAACAACGATATCCTTTTTGTCCTGCACCATAACCAAGAAAAACACATATAGCAGATCGTGAGGTCAGCTTACTCCGTTGCACATGAGGAAGAAGAACAAAGCATGTAGAACCAAAAACTCGAAGAGAAGAGTAATCTGGTGGACAACCATACAATTTCTCATAGGGGGACAAGCCAGAATTATGAGAAGTAGGAATTCTATTAATCAAATAAACAGAGGTAAGAGTTGCCTCCCCCCAAAATTCACTTGGAACACTAGCAGACAATAACAGTGACCTAGCAGTCTCAAGAATATGTCTATGTTTCCTTTCAGCAACCCCATTTTGTTCAGGAGTATCAGTACAAGAAGTCTGATAAATTGTGCCATCTAACGCAAGAAGTTCCTTAAAAGCATGAGAAGTATATTCACCTCCTAAATCACATCTAAAACAATTAATAACAGCTGCATGCTGAGTTTTGATAAGAGATCGAAACTCATTATAGATGCCAAAGAATTCTGAGCGACATTTCATAAGATAAATCCAACAATAACGAGTGTAATCATCAATAAAAGAGACATAATAACGAGAGCCTCCCTTTGTAGAAACAGGAGACGGTCCCCAAACATCAGAATGAATAAGGTCAAAAGGTGCAGTAGAGAATGTATTACTTTGAGAAAAAGGCAAAGCAGAAAATTTTGCAAGTTTACAGCCACTACAATCAGAAATGTCATGAGTCTTCAAATTTCCTAAAGCTCCTGTAGATACTAAGAACTGTAATCGAGACTTGGATACATGACCCAGACGAGAATGCCACAAATAAAACATAGAAGATGACTGGCTCAAACGAAAAGACGAAACATCCACACCTGGAACAGAAGCTGCAATCTCTGAAATTTTAGGATCTTTGAGCTGATCCAATACATAAAGTCCCCCTTCTCTATGGCCGGTCCCAATTACTTTCTGAGACTTTGGATCCTGAACATAACATTCAGACGAAGAAAAAGAAACCAAGTAGTCATTATCACAAATTTGACCAACAGAAGCAAGATTTAATGTAAGTCTAGGAATGTGATAGACATTAGATAAGGACAAAGAAGGTGTAACGACTGAACCAACACCTTGCACAGGCATAGATGTACCATTAGCACTCATGACAGGCACAGAAACTTTAGGAGCCAAAGAAGTGAAAGAGAATAAATTAGGTGACATATGATTCGAAGCACCAGAGCCAAAATCCAGGTAGAAGAAGATATACCTGATGAACTAGATGACAAACCTATTTGAGACGAAGCTGATATGGCATGTGGCTAAGATGCAAGGAACTTCTGAAATTGTTCAATCATTGATGGATCTAAAGAAGAATAGACAGAATTCCAATACGCATAATTTTTACCATCTGCTTGAAACGAATCATCTCTAGTTACTGCCATTTTACAATCTTAAAACAGAGAACAAACTTTCGCAATTCTCGACTGAAAAATTCTGGTCAGCAATTCTCAAAACAGAGAGAACAATTTCAACTGCAACTAAGAGGACTTCGGGTCAGCAATTACTAAAGGACTTCGGTGGCAACAAAGAGGAATAGGCTCTCTGTCAGCAACTTCAACTGCAACTTTAACACAGAGAAAACATCCACACAAAAAAAAAGGAATTCGGGTTCGGGTTCAGGTATGGTGCTTCGTTGGAGATAGGGTTTCGGGTTCAGGTTTCGTTGGAGCTGATGGATTTGTATGGGATTTCGGTAGAGGAGAATATTTCGACGGGTGAGAATTTCGGGTCTGGGAAACTTCGGTTTGGGATCTGCTGAAACTTCGATGGGTCTGGGAAGCTTCGAAGGGTTGCTGAAACTTCGGTTTTGGGATCTGCTGAAACTGAGATCGGATGGAGGCCGAGATTGCTGAAACTGCCGAGATTGAGGACGAGATCGGATCCGAGATGACTGGGGAGCGAAAATGAGAGCGATGGTTGAAACTGGTGGTCGTGATGGCTAAAACCTGTTTGCGGCGAGATTGATTGGGACTTGAGCGAGATTGAAACGAGATCGAGATGAGGGCGGGGAAGAATTCGGGTCTGGAACTTGAGCGTGAGGGTGATAGTGAACGTACTGAGGAGCTGGTGAGGTTTGCTGAGAGGAATTTTAAGCAGAGATGCAGATTAAATCAGGACTGTGGATTTTATTGGCTCTGATACCATGATAATTCTAATAAAGAGGTCTAAAGCAATTCATTTATTCATCTACACCATTACAGTACAAGGCAGATGACGGCTAAAAGAAGAGAAAGTCTCAACCCTAAAACAACACAAGAGGCCTTTATATATAGGCAAAACATAAAACAAAAGACTATATTGCCCTTAATTATGCTAACAGCTGCAAGGAACGTTCTAGTAGTTCACAATAGCGGAAAATCAATAGTAGATTGCTGCACGGTTGTACGTGAAGTTAGCTAGTACTCAATCAGCATAAGTTTGGCATGTGTTTTCTTTTTCCTACATTTTATATATTAATATATCTGCATGCCCTTGCTGTTGTTATCTGTGATGTTGCATGAATATGATAACGCTGAGTTGTGATTAACTGTAAAATTAGTGCATCTTTATTAATAATTGTCTTGAAAGCGCAAACTTTAGGTTCGGCCGTGAGGTACCAAAAATGCCCTTAAATATAATGTTTAAAAAGTTAAAATCCTAAAAAATTGTTCGTTTGATCTTTTCATCTACAAATTGCAGCCGCAAAACATGACTATTTGATATATTCAACGCTCTTTTTAAGCAAACCATCGACTTTTAAAAAAATAAGGTAGTGTTTGGTTTACCATTTTAAGTTTTGAGTTTTCGTCCATACAAAAATGTGCACAACGCATGTAAATCATGGAAAACAACAATTTTAGAAAACAAAGTTAACACACAAAATAAAAAACAACTTTTATCCATTTTTCATATTTTGATAAATGAGAGAAATATGGAGACTAAATCCTCATTTCATGATTGCTACATCCCCTCCGCGGTCCCCTCCATCTTGCTTTCATTCTACCATTCCTCCTTCTACACCTTTAAAGTTTTGTAATTAACTTTGAAAACTAAAAAGCCAAAACTCATTTTTAAGCAAACACACCCTAGATTCTAAAATTTTGTTAGTTTGATCTTTTCAACCACGAAATGTAGTCGTGAAAATATAATTGTTTGATATATTCAACATTTTTTTAACCCAACCATCAATTAAAAAACACGTAACCGTCGAAAGATTTAAACTCTATTGCACTATATTCGCATCACCTTTTAACATTTGAATTTGTTTATACTATTTAATATTTCTAATTCTTTTTCTTGAGTAATAGTTTATAAATTATGCAACATTCGTACAATTCATGTACAAGCAAATGGAAAATTACAATATTTCAAAAACAACAATGCACGCGCGAATCGCGTGCCATTACAATTTCTAACTGAAGGATTATGACAACAAAATTCTAAGTAAGACTGTTTCAACGATAACAAAAAAGGAATTGAGAAAAATAAAATTTCAACAAATTAATGCAGCAAAGGTAATAACCTGTATTGACAAACTAATAACCCTAAAATTTTCAAGATCTATGGATTTAACAAGATAATAGTGACTTAAAACATTTTGTAAGTGAATAGCCTATAAGGAGAAACAATATTATCCTTCGGGTTCATTTACTCTGATTTTTGGATGTTCCCATCGACAATACAAGAGAAAATTTAGGATTCTCAGCTATTCCTTAAATGTGTGATAGTTTCATATGTAACTAACTAGTTTTGATTTTACCAACTGCATGTAGCACATGAGATCTTCTATCACCAATTCTTGTGTGCCCCTTATTTCCACCGAATCTTGAACTATCCATTTTTAATTTATTATTTCAATTAATTAATTCATTTCAATCAATTGACGAATAGAGGTTGATGGGCATGTGCAGATATAATGTTTGGGGGAATAAGATCTGATTTCAGCGTTGTAGGAAAATGATGTCTATGAGACTTTATAAAATACCACAATAAGCATGCAAAAATGTCATTCTGCAAATACCTGAAGATGAATACGTGATAAGTATTAATCTCTCACTGAGAAATATCATTTTGCTGCTTTTGTTGAAGTTGCTGAAGCAGGGTCGCAGCTAAATTCAGTGTTTGCTGGTACTTCAGTTTCTTCTCAACATCATCATGATAGCCACAATTAACCTCTACCTGTCTACTTGGCGCACCAGGATCCATGTCAACCGCCACCTGTCCGCTCTGTGTCCGACTGGAATCCTCTGCAGTTGGCCTGACTTGATTTGGAGAAGTATTTGATGGACTATCGTCATAGGAGGTAGTACTGTTTGGATCATAATAAGTCTCTTGAAGCCGATAATGCTGATCACTTGGAAAAATCTGTTCTGATCGAGGGGCGTAATTACTTAAATGTCCAACGGGATCAGCAGACACTTGAGGAAAACTAGAAGCATGGTTTTGGGATTGGGTCGAATTATCGTGTGTTGGATACAGAGATACAAATGATGAAGTCGAGTTATTAGATTGACTCCCAAAATGCTGAGGCTGAATCAAAGTACTACTAAATGTAGGAGAATCCATACGAGGAGCCCCAAGCCTAGGCTGATGATCTTGTGTGGCATTAGTATTAAATGAAAATGATGATACTGAAGAGACCAGTGGCACATTATCATTTAGAACTGCACTAGTCCTGGCATTAACTGGCAAGAGAGAAGCTAAGATTGATAAAATATCTGAACTCAATGGGACTCCAGAATTAGAAGGACACGCTGATGATGCAACAGAAACAGAACTGCTGTGCATGCTGCTGAAATTTTCTGAAGCTGCCTCTGCATTTTCAGTCGTGTGAACAACCTCATTGATATCACGAAAATTATGGTTCTCCCCGTGCTTTATATAACTTCGTTGCTGCAACCCTAAACAATTATGTTCTCTCGGATCAATATATTGAGTTCGTCGCACTTCCTGAAGATCGATGTCATCTCTTTGTTCAATATATTGCGGTTGCCGCACTTCTACAAGATTATTGTCTTCTCTCTGCTCAATAAGTCGAGGTTGTCGAGCTTCCTGGATTGCTTGATGTAGAGATTTAAAAACTACCCCATAAAGACGTTCTGGGCCTGTAATTTTCAGAATTTTGGTTAAAAAATCTGAAGGTGGTACTAGAAATAAATGTGTCCCATCTGCACATTTAGCGACCCCAACACGGTTATTGTCACTCAAGTAGCAGAGAAATTCAGTGTAAGGATCAAAATCTTTTTCACTAGCTGGATAAAAGAAGACACAATCAAAATCACATGCTGCATCGTACTGTCTTCTAAGCTTATCCAGATCGGTCCTCGCAAAGCAATCAATAGTCTCGGGACTGTCAATGAAAGTGTTATTAGTTCATTTCTTTTTATACAGTAAGCTGTGCAAGACCCAAAGCATTTGGTGTACCATACTACTTTTTCCCTCACTCCGCATGCTCATTATAACCTAAACTCAACACTTATGTCTCATATAAAACATCGTGTTGAACCATAACCCTAATTATTTTCATCTGAAAGTTACTATTTATCGATCACATATAGTGAATGGGATTTGAAGTCCACACGAAACCTGGGAGCATACACAATATTTACTTTCATAAAACAATGAACAGACTTAAACAACACTTACAGAGGAGGCTCAAGTCCATTTCCTATTGCTACACATCGAGCATGACAAACTTGTGAACCGCCTTTGGCGAGAACTCCATGCCAAATATCTTTACTATGTGTTCTACCTGGCTCACAAATGATAGGGCTCTGGTCCCTTTCATAGAATAGAACATTATTCGGTGGAGACTCATTGAACCTTGGTCTCTTTGACACGGTTGCATCATTTCCATCATCCCAGATGTTAGACACAGCCAACGTACGTGGAAGAACTCCTAGTACAGAACCGCGTTCACTCTCATGTCTTGAATGTGGCACATATAAACCAAGTCTCGGGCTACAAAATTGAGAAGGCATTTGCTCAGATGACTCGCTGGAGCACAATAAAGGCTCACTGAAGGAAACTGCACGCTTATGTTTGCTGTAGCCTGGAAGAATTGGTGCGTTATTTCCACTATGAGTGAGGGAACTTGTAGCAAACTTAATTTGTATTCGAGGGTCACCAAAAAGGCGACCATCTAGACCATGTTTGGCTCGTCTAGCCTCTTCAACACTCCTAAATACCACAAAGCAATAATTCTTCATAGGTATGGTTCTTATTGCTTCTATTTCTCCAAATAATATCATGGCATTGTGAAGCATACCCTTATCCATATGCATGGATGGGGGATACCTCACCCACAATGTATTGCAAGGTAGGCCGTCAAGTCCTCCATGCAGCTGAAAGATGAACATATAGATATAAAAGACAAAGAAAAGACTATGGAACAGTTTCCTATTGCATGAAGCTTATTGCTACTGCGACTTCATATGCAACCAAGCATGCGAAAATAAACTAATTAAAATTGACAAGAAGAAATTTCTTTATAAAATTTGTTTATGTAATTATAGCTGTTATCGAGATTATTTTATATATTACAGTTCGTTCACTAAACATTTTCCATCAAAAAAAGAGGATAAATTGAAGGACAACTGATGTAGTACGATAGTTTTGTATAGCACCCGCCTTATTTGAGGATGTGTGATTGTGTCATACAACACATTCTGTAAGCAGTTATAAATGTGATTATAAGCTGAGCTCAGTTCATATTTACTGAAATTGATGTCATGCATTTTTCTTATTTGTATAATTGCAGAACATGAATCTCATGCAAGAGGAAACAATGAGAACCGCAAGAAAGACAAGTAATAAATTACACATACTTGTGAAGAAGATTCTGGCCTCAGATTCAATGGTTTTTGAAAGTCAACACGCACTGGTTGACCACCAATGCTTTTACCGTTCATGTTCTTCTTAGCAGCAATAGCATCGTCAAGATAACAATACCAAACCATTGCAGAGTTCCTATCCCTCGTAAATTTAAGCTCTTCAATCTTCCCAAACTGCAAAAGCTCATGCATAAGCTGTTCTTCAGAGACAGCTTTGCTAATACCACCAATCCATATAAGCTTTCCAGGTATTGTCTGCATTATATTTTAAAATCATGAAGAAAAATGAAATTTCAAACTAAAGCAAGAATATTATACCCATTATTCAGTAAATTATGATTTACAATCCACATTAACATTTATTTTTGATCAAGAAAAAAAAAAAAAAACCTTCAGGATCAATTCAATGCTCTACTGGTTACAGGAAAATTGCTCTTGTTTGAATGAAAGACTATTGCAACTATGGCATCATGATATTTCAGGTACTGCTGTTGGATGAGAGAAATATGACCATTACAGTAGCAAGCAACGTTACTTTTTTATTCGTTTTTGCTCTATTTTTTCTTTTAGGGAAACCCACTAGTAGTAATGTAAATTAAAATCCACAAACAGCTCTGATTTCAGATAACATTGTTTCTTGCTTAAATAAAAACACAAAAATAGTGAACACCTTTCACCATCATTAAGATCAATTCAATACTAGTCAACTAGGGAGTATAGTCGTAAGAAATATGATTGATCTATTTTGTAACCCTTATCGGTTATATAGACCCATATTATACACTCGAACATACAAATGGCCCTAGTTAGAGGCAAATTGTTTTGGCTTCAATGAAATACTACAGCAACTATGCTACAGTAGATGCTGGTCAATGAGAGAACATGACAATTGTGGCAGCAAAAATGTCAAACTTTTTTGTTCGTTTTGTATGAAACTTCTTACAAGAGATACCTTTAAAGGGAGAGTAGAGTCAGTAACAATATAGAGAGAGTATAAAAATTGACTGTAAAGAAATAGAAGCAATAAAAATATGGAAAGAAAAGATTAAGTGCTAATAATACAATAGGCATGAAAACCATCAAGAAATAACGAATGATTTACGAACTTTTTTAATAAGATATCAATAAAAGAAAAAGAGAAAAGAAAAAGAGAAAAGAAAATGTCAAACGAAGAAAGAAGAGCATGGTAATACCAATATTTAAGAATAAGGAATTAAAAGTTATCACAATTCTAGAGGAACAAAAATAAAATATGGATGAGAGTAATAGAATAGGGATTAAGAAATGAACTGCCAGTCTAATAAAACCAGGAAATTATGCGTCAGACAAATGGACAATAGGGCTATCAACAAGATAGTTAATATAACAATTTAGAAGTAACAAAAAATCTACATAAACTGTTCATAGATTTAGAAAAAATATATGATGAAATATCAAAAGACATAAGTTAATAGATTTAAATAAAAAAATAAGTTTCAACGGGTATAATAAAATTTATTACCGTGAAACAAAAATATTTTATACATCTGAAAAGACTAATGGAATATTAATTATGAATGAAATAACAAAAATGAAAAAAAAAAACCTATATATGTGTGTGTATGTGTATAGACATACACACATATACATATATATGAAGCATTCCGGGAAACCCCTGTTTTGTGGCACCCCTACCCGTTTGTGAGCTACATCAATCCAAATTCAACAAGAATATGTAGATGTTCAATCCACACACACACACACACACACACACACACACACACACACAAATATATATATATATATATATATATATATATATATATACATATATAATCATCTATCCAAAATTTGAGTTAGTCCCGACATTCGCAACATTTCCAAAATCTTAGCTAAATTATTCACTGTTCAGACATTTATTCGAATCGTTAAATTTAAACATCAAATATATTATTCTACGAATGTCGGAACGAGCTCAAATTTTGGATAAATAATAATATATATGTAGATTAAATATCCACAAATTCTTGTTGGATTTGAATTGGTATAGCTCACGAACTGATAGGGGTGCTAAAGATGAGCTACGAAACAGGGGTGCTCCCGGATCGCTCCTCTCTCTCTCTCTGTGTATGTGTGTGTGTGTGTGTGAGTGTATATATATATATATATATATATATATGTGTGTGTGTGTGTGTGTGTGTGTGTGTGTGTGTGTGTGTGTGTGTATCATAGTGCATGATAGTAGCATATGATGTTGCGCTAATAAATAGCTTTAAAAAGTAGGAAAAAAACTAAATACAGAAATACTCCATAATTAAAAGGTTTGAAATTTAATAGGATTAAAACTATGTATATCTCATATATAACAATAGTAAAAAATCAGAACAATGACATAATATACCAACAAAATCAAATCATTAACAAAATAGATATGTTTAAATACGCAAGGTCAACAACAGCAACAACAACTAAGTCATCAATCCCAAAAAAAGTTGGGATTGGCAAGAGATGAAACTCAAAACCAAAAGATAGTCAATTTAAAAGTAATAATATGTTGACGTGAAAAATTGGTCATTTGCACACGTCAACACCCGATGGGTTGATATAATGCAAATTATACAAACAAACCAATCAATCCAAACACAGAGTGCATAAATGTAAATAACACTAAGTTTATAGCGGTTTGACGCTAACACCTACGTCAACTTTGATGTAACTATTCATCATAGTCATTACAGTTACAAGAGTTATCCAAGTCCAATGCTTTTGAATTTACAAAGTGATGAATGGAGAAAGATAAAGTCCTTGCCAATTCCTTACAAGACCCAAACAACCATTAAAGTCTTTCTAGGTCCAAAAAGCTCCAAGTATGTTCCAATATCAAAAAAAGCAAGCCAAGAATTAGTCCAAATGCCTAAATGCTGTGAGAAAACTTCTATGCGAAGTTTACAAGTCCAAGAGACTTTCCAAAGCCATAGAAACCAAAAAAGAAGTCATCAAAATGCTCCAAAATCAAGTTCCTCGCTTGTAGAAGCAAACAGTCAAAAGATCTCGAAATAAGCCAACACTTGTGGCATTTATAGGTGAGGGAATACGAGAATTCGTATCATCAAGTTTTTGTATCCCGGGATCGGTACCGATCAGGGGATCCGTCTGTATCCCGGGTACGTAACCAAAATATATAGCTTCTCCTTCGAAGCTTCAATCCGATGCCAAGCCAAAAGCCGGATACGAATACACTTTTCGTATACTAGGAGTTCACAAAATCCAATCCATCCTGCTGCATTGCCAAATACAAATCACCAGATATGAAGTCCACTTCGTATCCCCAAGAGTTAGCAAGATTCAAACTATCCAAGAATACCACTTCGTCTTCGTGCTTGCCGAATACGAAATACTAAATTTTGAATTCCCAACCTTTGTCAAATTCCATCGATGTGCCTGATTTCATATGTCCTCCTTCGTGCCCTGAGGATACGAAATTTCGGAAGATGAAAAGCTAACGAAGCGAAACCAGAGGAAGTGGGGATTCACCGAACCCACAAGTCTTGTAGTATTTCGTATCCTAAGTGGGATACGAAATTTCGTGAGGAGGATGAGACATGAAAAACGTACTCATATCCATGATTTAACCAAGCCGAAGAATGCCAACCGTGGGATACGAAATCCCATCAAAGTGAGGACTCTAATCTGAAGCCACACTATGGGATACAAAAATCCCTAATGTACCAATGTCGATCTGAAAAGTCAAACTCAGAACATCGAACCAAAGATTATCGAACCGAGAGCACCGATCCAGGGGTTCGAGCATGAATACTGATCACCAGGGAGTTAACCGTATTTCCAAAGTTTCTGAGGACTTCGCGACTTCGACCAAATCGCTGCGAGTTTCCTGAGTTCGTACTCCAGTTTCGAGTACTTCGAAAACTGCAAATCTGTTCTGTGACTTGTCTTGCCAAAAGCGAGTCAACATAATAATAACAAGAAACTTAAAGATAAAAACATAAATAAAGATAGTAAAATAATTAAACAAATAATAATAGTAATAATGAATAAATAAAAACCGAGGTGATGATGATGATGATAACGGTGGTGGTGGTGGTAGTAGTAACAGATACTGAAGACCAACACTACGTCTTATGTCCATATTCATTAGTCCTATAATCCAAAACTTAAAACACTTTGCCTAGACTGACCATAAACTTAAAATTCTAGTACATGGATCGCTATCTTCCATATGCTTCTGTTCGACACTGGTTCTTCGAATATATTCCAATTTCTCAATTCGCAAGGTCAACATTTAAAAAAAAAAAAAAGATGAAATGAATATTAAAAGACATAACAAACTAAATTGACACCTAGATAAAACGAAGATAAGCTAGTGTAATTTTATGTGACAGAAAAATAGCAAACAAATAGAAAGGGAAATTCCATTGAACAATAACTAGACCAACTATGTCATATGAAGCAAAATGTTGGTTTTTTTAAAGAAATAAGAGAATAAGGTAAATGTACAACAAGTGAAACATTAAGGAGGATGGTACAAATTACTATAAAAGATAGTGAAAAATAAAATAGAGAAATACTGGAAGTAGCACATACAAGTGAGAAAATTGAGGAAAACAAACATACGGTACGGATAAACATAAAAAAGGATAGAAACACAAGGGTGATAAGAGGAGATAATAACTATACATAAGAAAAGGACAAAAGGTGTCATGACCCAGATTTTATTAAGGAATATGTAATTAATTTAAATATTTAAAACGATTTATTTTAAGGATTAAAATCTTGGAATTCATTTAATTTAAGATTTAAACGTATAATTTATAATATAATTAAAAATGAGCTCGCAGCAGTGCGGTAGTTCGTAATATTACGTTTTGAACTTTAAATGAATGTACAGGATCCAAAGTAAGTTAGAATTTGTTGAAACAAGAAGCGTTCGAATCTTTCTACTGACAGTGAAAAATCGAGATTTCATCTTATACATTATGAGTTATGTCCAAATCAAATTTTCAGAAAGTCGCTATGGAATAGTTCATAAACCATAACGATTTATTAAATAAAATAAAACGATTTTATATAAACTGAATACCAATTTAGATTGAAAATGGAAGTATCGAGTTTAAAATCTAATATAGTTTATTTTGGGAAGTTATATAGAATTCTACTGAATATATATAAGATAATAATATTTTATTATTAATATATTTGAATGTTTCAAAACTATATTATATTATATCGATTTAATTTAATAATGAAAGATTAGCCATTTTGCAAACGATCTCAAATTGTTGATGAAACCAATTTTATCGGATCTGGAACGTTAAATTATTGTAAGATTCCAAATTTCGGATCAATCGGAGTTAGTATGTGGTCGTACGAGCTATAAACATCCAATGTAAATACGTATGCATAATTAATTAAGCTCAAACTAACGCTATTTGAGCAAACGTACTCGGATTTTGATGAAACAAATTTCATTTGGACCATAATGACAAACCATAGTTGTATATCAATTTTCACCGCAAACGGAGTTCATATGTGATCGGCGAGTTGATAAACGTCGAACGGAGATAGCGAAAAGCAAGAAATAATATAATAATCGAATAAAATATTATTAAACTCAAAACATCCCACCTATATAGTGTCTCTAACTCTCAAACCCTCAGCCATTTCTCATCCTCCACATTTTGCAGCCGCCGCCCTCCACAATTCCAATATTTGCTAAAACAACCTTTTTAATTTTATCTTCTAAACGAGTGAGAGTTAGAGGAAGCGTCCAACATGAAAGTTGTAGATCGGGTTAAGGGCTACCTACTGCTAAAATTTGGTGGTCGGAATTCATCCATGACCGTGAACTGTTCATTTTCGTGTTTCATGGATTTGCGTGCAAATGATGGAGAGTTGGCCGGAGGGAAGTTGGAGAAGGGAGAGAGGTAAAAGTCTGATGTTGGGAGATTGGCCTGAAAGTGTGGTGGTCATGGCGAGGACATGATCGGAGGTGAACTGTTTGGAGAAGCAGCGAACGTATGTTTGGGATTTCCAACGAATGGAGGAAGAACTGGACGAGATGATCAACTGGAAAGTTGTTCGTGGTGGTGATATCAACATTGTGGTGAAGTTTGGTGGTCGTAATTGCAGCTGACGTGATTTCCATTTGTTGGCGAATTCAGGTGAGATGGCGGTGCTAGGGGTCGGCGTGGACGACGAAGGGGCGGCTCACGATGGGGGTCACGGTGGTGTGGGGCGGTAGGGGTTCGGGGCACTGTAGTGGCGGCGCGAGGCATCGATGGACGGTGAACAGGCGGCATGAACAGGGAAGATTAAATTAAGAGGTTGATTAAACATTAATTTAATAATGACGTGATTAGTTTATCAATGTTTAAACATATATATCTCGCTCGTATGAACTCGGAATATGACGAAACAAAATCCTTTGGAATCTTGGAAAAGAATACCACGTGTACAAACCAATTTGAACGATATTGGAGCATAATTGGAATTTTGGGTTAAATCTCTGTTTGATTTAATTCAAAAGCGATCGTTATTGAAACGATCAAAAATCGCTGTAAGAACTCTTTTAATTCAACTTGAAAGTTATTTATAATCGTCAACTGATTATATATTGATTGTTTGTGATTGCTATGGTTGCTTCATGGATGATGGTTGTTTATTACAATTTTATTTATATTGTTTATGTACATTTATGCGTTAACAATTACAACGCTTATATTATAATTGTTGTTTGATGGATTATAACTATTATGCTTGTTATTATAATTGTTCACACGATTCACACTACGAATATGAAATTATTCGGGAATTGATTGAGTCGAGTTCCATTGGAATTTTAAATGAATACTGCCTTCATTTAAGTGAAATAAGACATGAAAATGGATATTGAATTTTTATATCCGAAACGATTTGGACCATTGAAAAGGTTGAAATGGATTTGAAAGAGTTTAGAATTAGAAATGACTTGTTCTAATTTAAAATAGAATTTAAATAGTAAATTCAAAAGTGAATTCGAGTTAGATATATAAATGACATTTTTAACTCGAATGGATTGTTCCAATGATCTTATTTATTTTTATAATAGATTTCAGAAAAGTTTGGATTTCAAAACATTATTATTTTAATATTATAATAATATAGAATATTCAATTTTGATTTATAATTGAATTTGAAGTAGGAATCGTTTTCAAACGATTTTATAAACATTTTATGTTTCATGTTTTATGTTTTAGAGAAGTTATAGGGAAGTAAACCATATTTCCGAGATCAATAAATCCATTATCAATTATTATTAGCAGAACTGACAAGGTTTATACTTTAGAGTTTCTGATTGAGTTGATTATGTTTAAACCCCACTCCAAGGATCGATACACATTACAGTTCAATATTTTTATTAAGTTGGACTTTTTTCATTGATGAGGGCACCTATCTTCAAAACACGTGTGAGAATATGACACTAAATAAGGCAATTTATTTATTCGGTGGCAAAAGCAATTTACAACTTCTAGATTAGCAAGCATATGGTCAGGCAATTCACTCACTCACTGAAAGAATCTCACGTCTTTGTGGACAAAAGGCAGTCCATCCAATTACTCGTCGAAAGGAAGGGAATCATGAATGGCGTAAGTGATTATAAAGCACTGTGAGTTCAACTATTCATGCTTTGATAGAAGGAATTATTGGCCTTGGCATACCACTGAACTTGCATGCCCAACCGCAATTCATACAAACATTCATTTCCAAATATTTTGTGATATGTGAGCATAATCTATTGCTCGATTTAATTGAATGCACGGAATGGAATTCATCATCATTCCCCTTGTATGGCTTAACACTTCCATTTGAGAGATTCGGTTCTATCAAGCTTCACGAATTGAAGTTCATTCTTGTACTTAGAACTCCTGTTGAAATTACCATCACAAGAGGAATCATGCCAACAATCCTATGCATTAACATCAAAATATCGGAATATCATTCATAACAGTATTAACTAATTCTAAAATCTATTAACTTATATCAACAAAGTAATAAATTCAACAAAGTTTTCATACTCAAAATTAAGTACATAAGTTAAATCAAACCCAAGGGATTTGGATTTCTCCTTGGGTTTTTTAGTCATGCCTATGAGACATGTCTTTAAACCACATGCATGTGTAAGCGTGCCAACGTACCAACGTGGACATTCTAATAGTCACTACGGAAGTCACTGATTGTTGTGATAGTTGTACAACACGAGTCTGATTACAAACTAGCTAATTCCAAAAAATCCTTGAATTATTTTTCCCTCTAATCTTTCGTCCGTCTTTATTTTGCCTTTGTCACCATGCTAACTTGGCCAACTTGGCTGACGTAAGCATTCTCGCTTTAACATCATCATCTTCCAAGCACGTGTACTTGTCAACTGATAGTAAAGATCTCCTAAGCCAGCAGTTGGATTCTTGCAAAAAAAACGTTTCCGATAATTTTTGATCCAACAATTATATGAACTACTTGTTCGTCAAGTTGATGTACACCGGCTGTTGTAGTTTTGTAAGGTTTCACCGTCGTTTTGCTTAATATCAACTAATAACATCTTGCCTTTAGGTTGAACTACATGCTACGAAACCGGATAAAATGCCTCGCACCCAGTAACCGTTCCCGCCAATAATACTTGATCTAACCCCATAAATAGCGAATCTAAATATGGAAGAAAGGACTTTTGGCTATCTGAATTTCTGAACACCCCATACTGTTCCACCATTTCTATTCGACCCATGAGCAAATTAGCGAGTTTCGAGCGAAAATCGACATTTGAGTGAGAAAATCAATTGTATGCGAGTGTTTGAGAGATTCTAAACTTTGTATTTGTAATCCTCTGCTAAATATAAAGATTGAAAAGTGAACATAGACTCGTTAACGTCGAACCACTATAAACCTTGTATGTTTGTTCGTTTTTAGTTTATATTTCTTCATTATTCTCCTCCGAATCTAGTCAATTGAGTGTTAGTGTCATTTTTTGGTGCTTTCACTGAGAAAATTGAATTCTCAGCTTTCGGGATTATTGATCTACTGTTCGGATCACCAAGTTCGAAGAAATAATCTTTGTTTTCATCACCTTCGACGTTTTCAACGATTTCAACAAGTTTGGGAAGTACGGCCCCAAGAAGAGATAGGAACCAGCAAGCTTCTAAAAAAATGAAGTCAACAAAGAGCAACAAAACAGATTGCAAATTGAGACAGCAGCAGAAAATGCTCCTGGATCGAATTCGACCCGACCCGACCAGTTGAATTCTGGAGATGTAGCTATCACGAGCGATTAACCTCTTCCATCTACACCTATTTCGCAAAATGACTTCGCACGCTTGCTCGCCAGGTTAGAAGAGACCAATGCAGCTCTAAAAGCTCAAAGACGAGATAACGTTGCAATTCGGGATAATATGGATACGATAACCAGACAATGTGAAGAATTCTGAAGACAGAACACTGCCTCATACCCATCGCGAAGTAGCAGAAGATTCACCTTCCTCTAAGGAGAATGAACGGCACCCACGTCAGAGGAAACCTCTTGAAAGGCCTGAAAATCTTCGGGAAGTCCGATTCGGTACATTGGGTTCAAGAGAAGACAAGGAAACCCGTCTTGGCCCTAATGATCCTAGCCTAGCAGAACCTATGTTATTGTCAATGCATGGACCCCATGTTCTTCCTAGGGACTAAGGCACTTCCTCAACCACTCAAGCTCACTTTCTCCAACTCACTCGTCCAGTGACTGACCGGGATCGCAGCGGGCAAGGAAACTATGTCCAAACAGCGACTTAGGTGACATTGCCTGAGACAGGAGCAAGAGGATCTCGAAGATCTAAAACCGCTGAATCAGAGCATGCACTGACCAACGCAGAGGTAGCAGCAATGGTGCGTCAAATAATGAATGACAGACGGGGCTATACCAATAAAGACTGGGGCATAGACCGTAGCTCACGCCATTCACCGACGATATCTTGAAGGTGCAATTCCCGAGGTGATTCAACTTGCCCACAACGAACTGTTATTCAGGAAGAACTTATCCACAACAGCATCTGATGTGTTGCTCATGGTATATAAATGATGCAGTGGCTCCCGGTGCTATAATGTGTAAGGTTTTTGCGATATACCTAAAGGACGTCACTATGATGTGGTTCATTAGACTTCCGCCTTGGTCGGTTCCTAACTTCAAGGATTTGAGTGAGAAGTTTCTAAATCAATTTCGACTGCATGCCAAGATGTCTAAGAGTGTCATAAAGCTCTCGGTGGTTAAACAAGCTCCTGGAGAAACCTTTAAGGGAAATTTGGATCGTTTTCATATGGCTGTCACCGAGGTGAGCAACCCCAACCTCGAGACTATTCTTATGGCGATGATAGACGGGGTAGACAAAGATACTGAATTTAGAAGATACTTGGTCGAAAAACCTCATGCAACCATTGAATTGTTTTATGAGAAAACAAACACACACGCTTGCAACAGGAAGAAGTGTACTTAAACCGAAAGAGAAGGTCCAGCGAAGTTGTGAGGGAAGAAATCCAAAGCAATGTCGCCATAAAGCAGTCCAGAGACAGTTTCGGTAAGGTTGAAGTCAATATTGGCAATCAGAATGAAGGAAATACTCCCCAGGGTAAGAATGGAAACAAAAGAAACAGGAATAGAAAGGGTGATTCCAAGAAACGACCCCGGTTACAGTCCTTCGAAAGTTACACGTCGTTGAACGGTACCCTGAAAAACATTTATCTAGATACTTGTAATATAATACAATATAAGAAATCTCCACCTAGAGATTCGAAAAAAAAGAACAAGAAACCGGAAAGTTTTGCTTGTTTAATGAAACCTACGACCACTCAACGGACGAATGCCGACACATGAAGATGTGATAGAAAGACTACTGCGAGAACGGAAGTTTGATGAGCACAAAGTTTCCCCGAGGGACAGGAGGCAAGGAGGTTCTGTCCGGAACCAAGGTCAGGCGGCTCCGAGAGCCACCGCACAGCAGAAGGGAAAAGGAATAGTCATCAACACTATCGTCGGAAGGCCTCAGCTGGCAGGTTTTAGTACCAAAACCATGGAACAATATGTCAACACAACAAAGCATCTTGATGTATGGGGGTGCAGTGTTCCCGAGGATGCTACACCAATTAAAAAGTAGAAAACAATAATGGACGACATTGTACTCCGCGATCGAGAAAGCGTGGGAGAGGAAACTTCGAGAATAGATCCTTTGGTGATATCAACTACGATTGGCCCGACGATGGTACGGAAGATCTTGGTCGACTGTGGAAGTTCCGCTAAGAACATGTTCAAAAAACTTTTGACCAGATGAAGTTAGAAGCTAGAGATCTAAAACCCTGCACTGGGTGGATACGCGGCTTTAACGGTTCGACGATTACACCGGTAGTAGTAGTTGAATTGCCAATAGAACTTGGCGAAGGAGATTGTAGGAGAGTAGATTCTCCATTTTCTGGTGATGAACATAGACTCCCCTTATAATGCATTTTCAGGACAACCAGCTCTGACAGAGTTTAAAGCCTGCATTGCACCTTGGTGCCTGCTACTAAAGTTCTCAACCGAAGCTAGGATAGGAATGGTCCGCGGAGACCAGGTGACGGGGAGAGCTTGTTATTTAGCAGAGTGGAAAATGATCCGTAGTGGA
This sequence comes from Allium sativum, assembly GCA_030737875.1. NCBI lineage: Eukaryota > Viridiplantae > Streptophyta > Magnoliopsida > Asparagales > Amaryllidaceae > Allium > Allium sativum. The sequence continues at coordinate 104,624,585 of CM060911.1, read as the reverse complement.
GATGATGTAGAATCGAACAATATCTCCTCACCCGCTAGGGAGGCGTCAACATAACAAATCAAGGAAGCATCCCGGCCAGAGTCGCCCGATTATCAGTCTGAAGATATTGATCCCAAAGAGAACGAGAAATTAGAATGTCTCATCTAGACCCCCTCCTAATGAGACATTCTGACAGGAGACGCCTAATGAGACAACTATGGATATTCCAATTGATGACGACGACCCGACCAAGGTCCTGAAAATCGTATCTCATCTAGACCCCCTCCTGATGAGTGAATTAACAGACTTTTTACATGCTAATTTGAACGTATTTGCATGGACTCATGCTAACATATGTGGGATTTCTCCATCTATTATGAGCCACTCGCTAAACATCAACCCAAAGAGTGTCCCGGTCAAACAGAAAAGGCGTATGTTTATCCCCGAGAGGTCTGCTGCTTTAAAGGAAGAAGTTGAAACGCTGAAAAGCAATGGCTTTATTCGAGATTCAACATATCCTGACTAGATATTGAATCTGGTTCTGGTAAAGAAGGTCAACGAAAAATGGCGAACGTGCATCGACTTTTCTGACTAAAACAAAGTTTGCCCAAAAGACAGCTTCTCACTCCCAAGGATCGATCAGCTAATAGACTCAACTGTTGAACATGAACTTCTTTCGTTTATGGAATGCATATTCGGGATACAACCAGATCCCAATGCATGTGTTGGACCAGGAGGCATACCAGTTTCATCACATATTTTGGGTTATACAGTTATGTAATGACGCCTTTCGGATTGAAGAATGTCGGGGTGACATACCAACGTCTAGTGAATCAAATGTTTCATAACTAAATTGAGAAGTCCATGGAAGTATACATGGATGACATGTTTGTGAAGTCCCAGCAGTCGCAGACTTAGCAGAAATGTTCAATATCCTTCGGCACTAAGTTATGAAACTCCCCTTTGAAATGTTCTTTTGGCGTCGCGTCAAGGAATTTTTTGGATTTCAACGTCGGCTCTCGCGGAATCGAGATCAATCCAGACCAGATTGTAGCTATCAGGAATATTCGTGAACCGTGAAGAATTAAAGATGTGCAAAACTTAGCAGGAAATGTTGCGGCATTAAGCAGATTCATATTCAGGACCACTGATAAGTGCATACCCTCCTTCGACTTAATAAACCGAGGAAAGCGTAACTTCAAATGGACCCCAGATTGCATTAAAGCTTTCCAGAACTTGTTAAGTCATTTGGAGAAACCTCTGATACTGTCCAAACCTGCAGATCATGAAGACCTATTCGTATACTTGGCGGTATCATCGCACGCAATCAGTTCAACACTCGTTCGTGATGAGGATATGATCCAAAGACCGGTGTATTATGTGAGTAAGAAATTGGTTGCGGCATAACGTTATTACCCGAAGATTGAAAAGCTCGCATACAGCCTATTGATCGCTTTAAGGAAGTTGCACCATTACTTCCAGGCTCATCCAATTATGATATACACCGACCAATCGCTATGACAGGTCCTTCAACAACTTGATGCGTCTGGAAGACTGCTCAAGTGGAACACTGAACTGCGCTAATTCGACCTCACTTTCCTCCCGAGGAAATCTATCCGCGGGCAAGCGTTGACAGACTTCATAGCTGAATTCACCATCCCTGAGGTGGATGTATTGCATGAGGAAGCTGGCCCTTCAGAATCCAAATTGGAATCGAGCGCTTGGAAGTTGTACACAGACGGTGCTTGCAACGATCGACGGTCCGACGACAGAGTTGTACCGGTAACTCCTAAGGGGCGGTCAAATATGTCTTACGATTGAATTTTCCCGCTACCAACAATGACTCCGAGTACGAAGCCCTGATTGTCGGGCTGAAACAAGCAAGGGAATTGGGAGTAGTAGCGTTGGATGTCTACTGTGACTCTCAAATCATTGTGTTTCAAGTTCGGAAGGAGTTTCAGACGAAAAGGCCACGACTTGCAGCCTACCTTGAACGGGTCAAGGAATTGTTAGACAGGTTGGAACGTTATAGCATTTCCCATATTCTACGAGCAGAAAATCAGAAGGCCAGCAGACTTGCCAAGTTAGCCAGCTCTGACAACCCAGAAGACACAGAAACGGACCCGACTGAGACACTCGAAACCCCAAGCATTGATCAGATGGAAGTTGACCAAGCCTTGGAGGCTGAACCTGAAAGAGAATCTTAGATGACCCCCATAAAGAATTTCTTACAGCATGAAATCCTTCCAGGGAGGAAGAATCAAAGACGTGCTCTTGTCCGCAATGCATCAAGGTACGTTATGCAACGCGGCATGCTTTATAGAAGGGGTTTCTCGGTAACTTTGCTCTGGTGCATAGCCCATGACGACGTCAAGCATGTATTGAGGGAAGTATACGAAGGCGATAGCGACTGTGGTGATCAAACCGGAGGACGGACACTGGCAAAAAAAATACTATGGTACGGCTACTTCTGACCAACCATAAATAAAGATGTAGTTGATTATTCACGACGCTGCGGTAAGTGCCAAAATTTTGCAAGGATTCGCAGTGCTCCACATAGCCAACTTACCTCGATGGTGAGTCCGTGATCGTTTGCTATGTAAGAAGTTGACATTATCGGAAGTCTTCCAATTGCCAAAGGCGGAGCAAAGTATGCAATTGTGGCTATGGACTACTTTACAAATTGGGCAGAAGCTGAGCGGCTAACCACAATCACAATAAAACCGATGATCAACTTCATTGTCGAAAATATTATATGTCGATTTGGAATCCCAAGGACTATCATAACCGACAACGGGACCAGTTTGATAGCGCGGAGTTCAGGGATTTCTGTCAACGATACCACATCGAGAAGAGATGCACCGTTGCGGCACATCCGCAATCGAATGGACAAGTAGAAACTGTGAATAAAATCATCAAGTCCATCCTGAAAAGCGATTGGCGCAAGCGAAAGCCATGTGGGTTGATGAATTACCCTTGGCTCTATAGGAGTACCGAACAACCTACAAAACAACAGACCACACTTTATTCTCACTATCATATGGCTCGGAAGCAGTCATCCTGATGGAGCTTAAAGTCCCCTCTCACCGGACAACATATTACGATCCTATGACAAACAAAGCTTTTCTCCTTGAATTTTTAGACGTGGTTAACGAGAAGAGAGTTGAGGCAGACTTGTGTGCCTCAGAGCATAGACATTAGGTGGCTTGATATTACAACCGAAAGGTTCGGCCTAGAACTTTTGAACCTGACAACCTGGTACTGAAGCGTGTCTTCCAAATCCCCGTCTTCATAGGTCCGAAGTAAGAAGGACCGTACGTCATCTATCGGAGGCTTGGTAATGGAGCTTTCAGGCTAACGACCGTTGATGGCGATCATCTCCCAAGAGCATGGAATGTCGAGCATCTACGACACTACTTGACTCGAGCAGTTGAGCTTGTATTTATTCTTTTGTTTTTCAGACTATGTAATAAGGCACGACCTGCACGAAACAGTTTGGTCAATATAAACAAAAGATTATAAAATGGACGTAGGCAAAATTTAGTCGAACCAATATAAAAATACTGTGTTCCTCGTTATTTACTGCATTTATTTCCTTGTGCCTTGAGTTTGTGAGGGTATCGCATACGTTAGAAATTCATTCCACACTCTATGACAGTCCATGTATTTGATTAGGTGTTGTCATGTGACGGGCATGTACTGAACCTAAGAAAAAGGGATAATTCACCCCTTAACAACGTTCATTTGCTTGTGTTTCGGCAAGCGAACTCAAGTCCGTGACTGATCGGATTTAGGTTGGCTAAAACCGAGCTTGACACCAACGATCGATAAAGTGATTCTCGCTTCGTAGACCAAAGTGAGAATGCGACGCTTAAACATCACATTCTTTCCAACGATTCGACGGGGTGAGTATAAACAATAGGGATGCGATCCGGCCATCCCTGACGGCAACCTCGACCCTTGACCTAGGGAGCCTAAAAGGTGGTACCAAGGCTAGTGTGACCCGACAACTCGCCAGACCAGCTCCGTCTACCGGAGCGTGGAACGAAGTATGGATTAAATTCGAGTTCGATATCGATACTCGAATCGACAAATTCTCACTCTAAGGATTAGAGTGTAGATGGAATGCCAAAGCGAGTGATGTGACTATTCGCACGACTAACTCAAACTCTCTCGATTTGAGAGAGTATAAACACAGGATGGGTGTGAAATGGTGCACCACGACTTGCGACCACCTTAACCTAAAATCTAGCTTGGTCTTATGACAGGAAGGTATAAAAGCACTTGGACTGAGTGCTCAAAGAACTTGGCTCATACCCCACAGAAGGATTGGGGGCATGAATGTGAGCCAAACTTGAAATTCCCACTGACACTGGGGGCAATAATATGACATTACTAGTCAATTTCGAACAAGCCCTAGCCAGGCACTCTGTTCAAGATTGATTGGGAGCATATACATACACATCACACCCCTTAACCGAATACAATATGGTTCATTGTTTGTTACCTAGTCTAGTAATACTTTGATTGCAGGGATGTCGAATTGAAACTCCAGCTAATTGTGATGTGTTTTATTGTTTATTACTTAGTTTGGTAATATCTTGATTCTGAATACGACGTATTGAAACGACAGTAAACTTGCTCCTCTTTCGACTTGGGAGTAGTCTTGGACTTCTTGGACTCGCTAAGCTTTCGCTGCTCCTCTTTCTCGGCCTCGGTAAGGATGCGCTTCTTCTTCTTGGTCTTTCCAAATGAGAGATCTTCTGGCTCAGCAGTGGATTGGGAAGTTATATCTGTTGAGATTGATTTGGCAGCCTCAACAGAAGTACTTGCACCAGGAGGAATTATTTGGAGGGGTTCAACTGAAATAGGCACTTCCCAAAGTTTCAGCCTTAACTTTCAAGAGTTGTTCATTCCTTGCTTGCAGCTGCGCAAGAGTTAGCTCCCCAGTCCCAACGGATGCTCCGGTGACTACAAAGTCTGTTGGGGTCACAGAAGAAAAGCAGAAAGAGTCAACTGGCAAGCCTATAGCGCTCCCCAGTGTCTATGACTCCAAGAAGGGAGAAATGATTGACGCACTAAAGGATCTTGATGGAAAGGAAGGTGATCTCCCCAGTCCCAACGGATGCTCCGGTGACTACAACGTCTGCATCCCTTTCACCTTCCTTTCCATCAAGATCCTTTAGAGCGTCAATCATTTCTCCCTTCTTAGAGTCATCGACACTGGGGAGCGCTATAGGCTTGTCAGTTGACTCTTTCTGCTTTTCTTCTGTGACCCCAACAGACTTTGTACCTAAAGCAGGGAGAGCAATAGTCATTAGTTCTGAAGAAAAAACGGGCTTTTCAATTGGAAGCTTCATAACACGGCGACACACTAGAATAACTTTGACAAATTGAGAAGATAAGGTTGAAGCACCTTCAGTCGATTGGTCTCCAGGAGTCGCAGCTTCGATTATAGGTGAGATAAGTGCACTTGGTCATCTCCGGACATTCGAGGTCGTATTTCTCTGCCTTCACAGTTTCGGGCATTGCGGATGTAACACTCCTAAGTCCCACATCGTGGAAGCCTGTGTGAAGTGGGTACTTATATAGTAGAGTCCATCTCTTACTAATGCTGAGGCCTTTTGAGGAACAAAACCTCACACCTATACGGTGGCTAAGTTGGGGACAATATCTTGCGTGAACGGAGGTGCGGGTTGTTACAGTGGTATCAGAGTCAATACCCAGCCGGAATTGTGGCCCCTATGTGGACCACAGCGCCTGAATGAGGTGTTTGTGAGCCAACGGGGACGTTGGGCTCTGTAGGAGGGGAGAATGTAACACCCCTAAGTCCCACATCGTGAAAGCCTGTGTGAAGTGGGTACTTATATAGTAGAGTCCATCTCTTACTAATGCCGAGGCCTTTTGAGGAACAAAACCCCACACCTAACGGTGGCTAAGTTGGGGACAATGTATTGCGTGAACGGAGGTGCGGGTTGCTACAGCGAAGGAGTTGGAGCCACCTTCAACAGCATCTTTCCCCTTAGCTTAGCGTTTGGTAGCTTCTATAGCCTCCTTTAGTAATCTTCTCCCCTTCGCTAAGCGCTCCGGCTCCTCGCCCCTCAGATATGTTCTCATTAGCTCCTCCTCATCGACGGTCTCAACCTTGAGTCTGTGTTTCTTTTCATCAACAAGCTCATCCCATACATCGACTAAAGTTGTGGGATAGTCTAATATCCAGAAAATGTCACGGGTCTGAAGAACTTGAGAAAAGAAAGATATTAAGAGATGCCCAAAGTCCTTCAACTCTTCTTGGGCTTCTATGAGCTGTGCCTTGGAAGTAGAAGCAGATTCAAGGGCAATGTTAGCATTTCGCTCAGCAGTACGACCCTCTCCTCGGTCTCCGCCAGCTTAGCCTTCAAATCGGCAACCTCTTTCTCGAGCTCAGTCTTCTCCTTCTCAAGGCGAGTGCACGACAGTTTCAATTCGACATTTTTGGTTGTGACATCTTCAACTTGCTTCTTGAGAGATGTACGTTCTCTACTGTTGGAGTCGAGCTCATCATTGTTGTAACTCGTCAAGCAACTTTTTACACTTTTCAGCGTCGCGCTGTGCAACAGCACGTTGGGTCTGAGCTTCCTCACATTCCTTCTCAACATTCTAACATGGGATATGTCGCACTTCCACATTTGTCTCTGAATGTCTAGGTCCAGTTGGAGTTCCCTTATAATATTAGATAGCTTTCGGGCGTACTTGCAAGTCACCTGGTATTGATGATCCATGAAGTCAATTTGAGTTTTGATGGGCTCAGACCAGTTGGCAGGGACTGGTTCGAGATTAGGCACGAAATGCATGTTAGCGAAGTGATATTCAGAGAATTGCTCCTTCAAAACTTTTATTCTTTGCTCAGTGGAGGGGTCAAGCACCACATGTTTTGTTGTAGAAATATCGATGGATTTGCGCTTGGTGGAAACAATAGTCGTGTTGCCTTTATCCTTTCCCTTATCATTAGGCTTGTCTTTGGGGTCGGTATACTTCTTGGGAGGTTTATCTTGAGAGTAAAGATTCCTTTGGAGGAGGCGGAGCTTTGGGAACTTGTTTTGTCCCCTTCACGATGACTTTAATGATTGTTGTGCATATCGGAATCTGAGCGAGCCGAAGAGCGGGATCAGGAGGATTGGTGATATCTCGATTGATAGGGTCTCCTGTCGTCCCTCCCACGGTCTTCTCTGTAATCATGTTCAGCATCAGATTGAGATCTAGGAAGAATGTAGCGAAGTTTTTTAGGGTCATAGTTTTGGTAAAACATTATACCTACAAATTAACACAAGCTAGTGTTAGAAACAGAGCGTAAAATATCATACAAGTCTTGTGACGTGCGGTGTCAGTGTGGTGTGTGTCCTAAGTGATTCCCCCCGACGGACCTGAGCCCGGAGTCTGGCTTGTAGGGGTCGTCTTCCTGGTCTTGGTAGGTGTGACTTCCTCTTCAGAAAGATGAAAGAAAGAGCCAGAACCGACGTCTTAAGAAGGATATGGCGCGTCAGGTAAGGCGATATGAGTCATTCATTTGAATATAGAGTCCTCTTGGTGGGGATCGTGGGCTGGTAACTTAGTAGGAGATGGAGTCTTAGGAGAAGGTTGTCTCTTGGAAGAAGACGCATCTTTTGGAGAGATATCCCAAGGATCCTCCTCAATTGGCCTTTCCAAAAGCTCCTTGGTAAATACGCTTATCGGAGAGGGACTCTTAAACACCTCTTCCGTCTCTTTTTCAGGAGTTTTCTCTTTTTCCCTCGGTTGAGGTTCTTGACTTGAACCTGCAGTATATTTACTCTTCGAGCCCTCACCGACCTCAAATATTGTTGTTGTTTGCCCTTCGATTGGGGGCATGCTTCCAGTCCCTGCAGGTGCAGGAGGAACCTAAGCTGGGGGGAACGTGTACATAAGCACCGCCTCCGCCCAATCGTCTGTTTCGTCGTATGTCAAGCAGATGATGCCGATGAAAGAACTCATCCACTAAGCATTTTTTGACGCTCAAAAAATCTAAATTAGCATTCAGTAAAATGTCCATGCGATATTGGTATACTTGGCCTTGTGTTTTCTTCAGATTTGGAACTGAAAATAAGAAAGAAAGGTCAATGCGTCTGTAAGTATAGTTGAAACGAGAAAGCTAGGGAGTAAACTCACTAGATTGAAGCCACCTCCTGGCACATACGGGCTGGTGTCGAATATAAAACCAATCAGGTCTTATGTGACCCACATTACTGAATTCATCATTGATGATCTTTCTCTTGGGAATGGATTCAAAATATAGAAAGGAAGGAGTCTCTCGTTGACGATGCTTGAAGTGGTAGAAAAAGTTTATGTCCTCAAAGGTGTGCTCCACACCTAAAACCTCCACATATGCTATGTACGATGTATACAGAATGAATAGGTTGTTGGTTGAAGTTGCATGGGAGTTATCCTCAATCATCTTAGAAAATCGACGACGAAAGGAAGAAATGAAGGAATAGCTCCAACTGAACACATTAACCAGCTCATCATCATATACCTTTCTGTAGGATTGTGGGATATGTCTAAGATATTCTCTGCTACTCTAACCTCCTCCCAAGATATTCTGTGCCTTAGGCACAAGCGTCTAAGTGTGGGTTCGTCAGTTATAGAAACCCAAGAATCTTTAGGTTCATATAGAATAATCACGTCGTTGAATTCATAGGGAGCTCGATTATCTCCCACTCCTCTGCCTCCTTCGTCCACGGAAGTCTCTCCCTCAGACAATCCTACATCCTCGTGAAGATCAACTTCAAATTCTAGATCGATACTATTTGAGTTAGAATCCGATGGAAGAACATCGGGATTAGTTGACGACTCTGGAGCCTTTCCTTTCTCAGACTCTGAATATCTTGTCGGATATCTCCTAAACACGTTTGTTGTGCTATCCCAAAAATGTCAGAGATTAAAGTAACTCGTGCCCTCTTGTGTGTGTGCTAGTGTGTGCAGTGCAGGTGTGGTAAAACATAAAAGAAGCAGTAAAGACATGCAGTTATTCGATGTGTGTCACAATGTTGAAGAAGTTGTATGTTTAAGTCCAGAATTGCCAATTAAGTGTGTTGTGCAGTTTTAAAGTCCAAGTTTAGAAAGGCTCTATCCTAACTATCCGAAAGATTGTACGGTACGTTAGCTTTAGTCGAGTTATACACAGGTATGTACAATGGATTGCATCTATTATAGTCTCCTTGCTCGTTACGTTGGAAACTTGCAGAAGTATGCAAGAGTTGTATCGATTGCACAAGGATTGGGTCAAAGCTATGGTATTCGAGTTCCCCGGGTCAAAGCAGCCCCGCGTCGAAGCAGCTTCGGATCGAAGTAATTCGACCCAACCACACTGTGCATGCGAAACTCGTAGCCATTCGAATTTTGTGCTCCAGTGACTGGGTCATTTCAGACTAGGTTAACCTTCTTCTCCTTTTCCTTCACAATTTCGAGCTCCTCCACCTTCTCTCTCCATCTCCGATCCAACAAGGCGATCATAAACCCTCCTTCTCATTGCCAGTGGACCTGAGCCACCACGACCGCCGCCAATGATGGCTCTGACATTATCGATGATGGCAGCGGCCTCTGATCTCAAAGCATCGACGTTATGATAATAAACAAAGAAAAATCGATGCATTTTTGGATCCGATTTCACTCGAGAGAATGAATTAAAACATGAAATCGATGTTTCACAACCTACCTACGTGTCGAGTTCGGTGGTTGAGTCAGATTCGAGATTCCTGCAATATTAGGGTTTATGGACGTGAATTAGTTCTGGCAACGGGGAAGAGAAGTTAAGAGAAGAGAGATGTTATGATGGTTTATATGGCATACGAAGGGGACATTCGTATCCCTCCTGAAATGATGGGTTGACCGAGTTTTTCGAAGGCTAAAGCTGTTTGGGTTGAAAAGTCAGTGGGTCGAATACATTCGACCTGATGTCGCTTCAAGTTCTTCGACCTGAAGAGGATGGTAATCTGGGAGAAGTTGAAAGTTAGGAAAATTAAAAGGTGCATGACAACCACGATTACTTGTGATGATGTATGATGCCCATGGATATTGATTAGATTCCAATAATCGGGAGAAATTGTCTGAAGTTGTTTGTGCACTTCTGATCATGTACTAGAATTAACAAAGCAACATGAATCGAACAAATAACTTCAACTTTTTGATTCGACAAAAGGTGAAGGAATTAATGGTCCAGTTAAAGATCTTGGATTACCGGATACAACACAGACAATTGTAGACGTGATCTCCTATTTATACGTGATGCATAGGAATTAAGAGACATGACTTCACCAAAAGACACGACTATTGGTTATCGCTTATCTAAGAATAGATGGATTATTGATTCAAAGCACGCCTCATCTTCGATAAAACTTACTTTGGAGGACAAAATATTAGTCAGCCTTTAGACAAGGCCGACTAACATTCGAATGATCAATTGTGTTCAAAAGGGTAAGGGCCAAGTCGAACTGGTCGTGGAGCTTCGGGTCGAACAATGAAAACAGAGCTCGGGTCGAATGGCGAAAAGGGGAGCTCGGGTCGAACTGAATTGACTCGATCTGATGCCAACTCATGTATTATCTGAAGTTGTTTCCCACTACCTCCACGAACTCCTGAATGAATGGTGATGATGCCACGTGGCCACGAGCCGGGGTGCGCCTTAACACACAACTACCTCCACCGGATATAATGCCACGCATGCAGTAATCGCTCCCGCCAATAATACCCACTCTGACCCTATAAATAGCTAATCCAGAGATGGAAGAAAGGACTTTTGGTTATTTGAATTTCTGAACACGTCGTTACTTTTCCGCCATTTCCCTTCGACCCGTGAGCAAATTAGCGAGTTCCGAGTGGAAATCGACATTTTGAGTGAGAAAATCGATCGTATGCGAGTGTTTGAGAGATTCTAAACTTTGTATTTGTAATCCTCTGCTAAATATAAAATTGAAAAGTGGACGTAGGCTCGTTAACGCCGAACCACTATAAATGTTGTGTTTTTGTTCGTTTTTTTCGTTTTTAGTTTAAATTTCTTCATTATTCTCCTCAAAATATAGTCAGTTGGGTGGTGTTGTCATTTTTTGGTCTAACAATTACAAAATTAAGAAGTGAGGGCAGAGGAAAGAGATATAAAGAGGTTGCTGATTGAGAGTAATGGAAATAATAGTTCAAGAAGATGGAAGGAGGAGAATTAGCAGGAAAAATTCACATAAGAAGAGCGGAAGAACATAAGAAGATAAACTGCTTTATTAATTCATTCAAGACATATCCATACAGTTTACTTCCTCCATGTATTTATATAACTACTATCATTTTTACACCACATCAGAATTCGATTATAGAATTAACTCAAAGAAAGAAAGAAAGAAAGAAAAGGGGTAAAAAAACACTTAAATCGGCCTTCCTAAAACAGAACTGCAAGTGTTTGGCATAAGTATTTGGGCCTAACAGTGACACGGCCATAAATTTGGTGTTCTTTATTACTTGTCCTTTATCATTCTTAAATAGTTGGTTATTTTTTTCCCCAAATTCCAATACTGTCTCTAGAAAATTGATATACTGTAACTATGCGAAAATGTTAGAAAAAAGATTTCTGATGAAGGGCAATGGAATAAGAGCAAACCGGGCGTCCAAACTGAATTTTAATTTTTCTGCCTTTGATCAAAGATCCTTGCAACGCCTCCATTGCTTTCTTTGAATCTTCAATGCTATTGAACATGACTAAAGCAAAAATCCGTGGATAATAGGAAACAATAGCATCGAGAGCTCCATAATCCTTAAAAACAGAAATCATATCATGAACTTTGGTTTCCGGATGGAGATCTCCTACCCAAAGATTAAGTGACGGTGCAAGGTCTGAACCCTTTTTTCTATCGTGTTTCGAGTGATTGAATTTGGACGGAGAAGCCATTTGTTGTATATTCGACGAATTAGGGATTTTAATTCAGAGAAACGTTTGACGGGAGCAGATCCGGGAAACGAAAGACTACCGGTGGGTAAGTAACTAGGGGACACAAATTTGGTGATGCCGTCATGCTCATCCAATTGATCACATAGACAACTGTTTTGCAAATGAATATCTGTAAGATACCAAATGGGAACGACTAATTAAACACAAATTTAGACATAAACAGAGAGACACAAATCTTCAAGTATTGGAATTTCTTTGTTTTTATATGAAGTTATTCACATCCTCATTTAGACTACTGGCCACCTTTAAAAAATTAATAGATTGTATTATTTTTGACTTACTTTCTACCACCACTTTATTTCTTTTTACTCAGTCAATAACAGTCGTACTGTCTCTTCTCTTCTCAAACAACGTAAATTCTCAGATATCAAACCCTAAACCATAAGAAAAAAATATTTTTTTTTGGCTGAGTAGAGGATGGAAGATAAAGACAAAAAAGATGTTACTTTTATATATCATGTTGCATAATTTATTTATTTTAGGGTTTTGTATTGATTTTTGTAGGAGCTTTCTTTCACCCTTCTCTCTACTTCGAGTTTGGAAGACATTAATTTCAATGACGTTGTAATAGAAAATGACATTGTAAGTTATTGAATTTTAGGGTTTTCTTCATACAACAACAATTTATATGTCAAAATTTACAAAAAGTTTCATTTTAATTATTTTTGTTTGATTTTTGTAGGAAGATAATGTGATTGACGATAAACTTGATAATTATGTGGATGATAGCAACAGGCCGCAAAATGATCAGTCAAATGCCGTTGAAGACACAAAAGTTGATTTGACATATCATTTTACAACTGATGAAGTATGTAGTTTACACTTAATTTACAATCACTATTATTCATGTAAAACCGGAAGTATGTTAATTTTTTTTGTTAAATGATGTGATTTCGGGTATATGATTCACAGAACGCGCTGATTCGTTGGTGTAAAACAACAAGGAAAAAGTTGAATGCTGCTGTAGAGCGATTCGATGGTATTATCAGCTGATTGGACGCTTGAAATTGTGTTGATAATTTAGGGAAATCTTCAAGCTTGTAGAGCGATGGAGAAAATTTTAGGAAGAAGACGTTTTTTTTTTTAGAACGATGAAGAATTAAAGGCAGAGGTAGTAGCCGATTAGAAATTAAATAATTTAGATGATGTAAAGGAGTAGAGATAGGAATGGCAATGGGGCGGGTTGGGGCGGGTTTCTCGTGCCCCAGACCCGACCCGGACTTTTTAAACCCCGCCCCAGACCCGCCCCGTAGACCCGGTGCGGGTCTGGAATTTCGCCCCGTACCCGAAACCCGTACGGGTCAGGGTAGACCCGACCCGCCCCGCGACCCGGTGATATTATGTTCTAGTGTACACAAATTTATATATTTATATTTTTTTATCACTAAATGATAAGTTATATGCATATTATAATGTGTTCACAATGACAAGAGAATATTATAAAATGAGTTGTAAGATAATAGTTAAAAATGTATGCATTTGTTATTGCATGATTATCATTGATGCAACTTAATACAATGAAAATTTTATAGTTTGTCAATTGAAAGAATATAATATTCAAGTTATAACCATGTAAATCTAAGAAGATTAACAAGTAATAGTTATAGTTATAAAGTGTTTGAATGATGTTTCGATCATGCGGGTCGGGTTGGGGCGGGTTAGCCATGCCCCAGACCCGACCCTAGACCCGGACCTCCAAAAGCGGGTCGCGGGTCTACCCGCCCCGAAGACCCTATGGGGCGGGTCTAAATGGGTCAAAACAGGGGCGGGTCAAGCGGGTTTGGACCCTAGACCCGTCCCATTGCCATCCCTAAGTAGAGAGATGTAAAAAAGATGTGGTCTTTAGTATAGGTGGCCAGAAGTCTAAATGGGGGTGTGAATAGCAGCACACTATATAAAAAGATAAAATTCATGAGATGATCAAACGGTCCAAATCAATTGTGTCACAGCTTATGTCAAAATTTTGTGTCTAAATAGACTTTTCCATTTCAAATATTTAAATTGAATGGATATACCACGACGTCAGATTCACGTGACTGCATATGGTTAACAACCAAATTGAACTAAGAAGATAAGCAAGTCAAAATCAAATAGAAATTTAGAGCATGTCAAATACATTTTGCAAACAAGTTCAGGTAAAGCTTATATATGTTAATTAAATGCTTGCATACTTAACAATGACATTTACAAATTTCATTTCAATTTAAATGCTGAAAATGGTCGTTTTTTACAAGCAAGTCATTCGATTATTCGTAAATAAATGATGTAATTTATTAAAGATTTTTTTGGTTGTAAAACTTCACATGTGCAATGTCCAGGGTTAGGCGCTCCAATTGGCAATGTCATCTTAAAACCATGTATTACATTAGTATTAAAGAAAGTATTATAATAGACATTTTCTAAATATTGATGTGGTTTGACATTACATCAAAATTAGTGAGTGGTTGGCGATTCTCTTATTGCAAGTGTTACGGTACGTGTTTCGCATGTGATAATAGCATGTGTTTCACGCAAAAATTATATTTTTACGAATGATACATGTTTAGCACATTTAAAATAAAAATTATAGAAATATTTAACCATATTTTTTAATTCATTTTTATTGAGTTTTAAATTTTATTTCTAAGTATCAAAATATGTATTTTAATTTAATTTTTTATCTATATTATTTACTATTAATTTTTTTCGGTAGAATTTATTCTTAAATGATATTAAAATTTGGCACTATTTGTAGATGAATGCTATGAATTTGTAAAATATTGATATATTTTATTCTAAATGATTAAGATTTGATAATATCTACAGAGTAACTTTTTGAATTTGTAAAAGCAATTTAAATATTAAATCCTATTTTAGGTGATATTAAGAATTATTAATATGCATAGAAATGCAGTTTGAATTTGTAAAATAGTTCAATGATTAGATCTTATTTCTAAGTGATGTATAAAGAGAAAGATACATAAATGTATTTTTGGAAGTTCGCGGTCAAACCAAAAGTTTGTGTTTCCAAAACATATATTAATAAAGAGAGACAATTAACGACAAGGACATAAGCCCACTAAAATTTATCCATAAGGACAACCACCTAATATTTTTTCTAAAAGGACAATACACTACAGTACTCCCGTTCAATTTTCACTCCCGTTCAGTTTCTACCACATCGCGCTTCAATTTTTCTCGTTAAAATTTTCTCCACCGCCGCGATGTTTCTCTCCATGATTTGTTCTTCAAACATCTCCCTCGTTCGATCATATTCAGAATTTCTCGAGCTCCTCAATTTTTTCGATTTGCCCTAATTTTATCGTCTCAAAAGCTTCATCGATTCATGAAGATGTCGCGGATCCGTTTGGCAGTAAATATAATGTCTTCATTTTTTGATTTCGTGAATTCGTCGTAGAAAATCGAACGAGAGCAATGAAGGAGAAAAAATTCGTCGTTGTAAACTTTTTTTTATGGTGAAGTTAGCAGCAGTTTTTAGTTATCATTTTTCTATTTTTTTAGGTATCATTTTTCGTGTTTTAACAGTGTTATGCTTTTGTGTTTATAATTTTGGTGCTATATCAGTTTTGTGCATGTACTGTTGTATTAGCTTTGCAACTCAATCGAAATTATGTCATTTTAATCAATCAAAGTGGGATGTAAACATTTTTTGTATTAGTTTTCCTTTAAAATATCAAAGCAGTTTTTATGTTTCATTTTTATATTTTTTTAGATATCATTTTTGTATTTTCTAGTTGAATTTACATTATAGCAGTTTTTAGGTATCATTTTTATATTTTTTTTAGGTATCACTTTTATATTTTCTAGTTGGATTTACATCATAGCAGTTTTTAGATATCTTTTTTATATTTTTTTAGGTATCACTTTTATATTTTCTAGTTGAATTTACATCATAGCAGTTTTTAGGTACCATTTTTATATGTAAATATATTTTTTATTTAACACTGTTTTATATTCGTTTGTTGTGTTTTAATGTTGTATTTATTTTGTAGTTGTATTGTTGCATTATCTATGTATTACAGTCGAACTTATTTCGTTATAATCAACCAAACTGTGATGTAAGTAATTTTTGTGTTACTTTTCATTTAAAACATTACAGCAGTTTTTAGGTATCATTTTTATATTTTTTTGGGTATCATTTTTACTGTATTCATTGTGCTATGTTTTTTAGTTACTTTTTTTTGCTGTATTAATTTTGTTGCTGTACTGTTGCACTAGCTTTGTAATTCAATTGAATTTATTTCATTTTAATCAATCGAATTGTGATTCAAACATTTTCTGTATTGCTTTTGTCATTAAAATATTAAAGAAGTTTTTAGGTATCATTTTTATATTTTTAGGTAGATTTGGGTTGTTTGCTTTGGTAATTGACTTTTTTTTATACACAACATTAATTCTAACTGATACCCACTGATTAAAAATAACACCCATCTAGTCAACTCAAATCTCACAAAAATAATATTTATTCTCAATAATACTTACTGATTTAAAAAATAATAGCAATCGATTCAATTCAATTATCACAAAAATGAGATTATTCTCAATAATACACAATAATACCCACTTATATCATATGATACCTACAACTGTACATAACTGATATACTAGGATACATTGTTTTCCTATAAAATATAAGTACATACAACACTGCTCCCCATTCCAAGAATGCATTCATGCATTCTCGTTTTACTTGTACTCAATCCAGTCTTGAATTCAAGTAAATTCCAGCAACATGCAGTATCTGCAAGAATTTCATACATAATCAAAACTTATACCAACATAATAATGTAAATTCAACTAGAAAATATAAAAATGATACCTAAAAAAATATAAAAATGATACCTAAAAACTGCTATGATGTAAATTCAACTAGAAAATATAAAAATGATACCTAAAAACTGCTATGATGTAAATTCAACTAGAAAATATAAAAATGATACCTAAAAAAAAAAAAAAATGATACCTAAAAACTGTTTTGGTATTTTAAAGGAAAACTAATACAAAAAATATTTACATCCCACTTTGATTGATTAAAATGACATAATTTCGATTGAGTTGCAAAGCTAATGCAACAGTACATGTACAAAACTGACATAGCACCAAAATTATAAACACAAAAGCATAACACTGTTAAAATACGAAAAATGATACCTAAAAAAATAGAAAAATTATACCTAAAAACTGCTGCTAACTTCACCATAAAAAAATATTTTCCAGCGATTTTTTCTCGCGTTCATCTCTCTTGTTCGATTTTCTACGACGAATTCGCAAAATCAAAAATAACGAAATCATCTCTACTGCCTGTCGAATCAAAATCCGCGGCTCCTTCAATAATCGATGAAGTTTTTGAGACAAAATTAGGGGCAAATCGAATAAATTGAGGAGATTCTTATTACCCTAATCTCTTGAACGAATTCTCAAATCAGTACGCGCATGATCGATTTTGGTATGGACGTTTGAAGATGATTGCTGGAGATTGAAACAAAACAGGAAAAAAATTTGCATTCATAATCAATGATGAGATCGACAGCGATAGCAGATTGATGAAGAAAAGAAAATAGCGGCCGAATAAATTATTGTAGTGTATTGTCCTTTTGGTTAAATTTTTAGTGGGTTGTCCTTATGAATAAAAAAGCCCTTAGTTTTGTCCTTGTAAATATTTTCTTGTAATAAAGATATATATAAGCATAGAGGCTCCCAATGTATGATAGCCAGCACTTTAACATGCTCAGATTTTCTACCAAACTGAAAACTTAAGTACGCTAAAATATGAATCGTTAGTTTGGTACTCTACAAAAGTTAAATTATATCAGTGCACTAATGGTACAACTCATAATGGAATAGGTAAATATAATAAATACGTAATTACTGACTAAATTTGATACTTCAAACGTCAAGTGTCAATTGAGCGTGGAAAGATGAACCGATCAAACAAGATTTCCCATCAAATATTGATACCTACCCTTCTAAAGATCATGTGAGTTGTAATGAGGTGAGAGTCGGAACAATATTTCGATGACTGGTATCTTATACATAACACTAGCTTATGCCAATTGTTTATTATCTCGTGTTATATTTGTTTATGTTTTGTTTATCATTTCGACTTCACAATCACATACGAATGGGTCTTATCAACATCTCGTAGATTCATATCGCACGCATGTGTGTGTGGTGCAACACCCATAAATGTCCCATTATTTCCGCCATTCATTCATATATATATATATATATATATATATATATATATATATATAGTTCCTCCCACTAACTCCCTCTCCAGTAGCCAATTTAATTTAAATATAAACTTATGGCTCAAGCGAGGGTTAGGAGGAGTGATGTGTGTGCAAGTTTGTGTGTATGTGTCTACATATAAACATATATGTATGTATGCATATATATATATATATATATATATATATGTGTGTGTGTGTGTGTGTGTGTATGTGTGTGTGTGTATGTGTGTGTGTGTCCACTAATGGACCCAGATATCTTTTCCCCTAGTATCTTTCATTTAGCATCAGGTCGAAATTCATCGTCTTGTCACATCACGATCTTGTCGTTGTATATCTTGAGAAAATCCTATCGTGTTGTATCGACGGTGTGTGCGTACGTATGTTTCTACATATATATACATATATCCACTAATGGACCCAGATATCTTCTCCCTTAGTATCTTTCATTTAGCATCTTGTCGAAATTCATCGTCTTGTCATATCACGATCTGACCACTGTATATTTCAATAAAATCCTATCGTGTTGTATCGACAGACTATTTCATTGCTCATTGATGTTGCCTTTTTATATGTATAACTATTCTCTTTGAAGATCTTCTAATTACTTACTTTATAAACCAAACTGATTTGAAACCTTACCTTGTTAGAAAAGTTTTTTTATTTAAACCTTCTTCCTAATTTCCTATAATCTTCTTCTACAATTTGAATCTAATAATCTATACTTAATTTATTTATAATTTTAGAAGCTTTGAAGAGGGCAAAAAGGGCAGAGCTTCCACGCTCATGCGAATAAGAGTGGATTTGGAGTGTAGCCTTGTATGCTTATTAATAGAGATTCACATCAACGTCGACTGTATGAGCCAAAAAGATCAAAATATGGCCATACACACAACAGGTTGGGACATAGTTTAACCATGTCACGGTCGATCCATGCCCTAGGCAATTGACTGCCGACCATACCTGTTGTTGTACTCTTGCTTTAATGCATCCATTTAAATGTTTGTTTATTTATTTGCTCTATTAATTTACCAACTTTTGTTTTTATTTAGTTCATTTACTTTCATTAATTTCTTCATTATATTTCCTCATTATTTTCATAAATTATGAAATTCAAAACTCAAAAATATATATGTAATTTAAGTTTTTTTATTCACGTGCATATAGGCCCAGCCCTAGGGGTAGGCTGGCCAGGCGACCGCCTAGGGCAGCCCCCCAGGGTTGGGGCAACGAGATGTTGGTGGAGAAGAGCATGGCAATTTTTTTCAATATATATATTATTGTAGGCAACCATATTGCAATAAAGTCACAGGGTTGGGTGATAAGGCGGTTCGATCCTGGGAGTAGCTATGTTTTGTTCAATATAACTTTGGTAGGGCAACATTTTTCTCTCTTTTTCTTGTGACAAACGCATGCTGCCTTGGGCAACCCACACCCAAGGGTCGGCCCTGCATGCATACACACACAAACACACATTTACATATATAATTATTTTTTGATATTAAAACTTCAAGCATTCTTAACTTTTTCCTTTCAACTCTGGTTGGAAAATAATACGTATGAAAATTTATCAAAAATTCATCATGAACACGATGGTGTAAGTTCTATTGCAAAATTCCGTTATTTTCAAAATGTCTGTTTTCTTATTTTGTTATTTAAATTTATATTAGCTATTCATTTCAAAAATGCAGGGTGTTACAATTATAGTACAAAATATTTTATTTTGTTGATTTTTTTACATTTGGAAATTCATATATATTCTTGTTTATTGGTTGTAATTGAGTTGTTGCTATTTGTCAAAAGTTTTGGATTTTAAGGAGACATAAGATGATGCCATGAATGTTAAGGAATAAGATGATATGTTTTGGCTATAGTGTAAAGATTTAGAGGAGAAAGTCAATAGAGCCAAGAAAAAAGTAAAGGATTTTGAGATCAAAGGTACTTGGGTTACAAATAAGGTGGCTAAGTTTAGGGCTGATCTGGGAATTCGAATGAAGAACCGACCTGGAAGAATGTTGAGTTGGCAAAGGCCATAAAGGAAGTTGATTTTTTTTAATTAAAAAAAAGTAAATACGTGGCACGCATGAAATCTTTTGGTTTTCTCCTTGATGCCTACGAATATGGTTGATACAAGGGCTTTCCTTTCTCTTTAGTTTTATTCAATGGTAATACTTCAAACTAAAGAATACAATCGATCATCAATACAAGGAGCCATTTAACCATCTTTTTTATCAAACAGCTTTAACCAGACTTAGAGAACTCTGATGGAATCAAAATCACTTGAAACTTAATGTGTGCACTTAGGAGAACATAATGAAAGATTAAGAGAAAGTTTGGAGTATTTTAACTTAAACGTTTAAATTCGGCCTAAGGTAATCTACAAGTATGGTCTGACTTAACAATGCTCTACCGATGACTTCCTCGTCTTCATGCTCCGATCGCACTACCCCATTACTTCGTATCCAACAAGGATTTGACAGACTATCCTAAGGATTAGCTAAGTACATAATGCTGAGAAGATGGGCATTCAAGGAATCACTGGACTTGGCTCAAAGACGATTGAAAGTGGATTAAACAACTCAACTAGATAGAAATAACAACTTGGAGAAGGAGATAAAGGATTTGGGACAAGGGATATAACTTGGCTTTTTTGTATTTTGGTAGGTTAAACTCGAGTTGCCTTGGTAACTCAGGATAACTAGAAACTTTTTTTTACTCCAACTTATCACCTGGACTTCGTTGTTATTAGGCCTTTGACTCTATGTTGCATTATTGCCTTGTAAACAATTGAAATTAGAAAAGGACATTTTTTATCTTTCCTATAGACTCTGTTATTGCTATGTTGGATTATCTTCACTTCTTCCCTACTTATCTCTTCCAAACATTTTCAAACTAATTGTAACTTATACTTAGGGATAAACTAGTTGTAATCCGAAGAGATAATAACACTAATAATAAAAACTAATTAAAGTGGATGTAGATCGAAGTACACCGAAGCACTACAAAAATTCTACGCCTCTTTTACTGCTTTTTTGTGTTAAAATCAATAAAATTTTCAAGATTTTGGTTATTGGTTCATTTTTCATGTTATTTTGGTGCTTTAATTGAAACTGAATTATGGAATTAGAGAACATGTGAAGGCCTAGTACAAGATCTGAAGTTGAAAGATATCAATTGGAACATGAGGGCAGCCAGGTGGTGTCACTAAATACAAAATGTCTAGCTATGTCAGTAAAGATGGGATGGAGAAAAAAACTGAAGGATATGCAAGATGTGATCATGGATAGATAACAAAAGATGCTATATACTTTTCTAATTGATGGAGCAACGGAGAATATTTGGAACACTAAGGATATAAAATCAAATTCCAAGAAAAAAATACAGGAGTTTCTTATGTTAAAGTGGGGTATGCTAGAATGTAACTTCACGTCTGAATAATTTGAAATTGAGAGAACTTTACTTGGGGGCAACGTTAAAGTGATTGTAGGAATGTCAGGACTGGTGGTACTAGATCTAGGAACGTGGAGATGAATGCTAAAGCGCAAAAGTTTGATGAATATACACTTTACTTCCTCTATCGGAATAGTAAACAAGACAGAGTTAGAGATGAAGACCAAGCTATAAACAAGCATCGACCATGGGAGTATGTATCAGAATATATACTAGGAATCTTCCACAAGACCGGGGGTGAAATATTGTTTTGGATCAGAGATTTTTATCAACTAGTAGGAGTTAGATGGCTAAGATGACTAAGAAGATTGTTAGTAGCGGACAATCATATTAGAGCTTGAAGGATGTGAGAGGGAACCCATTAACTGTTAACATACATAATGCAAGAAATCCCCTATTTCAAGCTTCCGACATTGGGGATGTAATGGAATATTGAATTCGATAGTTCATCTAATAAGATATATCCAACATGCAAAGGTTTTGCGTGCTTTGGACGAAGTAATTGGACAGTGATTCCCATTGTACTTGACTAGTTTACAAGATGCGGTTTCGATAACTTGAAAAAGGATCCATTCATACATGGATCGAGCTTAACGGCTGATTTTCAAGGCAATTCAGAGTTTATATCTCAAGATAAAGGAGATGATGACTCTTTTCGTTATGAAGCAAAGTCCCAAAGAGAGTCTAGGAAGTTGCTTGACTAGAATCAACGTGGCGGCAGCGGCAGTTGATAGACCAGATCCACCAACAATCTTGATGATGGTTATTTCTTAAGTTACAAGAAAGATAAATTTTAAGGTTGCATTAAAGATGGATCCATCATTGGATCTCATATAATTATAGCATGAAGTATAAAATCATATGCATCAAGAAGATGTCGAGGCTGCAAAATAAAGTTTAATAAAATCAATACTATAGAAGGCCGAGGGTTGTCTGGAACTGGATCCAAAAATAATATAGGAAAGTCCAATGCTGACAATGATGATATGGCACTGAAATGATTAAGGAAAGGACCACAATTTTCTTTTTACATTGAATTTACGAAGACCTCAGAGAGAATCTACTTGGAAACTAAGGGGACAATCTTTATCTAAAGATAGTCAGAAGAGAATAAACAGGAGAAGATGTTTAGAAAATACTTCTTATTCCATAAGCTGCATAATTGTACTGCATGACTTGATCGAGGAATTAATGTGGAAAAATCCGTTGTAATAATATGTTAAGGACCCAACTATAGTGATGTAGATGGAGTAACCATCACATGTGACGATTACCTCGTGGAATAACCAAGGATTTGGTTCGAGACTTATAATCCCATAATCGAGATGGATGAGGGGTGGTTTGCCTCTTTCTCTCTCTTTTTTTATTTTGATAATTAAGATAATAACTTGGACCGCTTAGACACAAGATGAACATAGATTATTCCTACACACGTTTTAAGTTGGACATCTGGGATGATTATTGAGGATAACCATAACTTCATATCGCTTACATGTATATGGGATCGTGATTGGACCCTAGGAACGCTCTGAGTTTGATGTTCGAGATAATTCGAATTTTAAATTCCACCAAAGAGTGATGAATGATTTTGGATTGCCTTGCTGCTTCCACCCAAACAAACAGAACAGAATGTAAGATGCAAATTCCCTTATTGCGAAATGAGTGGATAGACATGTACAAACGGCCTGCATAGATCTACCACATGAAGAGGTAGGGTCGGAATGCGTGTTGTGAGTCACATTATTGGGCACCTTAGTGCTACAGCTTGAATGTAACATCCCGGATTTTTAGCCATTTAATATTGAATATTTAAATTTATTTTAAACATTGATTTGGAATAATAAATGGATTATTATTTAAATTATAGATCTAATAATCGATACATGATTTAATATAAAGGATACTGAATTATCGAAAATGATAAATAATTGGATTCTAAGTTAAAAACTGAATCTAAAACGATTCAGTCGATTAATATTAATTCTGTATTGAATTAGAATGATAATAATAATTTATTATCAATGAATGTAATTGTTTGAAATAAATTAGTAATTTAATCAAATTTAATTTATAATGTCAATTTAATATTGATATTCCGTGTATATGATCAAATAAAATTTCAGAACATGTTCCATTGAGTTCAGAATAGCGTTGTAATATGGAAACATCGGTCATTACATGAAATAGAGGTTCGGGATTATAAGTTAAGGGACACGAGATATTTTGGTTATTTTATTAAAAACAAATTCTAATCAAAATCTTTCATGTATAAACATCAACCGACATAAGGAAATTAAAAATCGCGCAGTTGTTTTCTCGAGCAACAATTCTTGTCTTCCTCTTTCTATATCTAAGGAACAAGATTTTAGTGGCACTGTACGCCTGTTTCTGGTTTGCGTATATATATTGAGGCCATTACCTTCTTCTTTTTGCTTTCTTTCTAAAGAACAAGCCGAGCCTTCATATATTCCCCTTCTCGAAATTAAAAGCAAAATATTCAAGTTTGATGTTTATTTCTTATTTAGTTCCTTTTTCTTGCTCCAACAGTTCGAAAATCAGTTCCTCATATTAAATAAAAATAAAATAAAAATCAAAGTCTTCAAACTGCGAATCGTAATCCCTAAATCGATCAAAATCAAAATCAAAATCACAAGGATTGAATCTCGACATCATCCTGGAGATGCGTGTGATTCGAGTGGGTTTAGGTTGTCGCGATGATTGCTGGAATATTGCAGCCATCGATGGTTGAAGTAGGCTTAGGTTGTCGCGATGATGGGTTGTTCGAGCTGAAGACAACGGTGTGCTTTTTGAAGAGGTAAAGTTCATGAGCTATATAGTGTGGACGTCAATGATTTCTGAAGGGTTGCATGGGTCAACCTGTTCATCGCAAAGGAGCGGTTGAGGAGAATTGCAAAAGGAGTTCGAACTGATGTAGAGTTTTGGGGTTTGGTAGTTGGATAATTGAGGAGTTCGGCCAAATGATGTGGTCTTTACCGTGAGGGTTGGAGGCAATTCTACAATAGGTGTTTGGGGATTTTGTGGGAGGCTTGGTGCAAGCAATGGGGATTGGTCTGTGTTTGGAGACAGTGGCATGGAGATAGTGACTTAAAATGGAGTTTTTGGTTCAATGGTAATTAATTGCAAGATGCTGGATGAAATGCCGAAGTATGAAAGAAGTTGTATTTTGAGCTGATTTCAATAAGAGGGTCGATGGAATTTTTTGGAGCATGGTTTGTGTTTATCGAATACCTTACAAGATCGTAAGGTATACCTTTTACAAATTTTAAATACGAAGAATAACTTAACTATCTATTTTCATTTAGTTATTTTGATAATACTGTAACCGATTAATAAAATAAATAATCGCATATGCTAAACAAATTCATTAGAGGCGATTCATAGCTGCGACATTATTGAATGAAACTGGATGTATGGCAAAACAAAAATAAAGGTGAATAAACTCACTATCTGGTTCAATTATTGATTATTGTAATCTAATTTTTATTTAATACAAATATTCATATGTTCTTTCTTGGTTTCTTGGTTGCCTTGTCATTTATTGATAAATTGTGGTTAATATATATATATATATATATATATATGTTGTTTAGGCTCGTTGGTTGTGGCTATTATATATATATATTGGTGGTTGGATATTTCCCGTAGTACCATTAGCGAATGCCCGTAGTATCATTAGCGGATGACCCTATGTGCCCCTACAATATATTATAGTGGATGACCTTCTATACCGTGGTATACTACCATAAAGCAGGATAGGTATTATTTATGTTGTCTGACATCTGTGGATGTAGGAAAGCAGTTTGGAGGGATCCAACTGGATTCCTTAAATTTATGATTGTTTGTTTTCATGTATATTATCATATATGGTGTGTTTGAAACATGTGATTGGAAATTGTGTGTTTTGGATGTTTGAATATCAGTGGCCCTAGATATTTATATTTAAAAATATCACAAAGGGATTTTTAGATTAAAAAGGAAAATTTACTTTCCGAAATAGAAATGAAATTTCGAACGGATTGAGAAATATTAACTTGTTATTAATAATAAAAACAAGTGGTTGAATTTTATAAACAAGGTTATAAATGGAAACAAAAAATATCATTTGATAATATTAAATTTTTAATTCAAATTGAATTTAAAAAGGAAAAATTATTTTCCATAATGGGAATTGGATTTCAAATAAGATTTGAGATAGGAACTTGTTTTAAATATTTAAAACAAGAAATGTAATGTATAAATGATATTTATAAATAAAAGACAGAAATTATCATTGGATTGTTTATAAATTTAAATTCAAGTATGGATTTAAAAAGGGGATTGGAAATCACTTAAAAGGAAAAACGATGGATTTATTCCGACGTTCGGAATATGATTTGAATTGGAATAATCAGTATGGATTTATAATTAAAATTCGACCTTGTCGAGTTTATAAACATAATTAATTCCAAAAAAGATACTGAAATTATATTAAATAGGAATTTAAATTTTAATATGTAAATAGATGAGCTAAGTTTTTATATATAAGTTATACTAATAAAATATTCCAAAATGAGAATAGATTTTCAGATAGATTATTAATATGGAAGTTTGTTTAATATAAAATAAGGAAGTTAAACTATAACAATGTTTATAAATATAATGAAGTGATTTTCATTTGATAAATTCAAAAATAGATTTTTTTTCCAAATATAAGAGATGGCATTCAAAAATCATGTTTTTAAATGAGGTAGAAGAGGTGACTATTGTGATAAGTAATGTTAGTTTTTATTACAACCTCTTACCCATCTCAAGATAAGAACGTTGTCGACCAAGGTCTGAGAGGTAAATAAAATACCCCAACTTCAACGACTTCACTATTATCAAGGGATGATATTAGTTTGTAATGGTAAAGGGTATTGAATTAACTGATTACTCTCATAAAAGAAGTTTAAAATTTGGATACGATTATATCGAACTATATAAATAATTTATTAATACGGGAAATGGGAATTTAATATTGTAATTGAGTTATAGAAAAAATTACAAATAATTTGTGAGTTTAAGTAAAATAATAAACAATTCTAAATAATCGGAGTTTTAAGTTAAATTTGGAAAAACGGTTCAATTTATATTAAATTATCAAAGAATGGAGTTTATTTAGTACACCGAGTTTTTAAACATTTATATTTAATTAAAACGAACTCGTCGTAGAGCGGTTGTCCGTAATTTGGCATTTCGAACTTTAGTTTAGTATATAGAACTCAATATAAGTCAGAATACTATCAAACGAGAACCGTTCGAGCCTATTGAATGATAGTTTTCTAATGGAAGAGAAATATCTTGATTTTTTTTTATAGATTTTGAGTTATGTCAAAATCAAATTTATAGAAAAACAATGCCATAATCAATTTAAGCCATAACTGTTTATTAAATAAAATAAAAGGATTTTGAGTGAATAAAAATACAAATTTTCAATAGAAAAATCCAGTTTTCAGTTATAAATAAATATGAACTAAAGTGGAGTAAATGGATTGATTTTTGTAACAAAAATCAGAGTTTTAATTATTGAATGATGTTAACTAATTTCAAAGGAAATGAGTTGATAGAGTTTTTGGATCGAATTTTATTTTGTTTAAGTGAATCGAATTAGTTAACTAAAATAGAGAATTTGAATATAAAACTTGGATTAGAATTTGGAAGCGAGGAAGGAATTAAGTTGGATTTGTGTATGCAATATATTTGAACGTGATTAACCAAAGAAGCTAATTTGAAATTTAACTAGCAAATGGAAAGCGATTAACGAAAAGTTTTGAATTGATTATCAATTGTTAATGGTTGGATAAATTGTGTGACAGGTATGCATGGGATGAAGAGTATGGAGATTTATATTTTGAGTGCCCGACAAAAAGGTACATGTTTAAATTTCCATATGAGATTTGATGAGCCAATTAGGCAAGCCGCTTGGCTTTTTGATTTTCTTTTTGAATGGAAAGGGCCTAGAGAGGCATTTTATAGCTGTACCGATTGAGCCGTACAAAGGAAGTGCTGGCGAAATTTTCCGGAAATTTATGGAGTTAATTTTTTTTTAAGAAAATTTGATAACTAGAACAATATATCGATATATATAGAATTCGATAAGGAAACTTAAAATCGTAGATTAATTAAAAACGGCCAGTGATTGTTTGATGAATGTTTGTTTTTCTTTGATAGTTAAATCACTGGCTATCAAAGATTTTTGACCATCGTTGTCAATATGGAGAGATAGGATGGATTTGTTATCCGAAAACCACTCGGTATAGTCATAGGCGTTGCGAATTAGATTATGCTGAAGATAATTGGAAACAGAGTAAAATGCAAGGACTGTTTTGTTTGTCCAGTCCCAGGACAACTTGTATGGACGAATGTCTGACAAAGTATTCCTAACATATCACATAAGACGATCTTTTCAAGGTATTACGTTGGTGGCAGAAGAATTCGTTTCTCTTAGCCATTTATACCCGTAATATTTTTAGGAAGATCAACTAGTGATTTGATGGGTTTGAGGATGTGACATTCAAAGTGAATGGTGGCCAGATGATCTAAAAGGTAAACATAGCCTCAAGCCTCACAACCGGGAAATGACAAAAATCAAGCAGGCGGCATGGCTAGTTGGGTCATATCCAAGTAGGGTATATTTGTCACCGACCTAGAGAAAATTTATTATTTATTCTACTTTCGATTCTGTATCTTACTGATTACAGTTGGACGGCCGATAACCGTAGGTGAAAATATATTTGCTACGCTCATGCTTAATGAGTGGGCGGTCATGTGTGGCCGGATTGCAAGATATTCTTGCTGAACCCCAGTGTGTCCCCACTAGAGTACGCTGATCGGGAGGTGGTCCCATACCTTGTCATAGTTGGAATGTAATCTCCAATAAGTGCCCTGCGGCACTCGATTTTATACTATGTATGTAGAACATGAGATGCAAGCATTTTATTTTTTGGTTATTTATTTGATTAGACATTATTTTAATACCACTGGATTTTGATATCAAAAATGTTTGGTTATAGTAAGGTAAACACCGTCCATGTGTGAGCTTGTCTTGCTATTACCCTTTCTTTCAAAGGATTTTCCAAGTTAAACAATATGGTTGGAGTTTACTCACACCAGTCATGTGACTGACCCAGTGTTTATTTTGTTTGTTTTTTCCTAAACTCTTGGGTGCCCAAAATTTGTACGGGCAGTCAAGTGTTTCAGGCTTTTACAGATACACTCGAAGAAGCTTGAAGAAGGAGGCTTCACCGTTAGTTATTTAGAGTTATTTATGCTGTATTAAATGTTGTGTTGTACTCTGAAAATGGTATGTATATATGATACAAAAAATTTGTATTTAAAAGGTTATGTTATACATTATATTTTTTCAGTTCCACTGTGAGATTCTGATGTTTCTTTTAGTTCTTCTACCTATTTCTATTTCTTTAACCCTAATGATTCATATTTCTGTGCTATTTGGGGTTGACATGTATTGTTTTAATCAACTCAGATTGTACGGATTTGCGGGCCACTACATTTGGTATCAGAGCTTAGGTTGAGCGAACACCTAGGCATTAGCGGGGGTTTACTCATTAGAGATAGGGTAAGTAGTACCCTAGAATGAGTTAAGTGTATATATATGAGAGAGCGTATTTGTAAGTTGATATAAAAATTGTTTTATATTGTTTTGCCTTGTCTGTTGAGTGGTTTTTGAATTCTGGTCAAATCAAGGGACGCTACGACGTCGACAGAAGTTTCGAAACACTTGAACTGAGGAATTGACATAATATTGTTTTAAAGTGGGTAAATGAAATAATTTTACCCAAAATTATATTTTTGATATAAAAGATGAATAATTTTCTAGGATTATTTATATATGGATGAATTGGTTGTTATTATAAAATTGAAATGATTATATATATAACCAAATAGAATTTGTATAAAAATGAAACATATGAATGAGATAAAACTGAATTGGATTCAAACCAAAATTTGGAATTTAAACCCCAGATGTTTGGAAAAAATTCTGAAGTATATTTAAACGATATAACTTTATTTTGGAAGGATTTTTGAATAAAAATCATTTTGAATGGATTTGAAAATGATAAAGCACTGAACTCACTTCAGTCGCTGGAAAATAATTCCGATGATGAAGTGCGCCACCATCGGTGTTCATTTTCGAGTTTCTAAGTGATGGATTGCTACCATATCAAATTTCTGATGGAAATTTGTTTAAAAGAAAACAAGTTATTTTGGAAAATTTAAATGTCTGGAATTTGAGATGGTTATAAATATATATATATATATATATATATGCTTATGTGATTTCAAAAAGAATTTGAAATAAATACCGAGTATTTGAATTCTAGAATTTAAAACTTAGCTTTGTACAGTTAAATAGATTAAATTGGTTAAATTGATCAATTCAATGTTATCTAGAAAAATAAGTGGTTATTTTATTAACCAAATAATACCAAAGATGATTTGAAAAAAATTTGTTCAATGTAAATGAAAATAAACAAATTGATTTAAATCAATTTGAATGAATGTGAGCATATATGATATGTAATATGGATAAAGTGTCATAGATATTAAATATTGGAACTTGTACTAGCATATACGTACTAAATATACATGATATGACTTGTTTGGTATTGAATTCATGTGTTTAATCATCTAAATGAATGAAGGGTATTCAAATTTCACATATATGAGATTTATGTGTTTGAATTGAGTAAGTATAGGTACGTAGAGCTACCTGACTTAGTTTTGACTGCACAGAGTGCATAAACGCTAAGCGAATGTGCTTAATAAATGATTATATAAGGTACGTTTACGTAAAAATATCAAATTAGGATATATGAACTGTTTTTCAACCATGAGGGTTGATGTATGCTTTTTTCTCTCTTTTGGCATATTGCGAAAGCTCTTCCGTACAGGGGAGACTCTGCCAAAAAAATTCCAAAATATAGGGAATTAGAAAAAAAATTGTAAGGGCAAAAGAGATGATTTTTCAAATTGAATTTAATTTGAGGGGTTTTGAATGGGAAATAGGAAATCAAATATTACCATGAAACCTTAAAGTTATATGGGACTTGTGCAATAGAATAAAATACTGTGGGATTTTAAAAAGTTAACGGGTCTGTAGCATTTCTTCTACATTAGTAATTTTCAGGGATGAAATTCTTTTAAGGGGGAAGGAATGTAACTTCCTGGATTTTTAGCCATTTAATATTGAATATTTAAATTTATTTTAAATATTGATTTGGAATAATAAATGGATTTTATTTAAATTATCGATTTAATAATCGATATACGATTTAATATCAAGGATACAAAATTATCGAAAATGATAAATAATTGGTTTCTAAGTTAAAAACTGAATCTAAAATGATTCAGTCTATTAATATTAATTCTATATTGAATTAGAATGATAATAATTTATTATCAATGAATTTAATCATTTGAAATAAATTAATCAAATTTAATCTATAACGTCAATTTAATATTGATATTCCGTGTATACGATCAAATAAAATTTCAGAACATGTTCCATTGAGTTTAGAATAGCATTGTAATCTGGAAACATTGGTCGTTACATGAAATAGCGGTTCGGGATTACGACTAAAGGACATGAGATATTTTGGTTATTTTATTAAAAACAAAATCTTTTCATGTACAAACATCAGCCGACATAAGGAAATTAAAAATCGCACAGATGTTTTCTCGAGCACCAATTCTTGTCTTCCTCTTTCCATATCTAAGGAACAAGATTTTAGTGGCACTATACGCCTGTTTCTGGTTTGCATTATATATATATATATATATATATATATTGAGTCCATCACCTTCTTTTTTTGGTTTTATTCTAAAAAACAAGCCGAGCCTTTATGTGTTCCCCTTCTCGAAATTGAAAGCAAAAAATTCAAGTTTGATGTTTATTTCTTCTTTAGTTCCTTTTTCTTGTTCCAACAGTTCGAAAATCAGTTCCTCCTATCAAATAAAAATCAAAGTCTTCAAACTGCGAATCATAATCCCAAAATCGATCAAAATCAAAATCACAAGGACTGAATCTCGACATCATCCAGAAGACATGTGTAATTCGAGTGGGTTTAGGTTGTTGCGATGATTGCTGGAATATTGCAGTTGTCGATGGTTGAAGTAGGCTTAGGTTGTCGCGATGATGGGTTGTTCGAGCTGAAGATGATGGTGTGATATTTGAAGAGGCAAAGTTCATGAGCTATATAGTGTGGATGTCGATGATCTCTGAAGGGTTGCATGGGTCGACCTGTTCATCCCAAAGGAGCGGTTGAGGGGACTTGTAGAAGGAGTTCGAACTGATGTAGAGTTTTGGGGGTTGGTAGTTGGATAAGTGAGGAGTTCAGCCAAATGATGTGGTATGTACAGTGAGGGTTGGAGACAGTTTGACAGTAGGTGTTTGGGGATTTTGTGGGAGGCTCGGTGCAAGCAATGGGGATTTTTCTTTGTTTGGAGACAGTTTCATGAGGACAGTGACTTAGGTGGAGTTTTTAGTTCGTAATTTTGCATTTTGAACTTTAATTGAGTATATAGAACTCAATATAAGCTATGAAACGAGAACCGTTCGGGACTATTGAATGATAGTTTCTAATGGAAGAGAAAAAATTTGATTTCATCTTATAGATTTTGAGTTATGTCAAAAATCAAGTTTCCAGATAAACAGCGCCATAATCAATTTGAGCTATAACGGTTTATTAAATAAAATAAAATAAAAGGATTTTGAGTGAATAAAAATCTGAATTTTCATTAGAAAAATCCAATTTTCAGTTATAAATAAATATGAACTAAAGCGGTGTAAATGGATTGATTTTTGGAACAAAAATCAAAGTTTTAATTATTAAATGATGTTAACTAGTTTCAAAGGAAATTAGTTAATAGATTTTTTGGATCGTATTTAATTTTGTTTAAGTGAATCGAAGAGGCTAACTAAAATTGAGAATTTGAATATGAAACTTGGATTAGAATTTGGAAGCGAGGAAGGAAATGAGTTGGATTTGTGTATGCAATATATTTGAACGTGATTAACTAAAGAGACTAATTTGAAATTTAATTAGCAAATGGAAAGCGATTAAAGAAAATTTTTGAATTGAAAATTGTGAATGGTTGGATAAATAGTGAGACAAGTATGAGATGAAGAGTATGGAGATTTATAATTTGAGTGCCCGACAAAAAGGTACATATTTAAATTTCCATATGAGATTTTATTAACCTATTAGGCAAGCCGCTTGGATTTTTGATTTTCTTTTTGAATGGAAAGGGCCTAGAGTTGCATTTTGTAGTTGTACTAACTGAGCCGTACAAAGGAGGTACTAGCGAAATTTTCCGGAAATTTAAAGAGTTAGAATATTTTTAAGAAAATTTGATAACTAGACATCAATATATCGATATATGTATATATAGAATTTGATATGGAAACTTAAAATCGAAGATTAATTAATAACAACCAGTGATTGTTTGATGGATGTTTGTTTTCCTTTGATAGTTAAATCACTAGTTATCAATGATTTTTGACCATCGTTGTCAATACGGAGAGACCGGTTGGATTTATTATCCGAAAACCACTCTGTATAGTCATAGACGTTGCAAATTAGAGTAAAATGCAAGGACTGTTTTGTTTTTCCAGTCCCAGGACAACTTGCATGGATGAATGTATGACAGAGTATTCCTAACAGATCACATAAGACGATCTTTTCAAGGTATTACTGTTACTACTAAAATCAACATTCGAAGAAATATGGCAGTGAAGGGGTATCGGACAGCCGAAAGCTTGCGGAAGGGAATAATAGAAAATAAAACCCGACAACGAAAAAGCGAGAGTAGGAAGTTATAACCCGAAAGGCCACCACAACCGGCGTCTTCGCCAAAGTCAGTCCGACAAGACCTTCCGGTAGTATCGGCTCGATGAAAGACTCCGTATAAGGAACCACTCGGATCCAGAACCAAGGAAGCCTGAAGCTACAGAACCGACAGACAAAGCCCAAAGGAAAACCTTCAACAAATAACCTACCCAAATACCGATACACCTAAAGACGACAATCTCGGAGGCACTAACCCAGAAGAATGCGAAGGCCACTCAAAACCGGCTCCCGAAGCGTCAGCTACATAACTACCGAGAAGATCACACTGCAAAATAATAAGAGCGACATCGGAAGCCACCCTCCAAGGATACAGGCTACCGCAAAGGCCCTATCGGAGGGATAGATGGAACCCGGACAGGGATTACAGCTACCCATGCTAGCCTACCTAGTACCAAAACCCATAGCGATTTCAACCCAGCGACCATCAACATACACCACGGGGTCGAGCCCCTCAACGTATTCATGATAAAGCCGAAAGCCTACTTCCAGAAGTTCACATTCGCAAGCCTACATTCAGAAGCTGCCCTCGAGAATCCTAGCATCATAACCAAAAGCACCCAATATCAAGAATGAAACGGCCGACCGACAGCCCAGGCGAATCCGATAGTCATACGGCGGAAGGGGCCCAGAACCATTATAAATAGAACCCCAGGGATCACAATGAAGAGGACTGGACTTTTTCTCTTACTTCTTGTATCCTCAAATGCAACTCAGAAAATAGTATTAATGGAGGATTCCACTCTATGATATATGTGTATTCCCGTTAAAAGCTTAATGAAAGGAGATCTTCTTATAAGAAAATTGCTGTGTAAGTGTGTACGTTTATTTCTCTAAATGTTATGGTCGTAGTTTATTATCCATTTTTCAGAGGAGTCTAAATTTGCCTCTAGTAACACCCACAAATGGCGATCGAGCCTCAATCACTGAGTCTAGATCCAATCTGATAACCCTCAGTGAGCTTGCACCTTGGAGCCCTTGCATCCCGATCCCCCACTAAAGTCGAACGGGAAAGAGAACCAATCCACCCGATTTTCCCTTAAGAATTATCCCCATTGATCCATTTCTGGTGTTGACAAAAATATCGTTAACATTTTGGTGCTAGAAGGAGGGCTGAACCTCCGACCTTGTGGCTAACATCACACATCTACCTGTGTTGTTCCGTCCCAGATCGAACTAGCTTTGAAGAAGCGAAGTTATGAGCAAGAAATCCAAACGAAGGCTTTCAGGATCTCGGGCGGATAGGTTGAGAACCATCAGCCGTAGGGTAATGGAGGAGCAAGAGTTAAGGGCAGAGGCTTTGCGAGTAATAAAGCGGAAGAGGAATATAGAACTACATGCTTACTAGATGGAATATAGTAGCTCTTCCCACATGGGACAAACCATGGCATTCCCAGCCAGTGGATCTACCTCAGAGGATATTAGCATTTTCCCCCGCTTAAAGGATGCTCTCTACAGACAAGTTATAGGAACGACGCTCGAACGCGAAATAATGGACGACTTCAACCACTTCGCTGATAAATGGACTAAAGAGATGACAACTCGGTTCTGGTATGTCCCGGAAAGAGAAGACGAAAGTATAAGAACTATGACTAGGATGATTCACAGGAGGATTAAACTTTATCAGCGAAAAGGGAAGTGTACGCTAGAGATACCCTAAGAACGCTACCTCACTAGTTAGAGGGAGAATGTTTACTTCCTAACCAAACATGAACTCGACTATTGGACTTCCACGAAGAAGAGGCCTAAGTACGAAAGAAAGACAGGAGGACCTTACTGCCATTATCCCTAATGAATGGACACGAGACTAGTCACTGCAGAACCCTCAAGGAAACCATCGTCAAGTTCGTTAGTCAAGGCCGATTACGGGAGTTTATCAAAAAATTGAGATGAGTTTGAGAATGTCCTCAGGAAAAGGATTAATACACCTATATCGATGTACGGAAAGCCCGTCTATCTGAGTTTTAATTTATAAGAAAAACCCAAAGGGTTCCAATCACCAACGGATTAAATCCCTCATCATCGCCGAATTGGCTGGGACGAGGCATCCCCTGGAGGAGGATGGTGTGTTAGTCTTTCTCCATGCTTAAATCAGAGGGGGCAGGGTTAAAGCATCAAAAGCGTAAGCCGTCATTTCACACCAGAGATGGTTGTGGCGGTGCATCTAAAAATTAGCACGCCCTGCCTCTGCTCGTAGAGGAGTACGCCCTGCCTCTGCTCGAACTAAGCACGTCTTACCTCTGCTCGCAGAAGAGCATGTCTTACCTCTGCTTATGTTCCTCGTTACCCGCAGAAGAATGCACAAACCCTATCATCGCCTACAATGGTCAGGATAGGGAACCCCTTGGAGGGAGGTGGCGTATAAGCCCATATCAGTGCCTACGATGGCCCATGTAGAGCTTCGAAAGAGTAAACATTAGTTATGTGCCTATGATGTCCCCATCTAAGTTTCTAAGCCCTCATCATCACCTACGATGGTCAGGATAAGGCGCCTCTTGGAGGGAGGTCGGGTATGTCCTTCAGCCCTGCTCGTGGATAAGCTAGCCAAGCGCTCTGGACACATAGTCCCAGATAGTGGCCAACAAAGCACGTACATCCTCTTCTTTGACATCAAAAGCCTAAGAGGAGGCTCAGAAATCACGTACAACCACTGCTTCCCAAATCAAATACGAAGGGGATACTCACTTCTTTAACGCCGGAAGAGGTTCCGGCCACCTACATATCAAAACCCGAATCTGGGTCCATTCAGTTCTCTACAGAAGCCGGAAGGGGTTCCGGCCACCTACATATCAATACCCTAATATCGGTCCATTCAGGTCTCTACAAAAGCCAGAAGGGGTTCCGACCACCTACATATCAATACTCGAATCTGGGTCCATTCAATTCTCTACAAAAGCCAGAAGGGGTTCCGGACACCTGCATATCAATACCCGAATCTGAGTCCATTCAGTTCTCTACAAAAGCCGGAAGGGGTTCTGGCCACCTACATATCAATACCCGGATTTGGGTTCATTCAGTTCTTTACAGAAACTGGAAGGGGTTCTGGTCGCCTGCATGTTAATGCCCAAATATGGATACGCTCGGCTCTTTGCAGGACCGAAAGTAACACCCCGTATTTTCTATGAACATAAGAGTAACAAATCAGAGAATAATTAAATTGTAACAAAATAATTAAGGGAAACAGGTTATGCCATCGCATTCCTCTCGAAATTCTTCTTGGAATAGAGTCCAAGTTTGCGTAAATCGGACTCCGTATGAAGTAGATATGGCCTTCGGAAGTTTCAATAAAAACCAGCCTGAAATTCAAAAATTCAAAACAAACACCCAGGCTGGGCGGGAAAATTCCTTCCCAGGACCCATGTCGACACTAGGGTCGAACTGGGGGTCGACCTGGGTAAACAGGTCGACACTAGGGTCGACCTTAGGGTCGACCTCCCACCCCCACTTTTCCAGATCTAGAGATAAATCCATTTTTCTGCACCTGGACGCCTTTCTGACCGGATTCGTGAGCTCTAACCTATTTAAACACCCACAAACCTAGCTTTCTCTCCACACAATTTCATTCTGCCTATACTCTGCCTCTATTATAATTAAAAATAAAAATGGCATCGCTACTCTGCTAGAATCAAAACTAGAACTAGTGCATCTTCTTCCAATCTGAATAGAGAGAACAACTATTTTCTAATCTAATCGATAGTCTACGCCAAAGGAGCGCTATTCAATGTTAGAATACAGATCCTGGAAATCAAGAATTGTTCCCTTTTTGTGAGTACAGTTATTTTCAGATATGAAATTTAATAATTATCTTGACATTTTTGTGAATCTGGATCTGAGGTTATGCATACTTTTCTGTGGATCTATCTTGTTAATATTATTGTGACTGTTATGTATCTATTCACTATTTTCTTCCTTTTTGTTTACAGTCAGGCTACCACGATCCTGCGCCAAATCTCATAAGAGATTAACGCATGAACGCTAAATTTTGGGACAAATAATGGATAATGCATAGTTGGACATGACTGATCTTTGATTGATTTGAGAAATGGACATATGTTGTAAATTAGATCTAGATATGTGTATACTTTATAATTTGGAAGAAGAAGAATCATTGTATGATAACATATGACTTGAAACTTGGAGGACATAACGCATGTTTAAAATTAAGATCTGATTTTAAGATGTTACAATTTAAAGATCTAGATTTTTAGGCATATTTTTATATAACGATTCATGACTTGAAAAAGGAATATGTGACTTAGGCGTAAAGACCTATATTAAAATACGATAACTATTAATGTGAATGCACCTAAAAATGGATTTTTGGATATTGGCATTAAAGGCTATAATTTGGCATAATTCATATTTTATATCATGGTTTGGGGCTTTTAGAGAGTACTCTGTATTGTGCAAAGTTTAATGAAAATTTGGGGGCATATATTGTATTATGAATTATGACCATGATTTGGGCATGTAAGTTTACGCTTAATTTATGATTAGGCAAGATATGCAAATAGAATTTTAAGAAATTTAAATCTGCTAAATCTGTTATTTGCTCTGCCAATCTGTTGAATTGCCTAATCTGCTAAATCTGTTGAATTGCCTAATCTGCTAATCTGTTGAATCGCCTAATCTGCTAGATCTGTTATCTGTTGAATTGCCTAATTTGTTGAAAGCTAAATAATTGTAGTTTGGGTATGAAAATCCGTAGGCTCGATCTAAGATTGAGTAAAACATGGAAATTTGATTAATCTGCTGTAACCTGTAAAGAAGTTTAATCTGTTAAATGGACATTATTAGTCTGATATCTGTATAATATATAATGGAATAAATTGGCTATGACATGAGGTTAGACTCTGTTTGCGGTAGAAGCCTGCCCGGAACCAACCGACTTAACCAGCAACCGCAAACTATCAGTCTAATGTGTGAGGTCGTGGGCATAACTAAAACATGTTTAGACACGAGGTTAGGTCTGGCTTATGGTAGAAGTCTGCCCAGAACCGCCCAGCACATCCAACGGCCACAAGCTACTGACCTAATGTGAGAGGTCTATGCATTAATATTTAATTAATGCAAATTTATGAGAAATGTGGTGTCTAAAAACGTGTTGGGCGGATAGGGTTAAACCAACTGGACTGATGAATCTAATAAACCTGTTTCGTGAATCTGTAGGCCCAATACAAAGTTAGACAATATGTAAGTCTGTTAAATTCTTAGATCTGATCTGTTAATCTGAAAACTTGTTAACTTGATTGTCTGATCTGTGAACTAGTAATCTGAACTCTGTCTGAAACTTGTAAACAAGTTAATCTGAAATCTGCTAGTCTGGGGACACAAGGTTAGGAGGGGAAATACTTGTGTCATCTGTTGTTTGGGACCCATATTAGTCAGTAACCCTTTCTGGTATCAAAACTTTGACCCCACACTATGTTGGGGTCCGGGCACGCTTACTGAACTAATTATAAGCGGTTCATTCTGGTAATGGCGAGTGGTGTTGATGGTGCGTTCCAACCGGGTCATGTGCATGCATGGATCCAGTCTGATCTGAGGATGTAAGACACCATGACTTCTGTAAATAGGTCTGTGCCAATAGGTTGCCACTTTAGGGAGTGATACACCCTACTGTGGGAACGACACCGGGTATTTATGTATTAGGGAGCCGATCGCTTGGGGGTAGGACTTAGGGTACAGTTAGTTCCATCTGTTTCTGTTGGTACCGTCTGTTTCTGTTGGGTGGTAACACCTGGTTTCTGCGTGGTACCGTCTGTTGGGGTGGTAAAGGCCCATTACTAGTGTACACCTAATTCTAGCATTCTGTTTCCGTAAGGATTATTCTGTTTCCGTCTCTGATTCCGTTTCCGATTCTGTTTCCGTACCTTCTGTCTGTTGGGGTGGTAAAGGCCCATTAGTTGGGTGGTAAAGGGCCATTATTAGTATTATGCTTCTGTACCTTCTGTCTATTCGGGTGGTAAAGGCACATTACTAGCATTCCGTTTCTGTAGAGATTATTCTGTTTCCGTTTTTGTTTCAGTTTAGACACTAGGGTAACACCTAATCTTGTTATACTAGTATTAGTGCAGAGAAGTGAAAACTAAGTAAGAAGCTTAGATTTGCCTATATCATTCCGTTTCTTCTGTTAACCCTCTATTCATGTTACGATTATCTCTCATCCAGTTTTATTTACATGTCATGATACTATTATCTGTTTATATGCTGAAAGTCACTGGACTCACCAGACTTATGTCTGACCTAGTTTATTTCGCCTCTTTTCTTTCCGTTTCCCCCCACCCCCAGGTTTTTAGGGTGGAAACATAGGAGCTTGATTCAGATTCTCTCTGCTTGAAGTGTTTGAAGTATTGCTTGGCTTTGGCTCTATCTTTCCATGCCAGTTTATATTGGGGATTATGGCTTTAAAAACTATGCATTTTGAAGGCTTTTGTACAAGACCGATATTTATGTACTTGAATTCCAATATTGTGATTTTTAAAGATGTAACCAAACTTATTTCGGTTTCTGTTGTAATAAAGTTATAAAATTTTCAAGTATTACTTTATCTGTCTTGTAAATTTCTGTTTTCTCTACTAAAAACGCTCCACCAAAGTTAAGGCATTCCTTTTGCGAGTGACCTTAATGGAGGTGGGGTGCTACACTTGGTATCAAAGCTGAAGTTACCAGATTCGATAAAAAGTTTTTGAAAACTATTTTCAAAAAGGTTTTAAAAAGGAAGTATTTTCAAAAGTAGAGCTTATTTTGAAAAACTTAATCCCCAAAGCGATATGCCTATCTTTCTATCCTTTGTTTTGAATCTTTCCTTTTCTTTCGTTTCAGCATGTATGGGGATCTTAACCTTCCGGAGGGCGTACCGATAACTGGCTAGTTCAGGAGGTACCTAGAAGTTAGGGCTAATGATGCGGGCCCAGCAGACGCCCCTCCTCCCCCAGCTGTAGCGGTTCCTCCTCCTCCTCCCCACGTAAATACTTTTCCGAAGATATGTAGAGACTTTCGAGCCATGGGTGGGAAGAACTTTAATAGAACTGAATCTTCGTGGAGGCAAGGAACTGGCTTAAAGAAACTGAGGATTTGTTCGTTATCTTCGAGGTGGACGATAGGCAGAAGATACAGTTGGCGGTATGGTTGCTTAAGGACGAAGCTTCTTTTTGGTGGGAGGTCGCAAATGGAGAGCGTCCGGTAGAGGCATGGATGGATTTCAGGCATAGGTTCGAAATGAAATTTCTCTCACGAGCGGAAGAGAGTCTATACGTAGAGAGGTTCTTGGCGTTGAAGCAGGGGAATTTATCAGTGAGAGAGTACGTCAACAAGTTTAATCAGTTGGCGAGATTCGGCTTAGATTTTGTAAATACACTGCATAAGACGATACTAAGGTTTGCTAAAGGTTTGAACAAGCCGCTACACAGATTGTCAATGTCCCACATTCCTATGGGGGCTACCTTCGAGAAATTAATTGGCATGGCAGATGCATGAAGAGGAAACCAAAAGTGAGAAGAAAGAAGAAAAGCTTGAAGGACCATAGAACCAGAAGGCGAGGACAAAAAGGAGACACAAAAGAAGGATGAGAAGTCTGAAGATAAGAAGGAGAAGAAGTGCTTTACTTGTGGAAGCTCGACCCATCTAAACAAGGATTGCAGAAAGAGGAAGGGCACTTGCTTCAACTGTGGAGAAATGGGGCACTTCACTAGGGACTGCCCAAAGAAACGAGGACAAGGGCAGAGGGCAGGATCTACTTCTAGAGGGCAGGCGAATGCTCGCGAGGCTGGTGGATAGGAAAGAAATAATAAAATTTATGTAGAAGGTTTAATTTCCTTATCTGATTGTGGAGTTAAAACTCTTTTTGATTCTGGCATTTTGATTCTGTAACTGAAACTCTGCACTTTAATACTAGTCTTGTTTCTGATCCCGCTGTAGACTCAAACCCATAAGGGTTATGACTCATTTGTTTGTGACAAGTTGGGGTTTGAGGGTATCTGTGTTGGGCGTTAAGTTGACTATGACGCATGCATTCTGGGTTAATATCATGCTTAGTTTCCTAAGAATCATTTGGTAATCTGATCTGTACCAGTAGTCTGTAAGTATCTGAATATTTCTGAAAAGGATAGGGTTTTTTACTCAAAGCGTGAAGTAGATTTCTAGTTGGACATTTGTTTAATGGGAGTGATTCTCTGAGTGTCAATCTGATGTTGATTTCGGTCTTCAGGGTTGATACTTAGGGGGTTATTCTCTTAAATCGATGCCTAATAGGAACAAAACTTTTGTTTTAATTATACTAGCTTCTGTCACTCAGTTGTATCATATCGATCGAATCTTCGACCTTTAGGTAGAAACTAATGGGTGTAAACATGTGTTTGAGACATGTTATGTTTGATGGTTGCAAGTGGTTGCTCGTGGATGCATATACACACACTAGGCACTAGATTGGCTCAAAAACACTCTTATACTGCATATGGATGTGTGTGCATTTTTAATTTTTTTATGGATGCGAAATGGTTGACTCAGCACATGGATGTTGCATATGAATGAACGGTTGTGCACTCATATAGAAATGATATGTATCAAATAGGAAAATTACATACATGTTGGACTCATGGCACTGATATAATTCGCATTAAGGAGATCAACTGAAACTGTAACAGCCCGCACCTCCGTTCACGCAAGATATTGTCCCCAACTTAGCCACCGTATAGGTGTGGGGTTTTGTTCCTCAAAAGGCCTCGGCATTAGTAAGAGATGGGCTCAACTATATAAGTACCCACTTCACACAGGCTTTTACGATGTGGGATTCAGGGGTGTTACATTCTCCCCTCCTACAGAGCCCAATGTCCCCGTTGGCTCACAAACACCTCACCCAGGCGCTGTGGTCCACACAGGAGCCACAATTCCGGCTGGGTATTGGCTCCGATACCACTGTAACAGCCCGCACCTCCGTTCACGCAAGATATTGTCCCCAACTTAGCCACCGTATAGGTGTGGGGTTTTGTTCCTCAAAAGGCCTCGGCATTAGTAAGAGATGGTCTCAACTATATAAGTACCCACTTCACACAAGCTTTTACGATGTGGGATTCAGGGGTGTTACATTTGTCCCTACTTTGCCACCTCTCAGGTGTAGGGTTTTCCATCACTAGGCCTCGGCTAAGTTTCAAGATCCGCCAACACATGGCGTTGCCACACAATCTGAGTCAACCTCCCTACTAACACCGATATTTTTAGCTTTCTTATGACGGTACGAATCCAACAAAATTATTTTCGTCGAATTCTGAGACTGTTTGAAAAACGGCTATTTTTAAGGCGTTTAAATTTAACTTAAATAGTCAAAACACATTTTCTTTTGCCACGCTCACATATTAATTCGAAAAATTCTGAAAATTGAAACCTAGCAATAATTTGACATTCCGGTTCCCACAAAAGTGGTTTCGTCGAAAACAGAGGTCGTTTGAAAAATGACTATTTTCAAGGCCAATATATTTAATATTAAAAATACATTTTTAAACAAATAATTTCCGAAACTCAAAATATATAAGTGTTTAATGTTTTTCAATGCAGAAACGTCATTCCGAACTCAATGGAAGTGGTTTCAAGTCGAAATTCCTTCATATGTGAAAAGTAGCCTTTCAGGCCATGTATAATATATATATAAATTCTACAGCGACCTTTCTAAAAATTGAATTGGCCATAACTTTTGATTTCCGCTATGAAATTTCAATTTTTCAGATTCGTTAGAAAGATATGGTTAAACAGATTTAAATATTTCTAGTTTCACTCAATTCTGACTTATTTTGAATCCTGTACATTCGGTTAAAGTTTAAAATCAAATTTTCAAACTACCGCGCCATTTCTAACTCCTTTTATATTAAAATTAAATTTGTTTGCTTTAGCTTCGATAAACAATAAATTCTAGCCATTATTATTAATAATAAATTATA
Organism: Allium sativum; assembly: GCA_030737875.1. Classification (NCBI taxonomy): domain Eukaryota; kingdom Viridiplantae; phylum Streptophyta; class Magnoliopsida; order Asparagales; family Amaryllidaceae; genus Allium; species Allium sativum. The sequence goes on along the minus strand of CM060911.1, from coordinate 104,581,099 downwards.
TTATAACCTCAAAATTCATTAAAAATTTCTAAAATAAATTTTTTAAATTGGTTCAGAATTTGCGGGTTGTTACAGAATCAGTGGACCGCCTGATCTTTGCATTAGATAAAGAACATATACACACACTTTTGCATATGTTCATACAACATTAGAAGTTTTCTACGGACAATCGAGGCTTGTGGATGATGGTTGAGTAGATGGGTGATTGGATGGTAGGATACATTCTTCCTAACTTGAAGATTTCGGGGACGAAATCCATTAAGGAGGGGAGAATGTAACACCCCGTATTTTCTGTGAACATAAGAGTAACAAATCAGAGAATAATTAAATTGTAACAAAATAATTAAGGGAAACAGGTTACGCCATTGCGTTCGTCTCGAAATTTTGCTTGGAGTAGAGTCCAAGTTTGCGTAAATCGGACCCATATAAAGAAGATATGGCCTTCGGAAGTTTCAATAAAAACCAGCCCAAAATTCAAAAATTCAGATTTCGAAATTCAAAACAGACACCTGGGCTGGGCGGGAAAATTCCCGCACAGGACCCAGGTCGACACTAGGGTCGACCTCGGGGTCGACCTGGGTAAACAGGTTGACACTAGGGTCGACCTCCCCCTCTTTTCCAGATCTGGAAACAGATCCATTTTTCTGCACCTGGATGCCTTTCTGACCGGATTCGTGAGCTCTAACCTATTTAAACACCCCCAAACCTAGCTTTCTCTCCACACAATTTCATTCTGCCTATACTCTGCCCCTATTCTAATTAAAAATAAAAATGGCATCGCTACTCTGCTAGAATCAAAACTAGAACTAGTGCATCTTCTTCCAATCTGAATAGAGAGAACAACTATTTTCTAATCTAATCGATAGTCTACGCCAAAGGAGCGCTATTAAGTGTCAGAATACAAATCCCGGAAATCAAGAATCGTTCCCTTTTTGTGAGTACAGTTATTTTCAGATATGAAATTTAATAATTATCTTGACATTTTTGTGAATCTGGATCTGAGGTTATGCATACTTTTCTGTGGATCTAACTTGTTAATATTATTGTGACTGTTCTGTATTTGTTCCCTCTTTTCTTCTTTTTTGTTTATAACCAGGCTACTACGAGCCTGCGCCAAATCTCACAAGAGATTAACGCATGAACGCTAAATTTTGGGACAAATAATGGATAATGCATAGTTGGACATGACTGATCTTAGACTGATTTGAGAAATGGACATATGTTGTAAATTAGATATAGATCTGTGTATACTCTGTAATTTGGAAGAAAAGGAATCATTGTATGATAACATATGACTTGAAACTTGAGGGACATAACGCTTGTTTAAAATTAAGGTCTGATTTTGAGATGTTATAATTTAAAGATCTAGATTTTTGGGCATTTTTTTATATAACGATTCATGACTTGAAAAAGGAATATGTGACTTAGGCGTAAAGACCTATATTAAAATAGGATAACTATTAATGTGAATGCACCTAAAAATGGATTTTTGGATATTGGCATTAAAGGCTATAATTTGACATAATTCATATTTTATATCAAGATTTTGGGCTTTTAGAGAGTATTCTGTACTGTGCAAAGTTTAACGAAAATTTGGGGGCATATATTGTATTGTGAATTATGACCATGATTTGGGCATGTAAGTTTACGCTTAATTTATGATTAGGCAAGATATGTAAATAGAATTTTAAGAAATTTAAATCTGCTAAATCGGTTATCTGCTCTGCCAATCTGTTGAATTGCCTAATCTGCTAAATCTGTTGAATTACCTAATCTGCTAATCTGTTGAATCGCCTAATCTGCTAGATCTGTTATCTGTTGAATTGCCTAATCTGTTGAAAGCTAAATAATTGTAATTTGGGTATGAAAATCCGTAGGCTCGATCTAAGATTTAGTAAGACATGGAAATTTGATTAATCTGTTGTAACCTGTAAAGAAGTTTAATCTGTTAAATGGACATAATTAGTCTGATATCTGTATAATATATATTGGAATAAATTGGCTATGACACGAGGTTAGACTCTGTTTGCGGTAGAAGCCTGCCCGGAACCAACCGGCTTAACCAGCAACCGCAAACTGACAGTCTAATGTGAGAGGTCGTAGGCATAACTAAAATATGCTTAGACACGAGGTTAGGTCTGGCTTGTGGCAGAAGTCTGCCCGGAACCGCCCGGCACATCCAGCGACCACAAGCTACCGACCTAATGTGAGAGGTCTATGCATCAATATTTAATTAATGCAAATTTAAGAGAAATGTGGTGTCTAAAAATGTGTTGGTGGATAGGGTTAAACCAACTGGACTGATGAATCTAATAAACCCGTTTCGTGAATCTGTAGGCCTAATACAGAGTTAGACAATCTGTAAGTCTGTTAAATCCATACATCTGATCTGTTAATCTGAACACTTGTTAACTTAATTGTCTGATCTGTGAACTAGTAATCTGAACTCTGTCTGAAACTTGTAAACAAGTTAATCTGAAATCTGCTAGTCTAGAGACACATGGTTAGGAAGGGAACTACTTGTATCATCCGTTGTTTAGGACCCATATTAGTCAGTAACCCTTTCTGGTATCAAAACTTTGACCCCACACTATGTAGGGGGCACACTTACTGAACTAATTATAAGCGGTTCATTCTGATAATGGCGAGGGGTGTTGATGGTGCGTTCCAACCGGGTCATGTGCGTGCATGGATCCGGTCTGCTCTGAGATGTAAGACACCGTGACATCTCTAAATAGGTATGTGCCAATAGGTTGCCACTTTAGGGAGTGATACACCCTACTGTGGGGACGACACAAGGTATTTATGTATTAGGGAGCCAATCGCTTGGGGGTAGGACTTAGGGTACACTTAGTTCTGTCTTTTTCTGTTGGTACCGTCTGTTTCTGTTGGGTGGTAACACCTGTCTGTTTCTACGTGGTACCGTCTGTTAGGGTGGTAAAGGCCCATTACTAGTGTACACCTAATTCTAACATTCTGTTTCCATAGGGATTATTCTGTTTCCGTCTCTGATTCTGTTTCCGATTCTGTTTCCGTACCTTCTGTCTGTTGGGGTGGTAAAGGCCCATTAGTTGGGTGGTAAAGGGCCATTATTAGTATTCTGCTTTTGTACCTTCTATCTGTTCGGGTGGTAAAGGCCCATTACTAGCATTCTGTTTCTGTAGAGATTATTCTGTTTCCGTTTCTATCAGTTTAGACATTAAGGTAACACCTAATCCTGTTATACTAGTATTAGTGCAGAGAAGTGAAAAATAAGTAAGAAGCTTAGCTTAACCTATATCATTCCGTTTCTTCTGTTAACCCGCTATTCCTGTTACGGTTATCTCTCATATAGTTTTATTTACATGTCATGATACTATTATCTGTTTATATGCTGAAAGTCACTGGACTCACCAGACTTATGTCTGACCTAGTTTTTTTTGCCTCTTTTCTCCCCCCCCCAAGTTTTCAGGGTGGAAACATAGGAGCTTGATTCAGATTCTCTCTGCTTGAAGTGTTTGAAGTATTGCTTGGCTTTGGCTCTATCTTTCCATGGCAGTTTATATTGGGGATTATGGCTTTAAAAACTATGCATTCTGAAAGCTTTTGTACAAGACCGATATTTATGTACTTGAATTCCGATATTGTGATTTTGAAAGATGTAACCAAACTTATTTCTGTTCCTGTTGTAATAAAGTTATAAATTTTCAAGTACTACTTTATCTGTCTTGTAAATTTCTATTCTATCTACTAAAAACGCTCCACCAAAGTTAAGGCATTCCTTTGCGAGTGACCTTAACGGAGGTGGGGTGTTACAGATTCTGATCCCTAAATGTTAATATCTGAATCTAGGTCTAATCGATTTCTCGAAAAAGTCCTAAAGCAAGCCGGTGGTCCTACATACCATAACCTGGGGCAATCCTGCAAAATTACCACCAGATATAGAGCCACCAAGACCGCACCTCACTTATGAAGAACCCAATTCCCGATTCAAACAAGAAAGAATCGCTTTCCCCTCTCGGGAGTCCAAGTGAGGGCTCATGGTTTTCCACCAAAGGTGGGCTCATAAACGTCCCAAGAAGGTACTTTTAACTCATACATCCATTAGTTGTTCTCCTTTTCAATACATCAATTCTTTACACAATTCTGAGAAAACGACGTCATATCCTCACATTAGTTCAAAGAGTAATCGGGGCGAAGATTGCAAACAGTTTCCGATAACATCGTATGAGCGACTATCCCTTTTCATTTGTTTTAGGCGATTTTTCATTAGAAATATTTCAAGGACAATAGTTTCGGGACGAAGTTTCCTTATCGACACGCAGTATTGGTAGGTTTCCATCCATTGCAACACCTTTTGAACATAATAATATTGTTTCTAATTAAAGCAAAAAAATGTATATCGTGTGACACACGATCAGTTCTACCAAAAATCGTGATAAAAGTCATTATATGGACGCAGTCTTCGTTCTAAGAAATAGAATCTCCACATCCCAAACATGCGATAAAAATCTCTCATTCCGAATCAGGATTTTGCAAAGCGAACTCCAAAGTAGCGTGATCCTCTTTAGATTTCTTCAACTCATCCTCCAACTTATCGATTTGTTGATATAATCTACCAACCACCGCGTCTAAGCTTTCAGAGAATCTTGTTGCTAACCTACACTGTAAATTGCGCATAGCCTCGTCTTTCTCTGTTAATTGCTTTTCCAAATAGGATGCTTGTTCCTTGAAGTTAGTGATTGTCACCTTCTGGAGGTAATACATCTTTCTATACCCTGACAGAGGTGCGTTGTTAAAAATGTCTCTGCCACCGGCGGCATTCAGACTCTCCTCCCTGAATTGTGAAGAAGGGGTCTGGAACGAATCCTCCTAGCCACAGATAAGGTGAAACATTGTAATATGAAAATTGCAAGCATCTAGTGTGTGTTAATTACATCTCACTTCCAGAAGACAAAAAATGCAATCACACTACGCTTATTGGTCCATGCACATTATAGGTACCACATACACACTAGCGCATTATCATGACACCATGCAATACCGAGAAATCACAAAATCAACACAAGTCGCAAAACAAACCATAAGGGAATGTATACTTAATACAACAACATTCAAAATCCCACATTAAAATTTCCCACACTGAACCAAGCTTCTTGAATTTTTCCTTAGAATTATAAAACAAGGGTCCAAAACATAACTGCAATTCAAGTCTTCGGAGAAACAGGGGATTGCTATAATATCGGAAACTTAATTATTAATGAAACTCAAGGGAAGAGAAAGACACCTTGAGAGAGAAAGCCATACCTATGTGACATCAACATTAGAATGACCAGGAGCCATCCTTTTCCCTGAGCCTAAAGAGATTTCGTCCTTAGGAGGAAGCTCCTGAGATGTAAGGATATGTTCCCCAGCCCCTGTTCTGGACCCGCCTGCTTGATCCATGTGACCCACTAATTCTTCGTCTGCTATATTGGGCTCCTCCCCGTCGTCTTCATAATCCTTAACAAACTCATCAATAAACAAAAACGATGCGGGGTCAATCTTGTACGTTAGGGGAACCTTATGCTCCAGTCTTACCCACTCAATTTTTTCTAAAACCCTGTCCCGAACATAGGGATCAATTGAAGTAAAATTAGATTCTGAAAGTCTTCCATAGTTGTCCGAAAAGGCAAGGAGGAGGGCATCTTCGTAATACTCCGTAGCGATATTGCTGGGGTGGACATTCAAAATTTTTGAAATTCTATCGGTAGCTTCATAAATAATCGTCCTTGTGGTAGCAAGCCGTATATTCATCCTATCCATCTCGACGGAGCAGTCGACCTCCAGTTCTGTTTTCTGTGCTTTGAGGTCCTCGACCTGCTTCGTCAACCCCTCGTTGGCCTTCCTCGCCTCCTCCAGTGAAGCCACTAGCCCCTTGTGTTCATCATCTCTCTCTGCCCACTCCTGCTACAAAGCATCCACTTTTTCCACCAACACCTTATTCTCCTCCCTTAAATAAACATTGACCTCTACCGTCACAGTTGGAACTAATCCTTGGGAGACATACCAAGTTTTCAGCATCTAGAGAAGAAGAAATAATTAAAAAAAGAGGGGGAGAAAGAGAGAAATGAGAAGGGAGAAAGTGCATATAATACCAAGAGGAAGTCCCTGGTTTGTTGTCTATAAAGATCTATTGGATCTAAGGTAGCAGAAGTCGAAGCAATGTCCGCCACTTCAGGGGAAAAAAGAACCGATTCCATAACCTTCTCAAAATCCAAGATAGTCGAAGGAGGTATAGGACGAGAAACATACTGAGAGGAAGATGGCGCCAAAAGATCAAGCCTCCCCTCATCCACCTCATCAACAGCATCGAGAGGGGTAGGATCACCCGTAGATTTACCTTTCGAAGAGGCTTCCGGGGAAGCATTAATAAATACCACATGTTCGACAACTACAACGAAAGGGTCAAAAGTTCGCTTTGTTTTTGGAATAGCAATATTATCCCTTGAATAGCTACCCAACTCGTCGCATTTGGATTTCTTTGAAGAGGGACCGACGGTGGTTTGAGCAAGCCTCTTCACGGCCAGAGTGCTAGACCGGCCATAAGTAGCAATGACAGAGGTATCCTGAGAAGCTGAGGATCCTAAGCATAAGAAAGAGTGCACTTTAAAAAAAAGGCAGAGGTTGTCAAGACAACCGAATCATTCTCAACTAAAGGTACCTGGGCGGAGAGGAGATCCTTGACTAAACACATCAGAACCCAACAATAATCCTTTTGGACCAGGGTATTAAATGGGGGGTTGCCCCAATATCTTCTGCTCAGGAGGTAGCAATCCATACCCACAGAGTCTGTCGACATTCAAAAGGAACGACCTGCACAACTGCTCTACCGGTGCACTAAAGACGGTGTCAACCACTTGAGCTTCCTCTGGGGTCAAAATTACATCTTTAGAGGGAGGTTCTGCAATAAGGAGAAGGTCAAAAAAAGAAAGAAGAAACCCACCTTCATCAATAAATTGTCCTGATATGTCGGATGGACATCGAACAAGGAAATATTGGTCCTCCCATGGCCTAGTTTTATTGATGACATCAGTGATCAACCTCCTAACCGGGTTGGCCCTCCAAATCGGCGATTCCGAGGTCTTGGAGAACCAGATTATGTGGCGGATAAGGTTAGGACATAAGGAACGTTGACCCGAAGCAAGCGCCAGAGCCTCCACACACAAAAGGGTCGTATATGTGTTTGGCGAAAGTTGGGTAGGAGAAACTTTCAAATCCACCAGAAGCTTATGTAGAAAAGGGGGAAAAGGAAGAATACCACTATGCCAAATATGAATAGCTGAATACGCGAAGAAACCTTCTGGAGGATTCCTAAGGAAGTATGGGGTAGCAGCAACTCTGGCATCCACGCCCACAATGCCAAAGTCATCCAATATGGCGTTCACGGACTGTTGGGATGTAATCATGGATGGCTTGGGCGCAAATGCCTTCTTAGGACCCGGGGGGTGCTTGGAATCCTTAACCTTCTCCTTAACAGGGCTTTTATGAGACATGATCCTACCAGGTAACATCGTTTCATGATAATACGATCAATATGAATATCTCTTACACAAATGTACATACTACTGGAGCCAATTACTATGTGCCATTATACCTCGATTGACAGAGGTCAGAGGGGTGAAAACCTAAAATGAACCCAGATAAGGGATACAGAGAAAATCACGTCTTTTATGCCTTAAGATAACCATCGTGACAATTTTGACGCCTAATTAGGATTGCAATTTAAATGAGATATGAAAATACTCACCAATAATCAAGCTTGAGTCTTCGAGAAGAAGAAGAATTCAAACGTTTTCTTTTGTAAGAACAGTAATCTTGTCTAATAATTTGATTTGCAGACGAGAGATAGGAACGATGAAGGAAAAGGATTTAGGTTCAAATTCCAAGATTAATCTAGGTCGCACAACTAAAATCCAACCAACGCTTTTGATTGAGGGAGACTGAGGGACTCTGACATGACACTTTGAAGAAAATTCAAAAATTTGACTTGAAAAGTCGAAAACACCCCTTCATTAGGGGGGCAAATGTTACTACTAAAATCGACATTCGAAGAAATATAGCAGTGAAGGGGTACCGGACGACCGAAAGCTCGCGGAAGGGCTTAACAGAAAATAGAACCTGACAATGAAAAATCGAGAGCAGGAAGACGTATTCCGGAAGGCCACCACAACTGGTGTCTTCGCAAATGCCAGTCCGACAAGATCTTCCGGCAGTATTAGCTCGACGAAAGGCTCTGTATAAGGAACCACCCAGATCTAAAACCAAGGAAGCCAAAAGCTATAGAACCAAAGGACAAGGCCCAAAGGAAAATCTTCAACAAATAACCTACCCAAATACCGATACACCTAAAGACGACAATCTCAGAGGCACTAACCCGGAAGAATGCGAAGGCCACTCAGAACCGGCTCCCAAAGTGTCGGCTACATAACTACCGAGAAGATCACATCTGCAAAATAATAAGAGTGACATTAGAAGCCACCCTCCAAGAATACAGGCTACCGCAAAGGCCTTACCGGAGGGCTAGTTGGAACCCGGACAGGGATTACAGGCTACCCTTGCTAGCCTACCTAGTACTGAAACCCGTAGCAGTTTCAACCCGGCGACTATCAACATACACCACGGGGTTGAGCTCATCCACGTATTCAAGATAAAGCCGAAAGCCTACATCCAAAAGTTCACGTCCGCGAGCCTACATTCAGAAGCTTCCCTTGAGAATCCAAGCATCATAACCAAAAGCACCCAAGAACAAGAATGAAACGACCGACCGAGAGCCCAGGCAGATCCGATAGCCATACGACGGAAGGGGCCCAGAACCATTATAAATAGAACCCCAGGGATCACATTAAAGAGGACTGAACCTTTTCTCTTACTTCTTGTATCCTTAAAAGAAACTTAGAAAATAGTGTTAACGGAGGATTCCACTCTATAATATCTGTGTATTTCCATTAAAAGCTTAATGAAAGGAGATCTTCTTATAAGAAAATTGCTCTATAAGTGTGTACGTTTATTTCTTTAATTGTTATGTACGGCCCCAATTTATTATCCATTTTTCAGAGGAGACTAAGTCTGCCTCTATTAACACCCACAAATGGCGATCGAGCCTTAGTCATTGAGCCCAGATCCAATCCGACAACCCTAAGTGAGCTTGCACCTTGGAGCCCTTGCATCCCAGTCCTCCACCAAAGTCGAACGCGAAAGAGAACCAATCCAGCCGATTTTCCCTTAAGAATTATCCCCATTGATCCATTTCCAGTATTGATGAAAAATATCATTAACAATTATGTTCATGGTGGGGGAATTCGTTTCTCTTAGCTTTTTATACCCGTAATATTTTTGGGAAGATCAACTAGTGATTTTACGGGTTTGATGATGTGGCATTCAAAGTGTGAGTGGTGGCCAGATGTACTAAAAGGTAGACGTAGTCTCAAGCCTCCCAACCAGGAAATGAAAAAAATCTAGCATGCAGCATGGCTAGTTGGGTCATACCTAAGCAGGGTATATTTATCACCGATCTACAGAAAATTCATTATTTATTCTTCTTTCGATTCTATATCTTACGGATTACAGTTGGACGAACGACAACCGTCGGTGATAATATATTCGCTACACTCATGTTAAGTGGGTGGTCATGTGTGGTCGGGTTGGAAGATGTTCTTGTTGGACCCAGTGTGTCCTCTCTAGAGTACACTGATCGGGAGGTGACCCCATACCTTATCATAGTTGGAATCCAATCTCCAATAAGTGCCCTGTGATTTTTGATTTTATACTATATATGTGGAGCGTGAGATGCACGTGTTTTATTATTTGGTTATTTTTTTGATTAGACATTATTGTAATATCACTGGATTTTGATATCAAAAATGTTTCGGTTATAGTAAGGTAAACACCGTCCATGTTTATGTGTGAGCTGGTCTTACTATTACCCTTTCTTTCAATGGATTTTCAAAGTTAAACAATATGGTTGGAGTTTACTTGCACCAGTTCCGTGACTGACCTAGAGTTTATTTTGTTTGTTTTCCTCTAAAATCTTGAGTGCCCAAAATTTGTTCTAGTAGTCAAGTGTTTCAGGCTTTTACAGATAAATTTGGAGGAGCTTGAAGCAGGAGGCTTCACCATTAGTTATTTAGATTTATTTCCGTTGTATCAAATGTTGTGTTGTACTTTGATAATTGTATGTATATATGATACAAATATTTTGTATTCAAAAGGTTATGTTCTATATTATATTTTATTCAGTTCCGCTGTGAGATTCTGATGTTTCTTTTAGTTGTTCTGTCTATTTCTATTTCTTTAACCCTAATGACTCATATTTCTATGATATTTGGGGTTGACATGTATTGTTTTAGTCAACTCAGATTGTACGGATTTGCGGGCCACTACATCGAACAATTGAGGTCGGAGTGTAAGAAGTACATCACTTTGCCAGAGAGCGATTGGATCGGGTTATCGTTGTTGAATCCCCTCACCGAAGAATGGGTGCCTTTACCTAAGAATAAGTGGAATGGATTTAGCAAGAACCGAAAGAGGTTGAGAGTATGTCCTATTATTAAAAAGAGAGTGGATAAGCCTTGTCAATCATTCAGTCCCTCTTACTAGAGAGGAAGTGTGCTTATTAGAGAGTAAGAGGATTTGACTCGACATGTGACTAACAAGGATGGAACATCAGATTGGATGAAGAATGATTTAAAGAGATCATGACTTGGAATAAAAGATGGATGGTCCAGCGAGACATGCCTCCAAGCATATGAAAAGTGTATAAAAGGATTTGAACGATTGAGATTGAATAAGGGGAGATAATCTTAGGAAAAATAGGATAACTTGAATTTGAAAGATTGAACATCCAGAGAGCTTGGTTAGTGTAGCCAGAGAGATTACCTTGATTGAATTAACCAAAGAGTTTGACCCTGATTAGAGAGATTAAATTTGATTTGGAATAGCCAAAGGGTGTTTTAACTCAGATAATTGAAAGTCTAGGTTTTAGTTGTACTAGATAGAGGCCTAGAATGGAAGTAGCAAAAGCTCTCAACAGTTCTAGTTGGATTATGAATTATCAGAATTTATTCATGAATAAAACACACTTATATTAAAAATGTGTAACTTGGATGGAAATTGTTATCCTGCTTTTTGATGAAAGCAGCTTTAAATGGAGTTATGAAAGTTGATTTGAACTTAGAAAAACATAATAAAGAACTCAAAAGATGTTTGGAGTGGTTTAGCTTAACAATGTGAACTTGGCCTTAAGTTAATTTATAGGCTGGGCCCGACCCGATCTAAAAGTGCTCACCCGTTGATTTCTTGGATTTCATTCCCTAGTTACTCTACCCCATTATTGCATACCTAAGTGATTTTTCAAGGATTTAATATAATACCTTAAGGATTGGATAAGTACAGAGATCTAAAAATGGATAGTCAAGAAATCACAAGACTTGACTTCAAGAGGACTAGAAAATTGATTAAACAACTCAACTAGATAAAAGAAACAACTTGCAAAAGGAATTATAGGATTTTTTCCAGGAGATATAATTTGACCCTTACCTATCAAGATAGGTTGAACTCGAGATAACTTGGTAGCCGGAAGTGGCTAGAGATTTTTTTTGTAAATCTAACTTATTATCTGGACTTCAACGCTATCAGATCTTTTAATCTATGCTACCCAATTCTCTTATAAGTACATGTTTATCTACAAATGAATGGACTTTTTTTGATCTTTTCTCGAGACTCACCCATACCTCTATGAGATTCTCTTCACTTCATGTTTCTTCCGAACCGATTGTAACTTAAATCTTGGAATAAACTATTTGTTACCTGGGAGATAACATAACAATTTGTGACTAATAATTAGAATTTCTTGAAGTGGACATTGGCTAAAATATACTGAACCACTCTGAAATAATTGTCTCTTGTACTGCTTTATGCATTCTTGCATTTACCTATGCCTGGATTGGTGCTTTCATTAAGATTTTGGGTGCTAGCATGACCAGGAAGGAAAAAAATCATGTTATCATCTTCTTTCTCCCTCAAGCTTGAATAAGATATTTCCTCTTTCATTAATTTTACTTCAAGCAACAAAAATAAATATTGAATTCTTAGGTAGTGGTTATTCATTTAGGAACTATAGGACTTTACTTTTTGTTTTTTTTGGATGTTTGATGCTTTTATCTTTACTAATAATATTCCCTTTTTATGATTTTATTTAAAATGCTTAGTTACTTTGATTAAGTTGATGAAGGTGAGTTTCATCTTTTAATTTAAATTGCAAAGTATTGTAAAGTAAAGTAAGACAAAGGATTGCCAATTGTTGAAAATCATCATTGCCCTTAAGAATCGTCTTCATGCGAGTAGATCGTGAAATATTTGTTTAATTTATTGCTTTGAAGACATGAAAAATACATATGAAAATTCTTCTACAGTGCTTAGTGTATCCCTTAAGCATAGAGTTATAGATTGATTGGTCACATGCTAAATTTAAATAGTCAGCCTGTCTTTACTAATTAAGACTAAGATAATGTTTTTCATGAATTCTCAAAATTTGCAAAGTGTCATCGAACGAATAAGATTTTGATAAAAGACTTGAATTTCTCTATAATTGTTTTAGTTTATAACAGATATATGGCATAAACGCTTGCATAACAAGAGGTCGGCTAGATCAAAAGATCACCCGCCCTTTGCATTAGTATAAATTCATATGCATTTCATGTCTATATGTATATGTTACATTATAATATAGCTAATGACAATGATTGCCAAAGAAGAACGAGCGAGTGATTGTATTTATTAAGTTTATGAGCATAAGTTACGTTGTTCCATCCTTGGAGACATTATGGACGAAATCCTCTTAAATATGGAGATGTGATACATCAAAATTTGAGAGGAAATTTAATTGAAAGAATAAAATTAATTATAATAAGGATAAAAGTAATTTTTCACATACCTTTGAATTTGATATGAAACTTCTATCATTGCATTTATTGTGATTTTCTGAACAATTTTTATATATAATTTTGAATTGAAACTAATATGGATATTTAGAGTTTAATTACATAAGTAGATAAAGAAATAAAAATATAATAAATTAAATAGCTCCATAGGGTCGATTAACTGCAAGTCATCAACCGCCTTTGGTAATAACAGTCTACTGGTTGATGTAAACTAAGGAGGGTTTTGAGAAACCAATGACCCATATCTGATTATATACTATATTAGAAACTAAGCATATATTTAGCGATTATGATATAAACAAATATTCTTCATCAGTCAATCAATGGTCAATATTAGTTTGAACCCCTATACATGTGCATATGACGCAAATCACAATTCATAAAAGTTAGACTTAGAAGTCTAAATTTTATTAAATTATTTTCTCTTTACCCAATTTATTCAAAAATAAATTAAAAACTCAAAGGAGAAGAGGAGAAACTAGATTATCAAATGGGTATCTGGCACTGAAGATTCACGGTGTAACTAGGAGAGAATAGCTTGTACATGGGATGAGTTAGTATACTATTAATTAGATTATTTATACATAGTTAATTCTAGTATACCATATCTGATTTAGGTTATTTATATATCAACTCGAAAACCCAGTTTATTTAAATAAAAGAGTTAAACAGTAAATAAAAATTGATAACCAATAAATTAAGAAACTAATAAATTTATACCTTTCTGCTAATTGAAAAGAATTGCTATAACATAATGATGTTAAATCTAGGTTAAGTAGATTTACTAAAATTAAACATTTGAATTTAACATGAAACAACTATAAATTGACAAAAATTAGGTCTTGTAATTTGGATTTACTCAAATCAAGCCAATAATAACGATTAAAAAACATACATTAGACGATAAAGTGAAAATAACAATGGTCAGTCGATCGCACGATTGAACTCGAGGGAAAGCGGTCAACTATTCTAATATATTACAGTCGCTTAATTGGACTTTTTTAGGTGTGGCACCAATGTCGGCTTACGGCTCCAGTTAGAAAAAATGCACGTGTATGCATATATACATGGATGTTGTGATTCATAGGGAAGCTAGGTCCATATACTATGACACTAGGATGTTATAGAATTGGATAAATGTTATTTGTCCATCACGTGTTGATATTCAAGTAGAGTTAATTTTACCATAAACTGCACTCATAAAAGATTCTACGGTGGAAGCACGATACTTCTGATAATGCATGATGAAGTGTATGACCCACTACCAAAGAGAGTTCCTAGATATTCAGGAGTGATGCGATATAATGCTTTTGTTGATGTTGTTTTTGGTCAATCGAGCGCATCGCTTGAATGTTAGGTAGTGATCATAATATAATGAAGTAAATCTAAACACGAAGCAATCACAAAGTGCATAAATGTAAATAAACATATAGATTTATAGTGGTTCGGCAAATCATACCTACATCCACTATGAGGTGATCTTTATTGCTTATACTAGATGATTGCAAGTATAGTCCATCGGGGTTATATAATGTAGAGTAAAGAAAATGAGTGTTGGCAGTGGTAGAGTTCCAGCGAATTAGTGCCAAAAAACTCCCCAAATATGTCTAAGTGCATGCCAATTTATAGTTGTTGCAATGCTCGGATCAACCAAAATAATAAGAGTGAATATTGGACCAGGAGAAGGGAATTCGGATTGGCCAATCCAATATGCCTCAGATCGGTACTGATCCAGATCCGGATCTATATTGATCCCACGGGACCAATCCAGATGGATGATAAGTCCTAACATTTTTCTTGCCTTGAATTCTATTTACGCCAAAAAGTGGCACAAACACCCAAAGAGATTATACGAAGAGATAAAACAAAGAATATAAATGTGGAACAAGAGGAAATCACACATGAGTTTATAGTGGTTCGGCTTTGCGCTGCTTATGTCCACTTAATGGATTTTCTTTATATTATTAACATAAAATGATTACAACTGTTTGAGATTGTCTAAATCCCTATTACGTAGTGAATACAAGCAGTAAGAAAACTTAAAAAAGCCAAAAGTCATTTTCTTAAATCTTTAGGAGGCTACTTATAGAAGATGTTGGGCTTTGGGTCGGTAGGGACATGTGGCAGCCGATCCGACTATATAGTAGCATGTGGGCTTGGTCAAGACTCAGAAAAAATGGTCTTTGGGAGATATTTCTGGTTCGGCCTATGTCGGGTCGACATAACCGAGCCGGATTCGTGTTGATCTGTAGTTGTATCTACTTTCTTCACCGACTCGGCTGATGGTCAATCCTGACGTTGGTTGTCCCAGACTTCGGTGCCATGAGTAGGTTGCTGCATTCATCATCGTGACGTACAAGTGTGTATGAATTATCTCTTTAGTGCTTTAATTATGAACCTTGACAGCTTGGCCGAAGGCAAGTCAACACTTTGCCCCCTAAAGTACATTGCATCGTAGATGGGATTTGCTTTGAATATGTTGATATGAACCTTACAAAGGTGTCATCTATCTTAGAAAAATGATGACGAGACGTGTCTTCTTGAACAGTCATGACACATGCATTCTTCATTTTTGTACAAGTAGCTTGTCATGCTTCACACTGTGCCCGATGGTATTTGCTAGGCCAAAGTCATTGACAGGATCAATCGAGAGACACAAGTAATTATTTAAACCTCATTAAGTCAAGAAGTTGAATACGCCGGTTTCATAGTAGAGACATGTCAAGTCATTGGTTACCACATATGAAAGTGCACACACAGGTCGTTACCAAACGACATCGCCTTTTCGTGCTAGTCGAGCACAAGATGAAGTCAAACTAACTATTGTGCATGAGTCATCACGCATAGTCATTGATCAAGTGATGGAATTATTGAAGAGCTCTTTTCTCCTTCCTCTCCTTCCTTTTTTCATATATGTAAGTTCGACTCGATGGTCTAGCCGGCTTTCGGGTTAGCAAAGTCGACCGGGACATGGTCAGTAGGTCACATCATTAGAATATACGGTGTCCCCCTCATTTTTTACTTTTACTGATATTGGCCCGAAAATTCCCAAAAACTTTAATTTCCTATTCGAATCAAAATTACTTTGATTAATCCCGACTCCCACCGTCATTCACTTGATTTAGATGGGTTTCATTCCGACCACGAGTTTTTCATACAATTTTTCTTCAATATGAAACATAGAAACTCGATTTTGCTATTGCTTTTGTCATGACCATTGTCTAAGGTGAAAGAGATGGTAGTTTGGACACCACGATGATGTCATAAGGGGTGAGGAGATGAGGCGATGCAGTAGGCTGATATATGATGGCAGAGAAGATCGAGAGCTAGAAGGATAAAGCTTTTTCTTAGGATCGACCGGTCTGTTTGAAGAATATGATGAACAATGCGAGAAGAAATGGGGGTTCTACGACGTCAGTGGAACAGATGAAAGAAAGAGTCAAAGTATTTGAACGTTCGAGTCGACGTAATCGAGCAGAAGGAGGAAGTTTGCAGAATGGTTGAAGAGCCTAGGTCGGCATGGCTCTTAGCCGACCCAGATGAGTGATGAAAATGTGTTAAAGTGCAGATACGTTCGGGTCGGTATGGTCGAACCAAAGAAGGTTGATCCGATGTGGGCCGAGTCAGAGTCATTAGCCTGGATATGGCCGACCCGACCCAACAATTTTAACTTTGGTGCTTTAATTGAATTCGACAATCACAACAACCTCGAACGTGATAATGATAAACCAATCCTGAATAATCACCTAGACAGTTAGGATAAAGCCTATCGGGACTTGCATACGAACTTGATTGGACATTGCATATGACATTGAATAACCCGAACATCAAGCTTCTTATTTTTTATTTTTGTTTCCATACTCTCACATTTTTACTACACGCACTGCACTAGTACACACTTAAGTGGTTCAGGTTAATCGCTCTAACCAACGTTCTTTCTTGGGTAGCACAGCTATAATATCTGGAAGGTACCCTATTTGAGCTTCTGGAGCAAGGAGAGGAAAGACGCTTCGTTAAGGTCCAAAAATAGAGTCCAACTCTAAGATCGATTCAGAGGAAGATTCCTGTTTTCATGTTCAACCTCACGATGTGGAGTCGGTTGCCTTATCGTTCGAGGAATAATACACGTTAGGAGAGGAAGAAAAGGCAGAGGAAGAGGGAATGCCTAATACCTTTATTGAAGATACCATTATGAACAATCCGACCGATTCTTGGCTCAGCGGCATGGATGAAATGGAGCTAAGAAGGCTATATGTGAAGCATAGAATACCATTCGACCAGGTCCGAGCGCCGACTTCGAGCGACACCGCGCACAACCCTCTAGAGGTCTATATGACGATCAGCAAGCAGATGTGCACGGTGGAATGCATTCCTCTTTTTTATCCTCACATCGTTGATTTTCTCAATCGCATGGAGTTGGTGCCCATGCAACTACATCCTACTGCTTATGCATGCCTTATACATAATTTAAGGGGGGCATCTGCAATGAGAGCCTAGTTTCAACGATAATGTCTTCTTATTTAATTTCAAGCATTGAAGAGACAATCCTTTCTATCTCTTCTTTGAGGCCACCTCGGGAAACATAAGAACTGACCGTTCTATGTTCCTCAGAAGAAATGTTGCATGAGGCGATGGATCAAATGTCATAAACACTTAATCTTGAAGTACTTCTTGGAGTTTTACCAGAAAGTTTCTAGTGTTCACATTCCTTTACAGGGGAAAGTCCGGCCAAGCCTACTAGCTACGTATATTGTGCTCGCCTGGCTATCTTAAGAGGCATTTCGGAGAACGCACGCAGCATTAGCAGATGTTTATCCAGTAAGCTTCTCCATTAGTTTCATTTGCTTCACACTAAGAGAACTTTAGGATTCGATGGTGCCCGGGTCCAGCTATAACGCCACCAGCAGTTTTTCCCCAATTGGGAAGTTTGCGACCATACCCTAGTTGGGGAGCCAGCTACCGTGCCTCTAGTCGGTAAGCAAGTGGCTGCAGCAGTTCGACCTCCAGTCCAAGTCAAGCATGCTTCCAAGAGGAGTGGTGTCCCTTGACCTAGTCAAGACACAACGGAGGAGAAAAGGGAAATCCCAAAAAAGGAAGCAGATGAAGGATCCAAGTGCTCTCCTTAGAAAGATCCAGAGGCAAAGGAGCCACTTTTAAGAACTCTGTCTCCGGCCAAGTCTCCAGGTCATGGTATCCAATTAGGAGGTATGGAGTCGCCATTTAGAGGCTTAAGCGACTTGACGCTAGAATACATTATTTATACATCTCAAAACATGGAATTCACAAGTTTCTTCCCAGGCTCCAAGGAAGAATTAACTCTTGTCAAAGCCGAAAAGATAACGCTGACTAGTTCGGGCTCTTGTACATCCGAGGAGCACTAGGACACACATGACACCCACACTTCACGTCATAACACCCTTCTTCACTTCATGTATATTGATTTCTAACCTAAATGTATTCTAGAATTTCAGGCTTCATGACAATAGGAAAATCATTATAGACAATTTGGTGCCAGTCTTGCTAGGGCGGCCCTGGTTTTCAAAGCTCCTTAGAACATGAAAGGCGGGACCAGGAGGACTGGGACCGGTAGGATCAGGAATACCCAGAAAGGAAGGATTGTGAAGACCGGGAATACTAGAGGGAGAGGGAGGAAAAGGAGTGAGCTCGGGGGAGAGAGGGAGCATGAATGAGAAAAGCGCTATCATGAGTCTGCTTCCCGATCGCACGACAAATCCTCTCGAGCGCATGACAAAACAACAAGCAAACACTCACAAACCAAAGTGTAACACCCCACCTCTGTTAAGGTCACTCGCAAAGGGAATGCCTTAACTTTGGTGGAGCGTTTTCAGTAGACAGAACAGAAATTTACAAGATAGATAAAGTAGTACTTAAAAAAATTTATAACTTTATTACAACAGAAACCGAAATGAGTTTAGTTACATCTTTCAAAATCACAATATCGGAATTCAAGTACATAAATATCAGTCTTGTACAAAAGCCTTCAGAATGCATAGTTTTCAAAGCCATAATCCCCAATATAAACTGCCATGGTAAGATAGAGCCAAAGCCAAGCAATACTTCAAACACTTCAAGCAGAGAGAATCTGAATCAAGATCCTATGTTTGCACCCTAAAAACCTTGGGGGGGGGGACGGAAAGAAAAGAGGCGAAACAAACTAGGTCAAACATAAGTCTGGTGAGTCCCGTGATTTTCAGCATATAAACAGATAATAGTATCATGACATGTAAATAAAACTGAATGAGAGATAACCGTAACAGAAAGAGTAGGTTAACGGAAGGAACGGAATGATATAAGCTAAGCTAAGCTTTTCACTTCTCTGCACTAATACTAGTTTAACAGGATTAGGTGTTACCCTTATATCTAAACGAAACAGAAACGAAAACAGAATAATCTCTACAGAAATAGAAATGCTAGTAATGGGTCTTTACTACCCGAACAGACAGAAGGTACAGAAACAGATTCGGAAACGGAATCAGAGACAGAAACAGAATAATCCCTACGGAAACAAAATGTTAGAATTAGGTGTACAGTAGTAATGGGCCTTTACCATCCCAACAGACGGTACCACATAGAAACAGACAGGTGTTACCACCCAACAGAAACAGACGGTACCATCAGAAACAGACAGAACTAAGCGTACCCTAAGTCCTACCCCAACCGATCGACTCCCTAATACATAAATACCCCGTGTCAGCCCCACAGTAGGGTGTATCACTCCCTAAAGTGGCAACCTATTGGCACAGACATATTTACAGATGTCACGGTGTCTTACATCCTCAGAGTAGACCGGATCCATGCACGCACATGACCCGGTTGGAACGCGCCATCAACACCCCTCGTCATTATCAGAATGAACCGCTTATAATTAGTTCAGTATGTGCCCGGACCCCTACATAGCGTGGGATCAAAGTTTTGATACCAGAAAGGGTTACTGACTAATATGTGTTCCACACAACAGATGACACAAGCAATTCCCCTCCTAACCTTGTGTCCCCAGACTAACAAATTTCAGATTAACTTGTTTGCAGATTTCAGACAGAGTTCGTATTTCTAGTTCATAGATTAGACTATCAAGTTAACAAGTTTTCAGATTAACAGATCAGATGTACGGATTTAACATACTTACAGATTGTCTAATTTTGTATTGGGCCCATAGATTCACGGAACGGTTTTATTAGATTCATCAGTCCAGTTGGTTTAAACCCTATCCACCGAACACGTTTTAGACATCATATTTATCCCAAATTTGCATTAATTAAATATCAATGCACAGACCTCTCATATTAGGTTAGTAGCTTGTGGCCGCTGGATATGCCGGGCGGTTCCAGGCAGACTTCTGCCACAAGCCATACCTAACCTCATGTCTAAGCATATTTTAGTTATGCCTACGACCTCTCACATTAGACTAACAGTTTGCGGTTGCTGGTTAAGCCGGTTGGTTCCGGGCAGGCTTCTACCGCAAACAGAGTCTAACCTCGTGTCATAGCCAATTTATTCCAATATAGATTATACATATATCAGACTAATTATGTTTATTTAACAGATTAAACTTCTTTACAGGTTACAGCAGATTAATCAGATTTCCATGTTTTTACTCAATCTTAGATCGAGCCTATGAATTTTCGTACCCAAATTACAACTATTTAGCTTTCAATAGATTAGGCAACTCAACAGATAACAGATCCAATAGATTAGGCTATTCAACAGATTTAGCAGATAACAGATTTAGCAGATTAGGCAATTCAACATATTTAGCAGATAACAAATTTAGCAGATTAGGCAATTCAAAAGATTT
Organism: Allium sativum; assembly: GCA_030737875.1. Lineage (NCBI taxonomy): Eukaryota > Viridiplantae > Streptophyta > Magnoliopsida > Asparagales > Amaryllidaceae > Allium > Allium sativum. The sequence continues at coordinate 104,560,324 of CM060911.1, read as the reverse complement.
AGCAAATTAGGGAATTCACAGATTTAGCAGATAGCAGATTAGGAAATTCAACAGATTAAACATTTCTAAAATTCTATTTACATATCCTGCCTAACCATAAATTAAGCCTAACTTTACATGCCTAAATCATGGTCATAATTCATAATACAACATATGCCCAAATTTTAGTTAAGCTTTGCATAGTACAGAATATTCTCAAAAATCCCCAAACAAAATGAATTATGCTAAATTATAGCCTACGATGTCAAATATCCAAAAACCCATATTTAGGCGCATTCACATTAAAAGTTATCTTATTTTAACATAGATCTTTATTCCTAAGTCACAAATCCTTCTTTTCTTTTCAAGTCATAAATCATGATATAAAATATGCCCAAATCTAGATCTTAAATTTTAATCATGTATTATGTCCTCACGATCAGATCTTGCACTATAACATGCATTATATTCCAAATTCCAAGTCATATGCTATCATATAATAATTCTTCTTCCAAATCACAGTCTAACATACGTAGTATGCACTGATTCCAGATTTTAATTTACAAATTATGTTCTTTTCTCAAATCAGTCAAAGATCAGTCATGCCCAATCATGCATTATCCATTATTTGTCCCAAAATTTTGCGTTCGTGCGTTAATCTCTTATGCGATTTGGCGCAGGTTCGTGGTAACCTGGCTATAAACAAAAAGGAAGAAAAAGAGGGAACAGATACAGAATAGTCACAGTCAAGATAGATCCACAGAAAAGTATGCATAACCTCAGATCCAGATTCACAAAAATGTCAAGATAATTGTTAAATTTCATATCTGAAAATAACTGTACTCACAAAAAGGGAACGGTTCTTGTATTCTGGAATCTGTGTTCATACACTGAATAGCGCTCCTTTGATGTAGACTAGTTGTTCTTTTAATCCTATTCAGTTTGGAAGAAGATGCACTATTTTTATCCTAGGTTTCAGCAGAGTAGCGACGCCATTATTTTATTTTCTAAGAGGGAGAGAGCTATGGAGGCTAGAGAATAGTGTAGGAGATTTAGGTTTTGGCTTAGGGATGTATTTATAGGAGAGTAGAAGTGTCCAGGGCCTTATATATTAACCTAGAACCAATCCAGACTATCAGAACAGCCAAAACCATGTCACACGCCGAAGAAAATCAGATCTGGGCAAAACAGGTCGAATGTAGGGGGGAGGTCGACACTAAGGTCGACCCTATGGTCGACCTGCCTACCCAGGTCGACCTGGGTCCTGGGCAGGAAATTTCCAGCCCAGCCCGCTTCTGGGTTCAGATTTTTGAATTTTGAATTTGGAATTTATTTTCGAGCTGTTTTATATTTTCAGAAACTTCCGAAGGCCATAACTTCCTCATACAGAGTCCGATTTATGCAAACTCAGACTCTCAAGAAGAATTCCGAGACGAACGCAATGACATAACCTGTTTTCCTTAATTCTCACATCTAAAATTAATTATACTTAATTTTGTTACTCTTCTGTTTATAGAAAATTCGGGGTGTTACACAAGGATTCCTCGCAACACCATCCTCTGACCGATCCTTCTCGGTTATTCAAGTTTATAGCATCCATAGGTTGGGAACCCGTCATCCTAGCAGGTGCAAAGATAAAGAACCTCAACTTGCTATTCATTCAGAATAAGAGACGACAAACGATCAAAGGAAGAAAGAGCTCGAGAAAGCCTTCCCACAACACTAATTTCCTCGGATGATATTTCTACCTTCTCTACACTCGATTCGTAGTCCGGAGGTATAGTATATATGCTCCCAGTTAACTTTGAATCATGCACCGAGTTAGGGGAATGTTTGAAGTTAATTTATAATTCTGCACTCATGCCAATAGTGTCAATGGTGTACGAGCTAAGTCTATTGGAGATCTGATCCTTAAGTTTTTATACTCTCCCGTCGTTTATTCCGGTTAGATATGCGGGTTAAGTGGTCTTAAGTCGTGGTGCACTATTCACACTAACCTAAGTATTTCATACTCTCTCTCAAGTCATGGGAGTTAGATTCAGCAGTGTGAATGGTCATAGTCACATTCTCCTTGGCTTCGTTTCTACACTTTAGTCTTTAAAGCGAGGATCGCTAATTCGAGCGTCATGGTCAAGCTCAAATTTTGTTAACTCTTATCCGACTGGTCGAAGAATTGAGTAAGTTCATCGAAACATGAGCAAGTTAACGTCATTGGTGAAATAATCATTCCCTTTGTTCGAGTTTTGGCATAGGCCAACTGTGTCACAACACTTGGCCAATTATCATACATAGTTGTAAAGCATGGAAAAGAGCTTTTATTTACAACATAATTGGTGAGTCATGCCTTATTACATAGTCGAAAAATGAAATGATAATTACAGAATTAAAGAAATAAAAGCCTAAGTCAAATAATGTTGTAGATGCTCAACATTTCATGCTCTTGGAAGTCAACCGCAATCAACGGTCGTTAGCTTGAAACCCCGTTTTCAAGCCTCTATTGAATGACGTCTGGTCCTTTCCACTTCAGGTCCATATGGACAGGAGCTGGGAAGACACGCTTTTGAACAAGGTCGTCAGGCTCAAATTTTCTAAGTGGAACCTTCTTGTTGTAGTATCGAGCGATCCGATGTCTATGCCCCGAAGCATGCAAGTACTCCTCTCTCTTCTCATCGATCATGTCAAGATCGAGGAGAAGCGCCTTATTAATCAGAGGATCATAATACATCATCCTATGAGAGGGGACTTCAAGCTCTACTGGGATGACTAGTTTGGAGCTGTAAGATAGTGAGAATAGGGTATGGTTCGTCACAGAATTGTGCATAGTCTGATACGCCTAAAGAACTAGAGATAATTCATCGACCGACTTGGTTTTATCCTGCTCCGATTACTTCTTTAGAATGGAGTTAATGATATTATTTACAGCTACAACTTGTCTATTCGATTGCGGGTGCACAACTGTAGTATATCTCTTCTCGATGCGATGTCGTCGATAGAAATCTTTAAATTCCAAGCTACCGAACTCGTTCTCATTATCAGTTAAAATGGTCTTGGGAAGTCCAAATCGACATATGATGTTTCTGATGATGAAGTTGATCACCAGCTTTGTTGAGATCGCGGTCATTGATTCAACTTCGTCCCACTTCATAAAGTAGTCAACTGTTATGATCGCATACTTCACTCCACCCTTCAAAATTGTAAGGCTACCGATGATATCTATTCCCACACAGCAAATGACCAAAGACTAATCATCTGGGTGAGTTGGTGGATCTATAAAAATCTTTGCAAAATTCTATAACTTGTCGCAACATCATGAATAATCAGCCGCATCTTGATTAATAGTACACTAGAAGTAGCTATACCAAAGTATTTTCTTTGCCCAATTCCCCCCCAATATGATCGCCACATTCGTCTTTGTGCACTTTTCACAATACACATTTGCGTCGTCATTGGCTATACACCGGAGTAAAGGAACCGATTAACCCTTTTGATACATAGTGTCTCCCTAGATAATGTATCTTAAAGCTTTACATATGACATCATGCCGTTCATTCTTTTGCCTAGAGAGGATTCCATGTATGAGAAAGTTCTTGATAGGAGCCATCCATGATTCTCTTTCAGGTTTGATATCCAGCGCATCATCATTTTCATCTGATCGATGTGTGGCATTGTCATTATCTCTATCAGGGTCGACACTATCTCCATTGGATTGTTAGACCTAGCCAACTTTACCAAATATTCAGCTTTCTTATTTCTCTCTCATGTGATGTAAGAGATGTTATAGTATCAAACCAGTCTAACAGCTCTTCCACCAGATTGAGAAAGGCAGCAAATCGTGCCCCCTTTATCTTGAATTCCCTCCTAGCCTGAAATACTACAAAACGTGAGCCGTAGAAAATGTCAACTATTTTTACTTGTAGTTCTTTTGCAAGTTTCAGCCCGACAAACAAGGCTTAATACTTGACATCATTGCTATTAGCAGGAAATTCCAACCTTAGTGCATAGTAGATCAAATGTTCCCCAAGAGTTAATAGAACAACTCTAGCACCAGAAAGTCGATCGTTCTGGGCTCCATCAGTGTACAACTTCCATATGACAGTTGACGAATCATGCTTTATTTCATCATCATCATCTTGAGTGGTAAACTTCGCTATAATGTTCGCTAGTGCTTGCGCTTGCTAGGGGATGAATGTAATATCGGTCTGAATTAGTTCAATGCTCCATTTGAGTAACCTTCCAAACGTCTAAGGTCATTGAAGGACCTGTCTTAGCTGTTGGTCAATATGCACTTTAATGGGATGAGTCTGGAAATAATGTTGAAGCTTCCTCGAGGCTATCAAAAGAATGTAATCGAGCCTTTTGAGTTCGGATTAGCTGTGTTCCTCACCTGTCAACCTCTTGCTTACATAGTACATAGGCTGTTGAACCCGATTTTCATCACGAACAAGTGTTGAGCTAATTTCATGCAATGATACTTCCAAATACACGAATAAGTCCTCGTGATCAACAAGTTTTGACATAATTGACTCTAAATGGTTTAGTAGATCTATAAGGCTTCGACATAATTAGGCATCCAATCAAAGTTGCGTTTCCCCCTCTTTATCAAATCAAAGAAAGGAATGCACTTATCCATGGCCCTGGATATGAATCTACCCAAGGCTTCTAATTTCCCTTTCAGGCTCTGCACATATCTAATCTTTGGAGGTTCCTGAATGTCTCATATAGCTTTAATCTAGTTGGGGTTGACTTCAATGCCCCGTGAGCTGAGGATGAAACCCAAGAACTTCCTTGATGCAATGCCGAAAGAGCATTTCAAAGGGTTGAACTTCATTCCATATTGATTGAGAATACTGAAAATTTCCACCAAGTCACTAAAATGATTGGTTGACTGCCTTGATTTCACGAGCATATCATCAACAAACACCTCCGTTGACCTTCCAATTTGATTCTGAAACATGAGGTTTACTAACCGCTAATATGTCACCCCAGCATTCTTTAGTCCGAACGTCATAACTACATAACAATACAACACGAGATCCGTTATGAAGCTAGTGTGTTCCTGGTCCAGAACATGCATAGGGATCTGATTATATCCGTAGTATGCATCCATGAAGTAGAGTAGTTCGTGCGCAGCTGCTGAGTCGACAAGTTGGTCAGTCCCAGAAAGTGGAAAGTTATCTTTGGAGCAATCCTTGTTTAAGTTTGAATATGTCTATCACTTTTCGTTGGACTTCTTTATGAGAACTAGATTCAATACCTACTTGGGGTACAGCGAGCCCCGAATTGATCTGTACTATTTAACCTTCCATTTCTTCCTTTAAAGTTGTCGACCTCTCCGGACCAAGCATACGCCTCTTCTGCTTCACTGGGAGAAAGTTTGGATCAATGTTGAGCGAATGGCTCATGATGGTCGGAGATATCCCATGCATGTCAGCATGGGTCCATGTAAACACGTCAAGGTTTGCATGGAGAAAATCAGTCATTTCCCTTGTCTGGAAGGGACCAAGAAGGGATCCGACCCTCAAGACCTTGGAATGGTCGTCGTTATCGATAAGGATTGCCACCATGGTTTCATTAGGTGTCGCCCTTCAATATCCAAGCTCCTTGTCCTCTATCGAATCAATGTCCTCGAATGGACGACTTGACGATCCGAGCCAATATTGTTGTGTATAACAATTATATGATTTTTATTTATTTGATGATAACAAATATATATATATATATATATATATATTAAATATGTTTGCAATTGTACTATTCTACTATGTCACAGACAAAAATAAATATTTATATTTAAATAGAATATTACTGCATAAGAATTTAAATATCCAAATAGATTTTATTTAGATATAATATTTTATTTTAACATTTTAATAGAACAATCTTACGGCTCCACTATTTGTACATTCCACCGATATATTACAATTCAATTTCACATTCAATTTCATTTCTTACATCGGCTTCTCACTACAACACTCAGTCACTCAGTTACATTTCACTCAGTTGTACAAACTCAGATACAATTTCATTCATATACATTGACACACGCAGTTACACTCTCTCTCTTATATATATATAGTTTCACTCACTGTCCCTCACTTGTCTTCAGTCTGTCTTCACAATCAATCCATTTACCTGCTTACTTGTCACAGAAACACACAGTAAACTAGAACAAAAATAACTCAAATTCTAGCGGATATAATTTTATTTTAAAATTTATTTTCCTTAGAATTTTGGTGTGTTTTCTCATCATATTTCATGACTTGATCTGATATGTATATATATTCATCTATGTCTAGATAACTTATAATATTCACAATGATTCCTTGTAAATACCACATGGTAGAAAATATGTCTAGTGCTCATATATATATATATATATATATATATATATATATATATATATATATTCTGCACAGACATGTATACACATACATGTATGTATATACACATATTGTAACACCCTGTATTTTCTATGAATATTAAAATTAACAAATCTAAGAATACTTAATTTTTAGAAGAAGAACTGGGTGAAACAGGTTACGCCATTGCATTCGTCTCAGAATTTTGCTTGAGATAGAGTCCCAGTTTGCGTAAATCGGGCTCCGTATGAAGAAGTTATGGAGTTCAGAAGATTTCAAGTTTAAAAAGAAATTAAATTAAAATAATAATTAAAAGTCAAAACTATTCAAAATTCGAAATTCGATCAGAGCGGGGTGAGCGGGAAATTTCCCGCTCAGAGGTGTCGACCCCCATAGGGGATTCGACATAGGTGTCGACCCCCCTATAGGGAGTCGACCCCTTTTTGATCCAAATCCAGCGACGAATTTTTATAGCCCTGAGCTGACGTGGCCTTCTCTGATTGGTCGATAACTAATTTCTGAGGTATTAGGGATTATGTGTCATGTTATGGTTGGCTGGATGACACATCTCTTCGGTTTGATGGCTCTGATTTCTCCTAGACTAGTCTAAAGGCTAGAATTAATCCTAGACTTCTATATAATCATCCCAAACCTCAACCCTAGGCTTCATAACCCTATTCTATGGAGCCGTCATGTTGTCCATGTCTAAGCTAGCCTAGTCTCCATCTTCTCCAAATTAGAAATCAAGTTAGAAAGCTCTAAACCAAATCCAAACTAGAGAATCAAACGTCTACATCAAAGGATAGCTTAACAAATTCAGAAATCAGATCTCAGAATACAAGATCCGCTCTGTTTCTATAAGTTCATGTTATTTTCAGGTTTAAACACCTAATAGTAATCTTGGCATGTAATAAAATGAATCTATGTCTATGCTTGAAGATGAGACAATCTTTTCAGATTTACCCCTATCTTTATATTAAATCTATGATTTTACATGCCTAAGAAGTTATTATGTCGATTCAATCATGCCTATCTTTGTTGAACATCGAATATATAATCCTTTTTGGTTCATGATGTTATTCTTATGCTTGCGATAATGATTTTATCAGCTTATTCAAGAATCTATCTTTGTTGGATCTAAATTTCTTGTATTAGGTCTGCTGTTACATGCCTATTTTTATGCCTATTCTTATTTTATGCTCCTTCTCTCTCTTCCCCTATTTCCTTTTTCTTTTATGAACCTGGGTTTCCTTCGAACCTAGGCTGAAATCGCGAAATACGAACGATTGGAATACAGGGAATATTTGGGTATAGCCTATTTTGGGGAAATATTGGGCATAATGTATTTGGTGAAATAATTGGGCATAATTGTTATTGTTGCGAACTTGGGGTAAATTAAAATATTAAATCTAGAAAGGGTGTAAACTGTAAATTGGAATATTAAATCTAGATCGGGCATAACTATTGGTTGGGACGCCAAGCATAATGTATATTGAGATATTGGGCATGACTATTATTGCAAATTTGGGAAGATTAGGTGTAACCTATTTTAAGCAATAACTTGAAATTTAATTTGTAGGGCATAACTTGCAATTGGCTTGGTTGGACATAACTTGAGAATAGGAACATGACTAGTTTTATAAAATTTGGGATAATTAGTATATAAAATCTAGACTTGGACTTGAATGGTAAACATGTAAATTGGCTAAAGTTGAACATGCCTAACCCGAGGTTAGATTGAGTTGCGGTGTATGACTACCCGGAACCACCCGGCATATCCAGCGACCGCAATAATATAGATCTAATGTGAGAGGTTAGTGCATTAAGCCCAAAACTCAGGGTTAGAATGAGTTTGCGGTAGAAGTCTACCCGGAACCGCCCGGCACATCCAGCAACCGCAAACAACAGTTCTAATGTGAGAGGTTGAGGCATTAATGAATGAATTAATGCTAATGAATGGACATGCCAAGAATGATAGGGTTAAGTTAACACAAGAGGGCAACACTTAAGCAATATAACATGATGTGTGATAGGGCAATGCTTAACCAAGGTAACATGACAAGTGGAAGGGTTAAGTTAATAGGAAACACTTAACCAAATTCAACATGATGTATAAGTAGGGTTAAGTTAACCAACATAACATGATGAACGAGTGAGGTTAAGTCAAGGGGAAACACTTAACCAATATAACATGATGAATGAACATGGTTAAGTTAATAGGAAACACTTAACGAATACAACATGATGAATGGGAGGGGTTAAGTTAATAAGAAACATTTAACCAATATGACATGTTCGGTGGGTGGGTTAAGTTAACATGGACAAGAAGACGACTTAACCAATATTATATGAACAAAGTGGATAGGGTTAACGCAAGCTTAACCCATAATACATATGGACTTGATAAGGGGAAGGGTTAAGTAAATCTTGGGTAAGTGGGTAATATTAGTATATATAGGCCCACAAACTTAACCGTCAAATAAACATGCGTGAATCAGTGAGAGGGTTAGGTAACATATGAATAGGCAACACTTAAACAGTACAACATGTTAATTAAGCAAATGGGTGGGGTTAAGTTAAATTGAGAACACTTAACCATTAAAACATGTTGATTAAGAAACCCTAGTAACGGGGACCCATTTCAGCAGTAACCCACATGGATGTATCATGGTACCCTGAGCTAGGCATGGTGGGGCACGATTACTGGGCTGACTATAAGTGGTCAAAATAGCGGCGGGTGGTGCAGCAGTGTAGTTCTGATGGAGTATGGGCGTGCACGTGCTCCAGAGTGGAAAATAAGGCACTGGGCATCAGTAGTATACACTGTGCATCTTGAATCGTGTCAGGTCGCCATCATGGGAATTGATACACTCCATGATGGGGCCAGCACAGGTATCTACATACAAGCGGGGCCGAATGACACAAGTAATGAATGCATACAAGCGGGGTCGAAAGACACAAGTAATGAATGCATACATGCGAGGTCAAATGACACTAGTAATACATACATGCGAGTTAGGAAGCCGATCAATAGGGTAGTAAGGGTACATCTAACATATCCATGACAATTAGGCAGATTGAGGTGGGATCCTCATAATAGATGTACACTAGAAGGCTACCTCAATTGCAGGGATTGGGATCACATTATCATTTTATATAGATTTCTAGTTAGGACGCTAGTTAGGTGGTGTAGAGATATAGAAACTAGAATAACAGGGTAGTAGCGAAGAAGAGAAAAAGTAGAAGCGCATTCAGTTTATCTTGCCTTATCATATCTTATGCTAATCTTATCTTGTTATCCCTCTTATCACGGTATTGTCTTATATTCAGTTTGTTCATGTCTTCTTTTACCTGTTTACATATTGAAAGTCACTGGATTTACCAGGGTTTATGTCTGACCTATTTTCTTTCATCTTATTTTCTTCCATTTCTCTCCCCAGGTAGTAAGGGAGGGAGTAGCTCAGCTTAGTTTGGACCGTTTCTCTTTCCAAGCTTGAAGATTCTTTGATGTATTGCTTGGATCCTCTTATCTTTGGCTATGGCCTTGTTTGCACTTTAATTTGGGGACTTATGCTACTTTGCTATGTTGCTTCTTATATACTTGGAAGTTTTTGAATCAAGGCATAAGTTTTATATAGTACTTTTAAGTATGATTGAGTCAATTGTCGTAAAAACTTGACTGAACTACGTTGCTTATAAAATGACTTTGTTTTCACTGCTTTATTTGTCTGTTTTGTAATTTATCTGCATCTTTTACCTATAACGCTTCACTGAAGTTAATGCATTCCCTTTTAAAGTGACATGAATGGAGGTGGGGTGTTACACTTGGTATCAGAGCTGAAGGTTACCGGATCAGATAAAAGATTTGAAAAATTATTGTCAAAACGGTTTTAAAAGAAGCATTTCCAAAAGAAAAGTTTTATTTTAAAGGCTTATTCCCCAAAGCCATATGTGCTAACTTTTGATCCTCTGTTTGAATCCTTGTTTCCTTCTTTTCTGAGTTTCCGGGGCTCCTGGCTTTCTGGGAGGTAACCTCATCGCAGCATGGTTCTGTAGGCTTAATGAGACTACAACACCTGTCAAAGGGCGAAGAAGTGCCCAACTTCCATATATAGCCCCAGTAGTTTCACCTGCGGCTAATTTTCTTTCAAGCTTTGTAGGGTTTTCCGTGCAATGGAGGCAGCTTTCGAGAGACTTGTCAACATGTTACACAAGGATGGTAAAGATGAGAATGAGGGAGTTTGGCTAAGGAGCACAACCCAAGGATAAGAAACTCATGGATATGGACTTGGTTCACAAGGGTGGAAAGGATAGTAAAACCTAAGACAAGAGGAAGTGTTTTTATTATGGTATAACGGGTCATATAATTAAGGACAAGGGCAAGAACAAAGGACAGGATTTTCAGGAGAGTAAGTGCATGCTCTCACCACCAGTGTACCAGAGAGAGAGGTAGTAAAGTTTATGTTGAGAAAGTTTAGTTTTTCTTTTTTATCATCCTGTTAGTACTCTTTTTGATTTTAGCGCTTCACATTCGGTTATATCTGCTTCCATAGTTGAGTCTCTGCACCTTAGTACTTGTATAGTAGAAGATACCATTATTGTCTCAAATCCAATTGGTGGTTAGGCTCATTTATCTTTGGTTTGTAAGGATTTGAGAGTAGCTATATTAAGTATTGAGTTTAAGTGTAATGCTTATTTTTTTTGGTTTCATGGGCTATGGGTTGATTCTAGGCATGGATTGGTTAGCTAGTAATTGTGAAAGGAGGGTAATTAGACTTTTGACTTGCCTCGGAAATACCCTTGAGATTTCGTGCGATCCTAAGGGATCAGTTTGGCTTAGCTACCTAGAATCACTTGATGCATCTATCGACGATTTGCGATCCGTTAGAGTAATCCATGAGTACGCAGATGTTTTTAATTAGGTTAGGGGTTTGTCCCCTAAAACGCGAGACAGACTTCCGCATGTATCTAGTTGACAATGCAAAGCCAGTTGCATTACCTGTACGACACATGACTCCAAGGGAAAGGAAGGGCATAGTAAACAAGTAAAAGAGTTACTTGAGAAAGGGTTCATAAGGAGAAGTATTTTTGAATGGGGTGCTCCAGTTGTTTTCGCTACAAAGGAGGATGGTTCACTTTGCTTGTGTATATATATGATATTTTGGTTTTCTCTAAGAGTGGGGAAAAACATGCTTTGTATCTAAGGGAAATCTCGGATACCCTCCAAGCGCATCATCTTATGGCTAGATTCTCCAAATATCATTTTTGAAGAGAAGAAGTAAGGTTTCTAAGACATGTGATATCCAAGGAAGGGATAATAGTAGATCCCGCAAAAGTAGTTGCGGTGCAAGATTAGAAGGTCCCAAGAAATGCAACGGGAGTAAGAAGTTTTCTTGGATTAGCGGGCTGCTATAGGAAGTTAGTTAAGGACTTTGTGAAGGTATCAGCCGCACTTACTAGATTGACGAAGAAGAATCTAACTTTTGCTTGGGATTTGATTAGTGACGTTACTTTCCAACGATTGAAGAGAACCCTGACAACAACCCCAGTCTTGACATTGTCCGAAGGGAACAAGAAGTTTACAATTTATATGGATGCATGTGGGACAAGGTTAGCCACAATTTTAATGCTAGAAGAGAGGGTAGTTAGTTATGGAAGAAGACAGCTGAAAGTACATGAAAAAGACTATCCTACCCACGACTTGGAATTAGCTGTTATAGGGTTCGCTCTTAAGTCATGGCATCACTATCTTTTAAGAGAGAAAGTTTGAACTATATACGTATCCTAAGTCCATAAAATATTTGTTCTCACAAAAAGATTTGAAATTTGAGGCAACAACGATAGATGGAATTTCTTGCCTCATACGACCTTGAAATTGCTTATACTCCTAACAAGGGTAATGTTGTGGCAGGCGCCCTAAGTAGAAAGAGACTGACCTTAAGAGGGGTAAAGTTTGAAGTACATAGAAACCTTTAGCTTTAGACCCTCAGTCAAGTTTGTACCTGGTTTGTTAGCATCGCTAGAAGAGCGACCTACGCTTTTGGATTGGATAAAAGCGGCATAACATGAAGACCTTCCGATTTGTGACATGATGGATAAGCTAAGTAGAGGAGAGACCTCTAATCATCTTAGTATATACACTTGGTATCATGGTTAACATCTGTTTATCTTGGAAAGATAATCTGACTACATGGGATACCCTTTAGCATAGTAAGTGATCGAGATCCTATCTTTACTAGTGAGTTTTGGAAATGGAGGTCAAGAAGCTTTGAAATCATGAAGTCAAGCTAGTTAAAGTACAATGGAGTGACGCTGAAGAAGACACGACTTGGGAGACTGAAGACAAGATACGCGCATCCTACCCTTTTCTTTTTGAGGGCACATCCTTAATCTCTTTTTCCATAAATCTATGCATGCATGTATATATCTCTTAAGTATATCTCCTCGGTCCTATTCTTAATCCTTAGGTAGAAACCAATGGATGTAAACATGTATTTGAAACATGTTATGATTGGTAGGTGCAAGTGGTTGCTAGTGGTTGCTCGTGGATGCATACACACACATTTGGTACTTGATTGGCTCAGTCACTTTCATATTGCATATGCATATATGTATTTAGATACGGATTGAAACTTGATGTGCTATCATATGGATGTTGCATTTGTATGAATGATTGTGCACTCTTGTAGAGGTTATAAGGTAAGATTAGGAATAATTGCATGCATGTTGAACTCATGGCACTGACATAATTCGCATTAAGGAGGTCAACTGAATCAGTAGACCACCTGATTTTGCATTAGATAAGAACATATACACACACTATGCATATGATTATGAAAGCATTAGAAATCTTTTTAAGGACAATGGATGCTTGTGATTGAATGGTTGAGTAGATGGATGTTGGATGGTAGGATATACATTCTTCTTAACTTGGAGATTTCGGGGACGAAATCCTTTAAGGAGGGGAGAATGTAACACCCCGTATTTTCTATGAATATTAAAATTAACAAATCTAAGAACAATTAAATTTTAGAAGAAGAATTGGGTGAAAAGGGTTACACCATTGTGTTCGTCTCGGAATTCTGCTTGAGATAGAGTCCCAGTTTGCATAAATCGGGCTCCGTATGAAGAAGTTTTGGAGTTCAGAAGACTTCAAGTTTAAACAGAAAGTAAATTAAAATAATAATTAAAAGTCAAAACTGTTCAAAATTCGAAATTCGGTCAGAGCGGGCTGAGCGGGAAATTTCCCGCTTAGAGGTGTCGACACCCCTGGGGGAGTCGACATAGGTGCTGACTCCCCTATAGGGATTGACATAGGTGTCGACCCCCTTGTAGGGAATCGACCCCTTTTTGAGCCAAATCCAGTGACGAATTTTTATAGCCCTGAGCTGATGTGGCCTTCTCTGATTGGTCGATGACTAATTTCTGAGGTATTAGGGCTTATGTGTCGTGCTATGGTTGGCTGGATGACACATCTCTTTGGTTTGATGGCTCTGATTTCTCCTAGACTAATCTAAAGGCTAGAATTAACCCTAGATTTCTATATAATCACCCCAAACCTCAACCCTATGCCTCATAACCCTATTCTATAGAGTCGTCATGCTGTCCATGTCTAAGCTAGCCTAGTCTCCATCTTCTCCAAATTAGAAATTAAGTTAGAAAGCTCCAAACCAAATCCAAACTAGAGAATCAAGCGTCTACATCAAAGGATAGCTTAACAAATTCAGAAATCAGATACCATAATACAAGATCCACTCTGTTTCTATAAGTTCATGTTATTTTCAGATTTAAACACCTAATAGTAATCTTGGCATGTAATAAAACGAACCTAAGTCTATGCTTGATGATGAGACAATCTTTTCAGATTTACCCCTATCTTTCTATTGAGTCTATGATTTTACATGCCTAAGAAGTTATTATGTTGATTCAATCATGCCTATCTTTGTTGAACATCGAATCTACAATCCTTTTTGGCTCATGATGTTATTCTTATGTCTGCGATAATGATTGTATTAGCTTATTCAAGAATCTACCTTTGTTGGATCTAAATTTCTTGTATTAGGTCTGTTGTTACATGCCTATTTTTATGCCTATTCTTATTTTATGCTCCTTCTCTCTCTTTTCCCCAATTTCCTTTTTCTTTTATGAATCTGGGTTACCTTCGAATCTAGGCTGAAATCGTGAAATATGAACAATTGGAATACGGAGAATATTTGGGTATAGCCTATTTGGGGAAATATTGGGCATAATGTATTTGGTGAAATAATTGGGCATAATTGTTATTGTTGCGAACTTGGGGGTAAATTGAAATATTAAATCTAGATTGGGTGTAAACTGTAAATTGGAATATTAAATCTAGATCGGGCATAACTATTGGTTGGGACACCAAGCATAATGTATATTGAGATTTTGGGCATGACTATTATTACAAATTTGGGAAGATTAGGTGTAACCTATTTTGAGCAATAACTTGAAATTTAATTTGTCGGGGCATAACTTGCAATTGGCTTGGTTGGACATAACTTGAGAATTGGAACATGACTAGTTTTGTAAAATTTAGGATAATTAGTATATAAAATCTAGACTTAGACATGAATGGTAAATATGTAAATTAGCTAAAGATGAACGTGCCTAACCCGAGGTTAGATTGAGTTACGGTGTAAGACTGCCCGGAACCACCCGGCACATCCAGCGACCGCAACAATATAAATCTAATGTGAGAGGTTAGCGCATTAAGCCCAAAACCCAAGGTTAGATTTAGTTTGCAGTAGAAGTCTTCTCGGAACCGCCTGGTACAGCCAACAACCGCAAACAACAGTTCTAATGTGAGAGGTTGAGGCATTAATGAACGATTAATGCTAATGAACGGACATGCTAAGAATTATAGGGTTAAGTTAACACAAGAGGGCAACACTTAACCAATATAACATGATGTGTGATAGGGCAACGCTTAACCAAGGTAACATGACAAGTAGAAGGGTTAAGTTAATAGGAAACACTTAACCAAATTCAACATGATCAATGAGTAGGGTTAAGTTAACCAACATAACATGATGAACGAGTGGGGTTAAGTCAAGGGGAAACACTTAACCAACATAACATGATGAATGAACATGGTTAAATTAATAGGAAACACTTAACCAATACAACATGATGAATGGGAAGTGTTAAGTTAATAAGAAACACTTAACAAATATGGCATGTTAGGTGGATGGGTTAAGTTAACATGGACAAGAAGACAACTTAACCAATATTATATGAACAAAGTGGATAGGGTTAACGCAAGCTTAACCAATAATACATATGGACTTGATAAGGGAAGGGTTAAGTAAATCTTGGGTAAGTGGGTAATATTAGTATATATAGGCCCACAAACCTTATCGTCAAATAAACTTGCGTGAATCAGTGAGAGGGTTAAGTAACATATGAATAGGCAACACTTAACCAGTACAACATGTTAATTAAGCAAATGGGTGGGGTTAAGTAAAATTGAGAACACTTAACCATTAAACAAGTTGATTAAGAAACCCTAGTAACGGGGACCCATTTCAGCAGTAACCCACATAGATGTATCATGGTACCCTGAGCTAGGCAGGGTGGGGCACGATTACTGAGCTGATTATGAGCGGTCAAAATAGTGGTGGGTGGTGCAACAGTGTAGTTCCGATGGAGTATGGGCGTGCACGTGCTCCGGAGTGGAAAACCAGGCACTGGGCATCAGTAGTATACACTATGCATCTTGAATCGTGTCGGGTCGCCATCATGAGAATTGATACATCCCATGATGGGGCCAGCACAGGTATGTACATACAAGCGGGGCCAAATGACACAAGTAATGAATGCATACAAGCGGGATCGAATGACACAAGTAATGAATGCATACAAACGAGGTCAAATGACACTAGTAATACATACATGCGAGTTAGGGAGCCGATCAATAGGGTAGTAAGGGTACATCTAACATATCCATGGCAATTAGTCAGATTAAGGTGGGATCCTCATAATAGATGTACACCTCAAGGCTACCACAATTGCAGGGATTGGGATTACATTATCATTTTATACAAATTTCTAGTTGGGACGCTAGTTAGGTGGTGTAGAGATATAGAAACCAGAATAACAGGGTAGTAGCAAAGCAGAGAAAAAGTAGAAGCGCATTCAGTTTATCTTACCTTATCATATATTATGCTATTCTTATCTTGTTATCCCTCTTATTACGGTATTGTCTTATATTCAGTTTATTTATGTCATGTTGCTTTTACCTGTTTACATACTGAAAGTCACTGGACTTACCAGGCTTTATGTCTGACATGTTTTCTTTCGTCTTCTTTTCTTCCGTTTCTCCCCCAGGTAGATAGGGAGGGAATAGCTTAGCTCAGTTTGGACCGTTTCTCTTTCCAAGCTTGAAGATTCTTTGATGTATTGCTTGGATCCTCTTATCTTTGGCTATGGCTGTGTTTGCACTTTAATTTGGGGACTTATGCTACTTTGCTATGTTTTATGCTTTTTATATACTTGGAAGTTTTTGAATCAAGACAGAAGTTTTATGTAGTACTTTTAAGTATGATTGAGTCAATTGTTGTAAAAGCTTGACTGAACTACGTTGCTTATAAAATGACTTTGTTTTCCGCTACTTTATTTGTCTACCTTATAATTTATCTGCATCTTTTACCTATAATGCTTCACTGAAGTTAATGCATTCCCTTTTCGAGTGACATTAATGGATGTGGGGTGTTACACATATATATTGTTTAGGGGCAATATGGTCATTAAGAGACAAATGTATCAAGTATGATGTGTTCAGGTGAAGCTTGACAACATAAGCATGCTGCCAATATCCATGAACACACAATTGATTCAAACCAAAAATACAAAGCCATACACACACACAAACATATATATATATATACACACAAATTTGTATAAACATATATACATATATATACATCGTTTACAAGTCAAGTGTGCAGCAGCGAACGCAAGGAACTCAAGTGAACTACACAATGGTCGAGCAGTAGTGAATCATGTACAACATAGTCAAGTTATAAGCAGACAAATATACAAGAGTTTGTGTACAAAATGCATCTTGACAAAATGTACCAAGCAAGGGAACAATGAAATACCAAAAATGCCACAGTGCACCTCTGTGTACATAACTAACAATTTCATGTGTACACAAGGCTGCATGCACTTCACTTTTATATACAAGAATGTATCACATGAACAAATGGGTCAAGATAGTGGTAAGCAAATATAGGTCAAGACAGGGACATTCAACATGCACAATTTCAGATATGCATGAACATGTTTAAACACAGGAGTGTGCATTGCTCAAGTAGTCATGAAACAAAAGTAGTACATAAGAGGGCAACATGTTTGGTTACACTGGTTCAATCAGAAGTGGCATAATTTTAAATAAGGTCAATGGAAGCTGGCCAACACACAAAATTATGCAAATACAACAAGAGATATAACAAGAAAAGCAAGGGCATGTGCAATGCTCAAATTCGAACAGGCAACTCAAATATACACAATAGGGGAAATCAAAGAATGGACAGTGCAAGAGTCAGTGACACAACAAAACAGGAATGGGAGGACAAGCAATAGTGCATCACAGTGTATATACAAATTGTTCAGAAATCGAATGGATAGAACAGTTCAAAAGAGAATTTACACGATCTTGTGCAAATATGACATAGGGACAAAATACAATGTGCACAATCATGCTATAAAACTAGTACATCAGTATAACAAGTTTTATGTGCATATTATGCTAACAACCAAGCAATAAAACATGTGATGATCATGATGACAGGAGGTAGAGGAAAGTTGTGTACATGTAGACGTACATACATGCATGCACAGTTCTAATATGGACTAGACAAAATATCATGGCAGTCTACATGAACAAAGAAGTGTGCAAGACAAAAAAGCACAAGTACAACATTCATAAATTGGTTCGAATGATTCTGGGAAGAAAAACTTTGCATGTAGCCTTAATCTCAATTGAATGACCATGGTATAAGGCAAGGTATCAAACTGGAATGCGAGAAAAATGAAAAAGTATTTTAGTTTGCATTTTTGGAAAATGATAATCGACAAGTTTGTTTGGAAAGCTTTTAATCATGCAAAAGTCATGGCAAGGCAAAATAATTTTGGGCAGAAAATTTTTAATCGAATCTTTCTAGGAAATCAAGTGTTTCCAGAAATTCAATTACTCACTCAGGACAAAAGTTCAACCAAGTAACTCACGCAAGCATCATTTTAGTCGAAGAATCAATTCATTTGTTTCCCGAAAACAAGATTTAATTAACGACTTAAAAATCAAATCCATGAAAATCAATTTTAATCAAGGCAATAAAGGGGGAAAAATGCAATAAATCAGGCCAAGTAATTGAGGAAATCAGAAAAAAAAATAAAGGTTTTTATACCCTATTTAACATTAATTCATCATCGACATTTTGGTGCATTGAAAGCAACAAGTAACAATGCGAGAGCTAAAAGAAAAATCAAAACCCGGAATTACTCACGTTTTCGATCACCGTCCTCAAATTAATTGACAAGCAGCAACAACAAGCATCGAAGCAATCAGGGAAGCCACGACAACAAATTTTCAAATATCGCGATTTGGAGAAAGAGGAAGAAAACCCTAATTTGGGTAGGCCGAAATTTTTAGGGATCAAAGAAATAAGAAGGCCAACTATTTTTATTTAGAGGGGAAGATTTTTTTATTGTATAGTTTTTTTATTTCTTTTGAAATCGTCCATTGGTTTTCTAGTTTGTCTGTAAAAGTAGGGGTTTTCTAGTTTGTCTGTAAAACTAGGAGTACACTAGCTATAGGATTTATAGTTAGGGTTTACGAGTTAAGGGGTTGTAATTCGGGGAAAATATAATCTTGGAGATAACATCAGTCCAGGGTTTTGAGCGTAGGATTAGAGCAGTAGCTAGGTTTGCGGGTTTACAGAGTTTTGTAAGCAGGATCTTTTTAATACCTAGTAGAAATCTTGGGGAATGCAACAGTAGGCAGGATTTTTTGAAGCTGGGTAAAATCTGTGTTATTTAATTTCTGCATTTATTTTCAATGTTTCAATATGCGTTGTGATATTTTTTTAATATCTCGTAAAAACCCAATAAACCCTATTCACCCCCTCTAAGGTTAATCTAGATCCAACAAGTGGTATCAGAGAAGGTATTTTATTAACCGTAGAGTCATGCTGTTCCTAGTTGTCAATCCAATGAGAGCCAGTCTAGTCGTATTCCAACTTTTTTTTAACGATACAGATTTTTTAAATTGAAAATCAGAAATGGAATCCCATTTCAAATCAGTTAATATTAAATGTTGGGATATTGTTACTAATGGGTATGAATGGTAGATAGGAATGACATTGGATTTAATTCTCGTGCTATACATATTTTATGTTCTCATATTAATGATGATCAATATAACCTTATCTCCCATCGTTTGAATTCACAGGAAATTCTGAGTAATCTTAGTACATTGTATGGACGAAAAGAAGACAACTGTTCAAAGTCCCAAAATGTCAACTCAAGCTCAGATTTGTGTTTAACAGGAGTTACTAATGAAGATTTAGATAGATCAAACATTGGAGAATAAACAGACGATGACATAGGAAATTTCTCATATGAAGATTTAGTTTATATATCTACTGATTTAACTAAATCTGTCGACAAACTCCAAGGAAAGACAAACGTCCAAAATTTGAAAATCGAGAATTGGTACACAAAAATAACGTGTTAGAATTAAAATTTGAAAACTCCGATTGCAAGAATTGTTTCAATTTGAAAAATGATTTAGCTCATCTCAATAAAAATCTTCAGAATGAAAAAGAAATTATGAATTTAAAACAAAATAAGGATGAGCTAATTTATAAAAACGACGATGTTCAAAAGGTGTTGGATAAGCTTAATTCCAAACATAAAATTTTTGAAAATCAAAATTTACAGAGAACTGAATCTACCTTGACTGAAATTGAAAAAGGAATTGAAAAATTCAAGATTTTTTGAAAAACTTTAGATTGGAAAAAAAATAATCAATTTGAATCTGAGATTTTTGAGTCCAAAACCAAAATCAATTTTTTTGAAAACGAAAACTTGCTTTTGAAACAAAATGATGTTGAAAGGAGAAAGAACAACATTAATCATTGTTCAAATTTGATGAAAGAGAATTGTGATCTTAAGTCTAAAATTCAACAACTTGAATCAACTCTAAATAAATTTTCTAATGGAGAAAAATCTTTGAACATGTTGTTGAAAAATCAATTTTCTTCTAGAAATAAGAATGGTCTCGCTTTTGGGAAAATTAATGATTTTGAAAGGCAAACTTCTAATTGTTTTAAAATCCTTCAATCACTTTGAAAAAAATCAATCTGAAAATTTGAAATCTGGTAATTTCAAAGGATTTTTAAATCACAAACGAGATGAGAATTTATTGTGTAACAATTTAGTTTGTACCCCAAAAGAAAATAAAACAAGTTTGGCTAAATTTAAACAAATTTGGGTTTCAAATGGTACAGAGGTAAATTCGAATGGATTGTTATACAAACAAGTTTGGGTACCAAAACGTGTGAACAAAACCGTGAGTGTTTTACAAATTTATTTAGACCACTCAATCCTATAAATTCGTAAGTTCTAGAGGCTGACTGAGGAATAACCTTCTAGAAGAATAAATGACTATTCCATATTTGAATTGAAATTATTCGGTATTTGTTCCTTAGCCAAGATTGTCTTGTTAGAGATTTAGTGACTAATATCAATCTCAAGTTTAATCTCTAACCTCATTTTGTTTTGTTTATTTATACTCTCTGTTTATATTTTTTACTCCTCCTTCTACCCCTTCTGTTTTTTTTCTTGATTATGGTTATTTACTTTGTCACTGCAACATTTTTTTTCCTTCTTGAGCTTCTTAACCTCAGATTGCAGAATTCTTGGTTTTCTGGAAATTGCTTCATTCTTATAAAACTCTCATGTTTTATTGATTTCCAGATCTTGAATTCAGATTTGTAAATATCTGTAATCGTTTAGAAGTTTATATTCTTATTTCTGAATTCCTATCAGCGTTGAAGCATTCTTACCATATCTTGACACCGTTAATTTGAATTCCAAATTTTTTGAAGATCTGAAAAATTAATGAAATTTCACACATCTCTACTGTTATTAATTTTCTTCTAATTCACTTTGGAAAGACTTGAAAAATTATACTCTTTACAGCACACTACTATTTTTCAGTTGTGATAATTTCATTGTTTTCTAGGATTGGCTTGAATATTTTTGAATTGAGAAACAATTGGCTTGAATCATTGTGTTGCATCTTGAAGCTCACTTATATTTCATGATCATTTGGCTTAAATATTTGTTCGTTTGAAATCAAATGAAATTATTAATATCCTGAATCTCACACACTACTTGGATTTGAAATTAATAATCTTGTGTGATTGATTGAATCTCGAAAATTTCACATCTCTTCAAGTGATTTCAAATAACTATTTTTAATCGTGGATCTTGAATCATCTCTCGTGCTTAATGTAAATATTCTGAAAAAATCTCTTGTGCATCTCTAATCTGTCTCCTGTGCTTAATAGAAATAATTGCGAACTTTTTCTTGAGTATCTAGTCCTAAAACTAATTATTCTACTATTCTGACAAAAAGAACTAAATTGTTAGATTTCCCTGCTTGTGCTTGGTGTTTTTAAACTGAAAATTCTGTGCTTGTTTTTTATTGACCACTGTGTGTGACGACCCGCCCCGCACCAACCGACATTTACTCCACAAGTGCGTTGTACCCATGTCCAGTTAGCATGGGAAGATCGTCAGAAAAGGAAAGAAAGAAGACGAAGAATCAACAAGGAACCTATAGAATGTCTCACAGCGCATAGAACAAAATATAATAACAACATACTTGACATAAAACAGTTGAGACAGCGCATAAGCTGAAAACAAACTATCATAGCAGCGGAAAATCCAAAGTACAACTTATGATCCAAAGCCAACATTATTACAACTTTTTAAAAACTGTCTCAAAAAGCTGAACAAGTAAGGTACACTACTAATGCCCAAAGTAGTGACTAGCAACGACACAGGGAGAATATCTATGTATATCATACGTGGAAGCCTCCTGCTCGCCTCCGAATCTGCTACTCGCGCATCACCAGCTAACCTGTCTCTAGTCTGCTCGTGTGAGCACCCAGAGTAATAAGAAGAGATATAAAACTCTGGGTCAGACAAAAAGTCTGGTATGAGCGATAAGCAACAAAACAAAACAATAACAGGTATAATCCAATCATACCTGAACGTGGACCTACAACCAAAGAGTTAGCACTACATACTGTACAATACTCTAAGGTGACACTGAAAAAATGGTGTAAAGATAACGGGGTGGGGGTGTGCATGTCGCAATGATGGCAAACAAATCAAACATAGCAACCATCCTCAAATCTCTCACTCAGTGCGTAAAGTATACAATATCCACTACCTTGGTCACTTATCCATTGGGCCATGATGGAATCCAATCCCATACAACTATTACTACAAGCCCACTATCCGCCTCTCCGTGGTGAACCAAAGTTATGAATACCGACAACCCCTTTGCACACGTTCCGCAGCAAAGTCCAACTCATGAAATCGACTCGTTGGTACCCAACTGGATCCTGAGCTCTAACTTCCATTTGGACTACCTTTGCATCTCGGGTTATTGGTCATCACTGGATCGGTTCGGTTCTCTGTCCTTCTTCTCTGTCGGCTCGGATCGGTATCCTCCAAGTGCTTCGGTTCGGGTCGGGGGTTTCCAAGTCCCATAGCAGTACGTCGGTTCGGTTCGGGTCCTCTATATCACATCAGGTCGGTTCAGGTCCTCCATGTCACATCGGGTCGGTTCGGGTCCTCCATGTCACATCGGGTCGGTTCGGGTCCTCCATGTCGCATTGGGTCGGTTCAGGTCCTCCATGTCGCATCGGGTCGATTTGCCAACTATCTTCCTTCCGTCCCTTGCTTGATCTACTTGTCCGATCCGATCCCCATTCCTATTCCCATCCGCTTCGATCCGATCCCCCCTTCTCTAGCTCGACCCGATCCCAGTTCAACCATTTTGGCCTTCCTTTTTGCCACACTTTCCCCTTGTGCCAAGCCTCGGTTCGGTTCGGTGATCCCTTGTCCAGTCCTCTATTCGGTCCGAGCCCATTCCTCCGATCCGATCCGAAAACCTGCACTGTTTTTCTGGAACTTTTCCAGCGAGCATTTTACGCCATTCGACGACGTTTTCGACCATTCTAACTATTCTAAACAATCACCAAGCATACCATACAGTCATAGCAACACATAGAAGTGACCTCAAACACCAAAACATCAATATGATAGGTTAAAATGGATCAAACATAGCCAAAACCCCATATTTTCCCTTAAGCATGTTCAAGCATAATTAATGATAGGGTTATCAAAACTTAACCAAACTAACCAAATTTTCTAACAGAGGCCTAAAACAATATTTCAGAATTTTAGAATATTTTTTCTAGATTTTAATCATGCATAAATTCGCTAATTATCACTAATCACACCTTAATCCCCTAAATTCCGGGATTAGCAAAATTAGTCGAAATTAACCCAAATTCATATCAAAGTCACAAAATGATGTTTTAGAATTTTAGAAAATTTTCTAGATTTTTTTGAGCCATAATTTCGCTAATTTCCGCTAATTACCATAACTAGCCATAATTAGAGAAAAAGCAAGCTAATCACTCACCTTTGCCACAAAGTAAACTATAGATCTGAAATAATCTCTGATTTGGATCCAATCTCTATGTATTCCAGCAGCTCTATCCCAATCCTTATGCTAATCCGCCTTGATTTGATGTAGATTAGGCTAATAAGTGATTAGAGATGACAAAAAGGTGTTTTGGAGTGTTTTAGAAGATGGAGGCCATTGCTAGAGCTTAAGGAAGGTTTGTGGCGGCTGAGAAAACTGAAATGAAATGATATTCCTAACCCTTTCAGCCCTCTCATAACCCTAATCCCGAAATGAGTTATGGGCCATGCTGCTAATCACCCATTTTAAGCCCATTTGAGCTGTTTTTCACCTTCTAAACCTTAATTTAGCCATATCTCCCAAACGGTAAGTCCGTTTGGCTATTATGACCACTCTACGGAAAATTAAAACATCAAACGAATCTAATGGAAGTGGTTTCAGGTCAAAACTCCTTACCAATCAAAAGTTATGGCCAAAACAGTATCGACTAGGGGCAAAACGGTCATTTAAAAATCGGCAAAAATCGTGAACATGGGAAATGACCCCAATAGCCGTCTCCCAAAGTTACATGACCACACGACTTCATACGAAAAAGAAATAAATATTCTACTATCCTAGATATGTAGAATGCGGGTTGTTACATTCTCTCCCCCCTTAAGAAATTTCGTCCCCGAAATTCCTTAACCCAAAACATACAAAGGATCCTGCATGCTTACCAACCATATACAACAATCAAACATGCAAAAAAAAAAAAAAAAAACAGAACCTTTCTGCCCTAACTTGCGGTTTACTTACAAGGGAAGAATCATCGCCGCTAAAATCTCACCAGGCAAAGGGCTTTGGATACGACTTTCTTGTGTCATTCTCTACTTCCCAAGTACAGTCGTTCTCTCGCCGTCGATTCCCATTTCTACCCTAGAGGTAACTTCTAATAGGTTGGGATTGTCCCTCTAACTGGAACCGATCCACTTAATCAGGATCGATCTAATCGTCAAGCTTACTAGCGTTTCTGAATCCAATTCACATTTAGGTCTGAAGTCATATCCCGTGATATACTCTAGTTGCTTCCATTCCAGAAAAATAGCCTCTAAACTCGCATGTCTCTTACTCAATGCATCAGCTATCGCACCCAGTCCGATAATATGGCATTCATCTATACTGTCTTTTCTTAGGTAATCCAACCCTATACGCCAAATTTTCAACTACATTCCAAATGTCCTTTCAAGTCCAACTTGAGTCCTTCTTACATTCGTATTGCACGTCCAACGTACATTCACTTCCTAGAGGCAGACTAGACCCATCCAATGACCCTAGGCACTACACCAATATCCGCACTGTACGTCTAACATACATTCACCTTCTAAAGGTGAACTAGATTCATCCAATGAACCCAGGTACCCTACCCATATTCATATTGCACGTCCAACGTACATTCACCTTCCAAAGGTGAACTAGACTCATCCAATGAATCTAGGTACTCTACCTATATCCGTACTGTACGTCCAACGTACATTCACCTTCTAAAGGTGAACTAGACTCATCCAATGAATCTAGGTACTCTACCTACGAGTCCAAGTCCAACTGAAACTCCTATATCCGTTGAATCTCCAAGACAACGGACGCTCCACAATGCCCAACATACTTCAAGTCTAACGTAAAGTATCTTACACCCGTCATATCACCATGATCAACGAACTTATCTATTTCCATTCAACAGGATCCTACAGGTGATACTCAAGAGAAGAAAGGTAAGAACAAACACAACAACCATAGCATCCATCAAACAAATCCTGTCTATCACCTGCTAAAGCCATGAATACATCAATACCTGTATGTCTGGTCCAACCAACATCAATAACTAATGGAAACTCTGCCTCCAAACGGACTACCGTACGTCCAACGTACGTTTATCCTCCAAGGATAACTAGATCACGTCCAACGGATCCAAGGTAAGTGGGCGTCCCCAGATACCCCTGCCTTTAGTCCGCCTGAAACACTCGAGTCCCACCCAAGTCTATCCATTATCTTGCTGCCCTCTCGAGTCCAACTCGAGCCAATCCAATTCCTTGCAGCCTTCTAGAGTCCAACTTGAGTCAATGTATTACCCATATACTCAGACCCAGTCTTGAGTATCCATTACCTACAGACCCTAGTCCAACATGAGTCGTCTCCCTATTCGTTGCATCTCCAAGATCAACGAACACCCATTTTCTTTTACGAGTTCAAGTCCAACTTGAATCGTCCAAATCATCGTTGCATCTTCCATGATCGACGAATACATCCTATTTCTTCAAAAAGAACATCAACATAAGGTCCTAAACAATCCATTACTTTGCATCTTTCTCGAGTCCCAATCGAGTCATCTCATAATCCTATCGAGTCTAACTCGGGGCAGTTTATACCACTGAATAGTCTTATCCTGTCACAGCTGCCCATTACTCCTCGAGCAAACCAAGATATCATCCAATGAAAAACACAACAACTACTTATCTCTCACGCAAACTGTAACAACCCGAATTTTAACAACGTGTTAAGACAAGAATCAAGGCAGAATTAAATGTTAAAATCTGAATCAGGAGAAACGGGCTGTGCCATTGCGTTCGTCTCGGAAAAATACGCGAAATAGAGTCCGAAATTTCGTAAATCGGAGTCCGTATGGCCGAGATATGGCCTTCGGAAGTTTCACGAAAAATTCAAATTCAAAACAGATTTCAAATTTTCAGAAAATCAGGGTAGGCGGGAAAAATCCCGCCCAGACCAGGGGGTTGACCTGGGTGGGACCAGGTCGACTGGGGAGTCGACCCCAGGGTCGACCTGCCTGGTCGGACCCAGGCAACCTGGTGCACCTGTTTTGCTGTTTGGCTCGGTTTTGGAGGATTGTGACGATTTTTGAGGGCTTGGACCTATCCTAGGGTTAATCTAACGGCCTAAACTACTCCTAATCTCTATAAAAAGACCCCTAAGCCTACCCTAAACCCTCACAAATCACTCATGCCACGAAGTGCTGCCCAAATGCCAAGTGATCATGGCCTCCATCTCCAATTCCTAGAGACTATGCATTCAAATCGGGTTTAAATCAAAAGGTGCAAGCTTGCTACACCAAATAGAGGCCAAATCAACGTTGCTATGCGAGTTTCATGACGGTTCTTCGACAAAGGAGCCACCTTTCTTCGTCAAGATGATGCATGATCCTTTTCCTAAGCCTCGCTATGTAAGTTCTAGCTACTTCGAGATGTTAACGGTAGTTTAATGATGACATGGGATAAAATGAGATGTAACATGAGTATGTTAACCTATGTAAACCTAGTTTGCCCCTTTATCATGAACATATGACTTTGGGTTATGTTTTAGCGACTAAACCATGCTATTCATGTTGCATTGGACTTAGTTTGCCATGCAAGATTGGACCTTTACTTGTAGTATGATAGCATGAACACTTAGAGCCACTTTGACTTGTGAAATAGTTGCATAAATTGGACTTTGGGGCTCATGCATGTAAATGAAACCAACCCCCTTATGATATCATGTTTATGTAAGGTCAAACCCCTTATGATAATATGCATGTTTGTGGCCAATCACCTTTTTATGTTATGCATGCTTGTGGCCAACCCCTTCTTGATTTGTCATGCATGCTTGCGACCAAATTCCCTTATGATACTATGCATGCTTGTGGCCAAATTCCCTTATGATACTATGCATGTTTGTGGCCGAATTCTCTTATGACACTATGGCATGTTTGTGGCCAAATTCCCTTATGACACTATGCATGTTTGTGGCTAATATGTTGGCATAACGCCCTACTATGTGACTCGCTTCCACTTGGGTTGGAAATACGTTTGGGTAGCTTAGGAAAAACGTGGTTATGACATGAAAAACTTGACATGGGGCTTACATGAGAACATGACATTCATGATACATTTAAATATGGTCATGACACGTGGGAAAACATGGAACTTGAACTAGACATGGGTGGGTTGTAAGTGTAAAAAGACACTAGACCAAACATGAAAGTGGCCAACTCGAGGTTGGGTTGAGTTTGTAGCATAAATCTACCCGGACCCGCCCGGCTTAACTAGTGGCTATAAACAATAGGATCCAATGTGAGAAGTTGGTCATGTCGCGCTTAAGACCCGAGGTTAGACTAGGTTGTGGTGTAAAACTACCCGGACCCGCCTGGCTTAACTAGTAACCACAACAAGGTCTAATGTGAGAGGTTGAGAGTGCATTAATTAAATTAATGACACATGATAAGGTTAAGTAAATTTGACTAATGACACTTAACCGATATGACACGAATGGGTAGGTTAAGTGGGACCGGGCTTGATTCTTAATGACACTTAACCATACAAGACAATTAGGGGATGGGGTTAAGTAATTTACACTTAACTAATCCGACTTGGTAATTAGATGGGGTTAAGTAATCCACACTTAACTAATCTAAACACGGTAAATTCGATGAGGTTAAGTAATCCATACTTAACTAATCTAACATGGTAATTAGATGGGGTTAAGTAACTTAGACTTAACTAATCTAAACACGGTAGCTAGATGGGGTTAAGTAACCTTCACTTAACTAATCTAAACACGGTAATTCGATGGGGTTAAGTCAAACACTTAACCAATCTAAACGTGGTAATTCAATGAGGTTAAGTAACCAATACTTAACCAACTTAACACGGTAATTTAATGGGGTTAAGTAGCTTATACTTAACCAATTATACATGATTCTTTGATGAGGTTAAGTAACCTATACTTAACAAATCGAATAGGTGGACCTGATAGGGTTAAGTCACAAGACCTTTTAAAATTAGGCTTAACCATTGTAATACGATTAGTGGATGGGGTTAAGCTAACCCATGCTTAACCAATCCGACTCGATAATCTGATGGGATTAAGATAATCTTTGCTTAATCAATCTAACATGATAATCTGATAGGGTTAAGACAAATAAATACTTAACCAATTTGACTTGATAGGGTTAAGTCATAATCTTCTTGGTACACTTAACCAACTTGTAGGGCTAAGTCCTGAACTTGAGTACTTAGCCAATCTTGACATGATCCGTAGGCGGGTTAAGTCATGAACTTGGATAACAACACTTAACCCGTTTGACTAAACCCTAGCTCAGGGGACTAGGTTGGAAATCGTAGTTAACAAGGATAGCGGAAAGAGAGGCTAAGTGGTAAACCTTAGTTAAGGGTAACTAAGTAATAATTCTTAGCTAAGGACATGGGACTAGTTCATAACGAGATGAGTAACCTGGTACGGTAGGTCATCGCTTAGTATACGAGGAGGAGCAAGTTATCTGACTTGGATAAAAGCTCCAGCAAACTGGGTGATGAAGCGGAAGCTTCGGGGAACGTGAGGGTACTCTTGGTATCCCTCTGTGAGGTGGCAAGTGGTCCATGAAACCCGGCCTCACAGAGGTTAAGGTCTGCGGTAGAAGAGCCAAGAGTATGCCTTGGTTGCTATGCGAGCGACCTAAAGACTGGGATGGATTAGCGTGGAGTCGACGATACTTGATTTTGCCCTGGATAGCATGTCGCCGACTACCTACCATCTTTAGTCAATCGTGTACGTACGGAAAGGCAGGGAACTCCCAACAGACCATATACTAGCTATCGAGTTATGGGTGAGGATGGCTATCTGGAAGTGGGCATCGATGGGCCGTAGTGTAGTTCTCATACATGATTTTTCTTGGATTGCCTTTCAGTAGTTGAGGGAGGGGTCACGTGGGACCATAGCCACGGGTACAAAAACAGACCTTGATATCTGCACCAGCAGACTACTTAAAGCTCCCGACCGAGTTCTGTATTTCTTGATTTGCCCTAGCACGGAACTCGGATGGCACATTGAGGAACATGTGCGTCTAGACATGGAAAACGATTCACGATACATACGCGGGATAAAGGGCGCGGTTGACGGGTGGCATAATCCCTAGTGGCCCAAGGTGGATGAACCCAAACCGAGACACGGGAAAGTTCATTAGGTAGCATAATCCCTAGTGGTCCTAGGTGGCATAAATCCTAAGTGAACGCGCGATAGTTCATGGTAAGAAAACACAACTAGATCAAGGGTGGCAGTCCAAAATAACCTTAAGGATAAAATGTTTACACGGGAAAGCCTGTACGGCCTACGGAAAAGGACTGAACTTGTACCTGGGAAAAGAAACATACGAGTTGGGGAAACCTACATATGCTATATATTAGGTTGACATGGGCCATTACATGACATTGGGCGAGGGACATTCATAGTTAACACATGACGCGGGTTGGGATACTAGTACGAGAGGTGCAGAGCAAATATACATGTTAGAACCATGAGAAATATACATGATAGATACCGTGGGATGTTATACGGGATAGATACCTTGGGATATTACACTTGATAGAAACCTGACGATGTGATGCCTTGATTTATCATGACACCGTAGTTTATCATGATATCTTAGTTTACCTTGTTACAGTAGTTCAGCCTGTTACTCTGGTTTAGTTTATCTATCTTGTCGTCATCCTTATGTTTACTTTCAGTTTATGCATGTCATGTTACCTTTACCTGTTTTTATACTGATAGGACTTACCAGTCTTTATGACTGACCCCGTTTTCTTTCGCCTCTTTGTCTTCCGTTTCCCCCTCAGGTTTCAGGGAGGAAACACTGTTATCTAGTTCGGACTTCTTCTGCCTGAAGGTCATTACGCATGGCTTGGACTTTTCTTGGCTATGGCTACTTTACTGTTTTACTTGGTGAATAATTTATGAAAAGGTTTTATGCTTCTTTACTATTGCAAGACAGGTTTTGATGTATTCTGATGTAAAAGGCTTTGGACCTTATTTTATAAGGTAATGAAATTTGTTTTACTTCCGCTGTTTTATGTATATGTTCTGTCTTGTAATATTTCTGTGCATGTTTACCTCGATAGTGCTTCACCAAACCTAGTGCATTCCCTTTGTGAGTGACCCTAGCGGAGGTGGGGTGTTACATTTGGTATCAGAGCAGAAGGTTACCAGACTGGGCAAAAGTTTTTAAAACCTTCTGAAAACTATTTGAAAAACCGTTTACAAAGAAGCATTTTTCAAGAAAATTTTGTTTTAAAGGCTATTCCCCAAAAGCCATTTGCACTATCCTTTGATTCCTTGATTGAATCTCTTTTCCTTTCCTTCCTCCATCTGTAGTCGCAGTAGTTCTAACTGTGACTAATCTTTGTCTAGCCACGTAGGTGTTTTCCATACGATGGAGGTGGTTCTCGAGAGACCTGTTGCCGTTGTACAAGGAAGGATAATAAGAGTAAGGATAAAGGACGCGAGCTTAAGGATAAGCAACTTGTTGGTATGGCTTAGTCCATCAAGGAGGACAAGGACAAGATCATCGGAGAGGGCAATTGTATGCTCTCAGTTCTAGTGTACCTAAGAGAAATGGTACCGTTTCTGGTAAAGGTTTAGTCGTTCTTTTCTATCATCCCGTCCAGACTTTGTCTTGATCATCGTATCATTTAAGTCTGCTTGGATAGTTGAGTCTCTGCACCTTAGTACTAGCATGGTAGAGGATCCCAGTTTTTGTCCCAAAAATCTGGTTGGAGAGTTGGTCCATTTCTTCATGACTTGTTTGGATTTGAGAATGGCATGTCTCGACTACGGATGGATTCTAGGGATAAAGTGGTCACCCAATAAGGGGTGCCATTCTCGGTTTTGAAAAGATGGTAGTTAGACTCTCGACTCACCTTGGTGATACCCTCGAAGTCTCATGTAACCTTTTGGGTTCTGTCATGGTTAGTTACCTAGAATCTCGGGATGCAGTTGTGGGTAATCCGTTCGAATAGAATTCGCCGATAAGGCGGATGGTTCGTTTCGCTTATGCATGAGTTATGGGAATCACCCTAGTAAGTACTCTTGGCAACATGGATTGGCATCGGCAAATGAGATCCAGAATTTCCTAGTGAATTTTGGAGAGCTTGCATGAGTAAGTGGATACGTTTGAGCCAAGTATACTAGGGAAAGGATAAGTGAAAGTGGAATAAGAGGCGACAATGAAATGAGTTCTAACTCATATCTTGGAAATAGGAAGCAAGGAGCTGCGAAATCATGGAGTTAAAAAGATGGTCAAGGCCCCGAGGAATTAAGCTCATGGAAATGCGGCTTAGACACGCGCATCATATCTCTTTTTAAGAGTTTGTCTTTGATCCTTGGTTCACCTGTAGGGCTTACTTGCATGCTATCGCTTGGTGGATATCCTCTCGGTCCTGTTTCTGTTACAAACCCCGTAAGGAGTTTGTCTTGTTTATCTCCTCGATCTTATCTTGGGAACCTTAGATAGAACTCTATGGATGTAAACATGTACTTGGAACATGTTATGATTGATATGGTTGCAAATGGTTGCAAGTGGTTGCTCGTGGATGCGCGAATACACATTAGATACTAGATTGACGCGGTCACGTTTCATATTGCATATGCACGAGTATTTATACTTGTTTATGGATGAAATTGAATGTGTTATCATGCGGATGTTGCATATGAATGAATGTTTGTGCACACATATAGTACTTATATGACTAGGACTATTTGCATACATGTTGGACTCATGACTCTAAACATACTTTGCATTAGAAAGATCATTCAGGCCTGATCATTAGCATTAGTTAAGGAGCATATACACACACATTTTGCATATGTTCATATGGCATTAGAAATCGTCTAACGACAATGTTTACCTGTGGATGATGTTTTGAGTAGATGGATGATGGATGGTAGGATATGTTCTTCCTAA
Source organism: Allium sativum (assembly GCA_030737875.1). Lineage (NCBI taxonomy): Eukaryota > Viridiplantae > Streptophyta > Magnoliopsida > Asparagales > Amaryllidaceae > Allium > Allium sativum. The sequence goes on along the minus strand of CM060911.1, from coordinate 104,527,470 downwards.
CTTGGAGATTTCGGGGACGAAATCCTTAAAGGAGGGAAGAATGTAACAACCCGAATTTTAACAACGTGTTAAGACAAGAATCAAGGCAGAATTAAATGTTAAAATCTGAATCAGGAGAAACGGGCTATGCCATTGCGTTCGCCTCGGAAAAATACGCGAAATAGAGTCCGAAATTTCGTAAATCGGAGTCCGTATGGCCGAGATATGGCCTTCGGAAGTTTCACGAAAAAATCAAATTCAAAACAGATTTCAAATTTTCAGAAAATCAGGGTAGGCGGGAAAAATCCCGCCCAGACCAGGTCGACCAGGGGTCGACCTGGGTGTCGACCTGGGTGGGACCAGGTCGACTGGGGAGTCGACCCCAGGGTCGACCTGGGGTCGACCTGTCTGGTCGGACCCAGGCAACCTGGTGCACCTGTTTTGCTGTTTGGCTCGGTTTTGGAGGCTTGTGACGATTTTTGAGGGCTTGGATCTATCCTAGGGTTAATCTAACGGCCTAAACTACTCCTAATCTCTATAAAAAGACCCCTAAGCCTACCCTAAACCCTCACAAATCACTCATGCCACAAAGTGCTGCCCAAATGCCAAGTGATCATGGCCTCCATCTCCAATTCCTAGAGACTATGCATTCAAATCGGGTTCAAATCAAAAGGTGCAAGCTTGCTACACCAAATAGAGGCCAAATCAACGTTGCTATGCGAGTTTTATGACGGTTCTTCGACAAAGGAGCCACCTTTCTTCGTCAAGATGATGCATGATCCTTTTCCTAAGCCTCGCTATGTAAGTTCTAGCTACTTCGAGATGTTAACGGTAGTTTAATGATGACATGGGATAAAATGAGATGTAACATGAGTATGTTAACCTATGTAAACCTAGTTTGCCCCTTTATCATGAACATATGACTTTGGGTTATGTTTTAGCGACTAAACCATGTTATTCATGTTGCATTGGACTTAGTTTGCCATGCAAGATTGGACCTTTACTTGTAGTATGATAGCATGAACACTTAGAGCCACTTTGACTTGTGAAATAGTTGCATAAATTGGACTTTGGGGCTCATGCATGTAAATGAAACCAACCCCCTTATGATATCATGTTTATGTAAGGTCAAACCCCTTATGTTAATATGCAAGTTTGTGGCCAATCACCTTTTTATGTTATGCATGCTTGTGGCCAATCCCTTCTTGATTTGTCATGCATGCTTGCGGCCAAATTCCCTTATGATACTATGCATGCTTGTGGCCAAATTCCCTTATGATACTATGCATGTTTGTGGCCGAATTCTCTTATGACACTATGCATGTTTGTGGCCAAATTCCCTTATGACACTATGCATGTTTGTGGCCAATATGTTGGCATAACGCCCTACTATGTGACTCGCTTCCACTTGGGTTGGAAATACGTTTGGGTAGCTTAGGAAAAACGTGGTTATGACATGAAAAACTTGACATGGGGCTTACATGAGAACATGACATTCATGATACATTTAAATATGGTCATGACACGTGGGAAAACATGGAACTTGAACTAGACATGGGTGGGTTGTAAGTGTAAAAAGACACTAGACCAAACATGAAAGTGGCCAACTCGAGGTTGGGTTGAGTTTGTAGCATAAATCTACCCGGACCCGCCCGGCTTAACTAGTGGCTACAAACAATAGGATCCAATGTGAGAAGTTGGTCATGTCGCGCTTAAGACCCGAGGTTAGACTAGGTTGTGGTGTAAAACTACCCGGACCCGCCCGGCTTAACTAGTAACCACAACAAGGTCTAATGTGAGAGGTTGAGAGTGCATTAATTAAATTAATGCCATATGATAAGGTTAAGTAAATTTGACTAATGACACTTAACCGATATGACACGAATGGGTAGGTTAAGTGGGACCGGGCTTGATTCTTAATGACACTTAACCATACAAGATAATTAGGGGATGGGGTTAAGTAATTTACGCTTAACTAATCCGACTTGGTAATTAGATGGGGTTAAGTAATCCACACTTAACTAATCTAAACACGGTAAATTCGATGAGGTTAAGTAATCCATACTTAACTAATCTAACATGGTAATTAGATGGGGTTAAGTAACTTAGACTTAACTAATCTAAACACGGTAGTTAGATGGGGTTAAGTTACCTTCACTTAACTAATCTAAACACGGTAATTCGATGGGGTTAAGTCAAACACTTAACCAATCTAAACGTGGTAATTCAATGAGGTTAAGTAACCAATACTTAACCAACTTAACACGGTAATTTAATGGGGTTAAGTAACTTATACTTAACCAATTATACATGATGCTTTGATGAGGTTAAGTAACCTATACTTAACAAATTGAATAGGTGGACCTGATAGGGTTAAGTCACAAGACCTTTTAAAATTAGGCTTAACCATTGTAATACGATTAGTGGATGGGGTTAAGCTAACCCATGCTTAACCAATCCGACTCGATAATCTGATGGGATTAAGAAAATCTATGGTTAATCAATCTAACATGATAATCTGATAGGGTTAAGACAAATAAATACTTAACCAATTTGACTTGATAGGGTTAAGTCATAAGCTTCTTGGTACACTTAACCAACTTGTAGGGCTAAGTCCTGAACTTGAGTACTTAGCCAATCTTGACATGATCCGTAGGCGGGTTAAGTCATGAACTTGGATAATAACACTTAACCCATTTAACTAAACCCTAGCTCAGGGGACTAGGTTGGAAATCGTAGTTAACAAGGATAGCGGAAAGAGAGGCTAAGTGGTAAACCTTAGTTAAGGGTAACTAAGTAATAATTCTTAGCTAAGGACATGGGATTAGTTCATAACGAGATGAGTAACCTGGTACGGTAGGTCATCGCTTAGTATACGAGGAGGAGCAAGTTATCTGACTTGGATAAAAGCTCCAGCGAATTGGGTGACGAAGCGGAAGCTTCGGGGAACGTGAGGGTACTCTTGGTATCCCTCTGTGAGGTGGCAAGTGGTCCATGAAACCCGGCCTCACAGAGGTTAAGGTCTGCGGTAGAAGAGCCAAGAGTATGCCTTGGTTGCTATGCGAGCGACCTAAAGACTGGGATGGATTAGCGTGGAGTCGACGATACTTGATTTTGCCCTGGATAGCATGTCGCCGACTACCTACCATCTTTAGTCAATTGTGTACGTACGGAAAGGCAGGGAACTCCCAACAGACCATATACTGGCTATCGAGTTATGGGTGAGGATGGCTATCTGGAAGTGGGCATCGATGGGCCGTAGTGTAGTTCTCATACATGATTTTTCTTGGATTGCCTTTCAGTAGTTGAGGGAGGGGTCACGTGGGACCATAGCCACGGGTACAAAAACATACCTTGATATCTGCACCAGCAGACGACTTAAAGCTCCCGACCGAGTTCCGTATTTCTTGATTTGCCCTGGCACGGAAATCGGATGACACATTGAGGAACATGTGCGTCTAGACATGGAAAACGATTCACGATACATACGCGGGATAAAGGGCGCGGTTGACGGGTGGCATAATCCCTAGTGGCCCTAGGTGGCTGAACCCAAACCGAGACACGGGAACGTTCATTAGGTAGCATAATCCCTAGTGGTCCTAGGTGGCATAAATCCTAAGTGAACGCGCGATAGTTCATGGTAAGAAAACACAACTAGATCAAGGGTGGCAGTCCAAAATAACCTAAAGGATAAAATGTTTACATGGGAAAGCCCGTACGGCCTACGGCAAAGGACTGAACTTGTACATGGGAAAAGAAACATACGAGTTGGGAAAACCTACATATGCTATATATTAGGTTGACATGGGCCATTACATGACATTGGGCGAGGGACATTCATAGTTAACACATGACGCGGGTTGGGATACTAGTACGAGAGGTGCAGAGCAAATATACATGTTAGAACCATGAGAAATATACATGATAGATACCGTGGGATGTTATATGGGATAGATACCTTGGGATATTACACTTGATAGAAACCTGACGATGTGATGCCTTGATTTATCATGACACCGTAGTTTATCATGATATCTTAGTTTACCTTGTTACAGTAGTTCAACCTGTTACCCTGGTTTAGTTTATCTATCTTGTCGTCATCCTTATGTTTACTTTCAGTTTATGCATGTCATGTTACCTTTACCTGTTTTTATACTGATAGAACTTACCAATTTTTATGACTGACCCCGTTTTCTTTCGCCTCTTTGTCTTTCGTTTCCCCCCCAGGTTTCAGGGAGGAAACACTGTTATCTAGTTCGGACTTCTTCTGCCTGAAGGTCATGACGCATGGCTTGGACTTTTCTTGGCTATGGCTACTTTACTGTTTTACTTGGGGAATAATTTATGAAAAGGTTTTATGCTTCTTTACTATTGCAAGACAGGTTTTGATGTATTCTGATGTAAAAGGCTTTAGACCTTATTTTATAAGGTAATGAAATTTGTTTTACTTCCGCTGTTTTATGTATATGTTCTGTCTTGTAATATTTCTGTACATGTTTACCTCGATAATGCTTCACCAAACCTAGTGCATTCCCTTTGTGAGTGACCCTAGCGGAGGTGGGGTGTTACACAAACCATCCTAGTCGAACTTGACATTCCCCAGGCACAAGCCCCAAAGGCCTAAACCAATATCAAACAAGCACCCAAGGAACATCTCCTCCGAATTCGGACAACCCACGTGAAGTGATACTAGCAAAACAACTAAGCACTAGAGCACCCATTTGCCTCCCAGAGACAACTAGAACTTATTACAACGATAACCTCTCGGCTTCCCTAACTCCAGTTACTATCGCCATCACTAGGTAGGTACCTAATACCACCCTATTCCTTTAGAGTAGATCGACTCCCCAAAATAATGCTAAACCCAGTAAAGCCCAAAACAAAATAATCACAAACAAACATTCATGACTCAATAAGACCACGTTACGGTAAATTATACTGAGGCTAGTCGAACCACCAATCGGGTTCATCACAACTAAAGGTCTATCGACTAACTCAGGTTTTATCAAACAAAACCCGATCAAAACATATTAAATAGAATGCATACCTCGAATAACGACACCTTTATCCTTCTGCGCCGAAGTTGGGGCATTCGACGAAGAAGGAACAACGTTGATAGCATATGCTTTCACGATCTGCTTCTCCCTAGGAGGTTGTGGACATTCATTCTTTTGATGTCCCACTTGGCCACAATTAAAGCGCTTCCTTTCCCCAGGCTTTTCCCGACAATCTCTGGCATAGTGGCCCTTTTTACCACAGCTAAAGCACTCGCCATCTTTCTTATTTTTCTTATTCTGACCATCCACGGTTTGGTCTTGTTTCCTCTTGTCCTGGGAATTATTCTTGCCTCCACCGCCTGCTTGCGGCTTTGGCTCCTCTATAGATGCAATAGCAACCTCAATCTTTGGCTTAGGGTAAAGACTCTCTGACCTTAATGCTTTCCCCACAATCGATTCAAACATCTCATCGATGTGGTTAATAAGCTTTTCCCCCAAGTATTGATCCAAGCCTGTTATAAACTTCTCGTTCTACTTCTCAGGAGTATCGATAAGGGATAATCCATACTTCGACAAAGTGTCGAACTCAGCAATATAGTCCGAGACTACCCTACCATTCTGTTTAAGCTCCAAGAACTTCCTAAATAATTCCGACTTCTGAGCAGATAAACTTGTCGCTAAAGTGAGCCTTAAACTGATCCCAAGTAACCTGATCTTCTGGAGTGGCTGTCTTAACAGCATTCCACCAATTCATCGCTCGTCCTTGCAGCTGACGAGACGCTAGCCTTCTCTTCATCGCATCTTCGATACCCAAGTCATCGAAGATACGATCACAGCTATCCAACCAATCCTAAACATCCGTGGCTGACTCCGTTCCGTGGAACGGCTTCCCACCAAGGTTAGTGTAATCCTTACACAACTTGGCAAAATCGGCCCTAGGCGCCTGCACTACTGGACCACCACAATTACCACCATTGGGAGTTGCCCTCTGTACATCCCTAAGCATTTCTCTCATGAGGTCAGTAAACATCGTCCTCATGTTAGCAGCATTCCCATTATTGGCTCCTCTACCGGCACCTCTTGCGTATCGGCTCATTGTTCAATCTGTAAAGAGAAAACGATCAACCACCTCTATAGTGGTGCTAGTGCAGTGCGACTTCATCTTAGCTATACTAAATATATATATAGCTTTTTAAAACCAAAATAATCACAAATACGCGCTCTCGTATATGTATACTAACTCTCCTTGATGATTCCCTACTTTAATTTCGCAACCTAGAGCTCTGATACCAAATGTGACGACCCGCCCCGCACCAACCGACATTTACTCCACAAGTGCGTTGTACCCATGTCCAGTTAGCACGGGAAGGTCGTCAGAAAAGGAAAGAAAGAAGAAGAAGAATCAACAAGGAACCTGTAGAATGTCTCACAGCGCATAGAACAAAATATAATAACAACATACTTGACATAAAACAGGTGAGACAGTGCATAAGATGAAAACAAACTATCATAGCAGCGGAAAATCCAAAGTACAGCTTATGATCCAAAGCCAACATTACTACAACTTTTTAAAAACTGTCTCAAAAAGCTAAACAAGTAAGGTACACTACTAATGCCCAAAGTAGTGACCAGCAACGACACAGGGAGAATATCTATGTATATTATACGTGGAAGCCTCCTGCTCGCCTCCGAGTCTGCTACTCGTGCATCACCAGCTAACCTGTCTCTAGTCTGCTCGTGTGAGAACCCATAGTAATAAGAAGAGACATAAATATCTGGGTCAGACAAAAAGTCTGGTATGAGCGATAAGCAACAAAACAGAACAATAACACGTATAATCCAATCATACCTGAACCTGGACCTGCAACCAAAGAGTTAGCACTACATACCGTACAATACTCTAAGGTGCCACTGAACAAATGGTGTAAAGATAACGGGGTGGGGGTGTGCATGTCTCAATGATGGCAAACAAATCAAACATAGCAACCATCCTCAAATCTCTTACTCAATGCGTAAAGTATACAATATCCACTACCTTGGTCACCTATCCATTGGGCCATGACGGAATCCAATCCCGTACAACTATCACTACAAGCCCACTATCCGCCTCTCAGTGGTGAACCAAAGTTATGAATACCGACAACCCATTTGCACACGTTCCGCAGCAAAGCCCAACTCATGAAGTCGACTCGTTGGTTCCCAACTGGATCCTGAGCTCTAACTTCCATTTGGACTACCTTTGCATCTCAGGTTATTGGTCATCACTGGATCGGTTCGGTTCTCTGTCCTTCTTCTCTGTCGGCTCGGATCGGTATCCTCCAAGTGCTTCGGTTCGGTTCGGGGGTTTCCAAGTCCCTTAGCAGTACGTCAGTTCGGTTCGGGTCCTCCATGTCATGTCACATCGCGTCGGTTCGGGTCCTCCATGTCACATCGGGTCGGTTCGGGTCCTCCATGTCGCATCGGGTCGGTTCGGGTCCTCCATGTCGCATCGGGTTGGTTCAGGTCCTCCATGTCGCATCGGGTCGATTCGCCAACTGTCTTCCTTCCGTCCCTTGCTTGATCTTCTGGTCCGATCCGATCCCCATTCCTATTCCCATCCGCTCCAATCCGATCCCCCCATCTCTAGCTCGATCCGATCCCAGTTCAACCATTTTGGCCTTACTTTTTGCCACACTTTCCCCTTGTGCCAAGCCTCGGTTCGGTTCAGTGATCCCTTGCCCAGTCCTCTATTCGGTCCGAGCCCATTCCTCCGATCCGATCCGAAAACCTGCACTGTTTTTTTTGCAACTTTTCCAGCGAGCATTTTACGCCATTCGACGACGTTTTCGACCATTCTAACTATTCTAAACAATCACCAAGCATACCATACAGTCAAAGCAACACATAGAAGTGACCTCAAACACCAAAACATCAATATGATAGGTTAAAATGGATCAAACATAGCCAAAACCCCATATTTTTCCTTAAGCATGTTCAAGCATAATTAATGATAGGATTAGCAAAACTTAACCAAATTAACCAAATTTTCTAACAGAGGTCTAAAACAATATTTCAGAATTTTAGAATATTTTTTCCAGATTTTAATCATGCATAAATTCGCTAATTATCACTAATCACCCCTTAATCCCCTAAATTCCGGGATTAGCAAAATTAGTCGAAATTAACACAAATTCATATCAGAGTCACAAAATGATGTTTTAGAATTTTAGAAATTTTTCTAGATTTTTCTGAGCCATAATTTCATTTATTTTCGCTAATTACCGTAACTAGCCATAATTAGTGAAAAAACAAGCTAATCACTCACCTTTGCCACAAAGTAAACTATAGATCTGAAATAATCTCTGATTTGGATCCAATCTCTATGTGTTCCAGCAGCTCTATCCCAATCCTTATGCTAATCCGCCTTGATTTGATGTAGATTAGGCTAATATGTGATTAGAGATGACAAAAAGGTGTTTTGGAGTGTTTTAGAAGATGAAGGCCATTGCTAGAGCTTAAGGAAGGTTTGTGGCGGCTGAGAAAACTGAAATGATTTTCCTAACCTTTTCAGCCCTCTCATAACCCTAATCCCGAAATGGGTTATGGGCCAAGCTGCTAATCACCCGGCTAAGCCCATTTGAGCTGTTTTTCACATTCTAAACCTTAATTCAGCCATATCTCCCAAACGGTAAGTCCGTTTGGCTATGATGACCACTCTACGGAAAGGTAAACCATCAAACAAATCTAATGGAAGTGGTTTCAGGTCAAAATTCCTTACTAACCAAAAGTTATGGCCAAAACAGTATCAGCTAGGGGCAAAACGGTCATTTAAAAATCGGAAAAAATCGTGAACATGGGAAATGACCCCAATAGCCGTCTCCCAAAGTTACATGACCACACGACTTCATACGAAAAAGAAATGAATATTCTACAATCCTAGATACGTAGAATGCGGGTTGTTACACTGTGGATCAATTAGGAGCCCCAAGTGGTATTAGTTTAGAAATGTTGGAAAAAATTCACATTCATCAATTTTTGATTGATATGATTTAAAACGAGTCTTATCTTCTATATATCTTTCAAATCCCTCTTGTAATTGATATTTTCAATTTTAAAATCATTTATTGATTATTTATTCAGAAATTGAAATCTATAACCAAATTGAGCTATATTTAGAATTCGTCAAAATTATTATCTGATTTTTGTAATTGTGATGAGTCGTGATTGCAATATAATTCATAACAAGATGAATTTTTATTTAAATTCTTGTGATGTTTTGAACAGATTTTACAATATCTTTGAATTGGCGCTTATTTCACGAGCATCTTCTTTTTCTATCAGCATTGCCATCCATCATGATTGGTCTTATTGTAGAGAGTTTTTTTATAAAATCATCTTAAACTTACCACTTTAAAATTTGTGATGGAATTGTGGCTGTATTATTTTTCAAAAATAGAGATAATTGTAAATTTTCAAAAATCCCGTTACAGTTGAGTATATTTTATAATATCATTAATTTATAAATTTATTTCATAATCATTTCTGTACCTACCATATTCCTATCATCCATATTGATTTTATATACTGAGGAGATTTTGAAAAAGGAAATGGTAAATATATAGTATACATAAATGTTTCTCTAACCTCGTTTACAAATCCAAAATCTAGTCATGCATGGTTAAGAGATTACTCTTTATTTAAGCTGCAGCTGACCTCATTTAAAAATCCAAGATCTGGTTATGTGTGCTTAGTGTGCTCTTAAAATTAAAATGAAAAGAGAATAAAATGGAAAATAAATATGAAATCCTCCTAAGTGTGTAAAAACCAGCCTATCAAACCGTTTTCTAACTTATGAGATGTGTTAATCATTTATGATATATTGTGATTTGTTGATTGATAGTCATTGGGATTTGAGATTACTTGATTTTGACACTTAATTTGAATTTATAATCATAGTCCAGGTCAATCACTATATTTTGTGTTTTTTAAATTTGTTGTTTTAAAACTCTTTCCATTTTTATAAAATTCATCGTAAATCCATCATTCTAGAATGTGAAATTTGCTTCAAGTTCTTAGAATATTATGATTTTTGTATAACTGAATGAAATATATGATGAATATTCTCTCTATTGAGCTGATTTTATATTTCTAGTCTATTCTTCATCACTATTTTAATTTCTGTATCTTGTTGATAATAACAAAAGGGGGAGAATGGGTAAGATTTTGATTGATGAGTGAACATTCCTTGAATATTTTAATACTGAAGTTTCAATTATTGTTTTCTTTCCACTCATGCACATATTTAAGGTGAGTTCTGTTGTAGGGGGACCATACATATTGGGGGAGCTCTACTTTCACTGTCAAACACATTTCTTTTATTCAAAATATTATTATATGTTTGTCATCATAAAAAGGGGAGATTGTTGTATATAATAATTATATGATTTTTTTGTTTGATGATAACAAATATATATTATTGTAAATGTGTTTGCAATTGTAATATCCTACTACATCGCAGAAGGAAATAAATATATATACTTAAATAGAATACTACTGAACAAGAATTTAAATATTCAAAAAGTATTTTATTTATAATATTTTATTTCAACATTTCAATAGTACAATCTTACAACTCCACTATTTGTACATTCCACCGATATATTACAATTCAATTTCATTTCTTACATTGGCTTCTCACTACAACATTCAGTCACTTTGTTACATTTCACTCAGTTGTACAAACTCATATACAATTTCATTCATATACATTTCTCATATATACAGTTTCACTCACTTATCTTCAGTCTATCTTCACAGTCAGTCCAATTACCAGCTTACTTGTCACATAATCACACACATTAAACTGGAACAAAAATAATTTAAATTCTAGCAGATATAATTTTATTTTAAAATTAATTTGCCTCATAATTTTGGTGTGTTTTTTCATCATATTTCATGACTTAATCGAATATGTATATATACCCATTTCTGTTTAGACAGCTTGTGATATTCACAGTGATTCACTGTAAATACCACTGAGGTAGACAATATCATAAGTGCTCACACACACACATATATATATATTCTGCAAAAACATGTATACACATACATGTGTATGTATGTACACATATATTTTGTGCAGGGGCAATATAGTCATCAAGGGACAAATATATCAAGTATGATGTGTTCAGGTGAAGCTTGACAACACAGGAATGCTGCAAGTATCCATGAATACACAAGTGACTCAAACCAGAAATACAAAGCCACACACACACATATACATATATATACATGGTTCACTAGTCAAGTGTGCAATAACGAACACAAGGAACTTAGGTGAACTACACAAATGGTCAAGCAGCAGTGAATCATGCACAACATAGTCAAGTTACAAGCAAACAAATATACGAGGGTTCATGTACACAATGCACCAAGCAAGGGAACAATGAAATACCAAAAATGCCACAGTGCACTTCTGTGTACATAACTAACAATATCATGTGTACACAAGGCTGCATGCACTTCACTTTCATATAAAGAATGAATCATATGAACAAATGGTTCAAGACAGTGGTAAGCAAATATCGGTCAAGCTAGGGACATACAACATGCACAGTTTCAAATATGCATGAACATGTTAAAACATAGGAGCATGCATTGCTCAAGTAGTCATGAAACAACAACAGTACATACGAGGGCAACATGTTTGGTTACACTGGTTCCAATCAGAAGCGGCATAATTTCAAATAGGGTCAATGGAAGCTGGCCAACAAACAAACTTGTGCAAATACAACAAGAGACATAATAAGAAAAGAAAAGGCATATGCAATGCACAAATTCGAGTAGGTGCATGAATCAAGTCTAGTGCAACTCAAATATACACAACAGGGGAAATCAAAGAATGGATAGTACAAGAGTCAGTGACACAAAAAAAACTGGAATAGGAGCATAAGCAACAGTGCATTAAAATGTATATACAAATTGGTCAAAAACTGAATGGACAGAGCAGTTCAAAGAGAATTTACACAATATGATGCAGTTATGACATACAGACAAAATACAGTGTGCACAATCATGCCATAAAACTTGTAATGACCCAAAAATCCGGTCCAATTTGAGCTGACCAAATAACATAAGTCCAACCCCAAATTGCACTGGAAATTCAAGAAATTAATAGAAAGAAGATAGAGGGTGAGGATAGATAAGATAGAACTATTAGAATAGAAGAAGAACATCATCATCAGAGTAACCACGAATCTCACAGCGGAATGAATAAAATATATCATAACTTTTGAAATACAAACAGTATATGTATACAATAACATTTCAGAGTACAACACTTACAACAACAGCGGAAATAATAATAGCTATAGAATCTTGAAGCCTCCTGCTCCAAGCTCTCCAAATGTATCTGTAAAATCCTGAACTACTTGACTACCCATACAAATTTAGGCACCCAAGAGTTTAGGTAGAACAAAACAAAGTAAACTAAGGGTCAGTCATGGGACTGGTATGAGTAAAACAGTTTAAAACAATTTGATCAAGTAAACGATATCTCATAAGACCACGCCGTATAACGGAACGGGTTTTTCCCTTATGAGAATCCAAAATATCTTTATATCAAAAACCTTTTGATATTATAATAATGTCTATCAACCGCAATATAATAACCATCTAGCAGAAACGCTTTCATCTCACGTTCTACATATATAGTATACAATCAAAACCGCAAGCACGTATTGGGAAATGGATTTCCAACTATGAAAAGGTATGGAACCACCTTCCGATCAGTGTACTCTAGGAATGATACACTGGAGTTTAACAAGAACATCTTGCAACTCAGCCACACATGACCGACCACTCATTTCGCTTGAGTGTATCGAATGTATATCACCAACGGTTGGGATCAGCAACCGTTTCCCCGTGTATATATATATATATATATATATATATATATATATATATATATATATATATATATATATATATATACGGGACAACATTGATAGATTTAAGAAGCAAACGAATATTCTCTAGATAGGTGATTATACACCCTACTTCGGTGCGACCGACTTAGCCATGCTGCCTGCCCGATTTTTGTTATTTACTGGTTGTTGAGGCCCGAGGCTACGATTACTTTCCATTCATTGATAACACGATCACTTTGAATGCCACATTGTCAGATCCGTTAATCACTAATTGATTTACACAAATATTCCGGATATTATGCTAAGGGAATAAATCTGTTGCCACCATATATATTTGTACAGTCCAATCATATTCGATCATTGGAAATACTCTGTCAGACACTCGCCTATATACGTTCGTTCTGGGATTGAACGAAACCGAAGGCACTATTCAGTACATCCATCCTAGGCAATCTCTACCTAGGACTTATACAACAGCCCTTGCACTTTACTCCGTCTTCAGTTTTCTTCGGCATATTCGCAACGCTTATGCCAATACAGAGTGGTTCTTTGGATAAGAATCCAACTGGTCTCTCCATATTAACAACGTTAAAATGGTCAAACTTTGATAGTCGGTGATTTAACTATCAAATGAAAACATGTCGGTGTTCACACAACGATCTAAATTCCAACTGGAATTATCGATCCAATCATCAAAACATATATATATGTATATATATATATATATCCACGTTCCTTATTTTCTATACTTAGAAAATATGTGTTATTAACACTGGAAAACATTTCCATAGCTTATTCACGTATCGCTATTCTTCCACAACCATCAGTCCCTATCTGTAAACTAGCAAGAGAACATTTCTCTAAGTATAAATCCCGAAGGCCGAAACCAACATCAGATCCACACTCAGAAAACCATTCGACTTAACTAATCTCTAGTCAGTTTCTAATATTGTTTTAACTCTATTTGATTAACTCCAACTGGTTAACTTAATTCTAATCGATTAACCTGACTCTAATCGATTAACTCAAATTCGATTAGCTAAATTTGATTAACCCCTTTCGAATAACTAATATTCGATTACTTTATCTGCTTTATAAAGATTCCCCTTTTTATAACGTTTATCTATTAAAAAAAAATTCCTTTTAACAGCGTTTATTCATTTATAAAGATTTACTTTTAGTAACGGTTCTTTACTTTATAAATGTTCTTTTAATAATGTTTCTCCCCTTATAAGGATTTCCTTTTAACAACGTTTTCCTTTTTATAACGGTATCCTTTTTATAATATCCTATTTATTTTCTAAACAAATATCCTCCTTTATAATATCCTATGATTTTATAAATGCTTTATTTTCAAATTTATTTCCTTTTATAAAATCGGTTGATTTTATAAAATTCCTTTATTTCAATATACATTGAAATATTCCTTTTTACATCCCAGGGTTTCTTATAATATTTAAAATATCGAATAACAAATGATCAATATCATTCTAACACACATAACCCATAACAAATATACATCACATCATATATCACAATATATGAAAACAGTAAAATAAATGTTGAGGAATCCAGTCGGATCCCTCCAACCTATATCCCTGTATCCACAGATGTTACACAGTATAATATACATCAATTTCATTTCAATATGAAACGTTCTGATAAACAACATCAATATATATTTAACGGTTTTTATATATATTTGTATATATATATATATATATATATATATATATAATTTCAACTAACTGACTAGCAGTTCAATCAACTAAATCAACACACAGCAATTAGTCATCATTTATCAGTTCTAAATATACGTTGTAAAAATAGAACTGTTCAGAGTTGGTGAGTTTTACTCACATTGTCCGAAATCGTTAAATACCGATTACGGTAGTTGATTCTGTTCCTACAATCTATTTCGACATAAATTGTAATGAGCTCCAATCAGTCCAACTAGTTCCATGTTGTCGTGCCTGTTCATCTGATCCTATCGGATCTGAATTTTGCAAGATTCTCTCATCAATTTCAGCCCATTTACATTCCCACTGACCCGCCCCAACATCCCCTTCTCCCCGATCCTCATTTTCACTTCCTGTACAAATGCTTCCAACATGAAACGTCACCTTTTCAGCACACACTGCCTTCCACCATCTCTTACTCTCCTAAACCCGCCTTCTATCATCAGCAAAAACCGATTGTGCCATTATCGATTTCTTGGATTCCATCCATTCCCTTACTTCACGGTTTCACCCCTTTTCAAGAATGAAACAGCTACACAACTTCACTGCAAACAAACTTTTCAAAAACCAACCCTCTTCCATTTTCATTTTCAACTCCACCTCCTGTATTTACTACTGCCGTCCCCTGCTGTTAAATCATCTTTCACCAAGCACTTGTTATAAAAAACAAACCCCTCTTCTTTTTCATTGATTTTCAAACCATCTATTTAATCATCCCAGTATCACAAAAAGGGAAATAAAACCTATGTCCTCCTTTTTGAAATCACGTTCTCCAGATCCTTACAAACACTCCACAAATCATCTCATCTTGGAACTCTCCACTTCGCTCATCATCTTCCTTTTTAGCAGTTCGAACCCTGGAAACCAAAACCGCAGGCGTTGATTAAATTTATCACCGCCGATGATGGAGACAACCGGAGGTCCACCCACTTCCCTCAATCAAGTCGTCAACCTCCCTGCTCAGTTCGAATACGAGAAAAACCATCACCTTCTGGCTCTGCTCGTGCTCAAAAATGGAACCGCGACCTCCAGCTCAACTCACGGCTCCAGGAATCGATCGAACAACAATTGCAAGAAAATCCACAAAAATCCGCAAGCGGTCTCTACTTGATCCTACAATCCCAACTACATCAACCCATTCTCCAATCGAATCACAAATCTCCTCCAATAGCCCACGAATTCGAACTCCAGAAGACGATGTGCATTTCCAGCGATTGAAACTATGTTCAATTCTTCCAAAACTCATACCGAAGTGGAGATAACTCCCCTGTAACTCAGAGACATCGTCATTTGATTTATAGAAATTTAATGGGTTTTATTTTGATTTTTTTGAAGCAAACGATTTCTCATGTTTTAGAAGAGATAGTGGCGGCTGATGTTATGAGGGGGTGTTGACTAGTGAGAAGGATAATTTAGGTTTAGCAGAGTGTTACGTAGTACTTATAGGAAGATTTTATAATATTATATTCCATTATAATATTTGTTTTTATTCTAATGCTATTTGTATTAGTCTTTAGAAATTCCTGTGATCACATGCGATATCCAAAAATCACGGAAATTGACATGCTGCTAGATTTGACATTACGAACCCAACGAAACTGGTTTCGTCGAATTCCGACTTCGTTTGCAAAACTGGCTATTTTTAAAGCTCTGGATGACCCATTTAAATATATAAATATATTTAAATATAATTAAATTAAATATAAATAAATTTATATTATCATATATATTCACAGTGGAATACCATACAGCTCCAGAATAATCCTGTATAGATTTATAACTTGATATTTGAAAACCAGAGTTAATTCGATAGTCGATTTTTATTTAAATTCCTTTTATAAAATATAATTAAATCGTTATGGTCAGGGCGCTGCATTTCTGAGAATTTGATTTGGACATACATCAAAATCTACACGACGAAATCCCAATATTTCTCTTCCACTAGAAAGATATACTTCACCAGCTCCACACGTTTCTTGTTTCACAGAAATCCGATTTAGACGAACCTTGTATATTCAGTTGAAGTTCAAATCGCCAAATAGCGAACTGCCGCGTCGTTACACGCTCTATTTTAATTATATTATAATTTATACGTTCAAACGTTGTAAATGAAATATATTCGTTATTATATTTCAAATCTAAACGCTACTAAATTTCTTACACTATCCAATTCAGACAATACTGACAATTCAACTATTTTTGAATATTTCGACATTATAATATATTATTATATTATAATTATTAATTAAATATTCAATATTATTTAATTCAAGTTATCGATATTTTCCTAAGTCGATATTTTTAATAATTAAATAACTTAATTATTCTATCTCTAAAGTACGGGTCATTACATTCTTCCCCACCTAAAATAATTTCGTCCTCGAAATCGCTAAGGTAGAGGACAACCCTATCTACTGAGTAAATATTTTCGGTTTACCCCTTAACTTCGGTTTTAACTGAACCAATTAATATCGACTAAAATATTAATTTATTCCGACTAATTAAAATTTTCAAAAATTCTGAAAATTTTCTAATGCCTAAATTTTTCGGAAAATTTCGCCATAACCTCCTTTGTACAGCCCTATCGGTAAAACCACAACTCACCTCTCTAGGCCTTCTCCAACCAAAAGAAAATCAAACAGCCAAGTGGCTTGCCAAATCGGCTCATAAATCACCAAACTCATATGAAATATAAACTTGTACCTTTTTGCCGGGTATATCATTATATCACTTTGCACCTGTTACCAATTCTGCATATATCATGCCATACCAATCAACTCCAAACAGTTTATATCCTCAAATCACATCTCATTCTTAACTCGAGTTCCATTCTCGATTTTCAAAATTTTAACTCACCAATTCCAATACCATTCCAGATTATTCACTAATCAAATCCAATTTTTATTTAACTTAGTTCAAGTTAAATTTTAGTTTATTATTCACTTTTACCATCTCATTCTGGAATTTAAATCCCTGGGTTTATTTCAAATCAATTTGAAATCATAATACCAATTCAAAACATTTGAATTTCTAAAACACTTGTTTTCTCAAAACAATTCAAAAACAAAATCTTTGGTAGTAATCCGTCACTTAGCAACTCGAAAATGAACACTGATGATGTGGCCACACTCATCAGGGTTATTTTCCAGTTATAAAAGTGAGTTCAATACTATATCATTTTCAAAACCATTCTTAAACATTTACCATTTTGAAACCATTTTAAAATATCCTTCCAATGTTTGTAAACACATTTAAAATCTCCCAGGATTTTAAAATTCTCATATATTATACTTATATGGATTCTCCTTGGTTTTTCTATAACTATTTCACGTTTTATAATCTTACTCGATTATAATAACAACAAATATATCAAATATATTATAATTCCAATATATATATTTTCCTTATATCAAAATATACTTTGGGTAAACTTATTTTTATTTACACTCTTTTTAAAACATATCGTGCCGACCCATTGTATTCGAGTGTTTAGAAACCCTTATCGATATTGTGGTGCCCCACCATCGACCAGAATTCATAAGCCACTTATTCAATAAAGCTCCACAATATAAAACAAATTTTTATATCAAATAACAAATACGTTCACTCGTATATGTACACTCAAACTCAATCTAGGGTATTACTAATCCCATCTCTACTGAGTTACGCCACAGAGCCAAGGTAATTCACTTAACTTAAGCTCTGATACCAACTGTAATGACCCGCAAATCCGGTCCAATTTGAGCTGACCAAATAACAAAAGTCCAACCCCAAATTGCACTGGAAATTCAAGAAATTAATAGAAAGAAGATAGAGGGCGAGGATAGATAAGATAGAACTATTAGAATAGAAGAAGAAGAAGAACATCATCATCAGAGTAACCACGAATCTCACAGCGGAATGAATAAAATATAACATAACTTTTGAAATACAAACAGTATATGTATACAATATTATTTCAGAGTACAACACTTACAACAACAACGGAAATAATAATAGCTATAGAATCTTGAAGCCTCCTGCTCCAAGCTCTCCAAGTGTATCTGTAAAATCCTGAACTACTTGACTGCCCGTACAAATTTAGGCACCCAAGAGTTTAGGTAGAACAAAACAAAGTAAACTCCGGGTCAGTCATGGGACTGGTATGAGTAAAACAGTTTAAAACAATTTGAGCAAGTAAACGATATCTCATAAGACCACGCCGTATAACGGAACGGGTTTTTCCCTTATGAGAATCCAAAATATCTTTATATCAAAAACCTTTTGATATTATAATAATGTCTATCAACCGCAATATGAAACCATCTAGCAGAAACGCTTTCATCTCACGTTCTACATATATAGTATACAATCAAAACCGCAAGCACGTATTGGGAAATGGATTTCCAACTACGACAAGGTATGGAACCACCTTCCGATCAGTATACTCTAGGAACGATACACTGGAGTTCAACAAGAACATCTTGCAACTCAGCCACACATGACCGACCACTCATTTCGCTTGAGTGTATCGAATGTATATCACCAACGGTTGGGATCAGCAACCGTTTCCCCGTATATATATATATATATATATATATATATATATATATATATATATATATGGGACAACATTGATAGATTTAAGAAGCAAATGAATATTCTCTAGATAGGTGATTATACACCCTACTTCGGTGCGACCGACTTAGCCATGCTGCCTGCCCGATTTTTGTCATTTACTGGTTGTTGAGGCCCGAGGCTACGATTACTTTCCATTCATTGATAACACGATCACTTTGAATGCCACATTGTCAGATCCATTAATCACTAATTAATTTACACAAATATTCTGGATATTATGCTAAGGGAATAAATCCGTTGCCACCATATATATTTGTACAGTCCAATCATATTCGATCATTGGAAATACTCTGTCAGACACTCGTCTATATACGTTCGTTTTGGGATTGAACGAAACCGAAGACACTATTCAGTACATCCATCCTAGGCAATCTCTACCTAGGACTTATACAACAGCCCTTGCACTTTACTCGTCTTCAATTTTCTTCGGCATATTCGCAACGCTTATGCCAATACAGAGTGGTTCTTTGGATAATAATCCAACCGGTCTCTCCATATTAACAACGTTAAAATGGTCAAACTTTGATAGTCGGTGATTTAACTATCAAATGAAAACATGTCGGTGTTCACACAACGATCTAAATTCCAAATGGAATTATCGATCCAATCATCAAAACATATATATATATATATATATATGTGTGTGTATATATATATATCCACATTCCTTATTTTCTATACTTAGAAAATATGTGTTATTAACACTGGAAAACATTTCCATAGCTTATTCATGTATCACTATTCTTCCACAACCATCAGTCCCTAACTGTAAACTAGCAAGAAAACAATTCTCTAAGTATAAATCCCGAAGGCCGAAACCAACATCAGATCCACACTCAGAAAACCATTCGACTTAACTAATCTCTAGTCAGTTTCTAATATTGTTTTAACTCTATTTGATTAACTCTAACTGGTTAACTTAATTCTAATCGATTAACCTGACTCTAATCGATTAACTCAAATTCGATTAGCTAAATTTGATTAACCCCTTTCGAATAATTAATATTCGATTACTTTATCTGCTTTATAAAGATTCCCCTTTTTATAACGTTTATCTATTTAAAAAAAAATTCCTTTTAACAGCGTTTATTCATTTATAAAGAATTACTTTTAGTAACGGTTCTTCACTTTATAAATGTTCTTTTAATAACGTTTCTCCCCTTATAAGGATTTCCTTTTAACAACGTTTTCCTTTTTATAACGGTATCCTTTTTATAATATCCTATTTATTTTCTAAACAAATATCCTCCTTTATAATATCCTATGATTTTATAAATGCTTTATTTTCAAATTTATTTCCTTTTATAAAATCGGTTGATTTTATAAAATTCCTTTATTTCAATATACAATGAAATATTCCTTTTTACATCCCAGGGTTTCTTATGATATTTAAAATATCGAATAACAAATGATCAATATCATTCTAACACACATAACCCATAACAAATATACATCACATCATATATCACAATATATGAAAACAGTAAAATAAATGTTGAGGAATCCAGTCGGATCCCTCCAACCTATATCCCTGTATCCACAGATGTTACACAGTATAATATACATCAATTTCATTTCAATATGAAACGTTCTGATAAACAACATCAATATATATTTAACGGTTTATATATATATTTGTGTATATATATATAATTTCAACTAACTGACTAGCAGTTCAATCAACTAAATCAACACACAGCAACCAGTCATCATTTATCAGTTCTAAATATACGTTGTAAAAATAGAACTGTTCAGAGTTGGTGAGTTTTACTCACATTGTCCGAAATCGTTAAATACCGATTATGGTAGTTGATTCTGTTCTATTTCGACATAAATTGTAATGAGCTCCAATCAGTCCAACTAGTTCCATGTTGTCGTGCCTGTTCATCTGATCCTATCGGATCTGAATTTTGCAAGATTCTCTCATCAATTTCGGCCCATTTACATTCCCACTGACCCGCCCCAACATCCCCTTCTCCCCGATCCTCATTTTCACTTCCTGTACAAATGCTTCCAACATGAAACGTCACCTTTTCAGCACACACTGCCTTCCACCATCTCTTACTCTCCTAAACCCGCCTTCTATCATCAGCAAAAACCGATTGTGCCATTATCGATTTTTTTGATTCCATCCATTCCCTTACTTCACGGTTTCACCCCTTTTCAAGAATGAAACAGCTACACAACTTCACTGCAAACAAACTTTTCAAAAACCAACCCTCTTCCATTTTCATTTTCAACTCCACCTCCTGTATTTACTACTGCCGTCCCCTGCTGTTAAATCATCTTTCACCAAGCACTTATTATCAAAAACAAACCCCTCTTCTTTTTCATTGATTTTCAAACCATCTATTTAATCATCCCAATATCACAAAAAGGGAAATAAAACCTGTGTCCTCCTTTTTGAAATCACGTTCTCCAGATCCTTACAAACACTCCACAAATCATCTCAGCTTGGAACTCTCCACTTCGCTCATCATCTTCCTTTTTAGCAGTTCGAACCCTGGAAACCAAAACCGCAGGCGTTGATTAAATTTATCACCGCCGATGATGGAGACAACCGGAGGTCCACCCACTTCCCTCAATCAAGTCGTCAACCTCCCTGCTCAGTTCGAATACGAGAAAAACCGTCACCTTCTGGCTCTGCTTGAGCTCAAAAATGGAACCGCGACCTCCAGCTCAACTCACGACTCCAGGAATCGATCGAACAACAATTGCATGGAAATCCACAAAAATCCGTAAGCGATCTCTACTCGATCCTACAATCCCAACTACATCAACCCATTCTCCAATCAAATCACAAATATCCTCCAATAGCCTACGAATTCAAACTCTAGAAGACGCTGTGTATTTCCAGCGATTGAAACTATGTTCAATTCTTCCAAAACTCATACCGAAGTGGAGATAAACTCCCCAGTAACTCAGAGACATCATCATTTGATTTATAGAAATTTAATGGGTTTTATTTTGATTTTTTTGAAGCAAACGATTTCTCATGTTTTAGAAGAGATAGTGGCGGCTGATGTTTTGAGGGGGTGTTGACTAGTGAGAAGGATAATTTAGGTTTAGCAGAGTGTTATGCAGTACTTATAGGAAGATTTTATAATATTATATTCCATTATAATATTTGTTTTTATTCTAACGCTATTTGTATTAGTCTTTAGAAATTCCTGTGATCACATGCGATATCCAAAAACCATGGAAATTGACTTGCTGCTAGAGTTTGACATTACGAACCCAACGAAACTAGTTTCGTCGAATTCCGACTTCGTTTGCAAAACTGGCTATTTTTAAAGCTTTGGATGACCCATTTAAATATATAAATATATTTAAATATAATTAAATTAAATATAAATAAATTTATATTATCGTATATATTCATAGTGGAATACCATACAGCTCCAGAATAATCCTGTATGGATTTATAACTTGATATTTGAAAACCAGAGTTAATTCGATAATCGATTTTTATTTAAATTCCTTTTATAAAATATAATTAAATCGTTATGGTCAGGGCGCTGCATTTATGAGAATTTGATTTGGACATACATCAAAATCTACACGATGAAATCCCAATATTTCTCTTGCACTAGAAAGATATACTTCACCAGCTCCACACGTTTCTTGTTTCACAGAAATCCGATTTAAAACGAACCCTGTATATTCAGTTGAAGTTCAAATCACCAAATAGCAAACTGCCGCGTCGTTACGCGCTCTATTTTAATTATATTATAATTTATATGTTCAAACGCTGTAAATGAAATATATTCGTTATTATATTTCAAATCTAAACGCTACCAAATCTCTTACACTATCCAATTCAGACAATACTGACAATTCAACTATTTTTGACAATTTCGACATTATAATATATTATTATATTATAATTATTAATTAAATATTCAATATTATTTAATTCAAGTTATTGATATTTTCCTAAATCGATATTTTTAATAATTAAATAACTTAATTATTCTATCTCTAAAATACGGGTCATTACAAAACTAGTACAGCAGTATAACAAGTTTTATGTGCATATTATGCTAACAACCAAGCAATAAAATATGTGATGATCATGATGATAGGAGGTAGAGGAAAGTTGTGTACATGTGGATGTAC
This sequence comes from Allium sativum, assembly GCA_030737875.1. Lineage (NCBI taxonomy): Eukaryota > Viridiplantae > Streptophyta > Magnoliopsida > Asparagales > Amaryllidaceae > Allium > Allium sativum. Next base: position 104,504,109 of record CM060911.1, on the reverse strand, counting down.
ATACATGCATGTAGAGTTCAAATATGGACTAAACAAAATATCACGGCAGTCAACATGAACAAAGAAGTGTGCAAGATACAAAAGCACAAGTACGTTATTCAAAAATTGGTTCGAATGATTCCAGGAAGAAAAACTTTGCATGTAGCCCTAATCTCAATTGAATGACCGTATTATAAGGCAAGGTGTCAAACTGGCATGCGAGAAAAATGAAAAAGGATTTTAGTTTGCATTTTTGGAAAATGATATTCGGCAAGTTTTTTCTGGAAAGCTTTTAATCATGCAAAAGTCATGGCAAGGCAGACAATTTTGGATAGAATTTTTAAATTGACTCTTTCCATGAAATCAAGTGTTTCCAGAAATTCAGTTACTCATTCATGACAACAGTTCAACCAAGTAACTCACGCAAGCATCATTTTAGTCGAAGAATTAATTCATTTCTTTTCTAAATCAAGATTTAATTCACGATTTCAAAATCAGAGCCATGAAAATCAATTTTAATCAAGGAAACAAAGGGGGAAAAACACAATAAATCAAGCCAAGTCATTAAGGAAACAAAAATTTAAGGGTTTCTGTACCCTATTTAACACCAAGTCATCATCGACATTTTGGTGTATTGAAAACAACAAGTAATAATACGAGAGCTCAAAGAAAAATCAAAACTAGAAATTACTCATGTTTTCGATCACAATCCTCAAATTAATTAACAAGCAAGCAACAAAGCTCTCAGGGAAGCCACAACAACAATTTTTCAAATAAAGAAAACCATAATTTTTCCGGTCAAATTTTTTTGGGATAAAAGAAATAAGGATGCCAACTATTTTTATTTAGAATGAAAGGGTTTTGTTTATTTTTTTATTGTATTGTTTTTTTTATTTCTTTTGAAATTGTCGATTAGTTTTCTAGTTTGCTTGTAAAACTTGGGGTTTTCTAGTTTGTCTATAAAACTAGGAGTTTACTAGCTATAGAGTTTATAGTTAGGATTTACGAGTTATGGGTTTGTAACTAGGGGAAAATCAGATCTTGGGGATAAAGATCAGTCTAGGGTTTTGAGCGTAGGATTAAAGAAGGAGTAGGGTTTGCGAGTTTACAAGGTTTTGTAAGCAGGATCTGTTTTAATACCTAGTAGAAATCTTGGGGAATGTAGTAGTAGGCATGGTTTTCCGAAGCAGGGTAAAACCTTTGTTATTTACTTTTTATATTTATTTTCACTATTACAATACGTGTTGTGATATTTTATAATATCTCATAAAAATCCAATAAACCCTATTCACTCCCCGTCCACTAGGGTTAATCTAAATCCAGCAATTATTTCTCCATTACTTGTTATGCGGCTACGTCCTTGCCGGGGAAGAATTATCTGCATCTTCTCCCTTCTCCTTGCAGCGGGCCTTTCTCCATTCGACTAGGTAACATGCTTGTCCTGTTACATGGCCCTCTCGTACAACTCTGACACCTTTCTCCGTCGGAAACTTCAAGAGCAAGCACCAAGAAGCTTGCATGATTGGAATTCAGTGATGTAATAACCCGCAAATTCTGGGCCAGTTTAAAATTTTTATTTTGGCAATTTTGGCGAATTTTGAATATTTAAAATGAATTATTTTAAATAATATCGACGAGAAATTTATTTTGAATATAATTAGAACGTATATATTTATACGCGTCGTCGTTAGAATATAAATATTTATATATAATTATAAATAGAATTGAAAATGGCGCGGTAGTTCGATAATTCGATTTCAAACTTCAATTGAACATACCGGGTGCAAAACGATCCGGATTTTAGTGAAACCAAAAACATTAGGATCTAATTGATAATATCTTTCCAACGAATCCGAAAAATCAAGGTTTCATAGCGGGAATCAAAAGATATGTCCAGTTGAAATTTCTGAATAGTCGCTATGGAATTCAGGCCCTTAAAAATAGAAATTTTGCAAATGACCTCGGATTTCGACGAAACCAGTTTTGTTGGATCCGCAGTGTCAAGTTATTGCTAGGTTTTAAATTTCATAATTTTTCGAATCAATATGTGAGCGTGGAAAAGGAAAACACGTTTGACCAGTTTCAGTTGATTTTAATCGACTGGAAATTGGCCATTTTTCTAACGGTCTCAGAATTCGACGAAACTAGTTTTGTCAGAACCGTATCGTCAATACGAAGCTAGAAAATATTTTTCGAGAATTTTTAGAGTTAGTATGTGACCCCGGCAATTTGAAATGTACGTTTAAAATTCAATATAGTGATTTAAATGTAAATTAAACGGAAACTGATTCAAACGATCAAACCAGCTTACGATACATATCCCATTGTGTTCGGAATGGGGGTAAAACGCTATGGATGACAGGCGGTGGGCCTCGTTTAGAGGTCGAGAATAAAAGTTTCTTTTTAGTGAAAAAAATAAAATAATTAAATAAATAAAATGAAAAAAAAATCCTTTCATCCCTTTAACCCGCTGGCCCCCCCCTCTTATCTTTCAAAGCAGTAATCGATTTCATAAAGAAAAAAGAAAAAAAAAACTTCGTCGAAGCCCTAGCCCAGGCCGCCGCCGCGCTCAGGCCGCCCCCCCTCTCGCTCGCGCCCCTTCTCCGGCCTCTCCTTCAATCGTCGAGCCACCACAACGCGACCACCCACTCCACCGCAACCCTTCATCGTCGAGCGCGCCACCTCAGGGGACAACCGCAGCCCCTGCGCCCTCCTCCATTCGAAGACCCGCCCCCTGCTTCCACCAGCGAACAACAAACCCCCCTCCAATAAACGAAATCGAAAAGGTATGCTTCTTTGTTTCTTTTTGTTTTGTTTTACATAGTTAAATTTATTTAAAAACCTGATTTTCTTAAATGCATAAAGCTAGAATTTTTATCATATGTTAGAATTATTTTTAGGAAATTAAAACTTGGATTCTTAGGAAAGAAACGATTGTTATCTTAGAAAAGAAACGATTTTTATTCATGTAAAAGGTTTGATTTTTATTTGAATAAGGTTTAGATTTTAAAAGTATAAAGATGTCGATTTTAAAAATATAAAGACATTCGTTTTAAGAATATACTTTGTTTAGAATAGAAATAAAGATGGAATTTTTATAAGACAAAAGTAAAAATATGATTTTTATATTTTTAAAGTAATAAAAATATGATTTTTATATTTTTAAAGTATTAAAAATATAATCTTTATTAAGTAGAAGATGTAAAAATATGATTTTTGATTAGGTAGAGAATTGAAAATATAATTTTTACATGATAGGAATATTAAAAATACCATCTTTATATGTGTAGAAAAAGAAAAAAAAAATGAGATTTTTATAAAGATGAAATCTTTATTTTAGAAAAGGCGAAATCTTTATATGGAAAATAGCGTGATAAAAATATAATTTTTATCTATATAACATAGAAGTAAAAATTCGATTTTTATATGTTGAATAACAAAGAAAAAAATTCGATTTTTAAAGGTATGAAGCAATTATAAAAATATGATTTTTAAATTGAAAGTGAATAAATAAAAATGTGATTTTTTATTTTATTTTAAAGACATCAAAATATAAAAATGTGTGATTTTTATATATGTAGTGGCTACGGGCAAAGAAGATGACGAAGATGCGATAGCGATGAAGATTTCTATCAATGAAGTGCCGTGGAGCTAGGATAGCTATATGTGAGAATTTCTCACCTTTCAATTTCTTTTTCTAGTTATATATATATACTAGGATGCAGACGGTGCTTAGTAGCACCCGACACAACCGTCCACAGACCATGGACTTGTTTGTTTGGTTGCATAAACTAATTTGATGATTTGATTTGAATTTGGTTGTTTGGTGAATTTGATTGATGTGTGAATGGCGTGGGCCTTCACTAGACCGGGGATAAGGCTAGGCCTCGTCCCGTTTCTAGTATCGTGCCGTTATGCCGCCGAAATTTTCTAAAATATGTTAGAAAAATAAAAATATCATTTTATTTAAAGAATGAATTGAATAGAAATTCATATGTTAAAATAAAATGTTTTATCGTTAAAAATATAATTTTTAACGTGAATATGAATATAGTGAATGTGAATAAATAAATATTCATTTGCAGACCGGACGGTTTGTTTATGTACACCTATTTGAAGGACATTGATTGGGTCAATAAATTTTACACATCGCCCAACTACACAAATAAAATCTGTGTTTGATTGTTTGAAACCCCACACGGGTGTTGGGATGAAACTTGAAGTTCACTCATCCTGATTGATTAAATATGTCGATCGATTGATTGACAGGCTGCTATAAGCGTTATATATCTATATTTGATGCTTATACAGTGTAGTGCACTTTGGTTGATGGTTGATTATTTTTCAATGTTGTTATATACATATGTTGTATGAAAATCCATATAATTAATTTTATATGGTGATTGATTGGGCCTCATTCCAATTTAGAAGATAAAGAATAATATAATATAAAGGTTCATGTGTTGACTGTACTCATCCGTTGAGATTAGTCATGTGTTGAACGAAATATTTTTATAATAAAATTTACATCTTTATCAATATAATATAAATGTTCATGTGTTGACTGTACTCATCCGTTGAGATTAGTCATGTGTTGAACGAAATATTTTTATAATAAAATTTACATCTTTATCAATATAATATAAAGGTTCATGTGTTGACTGTACTCATCCGTTGAGATTAGTCATGTGTTGAACGAAATATTTTTATAATAAAATTTACATCTTTATCAATATAATATAAAGGTTCATGTGTTGACTGTACTCATCCGTTGAGATTAGTCATGTGTTGAACGAAATATTTTTATAATAAAATTTACATCTTTATCAATATAATATAAAGGTTCATGTGTTGACTGTACTCATCCGTTGAGATTAGTCATGTGTTGAACGAAATATTTTTATAATAAAATTTACATCTTTATCAATATAATATAAAGGTTCATGTGTTGACTGTACTCATCCGTTGAGATTAGTCATGTGTTGAACGAAATATTTTGATAATAACAAATATTTTGATAATATTTGAAATAGAATATTTGAAATAGAAATATGTGAAGCCGTGTTGATTAGATTGACGCCATTTTGACGTGAACGCTATTTATATCGATTTTATTGATTTCGAAATGAATTGAATATAAAACGATTTCGAAATGAATTGAATATAAAACGATTTCGAAATGAATTGAATATAAAACGATTTCGAAATGAATTGAATATAAAACGATTTCGAAATGAATTGAATATAAAACGATTTCAAAATGAATTGAATATATAACGATTTCGAAATGAATTGAATATATAATGATTTCGAAATGAATTGAATATAAAACGAATTTGATTTCAATGGAATATATAACGAATTTGATTCGAATAGAAAACCAATTTGAATTGAATCGAATAGAAAACGACTTTGGAATTGAATTGAATTGAAAACGAATTCAAATTGAATTGAAAGCGAATTGAAATGAATTCAAATTGAATTAAAATTTGAATTGAATAGAAATGAATTTTAAAACGAATTTATAAAGAAGAATTCAATTTTGCTTTGGGTTGAAATGGAAGTTGAAACCGTTTTTGAAACGAATTTAAAACTATTTATATAATTTGTTTTAAATAGAAATCGACGATATATATATTATATATATTATATATATATTATATATATTATATATATATATAATATAGTGGCCTGAATAAAACGCGCCGCGCCGCGGTAGTTCGTAAATTTCGACCATTTATTTCAAACGAGCATTACGGGAGATCCGACCGTCGGATTCTCCTAAAACCGGAACCGTTGGGTTCGTATCGAAAAGAGCTTTCTAACGAATATTTGAAATTTGAAATCTAACGGTTGGATTTGGAGGTACGTCCAAATCAAATTCGAAAAAGGTCGCTGTAAGTGCAGTTCGATGGCCGTTGATGGAAATCGACTGTACGGGCCTTGATAAAATTATTAAAAATAGCAATAAATTGTGTAAAATCATAAGAAATGATTTGGGAAAGATTGGGGTGAAAAACTCCATATTTGAAAAGATAAAAATAGATTTTTATTGAAATGAACTAGTTTGAACTAAATTTAAAACCCGGGTTTTTATTTTTAAATAAATAAATTAGATTTAAAAAGGGGTTTTAAATAATCGGAATTTCTAATATATTTGATTGAATTTGATTTGGGTTTGTCGTGAACTGTGTTTTAAATAACACCTAGTTCTTTAACCCAGTAAAAGGAGTTCTAACGAATCTGCAATTAGATTGAAATGTGAATCTATAATCTAAATTATCAAATTTAGAAATAAGCGGGAATGGAGTATTACCAGTTTTACTTCAAAGCGATAGTTAAATCTTTAATTAGATTTGAACGTGAAATGGTAATTAATTTTACCGATAACACCACGGTGTTAGATATGGAGTATTACCAGTTTTGCTTCATGAGATGAATAGGTTGGGATTGGGAAATAAAATAAATAATTACTTCGTTACGGTTCGCTAATCTCGACTAGTTGGAAAAACCATAATTTGGTTTTAAATGACATCCAAAGGAAGATTACAGGATAAATTTTAAAGAATTTATCTTGGATAAAATTAATGGGAACCTTTCCCTAAGAATGTGGAATTTAGAAAGTAGCTGTAGGTTGGCTAAGAAGAATGGTTTCCTGGATATTGATCTGATGTTGGTTTCGGCCTTCGGGGTTAATGTTTGGGAAATTGTTCTCTTGCTAATTTGCGGTTAGTGACTAATGAATTGGAATGAGGCGTATGTTGTGTTTGTGTAACATTTGTTTTCAATATACGCGGGTTGTTCGGAAAGTCCGGGTTTATACCCATTCTGAATAACCGATTCGACGATATGTCGAAGATGAAGACGGTGGTCGAAGACCGGAAGTCTTCACATCGTTTGGATTATTACTGACGATCCTGATTGGGCTGTACACCCAAGAGGATGGAAATAGTTGGTGGTCGTCCAGACGTACTTGGGGATGGATGGATATGCGAGGAAAGTGCCTCCGGTTTCGTTCAGACCCAGAACGGACTTGTAAATGGATTGTGTGTCTGACATTGGATTTTATTCTGTGTTGATTGATTTCTATTAAATATACATCTGTTTGGCGGCGGAGAATTTATTCTTTTGCTTAACGCCCTTCTCTGAGACGTACGAGCTCAGAGGTTGTATATCGATGGAAATCAGTCGCATGGCATGAATTGCCTGTGTGGCACGCTAAGATGCAATGATCAAGGCTTCTGTTGAAAAGCAAAGTCTTGTGGTTGACGATCAAAGCACGCCTACGTGGCAGCTTTGTGTGTAACGTGAATTCGCGAGCCTCACACCTCGGTATGAGTTAAAAACGGGATACGGGCCGTTGGGTGAACACGACGTTTCTTTCTAGCTTTGGTGGTGTCAGTGACTTACCAGCCCTGACATATATATACTTTTTCACCTTTGTGGTTGTTGGAATGAGGCGCCTCGATTATAGGTCTGTAAGGACCGGGAAACGTGTGTTCAGGAATTGCCAATCCTCTAACGTAAGTGAGGACCGGCCCAACCGATCCAAGTGGCTACCCAGAGTGTGTAGTCCTGAGCATTTGCTAGAGTGTCTCGAAGCGGAGAGGAGCTTGCCCCTTGCCTCGACTCATGACGGAAATCCAATTTCCAATACGTGTGATTCGGTTTTAATTGTAGAACTAGTATGGTGACATAGTAGATGGTAGCTATGCCGCCTATGATTGATATTTATGATTGAAATGTTTTGACACTATACACTTATTATAGTATCAAATGATTTGTTTTAAACGTATCAAGCATGCTTTGGCTGTTATAAGGGAAAACTCTATCCCCCGGCTTGCATTGCATTGTGTGATAGGACCTGGGTCTTATAATAGCTTCATTTTTCGAAAAAAACATTGCGTTGTTTATTATAGGCACTGGTATTCTTGGGAGGAAACCCGTTCCGTGTTATACGGCGTGGTCCCTTGATTTACCTAACTTTAAAACCCATATTAATAACTGTTTTAGTTCTCACACCAGTCACATGACTGACCTGGAGTTTATTGTTTTAACCTAAACTCTGGGTGCCCTTATTTTCCGCATGGGCAGCTAGTAGTTTTGGTTTTGCAGATTTATATTCACAGGATCCTGGTTTACATCTGGAATGATATCCGGAAAGCTCTGTATCCGTATATCACCTTCAGTTGTGCTTTTTATTATTTTCTGCTGCTATGTAATTTATTGTAATCTCTGATATTTATCGAATGTAATTTATTCAATTATACTCTGTATATTTTTGTATCTGATGGAATTTTTGTAATAGCAATGAAATGTTCTTCTGTTTGTGTTCTGATTTGTCCTGTTCTCAAACGATCAGGGATTTCGAACGGTCTAGATCGGTTTAACGACTGATTAGGATCGAGCGAAATTCCCGGCCGTCACAAGTGAGGGCTAGTCGGCCCAAGAAAGCATTATAGGGAGTGTCAACATCCACAACAAGAAATGGGAGTATCCGCACTCTTCGCCAGTCTTCGTCACCTAACTCCAGCGACAGTTCCACCATTCCGACCGATTCATTCGATGGGTCGTTGAAGCAATGTATTCTTCCCTTGCATGACTTTAATTCTTTTTCTTTCAAACTCATCTGGTCGTAAGTACTTTTAAACAAAATATTTACAGAACTCCTGTAGTCAACAAGAATTTTTCGTACCAACGTTGGCCAATCATGAATGGAATCACCAATGGATCTATACTAGGGGATTCTACACCCTCTGTTTCTCTGTTTCGGAAGACGATATCATCTGCCATCGTACTTCTTTATTTCATAAGACCAACTTCTTTGCAGTGTTTCACTCTTCAACTACGTGCTTTCCTGCATTCACATATTGCTTCATGAACCTAATGCTGAAATCAGTCGAATGTGGTCCTCCGACACAGTGTTGATTACTATACCTTTATCTTTCTCTCTTCGTTGGTCATCCGACTTACCGTCACGAAGTAACTTCTCCATGATGTCTCAAAGATGATGACATCATTAGTTATGTGGCCGTATATTTCGTGAAACAAACAAAACTTCCCATTATGGACCTTCTCAGTCGACTCTCATGGAGGTGGCTTTTTATATTGCATCGTATTGCACATATCCAAATAAATGCTCTCCAACGTATCATTCAATGGGGGTGTAGATGTCAAAAATATGAAACCAGGGTCACTTTTTAGCATCTCCTTTTGGTTACGGTGCTCACCGTTATTGTTCCCGCACTGGTTATTATTGCATTTATTTCGATTTCCTACATTCACTTTTACTTTCCTGGAATTTTCTCTGTATGGCTTTTTCGCCACATTGCTCTGTACTCCTTTACTCGCTACTTCACTCGATCTTCTATTCTGACTCCTGTCATCCTCCTCAATCCTCAAATGTACATTACTCTTTTTAAAACTGGTTAATGACTAAGGGAGGCTTACTAATCAAATATTTTTCCAAGCATTTTATTTATGCACGTGAGGGTCATTACATGCTCGGATTTAGAGGCGTAGAAGAGGTAGTGATTTTGGAACTTTCTACTAAAATCCTCAAAGTTTGGCATTGACCTTTGTGGCAGTTAGGTGAACCACATAAGTGCAATCCCATCAAGATAGATAGGGAACACTTTGCACTTAATAGCATCCGGAGCTCCAGTTGAACTCATTGTTGGATCTAGATTAACCCTAGAGGGGGGGGGGGGTGAATAGGGTTTATCGCAGTTTTTAGCTCAACTAAAAATCTAACGGGATATACAATAATAAACAGATCACAGAATATAGTAGAAACAGAAATGCAGAAAGTAAATGACACAAGATATACCCAGCTTCGGCAAAATCCTGCCTACTGCTGCATTCCTAAGGTTCTTACTAGGTGATAGAACAGATCCCGCATACAAGACCATGTACACTCGCGACTCTCGCTCCTATTCTAACCCTACGCTCAAAACCCTAGACTGATCGATATCCCCTCGACCAGATTTTCCCGTATTACAAACCCGTAACACGTAAATCCTAGATTTTACAGACTCTAGCAACTGCCAGTCAACACCCTGACTGGATCACCCTAGTATTTTACAGACACTAGAAACTGCTTGAATGAATTACAACTCAAAAATGAAAACAATACAAAAAAAATAAACAAGAAATAGTAAAGAAACCCTAGTTAAATAAAGGAATATAAAACCCCCTTTAATCTTCAAGAAGCCCTAGCCCAACACAAAAGTGACCGGCCCCTTTTTCATTATCTCTTGCCCGATCTCCTTTTTGCTCTAAAGAAAAAATATGGCGGCTTCGAGTAGCTAGGGTTTCTCTTTGAATCCTCCCTAAATCGATTCGATGCTTGATAGAATGAGGTTCTCTGATGCTTCGAAAACTATGTGGCTTGACTCTCTATGATTTGGAAAATTCTGCGATCGAAAAAAAAACACTTGTAAAATTTGTGAGCCTTCTGGTTTTTCTTGCTTTTAATTTCTTACGAGTTGTTTGGGGTTTTTCGATTGCTAAAAAAATGCCTGTGATGAATGGTGTTTATAGGGTAAAAAACAAAACCCTAGTCACTTTGATTTCGCTTATGTGCTTGACTGATTGCGGTTTCCCCTTTTTGTTTGCTCTCGATTTAATTTGAACTCTTCTACCTTGATTGTCTTGATGCATTCTGGAAATATTAATTTGTCCTTGCGTGATATTTGCTCTGCCTTGAACCATTGCAAAACTGGAATGATTTGCTGAAATATTGTTGCCACGACTATGGTTTAATTCCGGAAATGTTTGAAATAGAAAATTGATTTCTTGCCCAAGATAAAGCTTTGATTCCTGGACTGAATTTTGTTTTGAGAACATGCTGGATTTCCAAATATTTCTTACCAAAAAAAATCCCTTTGTGCCTTGACTTAACACTGTCTTGAATGATTACGTGGTCCTCCTTGATTTCAAACTTGCCAATTTCACACTGATTTGAAACATGAACCATTTGAATCCACTGTTTTCCAAAAGATAATTGCTTTCCTCTTTTGCTCAGACAAAGTCTGGAAATATATTTGTTGCTTGATTTGAATTGCTTGTCGAGATGAATTCTGGAAGTATTTAAAACCCGTGACTTATTACCTGAATTTGCTTGATTGATTGTTTCTAAAATTTATTGCCACAACTTCGACCATGAATATTTGGAAATACAATATTTGAATTCAGAGAATTGAAAAACTTGCCAAAAATTTCTTCCATTTATTTCTGGAAAACAAAATTGTTTTTCTTGCCAATCTTGAATTTCTGAAATGAATTCTCTGCATTCCTTCCAGTATTGAATACTTGCCATTTGCCATATATGTTCACTTCTTTTTCTGGAAAACATTGAAATGCTTGCAACTGTTAACATTGATTGAATCTCTGATTCTTGCTTTCACCATCCATGAATATGCTGACTTGAAATGCACCACTTTACCATTGCAATGTATATGAAATCTTGCTGATATGTAGTTGCTGCACGTATGTAAATGTCTTGCCCATTTGTTTTGTTCAAATCCCATGCTCGACTATGCCATTTGTATGACCATGCTGAGTGATCGCATTGTTATGGCCATCCATTTGTGTCCAGTTTGTGTTGGCACCATGCAGATATGTTGTGTACAATTATTTTGCCTTTTAACCCCTCCTTGCTCACATTTGCTGATAAGTTTGCTTGACCTAAAATCTTAACATGAATCTAATCCAAACTGGCATATGATCTTGGCTTGATCACTTCACTATTTTGCACATGTTTCATTCATGACCAGTTTTGTTTGTAAACTCAACCTGCATGTGTTAATGCTTGTCTTGACCATTTCGAATTGCCATGCACTGGTTTGAGGGCATGACTGCCTTGTATATGTAATTGCACAAAACTCCATCATGTACACATCATATGTAAATGCTGCTGCATACATGCCATTCTTGAAATCAGTTTGACATTTGTTTGCACTTGTGTGTAGTCACTGTATATGCTCCATTCTATGCTGCTGTCTTCATGTGAACACTTGCTGTTTGTACCATCCATGCTTCACCATACTGACATGCACATGTCAGTGCTACACTACACTATTGCTGTGTCATCTTGAAAAGAGCTCGACCACATTGAATTGATTCATTTGATTTGTTGTATTTCTGAAATTTTTGAACCCTGTTGCTTTCATACATGTTTGTCCATTGTATTGATGTCTTTGCTGCATCGACAATGTTCATGATGCACCATTCACTTGCTCGACTACTTGCTGCATGTATATATTGTGCAAAATTGTTGCTGACTTTATATTGAGTTGTTTTTATGTGTGCACTGAGTCGAGCAGGTCCACGTGGCTACTCCTCAGATGCTATACTGCATGGCGAGGCAGTGTACACGTGTATGCATATACACATGTGTATATGCAGCCATCAGAGAATTTTTCTGTCCCTGTACTATATATATACTGTCTAGACACTGTCGGATTAACAAATCAGATCAAGTCAGAAAAATGATGAGAAACACACCAGAAAACTGAGGCAAATAAAATTTTAAAAATAAAATTATATTTGCATATATTCAGTATTATTTCTATTGCAGTATACAGTGTGTTTCTGTATCATGTGACAGGAATGAAGACCGAACTGACTGGACTGACAGAGAGCTGTGAAGACAGAAGACTGAATATAAGAAGACAGTGTGTAGTGTCAGTGAATGTGTCAAAGTGTATGTATGTAAATATGAGTGTTGACACTGAATGTATGTACAAAAAGAGTGACTGACTTAATCTGTAATGAGGAGCTGAATATATGAAATCTGATATGGCATGAAGTGTAATACAGAGATGAACAAATAGTGGAGTATAAAATTTGTACTATTTGATATTGAAATAAAATATTCTATTCAAATAAAATACTGTGAATATTTAAATTTCTGTACAGTTGTATTTTATTTAAATATAAATATTATATTCCAGTCTGTGATGTACAATAACAGTACAATATCAAACACATTAAAATAATATTTATTTGGTTGTTATCATCAAACAAAAATCATATAATTGTGTATACAACACCGTTATATACAACAATCTCCCCCTTTTGATGATGACAAACAAATAAAAGATTTTGTATACAATAGATGTGTTTGACAATGAATATTGAACTCCCCCTATTTATTAGCTCCCCCTACAACAGACAACTCCCCCTATAACTGTGCATGAGTGAAATGTAAATGTATGAATAATAATAAATTTTCAAAATTAAAAATATTTATAAAATATTCACTCATAAATCAAAATCTCTATCCATTCTACCCCTTTTGTTATCATTAAAAGGATACAGAATTTAAAATATAGATGAAAAATGACTAACAAATACTATATCAGCTTTAGAGGAAGAACAATCATCATAAATCTCAATCAGTCAAACAAAAATCATAATATTCTAAGAACAGGTGGCATATTTCACATTGTAGAAAATGACGGATTCACGATGAATTTTATATATTATGGAGAGAGTTTAAAAAAAACATATATTTTTCAATTATTTTCCAAAAGAATTTTATAAAAGATAAAGCACAACATATAGTGATGGATTTGGACTATAATTATAAATTCAACTTAAGTGACAAAAATAGATAGTCTCAAATCCCAGTAGCTATCAATCAACAAATCATAATACGTCATAAAATTTCAACATATTTCACGGAATAGAAAGATGGATTGATAGGCTGGTTTTTATACACCGAGGAGAGTTTCAGATTAATTTTAATTTATAGCATAATAGTTCCTTTTTCTTTTTATTTTATTTAAGAGCACACTGACCACGCATAACCAGAGCTTGGATTTTTAAATGAGGTCAGTCGCAGCTTAAATTATAAGTCGTCTCTTAACCATGCATGACCAGAGCTTGGATTTTTAAATGAGGTTAGAGACACACTTATATATTAATTATATATATTTATCATTTCAGCTTTAAATAGAAAGACTCCTCAGTATATACAACCAATATAAGTGATAGAAAAGTGGTAGGTACAGAAATGGACTGTGAAATAAATTTCTAAGTTAATAATATTATGAAATATGATCAACTGTACCGAGATCATTGAAAATTTCAATTTTCACTGATTCTGAATAATAACATAACCACAATTCCTTCACAAATATTTTCACTGTTTATTCCAAAAGATTTTTTTAAAAAAATAATAATATCAAACTCTCCACATTAATATAGAATTATCATGGATGGCAGAAAGATGATAGATAAAGGAGGTGGTCGTGAAATATTTGCCAATTCAAAGATATTATAATAAATGTTCAACCATCATGAAAAAATTTAAATAAAATCTCCTCTTGTTGTGAAATATACTGCAGTCACAATTCATCACAATTTCAAATTCTGATAATATTTTTGATGAATTATAAATACAGTTCAATTCTGATATTGATTTCAAATTCTGAATGAATAATTAATAAATAATTTTAAAAATGAAAATCAATTACAAGAGGAATTTAAGGTGATTTATTCAGAACAAGAGGGTAAAGATTGTACAAGGCAAAAAAATGTGTGGATCTATACAAGGTGAAGATTAAAATCTAAGTACAGATGGGTGAAACAAATATAAGGCACTTCTGAAACCACTTTGTGTCTTTATTAACAAATTTTAATCACAAAGCCCAAATAGACAGAATTAACAAATTTGCATATTTTTCAAAGCTGCAGACAAGAACAAGCAATTATTTGAAACAGTATCAGAGCAGCACAGTAAACACTACCACATCAGACTTGTCAAGATGACGGTCACATAAGATGATTCATGATCTAATGAATAAATATACCATTTATTTGAAATCATTCAAGATTCAGTGAATCAGTCACACCAGAATGTAAATTTCATATTCAAGATATGTGTGTGATTCAATAAATCAGTAACTTCAAATGATTTTAAACAAACATATATTCAAATCAAATAATCATGAAAAAACAAAGAGATTTAAGACCGGATTTTCAAAGATTTTTTCACAAGAATTTCTGACAGGCACAAAGAATTTTTCAGAATATTTACATCAAGTTTGAGTAATAACTCATGATCCAAAAAATAATGGTTTATTTCAAAATCACTTGAACAACTGTAAGTCATGAGATACAATGAATCAATCACACATAATTAATGACTTCACATCTGAGAAGTGTGTGAGATTCAAAATATCAGAAATTTCAAATGATCTCAAACAAACAAAAATCTAAACCAGACGATCATGAATAACGATGAATTTCAAGATGTAAGCAATGATTCAAGTCAATTAAAAAAAATTCTAGCCAATCTGAAAAAATTAAAGAAATGATCACAACTGAGAAGTAGCAGTGTGCTGTAATGAGTATAAATTTTCAAGCCTTTCTAAACTGAATTAGAATAAACTCAGAACAGCAGGGATGTGTGATATTTCAATTGTTTTTTAGATCTTCAAAAATTTAGAATTCTAATTAACAGTGTTCAAGATTTGACAAGAATACATCAACACTGTTATGAATTCAGAGAATCAGAAAACAAACTTCAAAACAATTGCAGATATTTACAATTTTAAATACAAGGTCTGGAAATGATTAAAATATCAGAATTATATTCAACTAAAGCAAATTTCCAGAAGATCATGATTACTGCAATTGGAAGTTAATGAAGCCCAAGAGGAAATAAAATTATGGTAGTGACAAATCAAAGAAAATAGGCAGAAGAGATAGAAGGAGGAAAATAAATAAAATTAAAAAAATTAAAAACAAAGGATATACAGAAGAATGAGTATAGAGATATACCTGAAATCCATGTAAGCAAATGAATCTCTAACTCAACCAACTTGGCTAAGGAACTGAGAAGTATTACAGAAATATTGAGCAGCTTGAATTCGGTTTCTTTTAGCACAGCAGTTCCTCAGCCTCCTCTGGTACCTAACTGTTAAGAGGATTGAGTGGTCTAACAAAAGTAGTAAAACCACTCACAATTTTGTTCTCATCTTTTGGTACCCAAATTTGTTTGTATAACAATCCGTTAGAATTTATCTTCGTACCCTTTGGAACCCAAACTTGTTTGAATTTAAACGAATTTCCTTTCGGGGTCCAAAAAGAATTAAATGAATTGTTATCAAACAAATTCTTATCTCAATTGTGATTCAAAAGATTTTTGGAATTTTTAAAATTCAAATTTTCAGAATGACTCTTCTTGGAGCAGTTTGAAGGATTTTTGAAATCACAAGAGTTCAAGTTCTCAAAATCATGTCTTTTCCCGAAACCAAGACCATTTTTATTACCAGAAGAAAATTGACTTTTCAACAACATATTCAAAGATTTTTCACCAGTTGAAAACCGTTTCAGACTCAATTCAAGATTGTTGATTTTGGATTTAAGATCAGAATTTTCTTTCATTAAATTCGAACAATGATTAATACTGATCTTTATCTTTTCAGTATCATTCTGTTTCAAAATCAAATTTTCGTTTTCAAGCATTTTAATTTTGGTCTTGGATTCAAAGACCTCTGATTCAAATTTAATTTGTTTTTCAAATTCAGGTTTCTTAAGATTTTCAATCTCTTTTTCAAGCTCACTCAAAATCAGGTCTGTTTTCAATAAACTATCATTTTCAGCAATTTCACATTTGGAATTTTTGATAGTCTTAAAATTTTCAAATTCCTTTTGTAAATAATTGTTTGCATCTTTCAACTCAATCTCGTTATCTTTTAAAGTTAGAATTTCTTCTTCGAGCCTTTGAATGTTATTATTGAGATGAACGTGATCAATTTTTAATTTCAAACAATTTTCACAATCAGAATTTTTAACTTTCAAGTCATTTGACAGTTTCGATTCCAAACAGTTAATTTTGCTGATCAACGCATGATTCATAGATTTGAGAGATTTATTTTTCGATTTGAGTTTGTCAACAGATTTGGTTAAATCAACAAAAAAATAAACCAGATCTTCATATGAAAAATTTCTTATTCCATCATCTGTTGAATCTCCATCAGCTGATCCATGTGATTTATCATCTGTAAGATCTGTTAAGCAATGATCTGAATTTGAGTTGACAGTTGAGGGTTTTGAGAAGTTGTTGTCGTTTCCATATCTTGTATTGAGAGCTGTCCAGATTTCCTGCGTAGACAAACAATGGGAGATAAGGCAGTATCGATCATCATCAAGATGCGAGTATAAAATATGCGTAGCACGATTATTAAAACAAATATCTATCTTATCAAATCCATTAACAATAACATCCCAACATTTAAGATTGACAGATTTCAAATAGGATTCCATTTCAGATTTCCAATTCAAAAAATCCGTACCATTAAAATTAGTTGGAATACAACTGGATTGACTTTCTAAGAACTGACAACTAGGGTTACCCATGACTCTAGAGTTTACAGAAAACCTGCTCTGATACCAGTTGTTCTCGCTTTCTCGAGGATTTTAATGACACCCCGGTGGCAAACAAAGGTACCTCAGAGACTGATTTCACTTCCTGCCTCTCGACATGGACAACCACCCACGGACATGTAGGGATAATAGTCACCACTTCGCCACTAGATCATAGAGCGAGAACTCCCTATCATGTTGTAACCTTATACCAGCTCTGATACCACTTGTTGGATCTAGATTAACCCTAGAGGGGGGGGGGGGGTGAATAGGGTTTATCGTAGTTTTTAGCTCAACTAAAAATCTAAAGGGATATACAATAATAAACAGATCACAGAATATAGTAGAAACAGAAATGCAGAAAGTAAATGACACAAGATATACCCAGCTTCGGCAAAATCCTGCCTACTGCTGCATTCCTAAGGTTTCTACTAGGTGATAGAACAGATCCCGCATACAAGACCATGTACACTCGCGACACTCGCTCCTATTCTAACCCTACGCTCAAAACCCTAGACTGATCGATATCCCCTCGACCAGATTTTCCCGTATTACAAACCCGTAACACGTAAATCCTAGATTTTACAGACTCTAGCAACTGCCAGTCAACACCCTGACTGGATCACCCTAGTATTTTACAGACACTAGAAACTGCTTGAATGAATTACAACTCAAAAATGAAAACAATACAAAAAAAATAAACAAGAAATAGTAAAGAAACCCTAGTTAAATAAAGGAATATAAAACCCCCTTTAATCTTCAAGAAGCCCTAGCCCAACACAAAAGTGACCGGCCCCTTTTTTATTATCTCTTGCCCGATCTCCTTTTTGCTCTGAAGAAAAAATATGGCGGCTTCGAGTAGCTAGCGTTTCTCTTTGAATCCTCCCCAAATGGATTCGATGCTTGATAGAATGAGGTTCTCTGATGCTTCGAAAACTATGTGGCTTGACTCTCTATGATTTGGAAAATTCTGCGATCGAAAAAAAAACACTTGTAAAAATTGTGAGTCTTCTGGTTTTTCTTGCTTTTAATTTCTTACGAGTTGTTTGGGGTTTTTCGATTGCTAAAAAAATGCCTGTGATGAATGGTGTTTATAGGGTAAAAAAACAAAACCCTAGTCACTCTGATTTCGCTTATGTGCTTGACTAATTGCGGTTTCCCCTTTTTGTTTGCTCTCGATTTAATTTGAACTCTTCTGCCTTGATTGTCTTGATGAATTCTGGAAATATTAATTTGTCCTTGCGTGATATTTGCTCTGCCTTGAACCATTGCAAAACTGGAATGATTTGCTGAAATATTGTTGCCACGACTATGGTTTAATTCCGGAAATGTTTGAAATAGAAAATTGATTTCTTGCCCAAGATAAAGCTTTGATTCCTGGACTGAATTTTGTTTTGAGAACATGCTGGATTTCCAAATATTTCTTACCAAAAAAAATCCCTTTGTGCCTTGACTTAACACTGTCTTGAATGATTACGTGGTCCTCCTTGATTTCAAACTTGCCAATTTCACACTGATTTGAAACATGAACCATTTGAATCCACTGTTTTCCAAAAGATAATTGCTTTCCTCTTTTGCTCAGACAAAGTCTGGAAATATATTTGTTGCTTGATTTGAATTGCTTGTCGAGATGAATTCTGGAAGTATTTAAAACCCGTGACTTGTTACCTGAATTTGCTTGATTGATTGTTTCTGAAATTTATTGCCACAACTTCGACCATGAATATTTGGAAATACAATATTTGAATTCAGAGAATTGAAAAACTTGCCAAAAATTTCTTCCATTTGTTTCTGGAAAACAAAATTGTTTTTCTTGCCAATCTTGAATTTCTGAAATGAATTCTCTGCATTCCTTCCAGTATTGAATACTTGCCATTTGCCATATATGTTCACTTCATTTTCTGGAAAACATTGAAATGCTTGCAAACTGTTAACATTGATTGAATCTCTGATTCTTGCTTTCACCATCCATGAATATGCTGACTTGAAATGCACCACTTCACCATTGCACTGTATATGAAATCTTGCTGATATGTAGTTGCTGCACGTATGTAAATGTCTTGCCCATTTGTTTTGTTCATATCCCATGCTCGACTATGCCATTTGTATGACCATGCTGAGTGATCGCATTGTTATGGCCATCCATTTGTGTCCAGTTTGTGTTGGCACCATGCAGATATGTTGTGTACAATTATTTTGCCTTATAACCCCTCCTTGCTCACATTTGCTGATAAGTTTGCTTGACCTAAAATCTTAACATGAATCTGATCCAAACTGGCATATGATCTTGGCTTGATCACTTCACTATTTTGCATATATTTCATTCATGACCAGTTTTGTTTGTAAACTCAACCTGCATGTGTTAATGCTTGTCTTGACCATTTCGAATTGCCATGCACTGGTTTGAGGGCATGACTGCCTTGTATATGTAATTGCACAAAACTCCATCATGTACACATCATATGTAAATGCTGCTGCATACATGCCATTCTTGAAATTAGTTTGACATTTGTTTGCACTTGTGTAGTCACTGTATATGCTCCATTCTATGCTGCTGTCTTCATGTGAACACTTGCTGTTTGTACCATCCATGCTTCACCATACTGACATGCACATGTCAGTGCTACACTACACTATTGCTGTGTCATCTTGAAAAGAGCTCGACCACATTGAATTGATTCATTTGATTTGTTGTATTTCTGAAATTTTTGAACCCTATTGCTTTCATACATGTTTGTCCATTGTATTGATGTCTTTGCTGCATCGACAATGTTCATGATGCACCATTCACTTGCTCGACTACTTGCTGCATGTATATATTGTGCAAAATTGTTGCTGACTTTATATTGAGTGGTTTTTATGTGTGCACTGAGTCGAGCAGGTCCACGTGGCTAATCCTCAGATTCTATACTGCATGGCGAGGCAATGCACACGTGTATGCATATACACGTGTGTATATGCAGCCATCAGAGAATTTTTCTGTCCCTGTACTATATATATACTTTCTAGACACAGTCCGATTAACAAATCAGATCAACTCAGTAAAATGATGAGAAACACACCAGAAAACTGAGGCAAATAAAATTTTAAAAATAAAATTATATTTGCATATATTCAGTATTATTTCTATTGCAGTATACAGTGTGTTTCTGTATCATGTGACAGGAATGAAGACCGAACTGACTGGACTGACAGAGAGCTGTGAAGACAGAAGACTGAATATAAGAAGACAATGTGTAGTGTCAGTGAATGTGTCAAAGTGTATGTATGTAAATATGAGTGTTGAGACTGAATGTATGTACAAAAAGAGTGAATGACTTAATCTGTAATGAGGAGCTGAATATATGAAATCTGATGTGGCATGAAGTGTAATACAAAGATGAACAAATAGTGGAGTATAAAATTTGTACTGTTTGATATTGAAATAAAATATTCTATTCAATACTGTGAATATTTAAATTTCTGTACAGTTGTATTTTATTTAAATATAAATATTATATTCTAGTCTGTGATGTACAATAACAGTACAATATCAAACACATTAAAATAATATTTATTTGGTTGTTATCATCAAACAAAAATCATATAATTGTGTATACAACACCGTTATATACAACACTCATGAACCAACTATATCTCATCATAAGTTGGCGAGGGTTAGTCCTTCCAAAGTAATGGTTCATTTGTGGCAAATTGAATCATCAAGGAAACTCAACCTCCAAATGTCATTAGTGAATGGGGCGTGACTACAGTCAATTTCCCAGTCTTCATTCTTATATCCACGACTATCGTCCATTATTTACCGCACTATGGTAGTCAAGTTAGCATTGTTGAGGATAAACTATGGCTCCGAGCTCTCACCCCGCCTGGCCCTGTCCTCTCCCGCTGTAGGCAATGTCGCCTGAGCTGTCGTTCGGGTAGCACCTCTTTGACCCGTGTTGTCCTGGTAAATCACAAGATGCGAGGGAGGAAGCACTGGAGCACGAGAGGTGCCAAGGGAGTCGTGAGCTCTGGGGGGACTCTGGGTTGGAAGGATCTGAGATCGATGAAATTCGGGTCAGCATTAGCCAGGTCGGCATTGTCGAGCTGAGGCGGAAACCTTTTGAATCAGAGTTCTTAGACATTCTAGGATATGGTGAATTAATGTCTTTGTTGCTCTGCCTCCCCATTTCTTCCAGATGACAATGAGGCCTCATTGTGATGATGTTATAGGGGAAGAGCTCTCTGACTCTTGAATGCAACCCATTGCATCATCGTTCTGTTCATGTCCTACCTCAATGTAGCATTCTTGCACATTTAAGCATTCTACACCATAGTTGCCTCGTTAAACTTGGTCATCAGCTGCATGAAATCATCTCGAGTGGAAAAGGCAGTTATAGTAGCTTGATTGGTTGGAGTGATGGTAGAAACAGAGAGTTAATCAGTCCGGATCGGCATAGCCGATCCGAAATCTAGGACGACTGCATTTTGATTCGTTTCTTCAAGAGATCAGCTGTTGGAAGGCCTTTAGGCAGCAATAGCACACTTTGACACCATTGTCACTAGAGATACTTAAACATAGGATTTTCTCTTTGAATTTAAGGATCCAAATAATAGATTAAAAAAAACCTAATGTTGAGAATTCTGAACGTCCTTAGTAAAATCACTAGAATGTTTATGCTAAAAAGTGGCACAACCACCCAAAGAGATATACAATGAGATAAAATGAAGAATATAAATATGAAACAAGAGGAAATCACACATAAAAGTTTACAGTGGTTCGGTTATGCAATGCCTACGTCCACCTAATGACATTTCCTTATATTATTAACAGAAAATGATTACAATTGTTTGAGATTATTTGAATCTCGAGTATATAGTGAATAAAAGCTATAAGAAAACTTAGAAAAGACAAAAGTTCTTTTTTGAAGCTTTAGGAAGCTATTAATAGATGATGTTGGGCTATGGGTTGGTAGGGACACATGGCGGTCGATCCGACGTTGTAGGAGCATGTGGGCTTGGTCACGGTGCAGAAGAACCACTCTTTTGGAAATATTTATGTTAGAGACTGAGATGTTGATGGTTTTGATGACAACAACCTTGTTTCGACTTTTTTCCAATTATTATTATTATTATGAAAATATACTAATACTGTTACCTAGAATATATATATACACACATATATTTATATAGGAAATTTATGTAGGTATTAATTATTGAAGACTGCACAGTTTAGAGAATCAAGATTTCAAAGGAGAAGAGTTCAAGTTTCAAGACTCATGAGTATCAAGAATTCAAGATTTTAAGAAATATAGAGTAATTGTGCCTAGATATATTGTTAAAGCACTGATTCGCACTGAATTCTAATTTCAAATTTAGTTATAATTTGAAACTTTTTTCAAATGATTCCAAAATTACTTCCTTGTTTTTAAATCTATTTTTCAAAGGATTTCAAAATACTTCCTTATTTTAAATTTATACTCCTTTATTTTTAGAAATATTTTAACTCCTAAAATTTATTTTAACTCCTATTTTAAAAATTATACTTAATATATTTTAAACTCCTAATTCAAATTAGTTTTACTTATAAACTTATTACAAATTTTATCATAATTACCTATATTTTCGATTTTATTATTGATATTAAGGTTTAATATATTTATACATTTATATTCAGTTTTTAATCATTTATTAAAGTCATTTTAATATATGTTTTAAATAAATTTTTACTTAGTAAACTTTATTCCAGTACAAAGGAAAATAGTTTGTTTTAACTCGATAATTTATATAATTTATTGAAACATTATTTGAATTAGTTTAAATGTTACTTTTTCAATTTTTATGAAGGAATGTCGACATATTAGTTTATGTATGTCGACATAGGAGCCGCTAATTGGGTTTTTAAATTTTAAAAATTTGTGTCTTTTGAATTCAAATCTTTTCTGAAAGGATGTGGCTGTTGGAAAACAATACAAAGTGTTTAGAATTCAAAAATTTTAATCACTTTTCATCATCTTCTTATTATCTAATCATACTACCATTATTCTTCTTATTTTCTTAACTTTCTACAGTTATACTCTACTGATTTCCATAGAAATTATATCATTCTTCTTCTCTTTCAATTATAAATTAAACTCTCCCTCTGTTCTACTGAATAGTTATAGGTTGTTTGTAATCAAAGATCTCAATATCAAGTCCTATCGAATCAATACTATGAAAAATGATAAGAAAAGGCTGTGGCCCTGTCCTATATAAAGTGACTGGGTGTGATTGTGTACCACAAATCAATTGGGTGTAAAGCTATGGCCTGAAAATTAACTAAGTATCACTGTACTTCGAATCAATTGGGGTGTGTCATTGTAGCCCTGAAATCAAGGATTGCAATTGAATATTGTTGAATAAAAATCTACATCAACCCCGCGTTGTGTATGACTGGATGTAGGGGAGTCCCGAACTAGTATAAAATCCTAGTGTGTACTTTCCTTTTACTACTTTCACTTTTATTTTTTTCATTATGTGATTGATTCTGTATTTGATAAATATCTGTTATCTGCATAATGTTCTGTTTGATCCAAAAAGATTTTAAGAAATTAATAAATCTCACAAAACACTATTCACCCCTTTTAATGTTTAGTTTGCCTTAAGATCCTTAATCCACATCCCTGACAATTAGTATCAGAGCATTAGTTTTCAAAATTTTCATAATTCGAGTTTTTGAAAATTTAAATGGCAACCAACACTGGAATTATCAAAAATAATAGTTCGTTTATAAAAGGTCATTCAACTACTAGACCACCACAATTAATGGTAGTAATTATGCTTATTAGACTTGTAGGATGAAAATTTATTTACAATCAGTGGGATAGACACTTGGAATATCAAACAAACTGAATATGTTGAACCTATTGTTAATTTTGCAAAATGGAGAAATGATCAGAAAGCCACTGAACAAAATAGTTATAAGGCTATGAATATTTTATTCTGTTTGTTAGATAAGAATTAATTTAATAGGGTTTCTGTATGTAAATATGCATATGAAATTTGGAAAACCCTGCAAGTGACTCATGAAGGAACAAGCAAAGTTAAACATACCAAAATATCCATGTTACCGAATCAGTTTGAATTATTTAAAATGAATCAAAACGAGTCTATCTTCGATATGTATCGCAGGTTTCAGGAGATCGTGGCTTCACTAATGGCTTAGGGAAAAACATATTTGGAGGAAGATCAAATCAGAAAAGTCTCGAATTCATTGACTTTAAATTGGGATCAAAAGACACTTGCAATTGAAGAGGTAAATGATATCAGTACAATAAAAATTGAGGAATTAACCGGTAATCTAATGTCGTTTGAGGTTCAGATGCAAGGAAGAAAAGAAAATAAGTCATCGTAAAAGCAATCGATAATATTTAAAGCATCAACTGGAGATTCAAACTTTGATAGTGATGATGATGAAGAGACAGCTCTAATGACAAGGAATTTTAAAAAATTTCTGAGATACATAAAAAGATACAATTTCAGGAAGAACAAGCAACGAAACTCTGTGACAAAAATGAAAACCGGAATAATGTCAGATGTTATAACTTTAAGGAATTAAGGCATCTGAAGAAACTATGTTCATACCCGGAGAAACAAAATCAATCGATAAATGATAACTCATCAGAGAGGAGAAAAAAACATATGCAACAACTTTAATGATTCTGATTCATCATCCAATGATGAAGAACAAGAAACGAATAATTCAAATATGTGCTTCACAGCTATTTACGAATCCGAAGAAATCAAAGAAAGAATCTAAAAATAGGTAAGCCTCTATAATAATTTTAAAATTTTGTTTGAATGGTTGTTTGCTTGTTTAATTGTTTGCTTTGTTTAGAATTTTAAATTAAAAATTTTGAATTTTAGAATTTGAAATTATTATTATTTAATAATATAATAATAAAATAATAATATAAGAATTATCCCAGGAATTAATTAAATAAGAAATATAGGATATAAATAAATCAAGAAATCAAAAATAAAAACATCTATTCAGAAACCAAAAGACATGTCGGCATACTCATTTGTGCATGTTGACATATGTGTTTTTAAAATTTGAAATTCAAAATTTTGAATTTCAAACTCTTGAATTTCCCTCCAACCTTTTCATCAACTCCAATGTACTGAAAATGCGTCCCTTTACCAGAAGACATGTCCTTTGATTCCTTATTTATCTACCTATTCTTATCCTTTCTTTTTACCTTTATTTCAAAAATCAATCTATTCTTCGTATATTTTTTGGCAAAGCCGACCGGTTTTTAAAGTGATTGCAAACACTTATTATTATAACCAATAATAATTACAAATAGTGTTGTAACAGTGTTGTAACTCCTCCTTGTGTGGAGAAGATATTTTATACTCTAGTTATTTGAGGCTAGCTCCAGTTCTGTAACCCTGATAGGTGATGGTGGACGATCCACCTTAAAAATCGTATGTAGTAGACGATCCACCTAAAAAACCAATAGTAGTTAGATAGCTTGTCTAACTCCTATATTCTTGTATTTATTATTTGTTAGAATAAAAAGGGTTATGAACCACTTAAAAAACCGGTATGCTTTGCCAAAAAAATAATATTAAAAATCAAAATATTTTTCAATCAAAATTTTCCTAAACCCTTATGGAATAAGGGCGCAGTTCAATAATTTTTTGCATCTAAACCCTACCAAATAATTTTAAAATTTTGAATTTCTGCAAAAAAAATATAATTTTTCGAACCTAATTGCTTATGGTAGAAAAAGGTAGAAAAGGGAGAATTTCGTATTTTCCACTTCATTTTTACACACCTTTTACCCATACTTGGAACTTTTCTCGATGTTTGTAACGACTCGGACTTTTAAGCATTTAATTTTGAATATTTAATTATATAAATAGTGGAATAATAAATTTAGTTTTGAAATAGTCGACAATAAGTTGAATTTGCAATTTTGTATGAATTTGATAATTTAAGAGATTTAATTGTGTTTAGATTCAAGTTATAATAACAAATTTATTTATTAAACAAAGTTTGAACGTATTAATTTAATATAATTAAAAAGGAGCTTACCACAGGGTGGTAGATAGTAATTTGATGATTTGAACTTCAGTCGAATATCTATGATTTGTTATAAGTCAGAATTGTTTGAAAGAAGAAACGTTCAAATCTATTGGATCACGATTTTCTAATGAAAGTGAAAATCGAGATATCATATTATAGATTTTTAGTTATGTCCAAATCAAATTTTCAAAAGTCGCTATGAAATCGTTTATAAACCATAATGATATATTTAATAAAATAAATGGATATTTAATAAATTGAATATCGTTTCAACTTGAAATTTAAGTCTCGATTTTAAAATCCAGTTGAGTTTATAATCTGAAGCTATATAAATTTTGTTTTAGTATAAATGATAATAATAATTTATTATCAAAGATTTGTTTATTTTGGAATCGATTAATATTATATTGGTTTAATATAGATCATGAGAATAACCAACATTTAACCTTGGATTTTAACGAAACTAATTTTATAAAAAACACAGTGATGAATTATTGTAAGATTTTCGTTTTTGTATCAATTGGAGTTATTTTGTGATCGTGCGCAATTTAAACGCGTATCAATTCACATTGAAAAATAAAAAGGAAATTTTACAAATGATCTCACAATTCGACGAAACCAGTTCCATCATGCCTTATGAAGTTATTGCAGGATTACAAGTTTCACTGAAATTGGAGCTCATATATTGTTGCTTAAACGTGTTACTTCAGGCATAAGTTCCATAAATTAATAAAATTCAAATAAATAATAATATTCTACCCTATATATATATCCGTTAACATCCTTCTAACCGTACCATTTTCATTTTCTGGTCAAACACAATCGAGCCACCATGTTTTCTTCAGCAAACAAGAATCGTGAGATACAAAAAGTTCTAGAAATTCAAATCAAATCTTATAAATCACAAATTATATATATTTGGATTCTTAACATGTTTCTCTTCATTCTTATGTAGTTTTTATTAGGCTCGAATACAATATTTATCACTGGAAAATGTCACAGTGTGACCTTGGATTGTTTAATTCATGTAATGGGGTGATTGTTGTGTGAATTGAAGATTGGAATGGTGTTTATGGAATCGGGAAGTATTGATTGGAAATTTTTTATGATTAAAGATGTCGCAATTTCCATGGTGCAGCAAGCATACTGTCGAAGTCGTGGTCTCCAAGGTTGTCGCAAGTTGAAATTCGTGTTGATGAGGTTAAGGAGATGATTAAGGGGAGTTCAATGGTATGGTTTTTGTTGAGTTTCAAGGTTTGCAGAAGGGGTTAGCAAGGTTTCAAGTGATTGAAATGGAGGAAGGCTAACATCAGGTCACAGGGAAGATGAAGTTTAGAATGATGGTTAAGGAGAGGGTTAAGCAGCCTAAAACATGGTTAGAGATTAATTGGAATAATCATAACTATTTTGTACATGATCAGAATTCGACGAAACAAGTTTTGTTGGAACCGTACCAACAAATACTATGTACTAGAACTAGTTTGGAGCGATTTGGGGCTCATGAAAATTCCAGAGGAAATAAGACGCTTAATTCTTTTAGTCGACGGTTTATTGTAAATTGCAGATAAACAACCAAAGTGAGTAAACTCACTAACTCTGTCCAGTCTATAATTTTATAAACGTACTTTAGAATTGGTAAATGATGATTGAATGTTGTGAGATGATTGTTTGGATGAATTGATATATTATTATCAATTGTGGCTATTATATAAATATGCTAGCTATATTTAAGGTTGGGAGTTGGATATTCCTACGCATTTTACCGAATGAGACCCTATGTGCTCCGCATAATAACGGGTGACCTTATATACCGCGATATCCCGCCACAAAGTGGGATTGGAATTATTTATGTTGTCTAATACTGTGGATGTAGGAAAAACAGGTCGGAGGGATCCCACTGGATTCTTCAAATTTATTATTGTTTGTTTACATATACATATATATATATATATATGTATATGTATGAGTGTGTGATTGTTGATGCCAAAAAGTGATCATCAATGGCCAAAAGTCGAATTTGAGTGTGATTTATGAAGAAATATCTGAAAAAGCGAGAAAAAAGAAGAAAAATCAAGACAACATCATTTTTATAGTGGTTCGACATTAACGAGCCTACGTCCACTTTATAATCTCACAATAATATCATAAAGTCGGAGATACAATAAATAAGATCATCATGATCTCATTACATAGTCATTTTTGATGAATATAGCAAGTATTTTTGAGGTGAATGAAACGACCCGAATTTCCGTACCCTTTGGATCAACTAATAACACCACACATCCAACCCAAATTGCACAGAAATACGAATCATTATTAGAAAGAAGTTAGAGGATGAGAAATAGAAAGAAAGAAGTATTAGAAAAGAAGAGAAAACGAAGATCACAAACTCACAGTGGAACAAACAAAATATATTAGATAATATAACTTTTGAAATACAAATCGGTAAGTGTATATACATACCATTATCAGAGCACAACGATTATCCCTGGAACAGTTATAAACACCTGTTTCCAAATACAAAATTGTACACAGCGGAAATATGATAGTCTATAGCTTACAGGTGAAGCCTCCTGCTTCGAGCTCCTCCAAGTGAATCAGAAAAATCCCGACTACTTGACTGCCTGCACAAATTTGGGCACCCAAGAGTTTAGGAAAAACAAACAAAATAAACTCTGGGTCAGTCATGGGACTGGTGTGAGTAAACTCCAATCATTTGTTTAACTTTCAGAATCCTTTCGAAAGAAATGGTAATCGTAAGACCGATCCACACATAAACACGAATGGTTTTTACCTTACGATAACCAAAATATATTTTTTTATATCAAATCCAGTGATATAATAATAATGTCTACATCAAATAAATAGAATCTAGCGGAACACTTGCAACTCACGCTCCATATATAATAAAAAATCGAAAACTGCAGGGCGCTTATTGGAGATTGGATTTCCAACAAGACAAGGTATGTGTAATGACCCGCATTTTCAGCGGTATAATAATTAATTAATTTAATTATTTAAAGAGTGGTTTAGAGGATTTTAATGGTCGTGGAATTAAACAATCGTGAAGATTTAATTAAAATAATAAATTAAATAATATATTTAATTCTGAAATAATCAGAATTGGCTGAAATGGCGATATGGTGTGAACTGGATCATCTGTGATATATAATTCAGTTTAGAGTTGAATTGTAATAACGAATATATTATTTGAACGAAGTTGGAACATATAATTATATTATAATTCAAATCGAGCTTGAAATGGAACTGTAGTTCGTAATTCGGCGATTTGAACTTAATGTACAGGTTTTTTTTTTATTTGGATTTCTGTGAAACAAGAAACGTTAGGAGCTGGTGGAGTATATCTTTCTAATGGAAGAGAAAAATCGGGATTTCGTCGTGTAGATTTTGATTTATGTCCAAATCAAATTTTAGAAAAGTTGCTGTGGAATTCCTTTATAATTTATAAAGGAATTATTTATATTTTTAAAAGGAATTTCGATATAAATCGAATATCGGGTTGACCCAGATTTGAAATATTAAGTTAGAAATTCATAGAGGGATATTCTAGAGCTGTATGGTAATCTACTTTGAATATATACGATAATATAAATTTATTTATATTTAATTTAATTATATTTAAATATATTTATATATTTAAATGGGTCATTCAGAGCTTTAAAAATATGCTGTGTGAGCATACGAAGTCGGAATTCGACGAAACCAGTTTCGTTGGGACCGTAATGTCGAACTCTAGCTGCATGTCCAGTTTGGTGATTTTTGGGTATCGTGTGCGGTCACAAGAATTTTTAAGGACCGTTACAAATAACATTTGCTTACAAATAAATAAAATAATCAAATAAAAAAAAAAAATCTAAACCCTCCTATAAATACACTACCAACATTTCTAAACCCTAAGCGTTTTCCCAGCAGTCAAAAGTGTAGCCGCCATCTTATCTCTTCTCAGACAAGGGTCGAGAGTTGGAAAATCCAAATAAAATTCAATCCTTCACTAAAAATTCAAACACAAAGATTTTAGTGATCCTTGAACTCTCCTCCTCATTCTCATACAAGTTTCATGAGGTTCGATGTTGATTTTGGGGCTTGAAGCCATCGACTTTGAGTGGGTTTTTTGGACCGTATACAGGCTCGAGGTGAACGAGGTTTGTGGCATCGCAGGCGCGAGGGAAGGGGCTTCGATGGGAGTTGAAGGACGGGGCTCCGATGATGTAGTTGTGAGTGGCGGTGGACCTAGGGTTTTCAGATGAGTTTCAGAACTGTGTAATACCGTGATGTTGGGAATCACATTCCAGTTGATGGTCTTTGGATGGAATTGGTGGTGATGGCCTCTATGAGCACGGTGAGTGGTGAACTTTAGTGATAACGTTAGTTTATTTTGGGCATTGTAGGAAGTGCATTAGAGGGGAGGATTGAGTGAATGGAGGAGTGCTCTGCCGTGTTCTTTCTGAAGTATTATCGATGTCTGTATTGGTGGCATGGTGTAAGGGATGAGAACGGGTTGGGTTGGCATGTTCGAATTTGATATGGAGTATTTTTGGTGATTACAGTTCTGGATTGGGAACGATGGTGTAAAAAATTGATGAGGTTAATGATTTGTTATAATGTTTGTAAGGGTAAATACTGTATCGCGTAACCTAGAGTACGAAGTTGTGATGCCAGGAGTTGGTCCAGTTTAGTGATTTTGGGTTGACAGAGAAGATGGTTAGACGAGATGTTGTTTGGTGATTTTAGTCATGGAAATCGATTAAGGGATAATGGTGATAATAGCCATCGAGTTGCAGAATGGGGGGGGGGAACACGAGTTCCTTTGTTTCGAGGGAGATGATGAACGATTTTTCATAAGCGTGGATTAAGAAATAAAGGGTATTGGGCTAAGGTCAATGGTGAAGCCCAATCAATTTAAAGGTTAATTAAATCAAAAGTTTGGTTAGGAGTGGAAAGGGAAGTAATGCCCATTGATTTTCTACGTCGTCGATACTAGGAGGAAGTCTGGAAACATATGAAGGGAAAGATGACTGTAGTGGCAGCTTGGATGGGTATTGGGCCAACATGGTAATTAAAGCCCAAATGTTTAGATTAAATTTCAAGTTCATTTAATCTGAAAAATGTGTGGTACTTATAATTATTGTATCTCGATCAAATGTTATCAAAATTTCGAACGGTAAGATCCGTTGGGATCGTATGGACGGACACTACGCCCTGAAACTGACTAGGAGTGGATCAGAGCTCGTTACAATTTATTGCAAAATAAATTGTCTGTCTAAATCAAGCAATGGTTATCGTTATTAACGATGATCGTCCAATGAAAGTAAAACTCACCAACTCTGAACAGTTATATTTTTATAACGTATTTTAGAACGGTTAATCATCTGTTGATTGCTGTGTGTTAACTGTTGGTTGAGTTGTTTGTGTATTGATTGAAATCATAGATCACGATAGATATATATAAATCGTTAATCGAATATTGATTCTGTTTATCAGAATATTTTATATTCGTGTTGTCTAACCTCTGTGTTGCAGGGAAATAGGTTGGAGGGACCCAACTGAGTTCCTCAATATTTATGAGTTCATATATTGTAATATATGATGTGATATATAATCTATTTGATTATGTGTGTTTAAATGATATCGATCATTGTGGTTTGCTATTTTAAATATCATAAGAGACCCTGGGATGTAAAAGCAATATTTCAATGTATATTGAAATAAAGGAATTTTTATAAAATCAACCGATTTTATAAAAGGAAATATTTTGAAAATGAATTATTTATAAAATCATAGGATTTTATAAAGGAGAACATTTATTTAGCAAATAAATAGGAGTTTATAAAGGAGGATATTTATTTATAAGACAAATAGAATATCATAAGGAAATATTTATTGGGAAAATAAACAGGGTAAAGATAGAAGAGAAATATTTATAAAACCTTTACAAATAGAATTTAAAGAGGAAAATATTTGTAAAACATTTACAGATAGATTAAATGGAGATATTTATTCATAGGAATAATTGTTAGAAAATAAATAGAATAAAGGATTATTTATTGGGAAAATAAATAGAGGAGTTAATCGAACTAGAGTTATTGAATAGAGTTAAATCGAACTAGAGTTATTCAAATGAAGATAATCGAATTATAGATATTCGAAGTGAGATAATCGAATAGTAGATATTCGAAGTGAGATAATCGAATCAGAGATATTCGAAGTGAGTTGATCGAATCTAGTTATTCGACAGGAGTTAGATCGAATAAGATTTATTCGAAGAAAGAGATTATCGAATATAAGTATTCGAAAGTAAGAAAATCGAATATAAGTTTTTCGGATGTAAGTTATTCGAATAAAAGTTAATCCAGTAAGAGCTAAATAGAGATAAAGTTAATCGAATAAGAGTTATTAGATTGGAGCTATTCGAATAAGAGTTATAGAATAGGAGTTAACTAAATAGGAGTTGATAAATTAGTTGTTCGTTATTTATTCGAGTTAGGAAATAAAAGTTAGATTAACGTTATTATATTTCAGAAGTAGGAGATTATAACACCACTGTTATAATCAAATGATTGTGTAAAGGACTTGGACTCGTAAATTATATCCGGAAGTTACGTGAGGAAGTGTTAAAGAGTTAAAAGATGAAATTACCCTATTTCGAGGTTTGAAATGTTGTTCAGTTAAGGTCTGAGAGGTAGTTATACCCCAACTTGATTGGCTTCGTTTTTAATTTAGAAATGGTTAAGGTTCGAGAGTGAAAGTGGTTAAGTGATTTTAGTAAATGGTTTGAGTTGGCATGGAGATGATTGATTTAAGCATCAGTTAAATCCAATGAAGGGTTTTGGAAATGTTTTCCAAATAAGGTTAATCAGAAATCTTTTCTAAAAATAGAAAATAAGAATTTAGAATATATGGAAACATAAGATAAGTAAATTAATGAAATAAAGAGAGAAAGGTTGAATGATGATTGATTTGATAGAACTTCCATCTAGAAATAATATCGTTGTTTGCACATTATTTTTCTTTGATAGTTAACTCACAGACTATCGAAGTTTTTGACCATTTTAACGTTGTTAATATGGAAAGACCGGTTGGATTATTATCCAAAGAACCACTCTGTATTGGCATAAGCATTGCGAATCATATATGCTAAGGATAATTGAAGACGGATTAAAGTGCAAGGGCTACTGTATAAGTCTTAGATAACAGTGCCTAAGATGGATGTACTGAATAGTGCCTTCGGTTCATCCTGTTCCTGGATGACTTGTATGGATGGATGTCTGACAGAGTATTTCCAGAAAGGTCACGTACATTGATTTCTTCAACCATACCAAGAGTGGAAGCGGAGAAGGAAACTTCTTTAGCTAACACATAATGTACTGTTGTAGACGTGAATTAGTGATTTTCGATGGATCTGACAATGTGGCATTCGAAGTGAATCTGATGTGATGATGAAGCGTAACCTCAAGCCTCATCAACCGGTAAATGACAGAAATCAGGCAGGTAGCATGGCTAAGTCGGTCGCTCCGAAGTAGGGTGTATAATCACCTGATCTAGAGTTTCATTTACTTCTAAAAATCTATTGTTGATGCTGTCCCATTCGGGAAACGGTTGCTGATCCCAACCGTTGTGATATACATTCGATACTCTCAATCGAAATGAGTGGTCGGTCATGTGTGGCCGGGTTGCAAGATGTTCTTGTTGAATCCAATGTATTCCTCTCTAGAGGTACACTAGCAAAAGGTGGTTCCATACCTTGTCATAGTTGGAAATCCATTACCCAATACGTGCTTGCGGTTTTGATTATATACTATATATGTAGAACGTGAGATGAAAGCGTTTCTACTAGATGATTATTATATTGTGGTTGGTAGACATTATTATTATATCAAAAGGTTTTTGATATAAAGATAATTTGGATTCTCATAAGGGAAAAACCCGTTCCGTTATACGGCGTAGTCTTATGAGATATCTTTTACTTGTTCAAACTGTTTTAAACTGTTTTACTCATACCAGTCCCATGACTGACCCGGAGTTTATTTTGTTGTTTTCCCTAAACTCTTGGGTGCCCAATTTTGTACGGGCAGTCAAGTAGTCAGGATTTACAGATATACTGGAAGAGCTGGAGCAGGAGGCTTCAGGATCATATAGTTATAGTATATTTCCGCTGTGTTGTAAGTGCTGTACTTTGATAATGATGTATATTTAAGTATAGATGTATATTTCAAGTTATGTTATATATATTATATGTTATTCGTTCCACTGTGAGATTCTTGTTACTCTGATGTTGTGTTCTTCTTCTTCTTCT
Organism: Allium sativum; assembly: GCA_030737875.1. Taxonomy (NCBI): domain Eukaryota; kingdom Viridiplantae; phylum Streptophyta; class Magnoliopsida; order Asparagales; family Amaryllidaceae; genus Allium; species Allium sativum. The sequence continues at coordinate 104,469,385 of CM060911.1, read as the reverse complement.
ATTCTAAGTTTCTATCTTATCTATTCTTACCCTCTGTTTCCTTTCTATTAATTTTTTGATTTTCAGTTTAGTTTGGGGTTGGAATTGTGTTTTTGGTCAGCTCAAATTGGACCGGATTTTCGGGTCATTACAGTTGGTATTAGAGCTTAAGGTTAAGTGAATTACCTTGGCTCTGTGGTGTGACTCAGTAGAGTTGGGGTTAGTAATACCCTATATTGAGTTTGAGTGTATATATACGAGTGAACGTATTTGTTATTTGATATAAAATTGTTTTATATTGTGGAGATTCATTGGTTGAGTTGTTTATGAGTTCTGGTCGATCAGTTTGATCCACTGTATCGGTAGGAGTTTATAAACACTCGAATACGATGGGTCGACACGATATGTTTTGAAAAGTGGGTAAATTAAATAAGTTTACCCAAGGTATATCTTGATATAGAGAAGATATATATATATATATATATCAAAATTATAATATAATCGATATATTGGTTGTTATTATAATCGAGTAAGATTATAATTTAAATGGTTATGTAAATAACCAATCAGAATTCATATAAGTGAAACACGTGAAATCAGATGAGTTAAATCTGAAATTTAAGCCAGAAATTGAATTAAAATTCTGGAAAATTGGATAAGTGTATGTAAATGGATTTGGATTAAAAGTAAGGAAAATTTAAGATCTTGGGATATTTTAAATTGTTTTACAAGTAGTGTGAATTATATTTTGAAATGAATTTCATAGTGGAAATGTTTAGAAATGGTTTTATAGTATTGAACTCACTTCGTTCGCTAGAAAATAGATTCCGATGATGACAGCTGCATCATCAGTATTCATTTTCGAGTTGTAAGTAACGAATTACTACCAGAGATACTGTTTTGAATTTGTTTTGGGAAAGACAAGTTGTGTTGAATTTCAAAATGGGATTTATAATATAGAATTTGATATATAGAATTTGAATATATAGAATTTGAATATAGAAATTCAAACGGGATTTATAATATAGAATTTGAATAGAATTTGTTATATAAAATTTGAATAATACAATTTGATATACAGATTTGAATAATAGATGTGATATAAAATTTGAATAGAAATTGAATAGAAGTAACTAAGTCGAAGAGGAATTAGTTAATCGAGTTTTGAATTTGAAGTTGAACTTTGATAGGTGAATTGGATTTGTAAATGGATATTCGAAATCGAATATAGAACTTAAATTTGAAATTTGGATTCAAATTAGTTAATAAGCAAGTTAAATTATATTTGAACATGTCATGTTCAAATATAAAAGTGAAATAGACTAAAGAGTTAATTAACAAATTAATTAACGAATTGAGTTAAAACGATCAGGTATAGTTAAAATATATTGGGCAGGTATAAATATACATGAAATAGGTATGGATAAGGTATGAAGGTATATCAATAGAATGCTCGACGAAAAGGTATGTATTTAATTCATATATGAGATTTTATGCGCCGTATCGGCTAGCCGCTTGGCTTTTTCTTTTTCTTTTGGATTGGTGAGGGCCATGGGAGGCTATTTGAAATATCCCGATGCTCCTAGTACAAAGGAGGTTATGGCGAATTTTTCTGGGAATTTAAGGAGTTAGAATATTTTTAAGATAATTTGATAGTTAGAAATCAACGTATCGATATATATAAAAGTCGATAAGGAAACCAACTTAGAAATAGAATAGTAAAATCAAAAAGGAAGTCTAAGAATAAAATCTAGTAAGAATTGAAAGAGGAAGCGTATACATGTTTAAAAGTGAATAAGTAGTTGCATGGTATTGATTGTTCGAGTAAGTAGTCATATCTGTTTTGACGTTATAAATGTTATTCAGTCAAGGTCTGAGAGGTAGTTATACCCCACCTTGATTGATTTCATTATTAACAAATAAATAGTAAGATTTCAGGCTCGAAGATCAATGTTGAATAAGAGTTAGTTGAATATATTATTTGGGTTGTCGTAACGATGTTTTACACAACATCCGTTTTAACCCAAATAAGTGTAAGCTTGGAAAAATAATAAAGAATATTTCCTAAGTATAGAAATAAACGAGATCGGAAAAGAGATAAGTAATTGGAATATTTTCCAATTATAAATAGCTTATATTTTCTGAAGTTTAGAAAATAAAGGAAGGCGATATTCAGAAATGTTTTCCAAATAACATAAAAGGCCAATATGGTTATTGAAAATATTTGGTTAACAAATATTGTTAAAGAAATAGAGAAGTGATTTAACTAATTGAATATTAATTAAGGGCTCAGTGACATGTTCAAAAGGAAAATTTGATTTTTGAAAAGAGTAAACTATTTAAAAACTCCCAGGGAAATACTGTTTGAATTAAAAACAAATTTAACAGAAATTTGTGAAAGCAAATTGGAATTAAAAATAAAGGCAGTTAGGTGGTAACTAAATTGGGTTAGAATGATATCAAGTAAGTTGGATTGATGAGAATTTGAAATCAAGGATAATACTTGAATTTGAAATGAGGTTTGGCTCGGATAAAACCAAACGATTGAGTTGAAAACGGAAATTGGCTTAGAAAAGAGAATGATTGTATCGAGATAAAAGTGATTGGGTTTGACGGAAGGACATTGTTATATGCTGAACTGACAGCAGATGAAAGGATATAATGATATGCCCGACAAAAGGTACAAGTTTATATTTCATATGATATGAGATTTTGATGAGCCGATTTGGCAAGCCAATTGGCTATTTGATTTTCTTTTGGGTTGGAAATGGCCTAGAGAGGCGAGTTGGAGTTTGACGTATTGACCAGTACAAAGGAGGTGCTGGCGAAATTTTTCGAAGAGTTAAGGCATTAGAAAATTTTCAGGATTTTTGAAAATTTTCGTTGATAAGAATTAAATAAATTTCTAATTGAAATTAAATTGGTTCAATTGAAACTGAAGTTAAGAGGTGAACAAATGAGTTCTAACCAGTTAGTAGGGTCGTTCTCTACCTTAGCAATTTCGAGGATGAAATTATTTTAAGTGGGGAAGAATGTAATGACCCGGATTTTCAGCGGTATAATAATTAATTAATTTAACTATTTAAAGAGTGGTTTAGAGGATTTTAATGGTCATGGAATTAAACAATAGTGAATATTTAATTCAAATAATAAATTAAATAATATATTTAAATCTAAAGTAATCAGAATTGGCTGAAATGGCGTTATGGTGTGAACTAGATCATCTGTGATATATAATTCAGTTTAGAGTTGAATTATAATAACGAATATATCATTTGAACGAAGTTTGAACGTAGAATTATATTATAATTAAAATCGAGCCTGAAATGGCGCTGTAGTTCATAATTTGGCGATTTGAACTTCAACTGAATGTACAGGGTTCGTTTTTAATCGGATTTCTGTGAAACAAGAAACGTTAGGAGCTGGTGGAGTATATCTTTCTAGTGGAAGAGAAAAATCGGGATTTCGTCGTGTAGATTTTGATTTATGTCCAAATCAAATTTTAGAAAAGTCGTTGTGGAATTCCTTTATAATTTATAAAGGAATTATTTATATTTTTAAAAGGAATTTCGATATAAATCGAATATCGGGTTGACCCAGATTTGAAATATCAAGTTAGAAATTCATAGAGGGATATTCTAGAGCTGTATGGTATTCCACTGTGAATATATACGATAATATAAATTTATTTATATTTAATTATATTTAAATATATTTATATATTTAAATGGGTCATTCAGAGCTTTAAAAATACGCTGTGTGAGCATACGGAGTCGGAATTCGACGAAACCAGTTTCGTTGGGACCGTAATGTCGAACTCTAGCTGCTTGTCCAGTTTGGTTATTTTTGGGTATCGTGTGCGGTCATAGGAATTTTAAGGACCGTTACAAATAGTAGTTGCTTTCAAATAAATAAAATAATCAGAAAAAAAATCTAAACCCTCCTATAAATACACTACCAACATTTCTAAACCCTAAGCGTTTTCCCAGCGGTCAAAAGTGCAACCGCCATCTTATCTCTTCTCAAACAAGGGTCGAGAGTTGGAAAATCCAAATATAATTCAATCCTTCGCTAAAAAATCAAACACAAAGATTTTAGTGATCCTTGAAATCTCCTCCTCATTCTCATACAAGTTTCATGAGGTTCGATGTTGATTTTGGGGCTTGAAGCCATCGACTTTGAGTGGGTTTTCTGGACCCTATATAGGCTCGAGGTGAACGAGGTTTGTGGCATCGCAGGCGCGAGGGAAGGGGCTTTGATGGGAGTTGAAGGACGGGGCTCCGATGATGTAGTTGTTGTGGCGGTGGACCTAGGGTTTTCAGATGAATTTCAGAACTGTGTAATACCGTGATGTTGGGAATCGCATTCCAGTTGATGGTCTTTGGATGGAATTGGTCGTGATGGCCTCTATGAGCACGGTGAGTGGTGAACTTTAGTGATAACGTTGGTTGATTTTGGGCATTGTAGGAAGTGCATTAGAGGGGAGGATTGAGTGAACGGAGGAGTGCTCTGCTGTGTTCTTTCTGAAGTATTATCGATGTCTGTATTGGTGGCATGGTGTAAGGGATGAGAACGGGTTAGGTTGGCATGTTCGAATTTGATATGGAGTATTTTTGGTGATTACAGTTCTGGATTGGGAACGATGGTGTAAAAAAATTGATGAGGTTAATGATTTGTTATAATGTTTGTAAGGGTAAATACTGTATCGCGTAACCTGGAGTACGAATTGTGATGCCAGGAATTGGTCCAGTTTAGTGATTTTGGGTTGACAGAGAAGAGGGTTAGACGAGATGTTGTTTGGTGATTTTAGTCGTGGAAATCGATTAAGGGATAATGGTGATAATAGCCACCGAGTTGCAGAATGGTGGGGAACACGAGTTCCCTTGCTTCGAGGGAAATGATGAGCGATTTTTCATAAGCGTGGATTAAGAAATAAAGGGTATTGGGCCAAGGTCAATGGTGAAGCCCAATCAATTTAAAGGTTAATTAAATCAAAAGTTTGGTTAGGAGTGGAAAGGGAAGTAATGGCCATTGGTTTTCTACGTCATCGATACTAGGAGGAAGTCTGGAAACGTATGAAGGGAAAGATGACTGTAGAGGCAGCTTGGATGGGAATTGGGCCAATATGGTAATTAAAGCCCAAATGTTTTGAATAAATTTCAAGTTCATTTAATCTGAATAATGTGTGGTACTTATAATTATTGTATCTCGATCAAATGATATCAGAATTTCGAACGGTAAGATCCTTTGGGATCGTATGGACGGACACTACGCCCTGGAACTGACTAGGAGTGGATCAGAGCTCGTTACAATTTATTGCAAAATAAATTGTCTGTCTAAATCAAGCAATGGGTATCGTTATTAACGATGATCGTCCAATGTGAGTAAAACTCACCAACTTTGAACAGTTATATTTTTATAACGTATTTTAGAACGGTTAATCATCTGTTGATTGCTGTGTTTTAACTGTTGGTTGAGTTGTTTGTGTATTAATTGAAATCATAGATAACGATATATATAAATCGTTAATCGAATATTGATTCTGTTTATCAGAATATTTTATATTCGTGTTGTCTAACCTCTGTGTTGCAGGGAAATAGGTTGGAGGGACCCAACTGGTTTCCTCAATATTTATGATACTGATTTGTTCATATATTGTAATATATGATGTGATATATAATCTGTTTGATTATCTGTATTTAAATGATATCGATCATTGTGGTTTTCTATTTTAAATATCATAAGAGACCCTGGGATGTAAAAGCAATATTTCAATGTATATTGAAACAAAGGAATTTTTATAAAATCAACCGATTTTATAAAAGGAAATATTTTGAAAATGAAGTATTTATAAAATCATAGGATTTTATAAAGGAGAACATTTATTTAGCAAATAAATAGGAATTTATAAAGGAGGGTATTTATTTATAAGACAAATAGAATATCATAAGGAAATATTTATTGGGAAAATAAACAGGATAAAGATAGAAGAGAAATATTTATAAAACCTTTACAAATAGAATTTAAAGAGGAAAATACTTGTAAAACATTTACAGATAGATTAAATGGAGATATTTATTCATAGGAATAATTGTTAGAAAATAAATAGAATAAAGGATTATTTATTGGGAAAATAAATAGAGGAGTTAATCAAACTGGAGTTATTGAATAGAGTTAAATCAAACTAGAGTTATTCAAATGAAGATAATCGAATATTAGATATTCGAAATGAGATAATCGAATAGTAGATATTCGAAGTGAGATAATCGAATCAGAGATATTCGAAGTGAGTTGATCGAATCTAGTTATTCGACAGGAGTTAGATCGAATAAGATTTATTTGAAGAAAGAGATTATCGAATATAAGTATTCGAAAGTAAGCAAATCGAATATAAGTTATTCGGACGTAAGTTATTCGAATAAAAGTAAATCCAGTAAGAACTAAATAGAGTTTAAGTTAATCGAATAAGAGTTATTAGATTGGAGCTATTCGAATAAGAGTTATAGAATAAGAGTTAACCAAATAGGAGTTGATAAATTAGTTGTTCGTTATTTATTCGAGTTAGGAAATAAGAGTTAGATTAAAGTTATTATATTTCAGAAGTAGGAGATTATAACACCACTTTTGTGATCAAATGATTCTGTAAAGGAGTTGGACTCATAAATTATATCCGGAAGTTACGTGAGGAAGTGTTAAAGAGTTAAAAGATGAAATTATCCTATTTCGAGATTTGAAATGTTGTTCAGTTAAGGTCTGAGAGGTAGTTATACCCCAACTTGATTGGCTTCGTTTTTAATTTAGAAATGGTTAAGGTTCGAAAGTGAAGGTGGTTAAGTGATTTTAGTAAATGGTTTGAGTTGGCATGGAGATGATTGATTTAAGCATCAGTTAAATCCAATGAAGGAGTTTTGGAAATGTTTTCCAAATAAGGTTAATCAGAATTCTTTTCTGAAAATAGAAAATAAGAATTTAGAATATATGGAAATAGAAGATAAGTAAATTAATGAAATAAAGAGAGAAAGGTTGAATGATGATTGATTTGATAGAATTTCCATCTAGAAATAATTTCGTTGTTTGCACACGTGTTTTTCGTTGATAGTTAACTCACAGACTATCGAAGTTTTTGACCATTTTAACGTTGTTAATATGGAGAGACTGGTTGGATTATTATCAAAACAACCAATCTGTATTGGCATAAGCATTGCGAATCATACATGCCAAGGATAATTGAAGACGGATTAAAGTGAAAGGGCTATTGTATAAGTCTTAGATAACAGTGCCTAAGATGGATGTACTGAATAGTGCCTTCGGTTCATCCTGTTCCTGGATGACTTGTATGGATTGATGTCTGACAGAGTATTTCCAGAAAGGTCACGTACATTGATTTCTTCAACCGTACCGAGAGTGGAAGCGGAGAAGGAAACTTCTTTAGCTAACACATAATGTACTGTTGTAGACGTGAATTAGTGATTTTCGATGGATCTGAAAATGTGGCATTCGAAGTGAATCTGATGTGATGATGAAGCGTAACTTCAAGCCTCATCAGCCGGTAAATGACAGAAATCGGGCAGGCAGCATGGCTAAGTCGGTCGCTCCGAAGTAGGGTGTATAATCACCTGATCTACAGTTTCATTTACTTCTAAAAATCTATTGTTGATGCTGTCCCATTTGGGAAACGGTTGCTGATCCCAACGGTTGGTGATATACATTCGATACACTAAAGCGAAATGAGTGGTCGGTCATGTGTGGCCGGGTTCCAAGATGTTCTTGTTGAATCCAGTGTATTCCTCTCTAGAGGTACACTAGCGAAAGGTGGTTCCATACCTTGTCATAGTTGGAAATCCATTACCCAATACGTGCTTGCAGTTTTGATTCTATACTATATATGTAGAACGTGCGATGAAAGCGTTTCTGCTATATGATTATTATATTGTGGTTGGTAGACATTATTATAATATCAAAAGGTTTTTGATATAAAGATAATTTGGATTCTCATGAGGGAAAAACCCGTTCCGTTATATGGCGTGGTCTTATGAGATATCGTTAACTTGTTCAAACTGTTTTACTCATACCAGTCTCATGACTGACCCGGAGTTTATTTTGTTGTTTTCCCTAAACTCTTAGGTGCCCAATTTTGTACGGGCAGTCAAGTAGTCAGGATTTACAGATATACTGGAAGAGCTGGAGCAGGAGGCTTCAGGATCATATAGCTATAGTTTATTTCCGCTGTGTTGTAAGTGCTGTACTTTGATAATGATGTATATTTAAGTACAGATGTATATTTCAAGTTATGTTATGTATGTTATATGTTATTCGTTCCGCTGTGAGATTCGTGTTACTCTGATGTTGTGTTCTTCTTCTTCTTCTATTCTAAGTTTCTATCTTATCTATTCTCACCCTCTATTTTCTTTCTATTAATTTCCTGATTTTCAGTTTAATTTGGGGTTGGACTTGTGTTTTTGGCCAGCTCAAATTGGACCAGATTTTCGGGTCATTACAGTATGGGACCACCTTCCGATAGTGTATCCCTAGAGGCGAATACACTGGGTTCAACAAGAACGTCTTGCAATCCGGCCCTCACATGACTGACCACTCATTTCGCTTGAGTGTATCGAATGTATATCACCAATGGTTGGGATCAGCAACCGTTTCCCAAAAGGGACAGCATCGATAGATTAAAGAACAAATGGAATTTCCCTAGATAGGTGATTATACATCCTAATGGGAGCGACCCACATAGCCATGCTGCCTGTCCGATTTTTTCCAACTTCAGGTTGTGAGGCTTGAGGTCATTACGTATCTTTTAGAACACCCGACCACCATTCACTTTGAATGCCACATCGTCATACCCACAAAATCACAAATTGATTTTCTCAAAAATACCACGGGTATAAAGCTAAGAGAAACGAATTCCTCCGCCACCAAACGTAAGTACGTTTGAAGTGATCAACTTATGCGATCCGTTCGATATACTCTGTCAGACATTCGTCCATTCACGTTGTCCTGGGACTGGACAAACCGAAGGCACTATCCCGTAAACAGGATAGCCCTTGCATAACTCCGTCTTCAATTATCTTCATTATATTTGATCGCAACGCTAATGCCCATACAGAGTGGTTTCCAGATAATGAATCTGATCCCGGTCTCTCCATATTGACGACGGAAAAATGGTCAAAAACTTCGATAGTTGGTGATTTAACTATCAAAGAAAAATAAGTGTGCAACCAACGATATTATTTCCAGATGGAAATCCTATCGATCAATCATCATTCATTTATCTCTTAAATTCACTTATCACTAATTTTCACTATCGAACTTTAACCATTCCTTAGTTAAAACTGAAGTCAATCAAGTTGGGGTATAATTACCTCTCAGACCTTAACTGACAACAGTTCTAACCTCGAAATGTTCAAAGCTAACAACTTTAAACAAAATCTCGCTTACGCGATTCTCGGATCCAATATCAGGATCCACTTCTTTTACAGAAAAATATTGATTATGACGGTAGCGTTATAATCGCTGTTTCCAAATATTCGATTTATAAAATATTACTTTTAACAACAGCGTTACAATCGCTATCTAGAATTATAGCACATTCATTATATCTATAGCGTTAAGACCGCTGTTCAGATTTACAAAATATTCATTATAACGACAGCGTTAAAATCGCTGTTTAGAATTTACAAATCTTTATTATAACGAACTTCGACCTAGTCAAAGTATAATAATAAATCCCTTGAATTTATTTCAATTTGTTTTTTGTACCGAACTTTGGAATATAATCCAACGTTTCCTTTCGAAACGAATTTCCATTTCCCTTATCATTCAAATTTCTATTTGAATTCACATTCCCAACCCAGATCTCTTTTATAGCTGCTTTCATTAACAGAATATCTACTCTAAATGTCGTGAATAATATTTCTTTTTACATAATCAAATCCATTTGATTTTACCATATCAAATCCAAATTTCATATATAACTTCTATTTACAATTGTTTATAGAAAATCTCATTATTAATTTCAAACATTTATAATCTCATTTCTTTTTATTTCACTCATTCAAAATCTCGTAAAAGATTTCCTTAAAATTGTTAAGTTTAAATCTCATTTCCAATATTGGGTTAAAAACTGACTTTCACATTTCTATAAAAATTCAAATTTGAATTTCTATTTCAATGGAACCAATGATAAATAATTCAATTAACTTAAATTCTCAATTATAACAACCTCCTGATTCATTCATTTGAACAGGTTTCTATTTCCAACTCTATTCGAAATTAGATTTCTATTTTTGGAAATAAATTTGCTTTTAAAAAGCTCAAATTCCCATTTCTATATTCAAAAATATTTACGATATGTAGATATCAAGGCCAGTGTAATTTAACCACAACATAATCAATCACCAATTATATATATCATCAAATATCAAAATCAATGCAAACAATAATATAAATGTTGAGGAATCCAGTTGGATCCCTCCAACCTGTTTCCCTGCATCCACAGATGTTAATAACATCAATAATATTATTTCACATTAATATGAAATATCAGAACTAATAATCAATCAACGATGAAATCCTATCAACCAATTTAACAGATTTTATCAACCATGCAACCAAACAACAATCACACATTATAGAATTTCTATAAATAATTTAAAACTCGATTATATAAAAATATAAAGGAGTCAGAGTGAGTGAGTTTACTCACTTGGTTCGCAGTTGACGATTCTGCTTTATTTGGTTTTAAAATCAAATAGCATTTCATCACGAAATCTCAATAGCTTTGTCCTCAGCCAGAGTGGTTCCACGACGAAGATCTGGTCATTACGATTCCAACGTGACTGATTTTGTCTGATTCTGATCACGAATGAACCCATTATTGATTTTACTACTTTTGATTTTAATTAAAACTATTAATAAGTTAACTATTAAATTAATTTCCCTTAATAAACCGTTAATTCACCTGGTAATTACACTTCTTCCCCGTTTGAAACCGAATTCCCTGCTCCCGTGTTAACTAAATTCCATGTCGCACCTTTTGCTCAACCCACTTCAACAATTTGGCCAATAAACCCTGACACAAAGCCTACCACTATCTTCAATTATTTTCATCAGAAACCAATGTTTTCAAATTCCTCATTCACCATTTCATCTACCGTAACCACCACTTTGAAATTCCCTCCATGCTTCACTATCCAACTTATGTTGCTTCTACATGAAAGAAGAATTAGGTGCCATTCTTAAAACCACATTTTAAACAAATGCTGCTCTTCCTCACATTCAACAATGCGACTCCTCCTTCCCAGAACACACGATGACATTACACGCCACATTTTATTATTTTTAATCCATGTTTTAAATATTCTACCTCCCATGTATTACTTTTAGACACTGCAACTACCCACTAACACAAATTCCCTTCCCTATACACTAATACCAGTCCATGCAAGCCACCCTTCTAATCCCTTCTCTTTTCACTTTTATCTAAAACTAGCCCCCCTTGTAACAGCTTACGCACATCCTTCTTCCCCCATAACTACTCCCATTGATTTCATTATCACGTTCAAAACAAACTAACCCTACCATCATTGATATTTATTTAATTACCATGTTTAAACTATTAACCATCTTTTAAGTCTCCTCCTCCCAAAACGCGTCGGCCTTCCTTCCAGCTAAACCCAAAGCCAACGCCCTTTCTTCCATCAATCACCACTAACACCACATGCCATCGGACATCACCTCATCGCCACAAAAGACCACACCATGACCATGGACTTCGAGTTCCGTTCTTCCCCTTCCTCCGGCTAATTCAAGCCCAGACCTCCTCCTTCCAACTGACCCCGCCAACTCCCTCCATCATCAGCCAAATCGGCCTCTAGATCTTTAAAACCGAAACCCTACAGTCAACTTCGGCCACGATTTTCTTCCAGCATAGACCACGGAGACGCCTCTGACCACCACTAGTCCGGATCCCCGACTTCCCTCTCTAAATTCCATGTTGGTCTCTTTAATAGAAAGTACATGGTTTGGGAGAATCGAACGATTGAAGGAAGGGGTTGGTTACGCTCTACAAGGGAAAGTGAAATTAGGAATTTAGGAGTTCTTATTTAGTTTTTTTTTTCCTTTCTGGTTTGATTTTCTCCTCACGTTGGTTTTGCTGTTCAGAAGAGGAAAGTTGAATTGCCACTATTTAAAGAAGAGGAGGTTTGGAGAGCACGACATTGCAAAGTTTGGCGTCCACGTTATGTAACAACTGTAGCAGTAGGGTAGGTAGGCTTGTAATTTTCTTCCTTTATCGACATGTTTTCATTTATTCATTAAATTTTGATGTAGACTCAAAAGAAAAGGACAGTGTTGGTGTTATAGGTTCACAGGGAATACCGTTTATGAAAGAAATCATAGCTACTAGCCGTGAATACTGAGATGGTTAATAACAATTGGTCCTTTAAATATTATAGCACCGTTATTATGTTGAACGAGCTTCATTAGTTAGATGTAGGGAGATGTAACATTTTCAACCCGAACTGGTTGAGAAGCAAAAATGTAATTGATATTATAATATGTGTATGTTATATCGCCTGGTTGCTGTTATATATATGTTGAGAGAGGGATATATATGTATGTGTTTTAAGTTGTAATATTTGCATACCTCGTTACGTAGAACTCCTGTTCATGTACGGACTATTACAGACAGGAATAAGAGTACGATCGTGTCCAGCGAGGTACCACGATCCCAAAAATATAATAATATCGGTAGTTTAACTTATATTATGAAACTCCAAAATATTAATATAGGGTGCAAAATACTCCAAATAGAAAGTTTCCTATTTAATTAATTAAAAATTACATTAAAATTCTAAAAACTAAATTATAACTACGCCTCAAAAGAATCTTGTCCAAATTCAAAACCGATACTTAAATATATTTAAATAACCGTTATGGCCTATATACGATTCCACAACGACTATTCCTAAATTTGATTTGGACATAATTCACAATATATAAGACGAAATCTCGATTCTTCACTTCCATTAGAAAGATACTGTTTACTAGATTCACACTTTCTTGTTTGACAGAAATTCGACTTATTTTGAATCATGTATATCTAATTGAAGTTCAAAACGTTAAATTACGAACTGTAGCGACTTTACGAGCTTATTTTAAATTATATTATAAATTATACGTTTAAATATCATTTTATTAAATAAATTCTTATAAATTCCTATATATAACTCAAATAAAGTATTTAAACCAATTTAAATATTCGGAATTCAACGGCTGAAAATCTGGGTCGTTACATTCCCTCCCCCTTAAAATAATTTCGTCCTCGAAATTGCTAAGGTAGGAAAAGATGCTACATACCCTATTAATTAGGTCTAAAAAAATCCTTTTTGTTTAATTCTTAACTTCAGCTTAACTGGACCAATTTATTTCAACTAAAATATTACTTTATTCTTACTAATGAAAATTTTCAAAAATTCTGAAAATTTTCTAACACTTTAAATTCTGAAAAAAATCGGCAGCATCTCCTCTGCACGGCTCAATCGGTACAATCACCACTTGCCTTTCTAGGCCTTATACAATCCAAAAGAAAATCAAAAAGCCAAGCGGCTTGCCCTATAGGGTCATAAAACCATCAAACCCAAGTAATACTGCAAACATGTACCTTTTTGTCGAGCATAATTCTATTTCTTGCATTTGTTTCCATTCAATATCTGCTCAGCATACATATATCCATTTCCAGTTGGTTTCAAATCAATCTAACTTCTAGTTTATCCATCCAAGTCTGCTTTTTATTTAAGCCAACCCACCTATTATTCTTGAATCCAATTCAATTCCAATTAACAATATCCAATAGATATTCAACTTGCTTATTCATAAGTCAAATTTATATTAATAATTCGAAACTCAACATTTCTCTTTATTTAATTTCCATTCGGAATTATTTGTAATTTAATCCAATTTTATTTAACTTAAGTTAACAATTCATTTGATACATTTTTACCATTTCAATCTATTCAACTTATACAAGTCAAATTTTAATTTTTTTTTAGAATTCAAATTCCCGGGTTTTATTTCAAATCAGTATGAAATCATATATATCTATATATTTATAGTTAACTCGATTCAAAACATTTGAATTTCTAAAACAACTTTATTTTTCTCAAACAATTTCCATTAATAAATCTATTTTAGTAGCAATCCATCACTTAGAAAATCGAAAATGAAAACCGATAATGTTGCGACCCATTATCAGTACTATTTTCTCGCCACTAAAGTGATTTCAGTGCTTAATCATTTTCAAAAATCCATTTAAACCCTTTTTTTTAGAATCCTTCAAAGTAACATTATATTACCTTTTAAAAATACTTCAGAAAATATTTCTAACTCTCCGGGATATAAATTCCAACTGGTTTGAACTTAATCCTGGTTTATCTCATTTGTATACATTATCCATATACACATTATATAATCATTTCAATAGTTCATAATTCCATTTGATTGTAATAACAATCAACACATTCATATATAATAATTCAGAAATTATTCCTTTTATATGAAAATAGTTTTTTGGCAAATTACTTCATTTACCCATTTTAAAACAATATTGCGTCGAATTGTTCTGTTTGACAGTTTAGAAACACCTATCGATACAATTGTACTTCCTGTATCAACCAGAATTCATAAACCACTCAACAAACCAGCCAACACAATATAAAACAATTTTATATCAAATCTACAAATACGGGCTCATATATATACACTCAAACTCAATCTAGGGTATTACTAACCCCATCTTTATTGAGTCACGCCACAGAGCCAAGGTTACTACTCAACCTTCAGCTCTGATACCAAATGAAACGATCCGAATTTCCGTACCCTTTGGATCAACTAATAACACCACACGTCCGACCCGAAATGCACAGAAATACGAATCATTATTAGAAAGAAGTTAGAGGATGAGAAATAGAAAGAAAGAAGTATTAGAAAAGAATAGAAAACGAAGATCACAAACTCACAGCGGAACGAACAAAATATATTGGATAATATAACTTTTGAAATACAAATCGGTAAGTGTATATACATACCATTATCAGAGCACAACGGTTATCCCTGGAACAGTTATAAACACCTGTTTCCAGATACAACATTGTACACAGCGGAAATATGATAGTCTATAGCTAACAGGTGAAGCATCCTGCTTCGAGCTCCTCCAAGTGAATTTGAAAAATCCCGACTACTTGACCGCCCGTACAAATTTGGGCACCTAAGAGTTTAGGAAAAACAAACAAAATAAACTCTGGGTCAGTCATGGGACTGGTGTGAGTAAACTCCAATCATTTGTTTAACTTTCAGAATCCTTTCGAAAGAAATGGTAATCGTAAGACCGATCCACACATAAACACGGATGGTTTTTACCTTACAATAACCAAAATATTTTTTATATCAAATCCAGTGATATTATAACAATGTCTACATCAAATAAATAGAATCTAGCGGAACGCTTGCATCTCACACTCCATATATAATAAAAAATCGAAAACCGCAGGGCGCTTATTGGAGATTGGATTTCCAACATGACAAGGTATGGGACCACCTTCCGATAGTGTATCCCTAGAGGCGAATACACTGGGTTCAACAAGAACGTCTTGCAACCCGGCCCTCACATGACCGACCACTCATTTCTCTTGAGTGTATCGAATGTATATCACCAACGGTTGGGATCAACAACCGTTTCCCGAAAGGGACAGCATCGATAGATTAAAGAACAAATGGAATTTCCCTAGATAGTTGATTATACATCCTAATGGGAGCGACCCACATAGCCATGCTGCCTACCCGATTTTGTTCAACTCCGGGTTGTGAGGCTTTAGGTCATTACGTATCTTTTAGAACACCTGATCACCATTCACTTTGAATGCCACATCGTCATACCTGCCAAATCACAAATTGATTTTCCTAAAAATACCACGGGTATAAAGCTAAGAGAAACGAATTCCTCCGCCACCAAACGTAAGTACGTTTGAAGAGATCAACTTACGCGATCCGTTAGATATACTCTGTCAGACATTCGTCCATTCACGTTGTCCTGGGACTGGACAAATCGAAGGCACTATCCCGTAAATAGGATATCCCTTGCATAACTCCGTCTTCAATTATCTTCATCATATTTGATCGCAACGCTAACGCCCATACAGAGTGGTTTCTAGATAATGAATCTGATCCCGGTCTCTCCGTATTGACGACGGAAAAATGGTCAAAAACTTCGATAGTCGGTGAATTAACTATCAAAGAAAAATAAGTGTGCAACCAAAGATATTATTTCCAGATGGAAATCCTATCGATCAATCATCATTCATTTATATCTTAAATTCACTTATCACTAATTTTCACTATCGAATTTTAACCATTCCTTAGTTAAAACTAAAGTCAATCAAGTTGTGGTATAATTACCTCTCAGACCTTAACTGAACAACAGTTCTAACCTCAAAATGTTCAAAGCTAACAACTTTAAACAAAACCTTGCTTACGCGATTCTCGGATCCAATATCAGGATCCACTTCTTTTACAGAAAAATATTGATTATGACGGTAGCGTTATAATCGCTATTTCCAAATATATGATTTATAAAATATTACTTTTAACAATAGTGTTACAATCACTATCTAGAATTGTAGCACATTCATTATATCTATAGCGTTAAGACCGCTGTTCAGATTTACAAAACATTCATTATAACGGCAGCGTTAAAATCGCTGTTTAGAATTTACAAATCTTTATTATAATGAACTTCAACCTAGTCAAAGTATAATTATAAATCCCTTGAATATATTTCAATTTGTTTTATGTTCCGAACTTTGGAATATAATCCAACGTTTCCTTTCGAAACGAATTTCCATTTCCCTTATCATTCAAATTTCTATTTGAATTCACATTCCTAACCCAGATCTCTTTTATAACTACTTTCATTTACAGAATATCTACTCTAAATGATTATTCACCTTAAATCGTGAATAATATTTCTTTTTACATAATCAAATCCATTTGATTTTACCATATCAAATCCAAATTTCATATATAACTTCTATTTACAATTGTTTATAGAAAATCTCATTATTAATTTCAAACATTTATAATCTCATTTCTTTTTATTTCAATCATTCAAAATTTCGTAAAAGATTTCCTTAAAATTGTTAAGTTCAAATCTCCTTTCCAATATTGGGTTAAAAGCCGACTTTCACATTTCTATAAAAATTCAAATTTGAATTTCTATTTCAATGTAACCAATGATAAATAATTCAATTAACTTAAATTCTCAATTATAACAACCTCCTGATTTATTCATTTGAGCAGGTTTCTATTTCCAACTCTATTCGAAATTAGATTTCTATTTTTGGAAATAAATTTGCTTTTAAAAAACTCAAATTCCCATTTCTATATTCAAAAATATTTACGATATGTAGATATCAAGGCCAGTGTAATTTAATCACAACATAATCAATCACCAATTATATATATCATCAATTATCACAATCAATGCAAACAATAATATAAATGTTGAGGAATCCAGTTGGATCCCTCCAACCTGTTTCCCTGCATCCACAGATGTTAATAACATCAATAATATCATTTCACATTAATATGAAATATCAGAACTAATAATCAATCAACGATGAAATCCTATCAACCAATTTAACCGATTTTATCAACCATGCAACCAAACAACCATCACACATTATAGAGTTTCTATAAATAATTTAAAACTCGATTATATAAAAATATAAAGGAGTCAGAGTGAGTGAGTTTACTCACTTGGTTCGCGGTTGATGATTCTGCTTTATTTGGTTTTAAAATCAAACAGCATTTCATCACGAAATCTCAATGTGACGACCCCATTCCCAATAAGACGGTGGCAAGGGTAATCTTTGGAATATAACACATAAACAGATAATAGCAGAACAAAAATAAATAAACCAGATAATGGACAATAGAATACACTGGATAAATTTAATCATCAGAGTTACACAGTATATAGGAACATACTTAGTACAAAATACAGTTCAGCTATACATAAATGTCTACTGCGGAAAAGAAAACATAATATGTACAACAGGAGCTGAACAGCATAAAAAGAGATAAATGATAGAATCCATCTTCAGCTCCAGCTATCCAGAAAGAGCCTGCCAAAACCTGAATACAAGGCTGCCCATGTAGAAAAAGGGGCACCCGAGTTTGCAAGTGAAACAAACTACGAGTCAGTCATGGGACTGGTATGAGAAATCTACTTAACACATTTTCAAATATGGCTAATCACAGGACCACGCCACTTTCGCGGAACGGGTTTACTCCATTGGATTGCCAGTGCTTTAAAACAAATAAATCTTTTAAACATCGCAATGCTTTTTATAAAATGAAGCCATTATAAGACTCAATTCCCATCACACAATGCAACTCAAACCGGAGGATAGAGTTTTACCTTATAATGGCCAAATATGCTTGATACGAGGAAACAAATCATTTGAAATGCAAATTTTATTGTTTAATTCTTAATCAGACTCCAACCGTAAACTAGTAAGAGAACGATTCCCTAAGTATTAACCCCGAAGGCCGAAACCAACATCAGACCAATAACCAGGAAACCATCCGTCCTAGCCCGTTTCCAGTTAGTTTCTAATTTTAGATACAATCATAAATATCAATCATAGGCGGAATTAATGCCCCATACCACTATGTCGCCATATATAGGTATAAAATCAAAACCGCACGATGTCGTATTTGGAAATTAGATTTCCGCCATGAACAAAGGCAAAGGATAGTCCTTACCGAATTTGAGACTGTCTAGCCCGAGTCTCAGGATCAGAACGCATCGATCCTTGGAGCCACAGGGTCGGTCCACCAATGTGGATTAGACGAAATCCTGAACACTGCGTCTCCCCGCCCTATGGGGCGTAAATAAGCCATTGAATGGCTCCATCGGTTCGAGAATGACCGATATATCCGAGGCGCCTCGCAACAGCAACAAGCACATAAGTCAAACTCGTCAGGGCGTGTAAAACCACTGACGCCACTTCTAGCTAGAAAGAGACGCATGTCCTCCCTGGATCCTTCTCCTGTTTCGGGTTCACAACCGGGGTGTGACGTGAATCTACGCTACACAAAGCTATGCCACACAGGCCGTGCTTTGATCATCAACCACAAGACTCTACTTTTCAATAGAAGCCTTGATTATATTGCCACTTCGGCATGCCACACAGGCAATTCACTCCATGCGACTGATTCCTATCGATATATAACCTCTGAGCTCGTACGTCTCAGGGAAGGGCGTTAAGCAAAAGAATAAATTCTCCGCCGCCAAACAGATATATATTTAATAGAGATCAATCAGCACAGAACAAAATCCAATGTCAGACACACAGTCCATTTACACGTTCGTTCTGGGTCTGAACGAAACTGGAGGATCTTTATTCCTCGCATATCCGTATAATCAACCTGTACGTCCGGACGACTACTACTTCAACCCCTTCTAGGAAGCTACTCCTATCATGAGCATCAGTAGCACCCCTCCATTCGACGTGAAGATCATCGGTCTTGCATCGTCTTCATATCTTCGACTTTCGAACGTCGATCAATTATTTGAAATGAGAATTAACTCGGCCTTTTCAAATAATTCACGTATATTTAGAATTTCAAATCAATTCATTTCAATGGTTAAATTATTCGATATCACTAATTTTGTTCTTTAGTGTAATTTTCACGCCAAACACATTCAACCATCAAATACCATATAAACCGAGCAAATTCAGTTTATTTCCATTCCATATTGTTTATAATATTTTATCACGATTTATCACTATTTTTATTCATTTAAAAATAGCCAATATATTCAAAACAACGCTTCAGGCCATAACGCGGTCGTGGCGCTGTTTTTCTCCAGATTTGATTTACACATATCTGAAAATCTAACCGTTGGATCTTCACAAATTTTATATCATTAGAAAGATCTTTTCAAAATGAATCCAACGGTTTCAATTTTGGGGAAATCCGACGGTCGGATCTCCCGCACTAATCGTTAGAAGTTAGGATTTCAAAATACGAACTACAGCTTCGTTATTCGATTTAATTTAATTATATATATATATATATATATAAAAATATAATCGATTCTGGCGCTATTTTTCTTCAGATTTGAATTAAACATTCCAGACAATCCAACCGTTGGATCTTTACAAAGTTGGTGCCATTGGAAAGATATTTCCAAGTTGAACCCAATGGTTGCAGTTTCAGGAAAATCCGATGGTCGGATCTTCCGCAATAATCGTTTGAAATCACGGTTTCAAAATACGAACTGCAGCATCGCGATTCAATTTATTTTAATTATATATATATATAAATATAATCGATTCTTCGATTTCAAAACCATATTCATTTTATACATTTGATAAAAATGATATTTTTATCCAACATACATTTATTTCAACACTTCACTATTTTTAATAATTCATGCATATCATAAAAATGTAATTTTTATTGTAAAATGATTTATTTCAAAAACACAACTATTTTATATAGTTCATATAGATGATAAAAATATGATTTTTATTATAAAACAATTTATTTAAAATACAAGTACCATTCAACCCATGAATTTCTATTCAACGAATGAATTTCTATTCAACACATGAATGTTCTCTATAGTTTGTATATATAATAAAAATGTGATTTTTATTGTAAAACAATTTATTTCAAAACACGATTATTTTATATAGTTCAAACAGGTGATAAAAATGTGATTTTTATTATAAAACAATTTATTTAAAATACAAGTACCATTCAACACATGAATTTCTATTCAACGAATGAATTTCTATTCAACACATGAATGTTCTCTATAGTTTGTATATATAATAAAAATGTGATTTTTATTGTAAAACAATTTATTTTTATTGTAAAACAATTTATTTCAAAACACGATTATTTTACATAGTTCAAACAGGTGATAAAAATGTGGTTTTTATTACAAAACAATTTATTTCAAAACATGATTATTTTTCAATACATGGATTTCTATTCAACAAATGAATATAGTCTCAACCAATGAAAATAAATCAAACACAGAAAGATTTCAGGAAATTTCGGCAGCATAACGGCAGGGTAGTTAAAACCGGGACCGTATCGAAGTACGGCTCCTCGCTCTACCTTGAAACCTTGCAGTTTTTGACAATGGGGATTCATGCATCTAGTTCGCACGCAGGCGGCATGTTTTATTTTTATTTCCACAATCCTATTCTAATTTGTTTCAACCACAAATGGGTATTTTTCAACCACAATCAACCATTCGCATTATTCACCAAATTTCACATCAACCAAATAATCCAAACAATATCACAACCAATAAATATCGTCCATGGTCTGCGGACAAGGGGAGTGTGTGTGTATATATATATATATTCGTATATAAATATATTTCAATTCACTTCAATTCATTTCAATGTCATTTCATCGCATATATAATTTTTACAACGCATATATAACTTATACATCAAACATACAACTTATACAACGCTTATACATGAGGTGTACAACGCTTATATAACTCATACATCGACTATATAATTTATACATCGTTGTTTTCCATATCGTTTATAAATTAGAAATCTCACATTGGGTTCCACTCCACCAAAAATAGCAGAAGGCTCAGAAAAATAAGCGGTCTCTTCTAGAATGTAGAAGATGTCCACACGATCACGATGTTTCCTGTTTCATCGAATTTCGTCAATACACGAAAAATATATCATTTAGAGAAGTTAATTGAATTTCGCGACGGTTTTAAACTGTTGGAAAAGTTAAAAAATATAGAACTCGTACCTTCACTAATTAGTTCAAAACTAGGTCGACCAAAATCTTCCAATCCGAGGCACTTCGTCCAGATCGGGTTGCGTAGCGTTGAAGGGAGTCGGAGGAGCTTCCAGCGCGTGGTGGAGCACCGGCGATCGATCGCTAGTAGAGGGAACAGCGGCGGTTGGAAGTTCGGGTGTTTGAGGGATCGATTCTCCACGCACACGCCACGAGGGGGGTCCAAACGGTATGGATTGGAAGAGGAAGGAGAGGGCTTTCGAACGTGGGTGGTGGTAGAGGTTATCGTCGCCTGTAGTGGCGGGAAAAAGGTCGGGAAGTTGGGAGCAACGGTCGCCGTTAATCGCAGGGGGGTTACGGGGAGAGAGAAAGGAGTGGAAGAATATGATTGGCCAAGGAATGTTTTTTTTTATATTTATTTATTTTATAAAATCTGAAAATAGCCCCTTCCACACACGAACTCCAATCTAAACCCAACGACTGTCGTCCCTAGCTTTTTACCCCCCCTTCCGAACACAATGGGATATGTTTCGTAGGCCCATTTGACTGTTTCAGTCAGTTTTCCTTTAATTTAAAATATATAACATTCATTATTCGATTTGAACGTACATTTCAATTTGGCAGGGCCACAAACTGACTCGAAAAATTCCAGAAAAATAAATCTAGCTATGTTCTGACGATACAGTCCCAACAAAACTAGTTTCATCGAATTCTGAGACCGTTTGAAAATGACCCTTTTCTGGTCGATCCAATTTAGCTGTAATTGACCTAAACACATTTTTCTTCGCCACGCTCACATACTAGCTTAAAAAATTATGTAATTTGAAACCTAGCCATAACTTCTCATCCCGGGTCCAACAAAAGTGGTTTCGTCGAATTCCGAGGTCGTTTGCAAAATATCTATTTTCACGGGCTATATAATTTCTATAGCGACCTTTCTGAAAATTCATTTAGCCATAACTTTTGACTTCCGCTACAGAACTTCGATTTTTCCGATTCGTTAGAAATATATTCACTAACAGATTTAAATATTTTTGGTTTCACTAAAATCCGTTTTATTTTGCACCCGGTACAGTCAGTCAAAATTTGAATTAAAATTTCGAAACTGCCGCTCCATTTAAGGCCATGTTTATAATTCAAATTAATTATATTTATTTTCAACATCGATTCAACCACCCTTTTCATCGCAATTATTTAAAATATTTATTTTAAATACTTAAAATTCATTAAAATAGCCAATTTAAAATTTTTAAACTGGTTCAGATTTTCCGGGTTGTTACAATCTCCCCCACTTAAAACTTTTCGTCCCCGAAAAGGAACAAAGTCGAAAGTGGTTTGATTAATCAACTCTATTTTCATTCTGGCTTCCATTCTCCAACTTTTCAGTTTCTGAGAATTCTGAAATTCTTCAAAAATTTGGCTAACACCCGGAATTTTCGAAAAATTTCGCCATAACCTCCTTTGTACGGGGAGGGGTTTGGAAATTTATTGGGCCGTATTAGGTACCCAATAAATCCTATAAAGCATACACATATTTATAGTGATATATTCTGGTGTTTACAGGGGAGCGTGTATAGATAATAACTCAGAGAATAAATTCTCGTCACCCTGTCAAAGCCTGAGGGAGTGTGTATTTTTAATTGCTTCAGAGGATAAATTGTCATCACCTCATCCCGTGTGGGAAATAAATAGTCCATGTGCCGTATCTAATAACTAGAGAGACGTGATTATTGTCAACTCCAGACCCGTGTGGGGTTTTTATTAATCTGGCAATTTACCGTTACAATTTAAATAGTCCATATCAGTCATCTGTTCAACCTGTAAAATATAGTCATCGCCATACAAGCCTCTCGCTCGTATGGTGAATCTTTCACCTCGTCACACAAGCTCCAAATGCTTATGTGGTATATGATGAAGTATTCCTATCTTCAAGAAGTATGCCATGTAGTGTAGTTCAAAATTAATTGTTACTACCCTATGGCGACATTTATTAATTACACACAGAATAACCAGCACTCCGCATCCAATGGCATTCGCAGGAGTTGATATAATAATAAAATTGCGCATCCAACTCATTAAGGTTTACCTATTTGTCGGGCACGCAAATGAAATCTTTACTCAACAGCTAATCCATTTACCTGTTCAAACATATATAATGCACATGTATATAGTTCTATCTATTTTTAACTCTGTTCAATGTGTGATTTAATCGAATAAATTCTACCATTCATTCTCTTATTGATTAAATTAACTATTGCTCTAATAATTTAATTAATCAAATCCACTATCACACAACACAAACAAAAAAAGCAATTTGTTTTTAACTTTTCAAAATCATACAAATTAATTCATATGCTCTTTTTAAATTAATCAGACTATAGAAGTAAAAGTGCACATCCATGGAAAGAAAATAACAAAAAGTAGAGAATTAAATGGTAATGCAAAGTATGGTAAATGTACCTTGCACCAGAGTCAATCAGAGATATCCACCCTGCACTTAGGATAGGCTTTCTTAATGCTTTCCTCTGTTTCCCATGTACAATCTCGCAGATCTCCACTCCATTGCACTTTGACTAAGTGAACCTTTTTGTTCCTCAGCTCTTTGGTTTCTTTGCCAATTATCTTTAGCGGCTCTCTCCTAACTGCCAATTCTGGAGTGATTTCTATATCCTGTTGCGCTGCTTCTTCCACGATCAAGTCTGGATCATGAACGTGCTTTCGAAGTTGAGATACGTGAAATACATCATGCACTCCAGGCAACTAATTAGGCAATTGAACCTTTTTCTGATCGATTCTAGGCTTCTTTCTGAACTCAGACTTCGTACTGGCCTCAGGCTGTGTATTCGTCTCTGGGCTATCAGTTTCGAATTTTCTTTTGCTGCTAGAACTGACTTCCTCTTCGTCTCGCAACATACCTTTCCTATCGAGATCCTCATACTGGTAGGCCATGTATATCATGTCAGAAAAAGGAAGCTTCACATGCCCCATTGCTTTATTCTGGTATTTTCTTTGAAGACCATTAATAAACCTCAGATTCTTCTGCTTTTGATCTTGAATTAGATGAGGG
Organism: Allium sativum; assembly: GCA_030737875.1. Classification (NCBI taxonomy): domain Eukaryota; kingdom Viridiplantae; phylum Streptophyta; class Magnoliopsida; order Asparagales; family Amaryllidaceae; genus Allium; species Allium sativum. The sequence goes on along the minus strand of CM060911.1, from coordinate 104,444,481 downwards.
GCAAAATGAGAAAGTTCATTGAATCTCTTATGATATTCTGGGATATCCATATCCCCTTGTATCAAATAGTAGAATTCATCATATAACCTCTTACTTGCTTCGGGAGGAGTAAATTTTGCACTGAAAAGCTCTTTGAATCTATCCCAGGTGATATCACCTTCTGGATTATCTTTAACAATTGAATCCCACCAGAACAAAGCTTCGTCTTTGAGTGCCCAAGATGCCAGTAATCTTTTCTGGTCATCCCGCAGCTTTAAACCTTTAAAGATTTTCTCAGCAGAACGAATCCAAGCTTGTGTTTTAGCAATAGATTCTTCGCCCAAGAATAGTGCTCTACCCAGATTTCTATATTTCATAAATAGAGCTTCAATATCTTGGTCTGTATTCCTTCTGTTTCTGGCACTCATTTTCTGGTACTTATGCAAATAGCAGACCAAGTGTCAGGTCAACAGAAAAGATATTGTAAAGCATAGAGACAAATACTTGAATGTAAATGTGTCTATCGAGGTGAATTTTATTCTGCTATACGCATACTAGGATATTACTGATCCTATCTGTAATGAGTTACTCGTCCTAGAACACTACTGGTTCTATTTCTGTCGAGTTCGTTAATATGTTATATTCCAGAACTAAGCTTAACCAAAGCTCTGATACCATGTTTGTGACGACCCCATTCCCGATAAGACGGTGGCAAGGGTAATCTTTGGAATATAACACATAAACAGATAACAGCAGAACAGAAATAAATAAATAAACCAGATAATGTACAATAGAATACACTGGATAAATATAATCATCAGAGTTACACAGTATATAGGATCATACTTAGTACAAAATACAGTTCAGCTATACATAAATGTCTACTGTGGAAAAGAAAACATAATATGTACAACAGGAGATGAACAGCATAAAAAGAGATAAATGATAGAATCCATCTTGAGCTCCAGCTATCCAGAAAGAGCCTGCCAAAACCTGAATACAAGGCTGCCCGTGTAGAAAAAGGGGCACCCGAGTTTGCAAGTGAAACAAACTACGAGTCAGTCATGGGACTGGTATGAGAAATCTACTTAACACATTTTCAAATATGGCTAATCATAGGACCACGCCACTTTCGTGGAACGAGTTTACTCCATTGGATTGCCAGTGCTTTAAAACAAATAATTCTTTTAAACATCGCAACGCTTTTTATAAAATGAAGCCATTATAAGACTCAGTTCCCATCACACAATGCAACACAAACCGGAGGATAGAGTTTTACCTTATAATGGCCAAATATGCTTGATACGAGGAAAACAAATCATTTGAAATGCAAATTTTATAGTTTAATTCTTAATCAGACTCCAACCGTAAACTAGTAAGAGAACGATTCCCTAAGTATTAACCCCGAAGGCCGAAACCAACATCAGACCAATACCCAGGAAACCATCCGTCCTAGCCTGTCTCCAGTTAGTTTCTAATTTTAGATACAATCATAAATATCAATCATAGGCGACATTAATGCCCCATACCACTATGTCGCCATATATAGGTATAAAATCAAAACCGCACGATGTCGTATTTGGAAATTGGATTTCTGCCATGAACCAAGGATAGTCCTTACCGAATTTGAGACTGTCTAGCCCGAGTCTCAGGATTAGAACGCATCGACCCTTGGAGCCACAGGGCCGGTCCACCGATGTGGATTAGACGAAATCCTGAACACTATGTCTCCCCGCCCTATGGGGCATGAATGAGCCAACGAATGGCTCCATCGGTTCGAGAACGACCGATATATCCGAGGTGCCTCGCAATAGCAACAACCACATAAGTCAAACTCGTCACGGCGTGTAAAACCACTGACGCCACTTCTAGCTAGAAAGAGACGCATGTCCTCCCTGGATCCTTCTCCTGTTTCGGGTTCACAACCAGGGTGTGAGGCTCGCGAATCTACGCTACACAAAGCTATGACACACAGGCCGTGCTTTGATCATCAAATACAAGACTCTACTTTTCAATAGAAGCCTTGATCATATTGCCACTTCGGCATGCCACACAGGCAATTCACTCCATGCGACTGATTCCTATCGATATATAACCTCTGAGCTCGTACTCTCAGGGAAGGGCGTTAAGCAGAAGAATAAATTCTCCACGGCCAAACAGATATATATTTAATAGAGATCAATCGGCACAGAACAAAATCCAATGTCAGACACACAGTCCATTTACACGTTTGTTCTGGGTCTGAACGAAACCGGAGGATCTTTATTCCTTGCATATCCGTACAATCAACCTGTACGTCCGGACGGCTACTACTTCAACCCCTTCTAGGTAGCTACTCCTATCATGAGCATCAGTAGCACCCCTCCATTCGACGTGAAGATCATCGGTCTTGCATCATCTTCATATCTTCGACTTTCGAACGTCGATCAATTATTTGAAATGAGAATTAACTCGGCCTTTTCAAATAATTCACGTATATTTAGAATTTCAAATCAATTCATTTCAATGGTTAAATTATTCAATATCACTAATTTTGTTCTTTAGTGTAATTTTCACGCCAAACACATTCAACCATCAAATATCACATAAACCGAGCAAATTCAATTTATTTCCATTCCATATCGTTTATAATATTTTATCACGATTTATCACTATTTTTATTCATTTAAAAATAGCCAATATATTCAAAACAACGCTTCAGGCCATAACGCGGCCGTGGCGCTGTTTCTCTCCAGATTTGATTTACACATATCTGAAAATCTAACCGTTGGATCTTCACAAATTTTATATCATTAGAAAGATCTTTTCAAAACGAATCCAACAGTTAAGCAGTTTGGCCCGGTTAAGCAGTTTTTCACCTTCCAAACCTTATTTCAGCCATATCTCCCAAACGGTAAGTCCGTTTGGCTATTATGGCCACTCTACGGAAAGGTAAACCATCAATCGAATCTAATGGAAGTGGTTTCAGGTCAAAATTCCTTTTCAATCAAAAGTTATGGCCAAAACAAGATCAACTAGGGGCAAAATGGTCATATAAAAATCGACAAAAATCATAAGCATGGGAAATGACTCTATTGGATGTTTCCCAAAGTTACATGACCATACGACTTCATACGGGAAAGAAATAAATATTCTACGATCCCCCGGTGCATAGAATGCGGGTTGTTACATTCTCCCCCCCTTAAGAAATTTCGCCCCCGAAATTCCCTAACCAAAACACACACAAAGGGTCCCGCGTGCCTATCAACCATAAAATAACAATCAAACATGCAAACAAGCAAAATAAGTCTATCCTAGTATGCAGAATAACTAAATCGTAAAGTAAATCTTACCAGGCAAAGAGTTCTGGATACGCCTTCCTAATGCTCTCCTCTGTCTCCCAAGTACAATCATTCTCGTTCTCGCCCCACTGAACCTTGACTAGCTTCACCGCCTTCCTTCGAAGTTGCTTTGTATCGTGCCCCACAATACGAATCGGCTTGCGGTTCCCAACCGCCTCGGGTTCTACTTCGAAGTCCTCTAACTGATCAGGTGAAATAGTCACATCTGAGTCGTGAACGAACTTCCTTAGTTGGGAAACATGAAACACATTATGAACTCCCGCCATCTTCTCTGGTAAGCCAACTCTATACGCCAAATTCCCGACTAATTCCAGGACAGGGAATGGGCCAACAAATCTTGGTGCCAATTTGCCTCTCCTGCCAAATCGAATCACGCTCTTCAACGGAGAAATCTTGACGAACACCAAGTCACAAACGGAGAATTTTAAATCTCTTCTCCTCTTATCAGCATAACTCTTCTGCCTATCTTGGGCAGCTTTCATTTTTTGTTGAATGATCTTAATCTTATCTGAAGTTTCCCTCACCACATCTGGTCCAAGCATAAACTTCTCGCCAGTCTCTATCCAACATGATGGTGAGTTGCACGGTCTTCCGTACAAAGCTTCGAACGGAGCCATCCCGATACTGGATTGGTAGCTATTATTATATGCAAACTCTACTAGATGCAAATGGTCATCCCATGATCCACCAAAATCCAATATACAAGCTCTCAAGAGATCTTCTAATATACGATTCACCCTCTCCGTCTGACCGTCGGTTGAGGATGATATGCGGTACTGAGATGTAATCCTGACCCTAGAGCCTCTTGTAAGCTCTTCCAAAACCCACTAGTGAACAACGGGTCTCAGTCACTCACAATGCTTTTGGGTACTCCATGAAATCTCACTACCCACTTCATATACAATTCTGCCAACTTGGCTGTCGTTCTGGTCGATTTGACTGGTATAAATCTTGCGCTCTTAGTCAATCAATCTACAATTACCCAAATGCTATCATATCCCGATCTGGTCCTTGGTAAACCATCGATGAAATCCATCGAGACTTGCTCCCATTTCCATTCGGGAATTTCTAATGGTTGCAACAACCCACTAGGCTTCTGTTGCTCGGCTTTAACTAGCTGGCAATTCATGCATTTGGATATAAACTTCCCAACTTCTCTTTTCATCCCTTCCCAGTAGTAAGTCTGCTTCATGTCTCGATACATCTTATTACCACCGGGGTGTATAGTCAGTTTTGAGTGATGACATTCTCTAAGCACTTCATCTCTCAAACCATTCACGTTGGGTACAACTAGTCTTCCATTCTTCCGAAGCCATCCATCTCGATCAAGCCCATACACACTCATCTCCTCACCGTCGATGTCCATCTCTAACTTGGAGATGATTTCCAATAGATTAGGATCGTCCCTCTGGCTGGAACCAATCCGCTCTATCAAAGTGGGTCTGATCGCCAAACTAGCTAGCATAACTGGATCCAATTCGCACTTTGGTCTGAAATCAAACCCCGCGATATACTCCAGTTGCTTCCACTCAAGAAACATAGCCCCTAAGCTGGCATGTCTCCTACTCAAGGCATCGGCTACCGCATTACCTTTCCCAGGTGTATATGCGATATCAAAATCATACGAAGCCAAGAACTCTAACCATCTCTGTTGATGGAGATTCAGATCCTTCTGGGAGAAGAGACACTTTAACGATTTATGATCGGTAAACAACTCAAATCTTTCTCCCAAGAGATAGTGTCTCCACATCTTCAGCGCAAACACGATCGCTGCTAATTCCAAATCATGGGTAGGATACTTCTTCTCATGCGGCTTTAGCTGTCGACTAGCATAAGCTACAACCCTACCTCCTTGCATCAATACAGCACCCAGTCCGATACCACAAGCATCCGTGTATACCGTCATCTCTTCATTCCCTTTAGGAATGACTAACACTGGCGCACGCGTCAACTTCTCTTTTAGACTCTTGAATGCATTCTCACACACTCCGTCCCAGACGAAGGACTGATTCTTCTTAGTCAACTGAGTCAACAGTGCTGCTATCTTGGAGAAGTCCTGGATAAACTTACGATAATATCCAGCTAATCTCAAGAAACTTCTTACATCTGTTGCATTCTTGGGCGTAGGCCAATCCTGTACCGTAGCCACCTTCGCATGGTCCACGGCAATGCCACTCTCTGAAACAACATGACCCAAGAACCTCACTTCCCTTCTCCAGAAATGACACTTAGAGAATTTCGCTTTCAATTGGTGTTTCCTCAACACCTCCATCACTATCCTCAAGTGTCCCTTGTGTTCCTCCTCTGTCCTTGAATAAACAAGGATATCATCTAGGAACACAAGAACAAACTTATTCAACTGATCTCTGAATACTCGATTCATAAGATCCAAAAAATAGGCTGGTGCATTGGTCAACCCAAATGGCATGACCAACCACTCATAAAATCCAGACGGCGTCCTAAATGCCGTTTTCGGAACACTCTCATCTGCTACTCGAAGCTGATGAAATCCTGTCGCGAGGTCCAACTGGGAGAACACTCTTGCTCCTTCCAGCTGATCAAACAAGTCATCTATCCGCGGTAGAGGATACTTATTCTTCCTCGTCACCTTATTCAACTCGCGATAGTCCACACACAAACGAAGGGAACCATCTGCTTTAGTAGCAAACACAACTGGTGCTCCCCACTCGGAGACACTCCTTCTAATAAATCCCTTCTTCAAAAGATTGCTGACTTGCACCCCGAGCTCTCGCTGCTCCCTTGGTGCCATACGATGAAGTGGCATCACTATAGGTCTGGCATCTTTCACTAAATCGATACGGAACTCAATCTCTCGGTGTGGTGGAAGCCCGGTCACCTCCTCGAAGACGTCCGGGTACTGGCCAACCACGGGCACATCTGACAACTCATCCTGCGGGATGTCGAGGGAATTTACAAAACTAGCCATAACCCCATCACTAGGTAGACTACCAAACACTACCCTCCGCCCATCATCCGCCGTCACTGTCACCAAAAAGCCCTCACAGTCTACCACCACCCCGTATCTTTGGAGCCAATCGACTCCCAATATAATGCCATACCCAGTAAAGCCCAAAACAAAGCAATCACAAACAAACATACATCCATGACTCGATAAGACCAAATTCCTGCAAATCATACTAAGGCTAGTCGAACCACCAATCGGGTTCGTCACAACCAATGGTCTATCGACTATCTCGGGTTCCAGTCCCAACCTATCTACCAGGTCACTAGATATGAAGGAACGGGAAGCCCCAGTATCAAACAAAACTCGAACTGGTACATCATAAATAGAAAGCATACCTTGAATAACAACATTCTTTCCTTTCTCTGCCACAGTTGGGGCATTCGACGAAGAAGGAACAACATCAATAGCATATGCTTTCACAATCTGCCTCTCCTTAAGAGGTTGCGGACACTTATCCTTGAAATGTCCCACTTGACCACAGTTGAAGCACTTCTTATCCGCTGGCTTGGCCCGACAATCTTTGGCATAATGGCCCTTCTTACCACAGCTGAAGCATTCAACATCTTTCTTGCTCTTTTTCTGGCCACCCTTAGATTGGTCCTGCTTCCTCTTATACTGAGAGCTATTCTTGCCTCCACCGCAAGCTTGCGGCTTTGGCCCTTCTGCAGATGCAGCCTCAGTCTTTGACTTGGGGTAAAGACTCTCTGATCTCAAAGCTTTCCCCATAATCGATTCAAAAGTCTCATCGATGTGATTGATAAGCCTTTCCCCCAAGTATCCATCCAAACCAGTAATGAACTTCTCATTCTTCTTCTCAGGAGTATCGATAAGAGATAGTTCATACTTTGACAAGGTGTCGAACTCAGCAATATAGTCAGAAACTGCCCTTCCGTTCTGCTTGAGTTCCAAGAACCTCTTGAACAACACTGACTTCTGGGCAGCTAGAATAAACTTCTCGCTAAAACGAGCCTTGAACTGAACCCAAGTAACCTGATCTTCTGGAGTAGCTGTTCTAATGGCATTCCACTAATTCATCGCTCGCCCTTGCAGCTGACGAGACGCTAGCCTTCTCTTCATCGCATCTTCAAGACCCAAGTCATCGAAGATACGGTCACAGCTATCCATCTAGTCTTGAACATATGTGGCCGACTCCGTCCCGTGGAACGGCTTCCCACCAAGGTTAGTGTAATCCTTGCACAACTTGGCAAAATCGACCCTAGGCGCCTGCACTACTGGGCCAACACCAGCTCCGGGATTGGGAACTGCCCCTTGCACTTCTCTTAGCATGTCTCTCATGAGGTTAGTAAACATCGCCCTCATGTCAGCGGCATTCCCATGGTTGGTTCCTCTACCAGCACCCCTCGTGTCTGGGCTTATCGTCAATCTGAAAAAGGGAAACGATTAACGACCCCATAGTGGTGCTAATGCAGTGCGACTTCATTCTTATACTACCAATAGTATATACATATATAGCTTTTGAAAACCAAAGTAATCACAAATACGCGCTCTCATATACGTACTATCTCTCCCTAGTGTCTTTCCCTAGGTTAATTACGCAACCTAGAGCTCTGATACCAAGTGTGACGGCCCGCCCCGCACCAGCCTGCATTTCCTCCGAAAGTGCGCTGTACACGTGCCCGACTAGCACGGGACGGTCATCGGAAGAAAGGAAAGAAGGGAACGAACTAATCAAGAACCTATAGAATGTCTCACAGCGCATATAATAAAATATAATAATAACATACTTGACATAAAACAGGTGAGACAGTGCATAAGCTGAAACCAGAACTAAACATCATAGCAGCGAAAATCCAAAATACAGCTTATTACAACTTTTCAAACTATCTCAAAGCAAAAGTAAGATAAAGGAGGTACACTACTAATGCCCAAGTAGCGACCACCAACGACACAGGGAGAATATATATATATATCATACGTGGAAGCCTCCTGCCCGCCTCCGAATCAGCTACTCGTGCACCACCAGCTAACCTGTCTCTAGTCTGCTCGTGTGCGCACCCAGAGTAATAAGAGGAGACATAAAACTCTGGGTCAGACATAAAGCCTGGTATGAGCGATAAGCATCTAAAGTGAACAATAACAGGTAGACTAGAAACATACCTGAACCAGGACCTGCAACCAAAGAGTTAGCACTACATACCGTGCAACACTCTAAGGTGCCATATCAAACAGTGTAAAGATACGGAGGTGGGGGAGGTGTGTATGTCATAGTTATGGAAAACAATCAAACATAGCATCCATCCTCACATCTCTCACTCAGTGCGTAAAGTATACGATATTCACCACTTCGATCACCCAACATACCTTGCTACAATCACTTTGCCCCATGAAGTCATAAATGGCTTCACTGCACTGATAACGTAGCCACTAATCCTTCACTATGTCCACTTGCCCCATGGAGTTATTTACCCCATCTGCGCTGGCTCGTAGCCTTACTAATCCTTACTATGTCCACTTGCCCCATGGAGTTATTCACCCCATCTGCGCTGGCTCATAGTCTTACTACGCATCACCTTGCCCCTCGAGTCGTAATGACTCTACTGCACTGATAACGTAGTCTTGCTACCATCACCTTGCCCCTCGAGTCATAATGACTCTACTGCACTGATAAGTAGCCCATCATTCATTTTTAGTGGTGAATCGAAGTTATGAACGTCGACAACTCCTTAGCACACGTCTCGCAGCAAAGTCCAACCATGAAGTGAACTCATCGGTTCCCAACTGGATCCTGAGCTCTAACTTCCCATATTGGACTACCTTTGCATCTCGGGTTATTGGTCAATACTGGGTCGGGTCCACTGCATTGCGTCGGTTCGGGTCTTCTTCTGGTACGGTTCGGGTCGGGTGCTTCACTTCGGGTCGGGTCGGGAGTCTCACTTCGGGTCGGGTCGGGTGCCATCTCCTTTCCAGCTCGTGCTTCCGCTCCGCTCCCTCGTTCTTCACGTGCTCCGATCCGATCCCTCCTTCTTTATTCGATCCGATCCCCCTCCTTTATCCGATCCCAGTTCAGTTAGCGTGGCCTTCCTTTTTGCCAATTTTCTCAAGTGTCAGGTTCTGATCCGATCGAATCCCTTTCCCAGTTCAACATATCCGATCCGAGCCCCCATATCCGATTCGATCCGAAACCTGCACTGCTTTCTGAAACTGTTCCAGCAAGTGTTTACGCCATTCGACGACGTTTTCGACCATTCTAACTATTGAAATCAATCACAAAGCATATCATACAGTCATAGCAACATGCATAATCAACCACAAACATCAAAACGTCAATATGATAGGTTAAAATGGATCAAACATACCCAAAACCTCATGTTTCCCCTTAAGCATGTTTAGGTGAAACTAATGATAGGATTAGCAAAACTTAACCAAACTAACCCAAATTCATTTCAGGGGTCTAAAACATCATTTAAAAATTTATGAACATTTTTCCCGAATTTATTAGTGTATAAATTCGCTAATTAACACTAATTACCCTTAATTAGCCATAATTAGTGCAAAACTATGCAAATCACTCACCTTAGCCACAAATAAACTAAGGTCTGAAATAAATCTCTGATTTGATGTGAATCCCAATGCTAAACAGCAGCTCCAATGTTTATTTAGTGTAGATCTCCCTTGATTAGATGTTGCTAAGCTTAATCCTTGATCAAAAGATGATTTGGAGGTGATTTAGAGGTTGGAGGTCATTTTTAGGGTTCCTTGGTGATAAGTGGAGGCTAGAAAACTGAAATGGAATGATTCTCTATCTCATTTCAGCCTCCCCATAACCCTAATCCCGAAATGGGTTATGGGCCTACTCACTAATCACCCTATTTGGCCCGGTTAAGCAGTTTTTAACCTTCCAAACCTTATTTCAGCCATATCTCCCAAACAGTAAGTCCGTTTGGCTATTATGACCACTCGACGGAAAGGTAAACCATCAAACGAATCTAATGGAAGTGGTTTCAGGTCAAAATTCCTTTTCAATCAAAAGTTATGGCCAAAACAAGATCAACTAGGGGCAAAATGGTCATTTAGAAATCGACAAAAATCATAAGCATGGAAAATGACTCTAATGGATGTTTCCCAAAGTTACATGACCATACGACTTCATACGGGAAAGAAATAAATATTCTACGATCCCCCGGTGCGTAGAATGCGGGTTGTTATAAGGGGGGTCCAAACGATATGGATTGGAAGAGGAAGGAGAGGGCTTTCGAACGTGGGTGGTGGCAGAGGTTATCGTCGCCTGTGGCGGCGGGAAAAAGGTCGGGAAGTTGGGAGCAACGGTCGCCGTTAATCGCAGGGGGGGGAGGGGGGGGTTACGGGGAGAGAGAAAGGAGTGGAAGAATACGATTGGCCAAGGAATGTTTTTTTTATATTTATTTATTTTATAAAATCCAAAAATAGCCCCTTCCACACACGAACTCCAATCCAAACCCAACGACTGTCGTCCCTAGCGTTTTAACCCCCCTTCCGAACACAATGGGATATGTTTCGTAGGCCCATTCGACTGTTTCAGTCAGTTTTCCTTCAATTTAAAATATATAACGTTCAATATTCGATTTGAGCGTACATTTCAATTTACCAGGGCCACAAACTGACTCAAAAAATTCCAGAAAAATAAATCTAGCTATGTTTTGACGATACGGTCCCAACAAAACTAGTTTCGTCGAATTCTGAGACCGTTTGAAAAATGGCCCTTTTCTGGTCGATCTAATTTAGCTGTAATTGACCAAAACACATTTTTCTTCGCCACGCTCACATACTAGCTTCAAAAATTATGGAATTTGAAACCTAGCCATAACTTCACATCCCGGATCCAACAAAAGTGGTTTCGTCGAATTCCGAGGTCGTTTGCAAAATGTTTATTTTCACCGGCTATATAATTTCTATAGCGACCTTTCTGAAAATTCATTTGGCCATAAATTTTGACTTCCGCTACGAAACTTCGATTTTTCCAATTCATTAGAAAGATATTCACTAACAGATTTAAATATTTTTGGTTTCACTAAAATCCGTTTTATTTTGCACTCGGTACAGTCAGTCAAAGTTTGAATTGAAATTTCGAAACTGCCGCGCCATTTAAGGCCATGTTTATAATTCAAATTAATTATATTCATTTTCAACATCGATTCAACCACCCTTTTCATCACTATTATTTAAAATATTTATTTTAAATACTTAAAATTCACTAAAATAGCCAATTTAAAATTTTTAAACTGGTTCAGATTTTCCGGGTTGTTACACTCAATAGCTTTGTCCTCATCCACAGTGGTTCCACGACGAAGATCTGGTCATTACGATTCCAACGTGACCGATTTTGTCTGATTCTGATCATGAATGAACCCATTATTGATTTTACCAGCTTTGATTTTAATTAAAACTATTAATAAGTTAACTATTAAATTAATTTCCCTTAATAAACCGTTAATTCACCTGGTAATTACACTTCTTCCCCGTTTGAAACCGAATTCCCTGCTCCTGTGTTAACCAAATTCCATGCCACACCTTTTGCTCAACCCACTTCAACAATTTGGCCAATAAACCCTGACACGAAGCCTACCACTATCTTCAATTATTTCTATTAGAAACCAATGTTTTCAAATTCCTCATTCACCATTTCATCTACCGTAACCACCACTTTGAAATTCCCTCCATGCTTCACTATCTAACTTATGTTGCTTCTACATGAAAGAAGAATGAGGTGCCATTCTTAAAACCACATTTTAAACAAATGCTGCTCTTCCTCACATTCAACAATGCGACTCCTCCTTCCCAGAACACACGATGACATTACACACCACCTTTTATTATTTTTAATCCATGTTTTAAATATTCTTCCTCCCATGTATTACATTTAGACACTGCAACTACCCACTAACACAAATTCCCTTCCCTATACACTAATACCAGTCCACGCAAGCCACCCTTCTAATCCCTTCTCTTTTCACTTTTATTTAAAACTAGTCCCCCCTTGTAACAGCTCACGCACATCCTTCTTCCCCCATAACTACTCCCATTGATTTCATTATCACGTTCAAAACAAACTAACCCTACCATCACTCATATTTATTTAATTACCATGTTTAAACTATTAACCATCTTTTAAGTCTCCTCCTCCCAAAACACGTCGGCCTTCCTTCCAGCTAAACCCAAAGCCAACGCCCTTCTTCCATCAATCGCCACTAACACCACATGCCATCGGACATTAGCTCATCGCCACAAAAGACCACACCACGACCATGGACTTCGAGTTCCGTTCTTCCCCTTCCTCCGGCTAGTTCAAGCCCAGACCTCCTCCTTCCAACTGACCCCACCAACTCCCTCCATCATCAGCCAAATCGGCCTCCAGATCTTTAAAACCGAAACCCTACAGTCAACTTCGGCTATGATTTTCTTCCAGCACAGACCACAGAGACGCCTCCGACCACCACTAGTCCGGATCCCCGACTTCCCTCTCTAAATTCCACATTGGTCTATTTAATAGAAAGTACATGGTTTGGGAGAATCAAACGATTGAAGGAAGGGGTTGGTTACGCTCTACAAGGGAAAGTGAAATTAGGAATTTAGGAGTTCTTATTTGGTTTTGTTTTTCCTTTCTGGTTTGATTTTCTCCTCACGTTGGTTTTGCTATTCAGAAGAAGAAAGATGAATTACCACTATTTAAAGAAGAGGAGGTTTGGAGAGCACGGCATTGCAAAGTTTGGCGTCCACGTTACGTAATAGCTGTAGCAGTAAGGTAGGTAGGCTTGTAATTTTCTTCCTTTGTCGACACGTTTTCATTCAGTCATTAAATTTTGATGTAGACTCAAAAGAAAAGGATAGTGTTGGTGTTATAGTTTCACATGGAATACCGTTTATGAAAGAAATCATAGCTACTAGATGTGAATACTGAGATGGTTAATAACAATTGGTCCTTTAAATATTATAGCACCATTATTATGTTGAACGAGCTTCATTAGTTAGATGTAGGGAGATCTAACATTTTCAACCCGAACTGGTTGAGAAGCAAAAATGTAATTGATATTATAACATGTGTATGTTATATCGCCTGGTTGCTGTTATATATATGTTGAGAGAGGAATATATATATATATATGTATGTGTTTTAAGTTGTAATATTTGCATACCTCGTTAGGTAAAACTCCTGTTCATGTACGGACTGTTACAGACAGGAATAAGAGTACGATCGTGTCCAGCGAGGTACCACGATCCCAAAAATATAATAAAATCGGTAGTTTAACTTATATTATGAAACTCCAAAATATTAATATAGGGTGCAAAATACTCCAAATAGAAAGTTTCCTATTTAATTAATTAAAAATTACAGTAAAATTCTAAAAATTAAATTATAACTACGCCTCAAAAGAATCTTATCCAAATTCAAAACCGATACTTAAATATATTTAAATAACCGTTATGGCCTATATACGATTCCACAACGACTATTTCTAAATTTGATTTGGACATAATTCACAATATATAAGACGAAATCTCGATTCTTCACTTCCATTTGAAAGATACCGTTTATTAGATTCACACTTTCTTGTTTGATAGAAATCCGACTTATTTTGAATCCTGTATATCTAATTGAAGTTCAAAAGTTAAATTACGAACTGCAACGACTTTACGAGCTTATTTTAAATTATATTATAAATTATACGTTTAAATATCATTTTATTAAATAAATTCTTATAAATTCCTATATAGAACTCAAATAAAATATTTAAACTAATTTAAACATTCAGAATTCAACGGCTGAAAATCCGGGTCGTTACAGTGAAAGTGGTTGGCAGCCATGATTGAGTTGTGGAAGTCCTGCATGAGCTATGAAGTCAGGCTCAGATCTCAGCCAAAATTCCCCTCTTCGTTGTATTTTTGGGTGTATTTATAGGCAGTAGGCTTCAATAACTGGAGGTGCCATGCATCGGTTGATCCATGTGAATAGCAGATATTGGAGCTGAGTCTTGATTACGTGGAGAAGTTCCCTCCAATATGTGGCAGCATAATTGTAGCTAGATCCGAGTCTATAGGCTTTAGAAAAGGCAGTTGGACCAAGTAGGTAGGCTATGAAATAGGTCCCATGACCAAGTCATTGCTACAGTGTAAGCTAAGCTCAAGACCATCAACCCTAGTCCTTCAAGCTGAAGTGCTTCTATCCAAGAGCCCTCGAGCCCAAGAGCCTCAACCCAAGAATGTCTGGGCTTGTCCAAGTCCATTCTCGAGTCCTAAGTGATCCTGTGATGGGTCCATGGGTTGACGGCCTTGCAAAAAGGCGGGTCAACGCTTTGCCCCCCAAAGTACATCATGTGGTAGACATGATGTACTTTGAGTAAGTCAAAATGCATCTCTTTGGAATGTCATTCATCTTCGAGAAAGCAATGTTGAATTGTCATGTCTTTAGGAGTAGTCCTGAAGCTTGAATTCTTTTTTTCTTTTCTTTTCGCAAACAACATTCATGTATCACACCACCATCTGTGGTACCTATCAAGCCAAAGTACGAGGCTAGAGTATTTGAGATGATTAGGTAATAACTTACGCCTCGTCGAGTCAAGAGGTCGAATGAAATCATCATAAGTCGAGCTGCGCCGCTGGATTCTGCACATGGTCGTTCATAAATAGTCTTCACCAAATGGTGTCATCTTCCTATGCAAGTAGAGAGCATGGTCAAGTGTAAGGTCAAGTCAGACCATTAGTCACACATAAGTCAGTGCATGGTTTGGTTATCCAAGTCATGAGATAGTGTAGAAAATCAGAAATGGCATGTGAACTTGACATCGCATATGGCTTTTTCCTTCTCGAGTCATTGGAATAGTAGTCTAGGAATCCATGATCACGTTGTATCTTACCGATAGAAAGCCAAAAAACCACGATCGCTCCGAACCGTATTAACAGAAGACCAGAAATCCATGGTCGCATCAGACCATATTTAAAGAAATCCATTATCGCTCCGGATCGTTTTTATGGTCCAAATGATCACATAAGAGTCAGTGCAAGATGCTGAAATCATGTGAGCCGATGTCTAATGATTTTCAAAATCATAAGGCATTAGAAAAGCTAGTCCCACTCTCCATTTAATGTAACAACCCGGAATTTTGGAACCAATTTAAAAAATTTATTTTTGCAATTTTAATGGATTTTAAATATTTAAATAATCTATTTCAAATAATAACGATTAAAAATTTATTTAAATCGAAGTTAGAACGAATATATTTATTTTGATTATATAAGGAGTTAGAAATAGCACGGTAGTTTGAAAATTTGAATTTGAACTTTGACTTACTGCATAGGATGCAAAATAAATTGAATTTTAGTGAAACCAAAAATATCTAAATCTGTTTAAAAATGTCTTTCCAACGAATCCGAAAAATTGAAATTTCATAGTGAGAATTAAAAAAATATGGCTAGTTTAAAATTCAGAAAAGTCGCTATAGAATTTATTTATATATTTTAATATTAAAAATAGCCATTTTACAAACGACCTTTGTTTTCAACGAAACCACTTTTGTTGGATCCGAATGTCAAATTATTGCTAGATTCCAATTTCATAATTTTTGGAATTAATATGTGAGTATGGCAAAAGAAAATGTGTTTTGTCAATTTCAGTCAATTTGGATTGACCAAAAAATGGCCATTTTTCAAACGGTCTCCAAATTCGACCGTATCGTCAAAACATAGCTAGATATAATTTTTCCGTAATTTTTAGAGTCAGTATGTGTCCCCGATAAATTAAAATGTATGACCAAATTAAATAAATAAATGATTTATATTTTAAATTAAAGAAAAGAGGGCTGAGATGATCGAACGGGCTGACGGGACCTAGTCTATTGTGTCCGGAACGGGGGTGTTTGGCTGGGGACTACATTAGTTGGGTTGAATTTGGAGTTGTTAAGAATTAACGGACATTTTTCTAAAAACTAGGAATTTAATAATTTAATATTATAAATACCGTACTAAACCAAAACCCTAATTCAGAAATAACCTAGTCGCCACTATTCAGTTCGATGGCCGATTTCATTCGAATTTGATTGGATAATAACCCTTAATCCCCTCAATAATTTCAACCACTCATGAAGAGAAACTTGTAGTGCTTCTTCTAATCTCCGATTCTATACGTATATGATCAATTTTCATCATCTGTACGAGGAGGAATGGGGACGGAAAGTCGCCGACTTTCGGGGCGTTTTCCGCCCACTAGGCGCGTGTGAGCTGGGCCCCAAGGCCAGCAATGGCAGCTCCTCCCAAGGCCTTCGACGTGACGTTGGTTGATCGGGGTTTAACCATTCCTGGTGGCGTGCGATTTGAGATAGAAGAGTTAGATGGTGGGTTTATTTGGTCTAGGCAATTACACGATGAAGTAGAAGGAGATAACAATGGAAAAGAAATGTAATTAAATAATTAATTATATCAATTTATTTATTTATGTAATTAAGTTTTAAAAACCCCATAACTTATTCAAATTTAATCAGAATTTGATGAAACTGGAAGCGTTGGAATCGTCTTTCCCAGATCTACGCGATGGAACTGACCAGGACCCAAATGAAGCAGATCAGATTTTGGACAAATTTCAGATTTGAATTATTCAAAATCAAAACACACTGTGAGATTTCTCATTTTTAAATTTAAACAATTAAATATATATAGAAATATATATATTTAAATTGATTGTGATTGTATTATTATCATACGCTGTATAAAAATTTGAGATTGATTGATTTTGGATGTGATGTATGGTTAGATCAAAATATATGTTGTTCGTTTAAATATTGTCTTTACCATTTTAGTTTAGAATAAAAATATTCATTTGTTGATAAACATTTTTGTTAGAAATCTTCATGTTAGATGAAATAAACACTTTTGTTAGAAATCTTCATGTTAGATAAAATAAACATATTGTCATTAATGTTATATTAGAACAAAATATGTCATTTTGTCATTAATGTTGTATTAGAACAAAATTTGTCATTAGTGATATGTTAGAAAATAAATTTGTCATTAATATCATGTTAGAGTCATGCCATGTTAGAATAAAATATCATTTTTGTTATAAAATGTACATTAGAATAAAATATCATTTTTGTTATAAAATGTACATTAGAATAAAATGACATTTATTTTATAAAATGTCACATTAGAATAAAATGTCATTTTTGTTATAAAATGTTGCATTAGAAATAAAATAACATTTTGTTATAAAATGCTTTATTAGATTATAATTGTCATTTGTCTTAAATTAGAATTGACAAAATAATCATGTCATTTTTGTTGTTTTAGAATCGACAAAACAAGATTATCATTTTTAGTGTCTTGTCGAAATAGAATTGTTGACAAAACAAAGTTATCATGTTACTTTTTTTGTTGAAATAGAATTGTCAACAAAATAAAAATAGAAAAAGGTTCATGTTTTAAATAAAAACATGTTTACATTAAAATTTCACATTTTTAATGTAATGTTAGAAAATAGATGAATGTTCATGTTTTAAAATAAAAACATGTCTACATTAAAAATTCACATTTTCAATGTAATGTAAGAAAATAGAAAATGTTCATTTTGTCAAATTAGAATTGTTGAACAAAATACATATTTTTGTAAAAATATACATTTTTGTTCATTAAGAAAGAATGAAACATCTTTATTCATTAAAAAGGTTTAAAACAAAAATGAAACTTTTTTTGTTCATTAAAAAGGATGAACATTTTTGTCAATTAAAAAGAGTGAAACAAAAATAAACATTTTTGTAAATTAAAAAAATTAAAAGGGATTAAACAAAAATAAACATTTTTTTCAATTAAAAGGGATTAAACAAAAATATACATTTATGTCAAAATAGAATTGTTGAAACAAAAATTATCATTTTTGTTAATTAGAATGGTTGAAACCATAATTAACATTTTTGAATTGGGTTAAAACAAAAATTACATTTTTGTTAATTAGATAAGAGTTAAAACAAAAATAACACATTTTGATTAAGAAGATTTGAGTTAAACCAAAACAAAATAACATTTTTGTTAAATAAATTTGTGATAAAACAAAAATATCATTTTTGTTATATGGAAATTGTAAACAAATAAAAATTATCATTTTTATTTATTATGTTGAATAGAATATTGTACACAAATAAACTGTTCTTTTATTTGTCATTAGAATACATAGAATAATATATACAAATAATTGTTCTTTTATTTGTCATTAGAATAATGTATGCAAATAAATTGTTCTTTTATTTGTCATTAGAATACATAGAAAAATGTATGTAAATATGCCATTTTATTAAATTAAAATTTGTCAAAAATGAATTGTCATTTTTGTTGAAACTAGGATTGTCAACAAAAATGAATGAATCATTTGTGTTCATTTTGTTAAATTAGAATTGTTAACCATATGAAATTTTCATTTGTTATCCATTTTGTTGAACTAGAGTCATGAACAATATGAATTACAACTTTTATTCAATTGGTTAAAATAAGAGTTGTTAACAATACCGAATTATCACTTTTAATCATTTTATTTAAAATAGAATTTTCAATTAAAATGAAAAGATCATTTTTATCATTTTGTTGAAATAGAATCATCAACAAAAATGAGAGAATCATTTCTATTGTTAAAACATACATTAGAATTTGTATGTTAAATAAAGAATCATTTTCATTGTTAAAACATACGATAGAATTTATATGCAATTATAAGAATCATTTTCATAGTCAAAACATACATTTGAATTTATATGCAATTATAAGAATCATTTTCACAGTCAAAACATATAATAGAATTTATATGCAAATATAAGAATCATTTTCATGATCAAAACATGCATTAGAATTTGTATGTGAATTAGAGTGATATTTTATTGTTAAATTATACAGTAGAATTTGTATGCAAATACAAGTGACATTTGTATTGTCAAATTATACATTATAATTTGTGTACAGAGTAAAGAGGCATTTCATATGTTATGATTTGAGAACTATACATGCAAATAAAAAAAATTCTTTTTATTTGTTAAAATTAAAAATAGAAATTTGCATACAATTAAAGGAAAATGAAAATTATCTTTTTATTTGTCATCAACAACAATGAAATGTAAATAAATTACATTTTATTAGACATTTGGTACATGTAGGGAAATTATGCGAGTATAGGGGTGGCAATTAGTCCCGACCCGATGGACCCGGACCCGACCCGTCGGGTCTCGGTTCTAAGCGGGTCGGGTTTTGTCGGGTCTAAACTATACATTTCAGAAATCTTGACCCGACCCGACCCGAGCTTCGGTTCGGGTCGGCTTGGGTCGAAGCTCGGGTCGGGTCGGTTCAGGTCTGGTTAAATAATAACACTAAAAATACATATATTTCAATACTTTTTGGTCGGGTCTTTCGATTCGGGTCTATGCGGGTAGGGTTTGATCAGGTCTTGATGGTATTTTTCATCACCCAGACCAGACCCGAGACCCATCGGGTTCGGTTCGGGTTTGTGTCTTTTCGGGTCGGTTCGGTTTGGGTTTTCGGTTCTCGGTTCTAATTGCCAGCCCTATGCGAGTAAAATACATTTTTATTCGGCATTAGGAATATAATAACATGTTTTTTTCATTATCATCAACATGTTAGCAGAATTAAAATTGGTTAAATTCATTAACCAACGATTTATTTAGATGAATTATTGTTTTCTGAAAACCCCACACGGGTATTGGGATGATATTTGACATACACTAGTCCCAATATTTAGTTGTATGTCAATTGATGGATTGACAGGCTGTGAGGAGCGTTATTTATTCATTTTGATGCTCGCACAGTTGTAAGTTTCACTCTGGATGTGAATTGGTTGTTTAATGACTGTTTATCATTATAGTCATGTTCATGTTATGTGTGAAATCCATATAACCGAAATTATATGGTAACTGATTGAGTCGGATTTCGATTCAGAATATCTTTTAAATATAAAGAGTACCTTAAAATAATGAATATTTTAATATTAAGAATATTTTTGTATAAGGAATCTTTTTACATAAAGAATAGTTTTAAATAACGAATATTTTAAAATAATATTCAATGAAGAATAAAATGATGATTTCTATGTCTATTTTTGGATGGACAAAAGATAAAAATATATTTTTATCAAAATGAACTTGTTATTAACTAGAACAAATCTTTCAGATTAAGATTTAATGAATTCTTCCAATTAATTAATAATTAGAATTAAATAAAAGAATTAGATTTTGGGTTGTCGTGGATGGTGTATTAAATAACACCGTTCTTAAACCCCATATGAAAAGAATAAATCTTTTAATTAAAATTATTAGAGTTTCCAATTATATTTAGTAATTGGAATTAAACGATATGTGAATTGGGTTTATTGTGAACTGTGTTTTAAACGACATTTGTTCTTTAATCCAATTAACAATAAAAATATGATTTAAGATTTATAAATCTTTTTATTAAGGTTTAAAAAGAAATTTTCCAAAGTCAAGTTTTCCAATTTAATATATTAACTTGGAATTGAGTGGAAATTTGATTTGATAATAATCAAGATAGGCTTCTGTAAAAGAAGACTGTTACTATATATGGAATTTAAAAGGCTTTGCCATTATTCCATTTATATTAATAGTCTGATACGGGAATTTATATCGATTGTATATTGATTTGATTTCTGTGAAAATTCTATATTTAATGGAAGATGATTTTGGGTTTATCGTGAACTGTGTTTTAAATGACATTGGTTCTTTAAACCAGTTAAAGATAAGACTAATTTCTTAAAAGTTGAATAATCATAAAGTAATGATTTTTGATATTAAAATAAAATTGGAGTTTTACTAAATCTTTAAAAAGAAGATCAAAGAATAAATTTAAAAGAATTTATCTTTGATAAAATTGATGGGAATCTTCCCTTTTAATATGAATATTTTATTAAAAGAATATTCTGAACTAGAATGAGGCGTATGATGTGTATTTATAGCACTTGATTTTTTATTATAAAATACGCGAGTTATTCGGAAAGACCAGGTTTAACCTATTCTGAATAATTACTACGACGATTAAAAGTCGAAGACATTGAATATGGTGATTGAAGACCGACGATCTTCACATCGAGTGGATGGCTACTGATGCCCTGAACTGGGTCGCTCCTAGGAATGGGTTAAAGTGGTAGTTGCTAGGATGTACTTGTTGATTATCCGGATATGCTAGCACCTCTCTTCCGTATTGGACATACGGGACGAGGAATAAGGTGTCTCCAGTTTCATTCAGATCCAGAACGGACTTGTAAATGGATATGTGTCTGACATTGGATTTCATTCCATGTAAATTAAATTGATTTCTATTTAATATATATCTGTTTGGTGGTAGAGAATTTATTCTCTTGCATAACACCCTTCTTTGAGACGCACGAGCTCAGAGGTTTTATATTGGTAGTTATCGATCGCATGGCGTGGATTATCAATGTGGCATGCCAAGATGAAAATGATCAAGGCTTTTGTTGAAAAGCAGAGCCTTGTGATTGATGATCAAATCATAGCCTTTTCGGCATAGCTTTGTGTATAACGTTACCTCGCGAGCCTCACACCCCGGTAAGAGTTAGAAACGGGACAAGGGAATGCAGGGAGTGCACACGTTTCTTTCTAGCTAGAAGTGGTATCAGGGTTTTGCAAGCCCTGACAATTTACTTATGTGGTTGGCGGAATGAGGCGCCTCGGTTATATTGGTCGATAGTGACCATGTTATAAGTTCAATAAGACCGGGAAGCTTGTGTTCAGGCATAACTAATCCACTAAAGTATTTGTGGACTGGCCCTGCAGTATCCAAGGGTTCGCCAGCGTCCGAATCCTGGGACATTGCTAGAGTGTCTCAAATCGGTTAGGAGATCCTCCCTAGCCTTAACTCTTGATGGAAACCCAATTTCCAATACGACATTACAGTTTCGATTGTATACCTATATATGGCTGCATAGTAGGATGGGGTACTATGCCATCTAGGATTGATACATTTACTTTGAAGTATTCTAAAACTCATTAGACACTAATAATAATATTAAAATATTATTTTCTACGTATCAAGCATGTTTGATCATTATAAGGTAAAACTCTATCCTTCGGTTTGCATTGCATTGTGTGATGGGACTTGAGTCTTATAATGATTTCATTTTTCTAAAAAGCATTGCGTTGTTTTGAATAAAATTTATGTAATTTATGCACTGGCAATCCAATGGGGTAAACCTGTTTCGCGTTAGCAGAGTGGTCCTGTGATTAGCCTTATTATTAAATAGGTTAAGTAAGATTTCTCATACCAGTCCCATGACTGACCTGTAGTTTGTTTAACTTGCAAATTCGGGTGTCCCCTTTTCCACACGAGCAGTTGAGTAGCTTATTTTGCAGATATACTGAGTAGGATTCTGGATCGAAGCTTAAAGTTGTGTCCAGAGCATTGATAGTCTTCCGCTGTGTTAGTTTAATCGTTTCCGCTGCATTGTATTAAATTTATTGTAATTTATCTTCTGCTGTATTATTTCAGTGTACTATGATATATTCTGTACTCTAATGTATCATTATTATGATGTAATAAAAGTCTTCTGTTATTTGTTCTGATGTGTTGTATGCCCAAAATTAGCGTATTCGAGTTTTGAATGGTCTTGGTCGATTTTACGATCGATTGGGTCTGGGCAAAATCTGAATCATTACAGTTGGTATCAGAGCCAGGTTAGCTCAAATCTTTGGGGTACAACTCGTTAGGACTGAACAAAAAGACTCACCAGAGGTATGATTAGTAATATCCTATAAAGGAATACTCATTAGATATAGGATCAGTAGTATCCTAGAATGAGAAAACTCAATAGAGATGGGGTTAGTAATGCCCTAGAATGAGTTAAGAGGGACAAGTATATAATTAACGTATTTGTGATCATATATATAATCTGATCTTAGAAAATATGATTTTAAATATTTGGAAATTTAATCAACTAATGGATTGATGACTGTGTTGTGTGATTATTAGTTCAACTAATAAAATTATTAAAACCAAAAAAAGAATGAAAATCAAATTGGTTAGTTAAACAACTTTCAGCTCCGTTCCTTTTCGAGGACGAAAAGATTTAAAGTGGGGGAGATTGTAACAACCCAGAATTTTGGAACCAATTTAAATTTTTTATTTTTGCAATTTTAATGGATTTTAAATATTTTATATAATTTATTTTAAATAATAATGATTAAAATTTTATTTAAGTCGAAGTTAGAACAAATATATTTATTTTGATTATATAAGGAGTTAGAGATAGCACGGTAGTTTGAAAATTTGAATTTGAACTTTGACTAACTGCACAGGAAGCAAAATAAATCGGATTTTAGTGGAACCAAAAATATCTAAATCTGTTTAAAAATGTCTTTCCAATGAATCCGAAAAATTGAAATTTCATAGCGGGAATCAAAAGTTATGGCCAGTTTAAAATTCAGAATAGTCGCTATAGAATTTATTTTTATATTTCAATATTAAAAATAGCCATTTTACAAACGACATCCGTTTTCGACGAAACCACATTTGTTGGATCCGGAATGTCAAATTATTGCTAGATTCCAATTTTCATAATTTTTGGAATCAATATGTGAGCGTGGCAAAAGAAAATGTGTTTTGTCAATTTCAGTCAATTTGGATCGACCAGAAAATGACAATTTTCAAACGGTCTCCAAATTCGACGAAATTAATTTATTAGGACCGTATCGTCAAAACACAGCTAGATATAATTTTTGTATAATTTTTAGAGTCAGTATGTGGCCTCGGTAAATTAAAATGTACGACTAAATTAAATAAATAAATGATTTATATTTTAAATTAAAGAAAAGAGGGCTAAGATGATCGTCTGACGGGACCTAGTCCATTGTGTCCGGAACGGGGGTATTTGGATAGGGACAACATTAGTTGGGTTGAATTTGGAGCTTTTAAGAATTAACGGACCTTTCTGTAAAAACTAGGAATTTAATAATTTAATATTGTAAATACCGTGCTAAACCAAAACCCTAATTAAGAAAATAACCTAGCCGCCACTATTCAGTTCGATAGTCAATTTCATTCGAATTTGATCGGCTAATAACCCTCAATCCCCTCAGTAATTTCAACCACTCGTGAAGAGAAATTTGTAGTGCTTCTTCTAATCTCCGATTCTATATGGATATAATCAATTTTCGTCATTTGTACGAGGAGGAATGGGCACGGGAAGCCATCGATTTCCGGGGCATTTTCCGCCCACCAGGCCTGTGCGAGCTGGGCCCCACGACGAGCTATGGAAGCTCCTTCCAAGGCCTTCGATGTGACGTTGGTTGATCGGGGTTTAACCCTCCTTGTTGGCATGCGATTTGAGATAGAAGAGTTCGATGGTGGGTTTATTCGGTCCAGGCAATTACACGATGAAGTAGAAGGAGATAACGATGGAAAGGAAATGTAATTAAATAATTAATTATATCAAATTATTTATTTATGTAATTAAGTTTTAAAAACCCCATAACTTATTCAAATTTAATTAGAATTTGATGAAACTGGATGTAACAAGCCGAAAAATCTAAACCAGTTTAAAAATTTTAATTTGGCTATTTTAGTGGATTTTGAATTTTTAGAATAAATTATTTTAAATAATAACGACCAAAAGTCTATTTGAATCGATGTTGGAAAATAAATATATTTATTTTAATTATAAAACAAGGCCTAAAGTAGCGCGGCAGTTTGCAAATTTGAATTCGAACTTTGATTGACTGTACCGAATGCAAAATAAAAAGGATTTTAGAATCTGTTTATGAGTATCTTTCTAACGAATCTGAAAAATCTAAATTTCATAGCGGGAATCAAAATTTATGGCCAAATGAATTTTCAAAAAGGTCGTTATAGAGTTAATATAGCCCGTGAAAATAGCCATTTTGCAAACGACCTCCGTTTTCGACGAAACCACTTTTGTTGGATCCGGGATGTCGAATTATTGCTAGATTTCAAATTCATTAATTTTTGGAGTTAATATGTAAGCGTGAAAAAAGAAAATGTGTTTGGTAAATTTCAGTCAATTTGAATCGACCAGAAAATGGGCATTTTTCAAACGGTCTCCAAATTCGATGAAACTAGTTTTGTTGGGATTGTATCGTCAAAACATAGCTAGATTTATTTTTCTGGAATTTTTGGGATTAGTATATGGCCTTAGCAAATTGAAATGTACGTTCAAATCAAATATTGAATGTTTTATATTTTAATTTGAAGAAAAACTACTGAAACAGTCGAATAGGCTTATGAAACATATTCCATTTTGTTCGGAATGGAGGTATTTAGCTAGGGGCGACAGTCGTTGGGTTTGGATTGGAGTTCGTATTAGGAAACATCAATTTAGAATTTAATATAAATGCCGACCAATCAGAATTTTTATATTCATTATTTTTAATTTAAAAATCACGATAAACTCCCCAGGCCCCTCGTAACCGACGACGAAACTGTTTTCTCCCCTTCCTGTCCATATTCCGGCCAATCCATCATGAATTACACCCTGCTCCTTTACAACTTTTAGAAGCTCATCTCTTCCTCTTCAAATCAATACCAACCTTGCCCTCTCTCGTCTTGTATTTCGCGAGAACCGCCTCTTCAAACATCCGAACTTCGCAGCGCCGCCCAGGCCCGTGCTTGCCACCGAGTGGGACCGATCCTCCACGCGCCGGCGCGCCTCGCGGAGGTCTTCCTCGTGGTGTGACTTGATCTGAGCAAAGAGCTTCGGATTTGAAGATATTTGCAACCTTAGATTCGAACGAATTTCAGAAAGGTACGGTTGTGGTTTTTTATAACTGAATATAACACTTTAAAGCGCTATGGATTTTGATTTCATGGTAAAAATCATATCTTTTTGCTGTGTTGTCGAAATCCAGTGAAACAAGAGACACCGGGACCGTGTGGACGTCTTCTACATTCTAGAAGGGACCAGATATTTTTCTGACCTTCCTACGATTTTTGGAGGAGGGGAACCCAATGTGAGATTTCTGAATTATAAACGATATGGAATGACGATGTATAAATTATACGATCGATGTATGAGTTATATAAGCGTTGTACACCTCATGTATAAGTTGTATGTGCGATGTATAAGTTATATGTGCGTTGTAAAAATCATATGTGCGTTGAATGGAATTGAAATGAAATCGAAATATATTTATATACATATAAATATATCTATATATCTATATATATATATATATATTTTGGAAATGGGTTTAGCGTTATTACTGGGCAGTTCATCCCGAAGGAAAAACAAGGCCCAAGACATTGTTACGTTCAGTACATCGATACAGTTGTACATACCAACAAAACCGCCTTTGCATCAGTACATCGATACAGTTGCTTATTATATACGAGAATAATAAGCAAAAGTAGAAGCATGGTCAGATCTAAAGTTTAGTTCTGTTCAAACCCTCGTCTCCTTCTTCACCTTCACAAACTATGGCGGCTGAAAGGCGTAATAACTCGTGCTTGTTTCTGGGGTCGGATTCAGTGTCCGCCACCGATTCACGTCTTCCTTTCCGATTGTTGCAGGTGCCGTTCGTGTGGTAAGTTCTCCTCTCCTCCTTCTTAGCGCAAGATTTAATTCCTGATTTGCAAGTTTGCTAGCAAATTCCACTGACTTGTTTTTCCTTTGGTGAATTCGATTATTCCTCTCTTTCCAAACACTCCAAATAGCAACTGTAAAAGCGATTGTCTTCACTTCGGCTATCTCACCTACGCTTTGCCAGAGCACTTCAAGGTTTGTCATGATTTCTGTTAGTTTGCTTTCTGTTGTAGTGTGTTTGACTTCTGCATAGCAATTTTCCCATATTTTATTTGTGTATTTGCATTCGAAGAAGAGGTGATTATGTGTTTCTTCAGCTTCATTGCATAACACACAATTCATTTCATTTACAATCCCCCATCTGAAAAGTCTATCTTTAGTTGGAAACCTCCCTAAAACCTCCTTGTAGGCGCAGCATGCCATTTTGGGTACATTTCTTTTATACCAAATGATTTTACTCCATGTTTTATGACCATGTTTAGCCCTTATGTCCTCCCAAGTCTGTTGTAGTTTGAATTCAGAGCCCATGCATGTCCAAATGTCGTATTGTCTTTCTTTCATAATTTGCGTATTTTCTATTGCCCTTTTCTGTTCTGCGTTGCATGCAAAGTCCACTCTCCATTAGTTATTGGATATGATAGAATTTACTGTCTCCTTTGGGCAGCCATATGCTGAATAAGTATCCCAACCATGTGTATCTATCAACGATTTACCATTTAACCAAGGGTCGAGCCATAAGTCAGTCTCGCTGCCTTGAGCTATCTCTCTTCTACAGTGCTTGGACAATTTGCTTCTAACCCTTAAAATTGCCTTCCAGGTGGACTAGGCATTGTTATCTTCCTTCATAGCCCAAAAATTACCATTGCCATACCTCTTATTCATCCATCTTGTCCACAGTCCTGAGTTATTGATGATTTTCCAAGCTTGTTTTAAGGTGAATACTTCTCTCATAGTCTTGATGTTTCTTAGACCAACTCCTCCTTCCTCTTTAGGTCTGCATAACTCTTCAAATTTGATTTTGTGTAAGCCTCCTTTCCAAATAAAATCTGCACAGACCTTCTCTATTTTGACAATTGATGCATCTGGTAACTGGAAAGTTTGTAACCAAAAATTGACTTTAGCATGAATTACAGTATGCACCAGCTCGATTCTACCAGCAAATGATAACAGTCCTGAGCTCCACCCATTAAGCTTGTCCCTGATATTTGTGATAAGGCTTGTACATTCCCTGTGAGTGATCTTATTGGATGATAGAGGAACACCCAAATATTTCACTAGCAGCGCCCCTTCTTGTACCTTCAGCACTTCAAGCACTTGATTTTTGTTCCTGCAAGTTTTGTTAAAGTAACATTTAGTCTTGTAATCATTAACTTTTAACCCACAGTGTACCTCCATTTTAGCAAAGATGTCTCTGATATGACCAGCTGCAGCCCCAGTGGCTTTGATGCAAATAAGTAGATCATCTGCATACAAAAGATGAGATATGCTAGGTTGTATGTTATGTATGGTCTGCACCCATTTCTTATGACAAGCAATTTCCATTTGTAGTATAAAATACTCCATAGCCACTGCAAATAGGTAAGGTGAAAGTGGGTCCCCTTGTCTGATGCCCCTGTTGCTGCTTGTGTAACCTTTAGGCACCCCATTAATGAGAATAGATAAAGTTGGGATAGAGATACATTCTTTAATCAGCTCGACTGTTTTGTTTGGAAATTCCATGCACTGCAACATGTGAATGATGAACTGTCTGCTGATTTTATCATATGCCTTGTGTAAATCAACCTTAAGACACATTCTGTCAGCTCCTTTCTTACTGAAATTTCTAATCAATTCATGAGCAAGTAATGAGTTTTCTGAAATGCTCCTCCCTTTAATGAATGCACTCTTACATTCAGTAATTAGGTCAGGTAGTATCAGTTTCAATCTATTACATAGTACTTTACTTATGATTTTGTATATAACATTGCAACAGGCAATAAGCCTGTAATCTGCTATACTTGTGGGTTTTTCACACTTTGGAATAAGGCAAATAAATGTGTGATTAATTTCTTTCGAAAACTGGCCTGAATTGAAGGTTTCTTGGACTGCTAATGTGAGTTTACCTTTTAAATTGTTCCAATGGATCCTGAAGAAATTCGAGCCCAGTCCATTAGGCCCAGGCGAGGAGTCAATGTGAACCGAGCTGATGACGTCCCACACCTCTCTCTCAGTTACACTAGCCAGCAACAATCGTCTTCCACTCGTGTTAACCAGCCTATGAGTGGCAATGTATGGTAAGTTCTCCTCTGATTGCCCATTGTATAAGTCCTGAAAATAGGTTAAGGCTTCCTCCTCAAACTTATTCATGTCCATGCATGTGTTACCCTCCTAGTCAAAAATTTGCATGTTATAATTCGTGTTCTTCCTTACAGCCATTTTGGTGTAGAAGAACTTGGTGCATTCATCCACTTCTGTTAGCCATTTTTCTTTTGCCTTTTTTTTTTAATTCAATCGCTTTTAAATGTAGTTGGTTTTTCAGTTGAGTCTGGGCTTCATAATATAGTCTCCAAGTCTCTTCAGTGTTGTCTCCTTCATTAATTTTTGCCAACAGTTCTCATTAAGCTTTTCAAGAGACTCTAACTTGTCTATTTCCTTGGGTCTGAATTTATTCCAATTTTTGAGTTTATTCTTAGTTTTCTTCAAGAATTTCACCAGGTTGAACAAATGGCTGTCCCCTGTAGTCATTAAACCTTCATTGTCGAAATTAAAGTGATACCCATCTAGTAGGTGCCATTCATTAGAGTACCTGAAAGGTTTTCCCTTCTCCCATTTCTCCATTTCTTTGAGCATAATATGAAGTGAATAATGGTCACTCGTTGAGTTAGGCAGAATGTTAACTTTAATGTCTGCAAATTTCCTCATGCATTGCATATTTATTAAAGCTTTGTCCAATTTGCAAACAATTTTCCTAACTTCTCCACTTTTCCACGTAAATTTCAGTCCACCATGGATCGGTTCTATCAATCCAGCTGCTAGTAAGCAATTATTGAACTCTGACAACTGTGTAGCTCTGAGGGTAAGTCCTCTCTGTTTTTCTTCAGCACGTAACACAGCATTAAAATCCCCCATGATTAATCGTGGAATTGTTATTTGTTTCGACAGTTGTGTGATTTTTTCCCATAGGGAAACTCTTTGGCTAGCTAAATTACTTGCATAGACAGTAGTTAAACATAAACAAGTCCACCAGTATTTTTGGCATTCACTGTCACTTGCTGTTCATCTTTGTCTATTATGCTTATGTCCCAAATTGATTTTGACCATGCTAAAATAATTCTACCTTTTGCTCCTGTATCATTATTATGAAGCATTAGCCACTCTGCACCCAGCTGTTCCTCAAAGTATTTAATATTCTCATCACTCATTTTACTCTCAAGAATACCCATGATAGAAGGATTCAAACTCCTTTTCAAATTATAGAGGTCTAAACAACGGGTATCATTGTTTAGTCCTCTGACGTTCCAACTTATTATGGACATTTATTTTTGAGGGAGTTACTCCTCAAATCCTTAGGAGACACTACTTGACCGTTCAAGTTCTTACCCTTTTGCCTTTCAGTTCTGAATTGTTCATCATATTTTTCATTTTGTTTGGTGAACTTGCCAGTTTTGTTCATGCTTCCTCCTCTGCATTTGTGTCATTGAGATTGATAGTTAATTTTTGCAAGTCTGCTGCTGTTTCAGGAACTAGGTCCTGTGGATTGGAAGGAGTGCCCTGGCTTTGTCCCTGACCTGATTTCTCCGATTGCACCACCTGTGGGTCCAGTGCCTTCTGCTACTTCTCTTCATGTTCATCACTGATGTCTGAACCAGTAATTTCTGTATATATTTGTGAATTATCTAGGGTAGCGTTTTGGGTAAGTGTAGGTTGAATAACAGCGCCTCCAGTTTTGCTGGGCTGTAAATCGTCTGTAATATTGTTTCCTGACTGTTTCATTTTCCATACTTACTGGAAAGTAGTGGCACACTGGCTATCTGAATGGCCAAAGCATTTGTAAGCACTGCAAATGTAACAGCCCGCATTTTACGTATCAGAAGATCATAAAATATTTTTATTTTATCCTCCGAGGGCTGGATCATTCTCATCTTTTAAAATGTTGCTTATGGGGACGTGTGACATGTCCATAATTTTTACCAATTTTGTTTGTGACCATTTTGCCCCTGTCAGTCTTGTACTGGGCATAACTTTTGACTCAGGTCGAATCAGAGGGTGAGACCTATGCCATTGGAAAGGAATTGATGATTCCCTTTCCGTAGAGTGGTTACATTAAGGATTTGGTTCAGCGGTTTGGGAGAAATCACTGTTTTAAGGTTTTTCAGTTGGCTGTTCAGGTTTTGGAAGGCTAATGGGCTGATTTGGAGAAGGCCCATTAGAGGGTGGGTGGAGACTATAAATAGGGGGTAAGGGGTATGGAGAAAGGTTGGCATTTTCCATTCTCTTATGGGGAGACTTTGATCTCCTTCTTCCTCTAACATCTTTCCACCATTAAAATTCCAAAATCCAAGGAGGGAAATCGAAGATCTACACCATAAGAGGCTAGATCTACATCGTTTCAAGGGCGAATTCATCGGATTGAAGAGTTTGATTCGAAGTGTTCACTGTCCGGATTGCGTTTTCATTGCTTTTGCTTAGATTTCGATAATTGGTGAGTGATTTACATCTCTCATTCGGATTCATGCAAGTATAAGGGTTTTAGGATGTTAATTTCATCATTTCCATGTTATTTTCCTTAGATCCACACCATGCTAAGTCCATTTTATATATGAATCACCTTAGGATCTGATTTAGATAATTTAAATGGTTAATTTTATGATTTTTCTCAAGATTATGCAAGTTAGATCCGTTTTTATGTTCATATGATTCACTTATCATCTTTTGGGAAATTTATGTGTTTTGATGGAAATTGTTAGATTGATGATATTGTTGGTTGCATAATATGTTTGTGATTGCGTTTGGATGAATCAGATAAGCTGATTTCGTCGGATTCATCGTTTGGCGAAGTTTTGGTCGAAATCGGAGTCGAATTGGAGATGTGCAGGTTTATGGTCGTCCTGGAGTTGGTCGGGTCGGTCTGGAATGAGGTGGTCGGTCATAGTATGGCTTGGGAAGCAAGTCAGGGAGCTGGTCGGTCCAGAAGGAGCAGAAGTGTTTCTGGTCGGTTTCAGATGGTGGCATTCTGGTCGGTTTCAGATGGTGGCATTCTGGTTGGTTTTACTGGAAGCAAATCCTGGTCGCTCTGAAGGAGCTGGTCGGTCAGGTGGAGCAAAATCTGGTCGGTCTTGACAGGGTCGATCCAAAGCTGGTCGGTCCCAAGGAAGTCGAGTCGATCCAAAGCTGCAAGGAGGTCGAGTCGATCCAAAGCTGCATGGAGGCGGGTCGCTCTGGAGAAGCTGGTCGCTCTAGAACCCTGGTCGTTCTGGAATTATGGTTGCTCTGGAATCCTGGTCGCTCTGGAATCCTAGTGGCTCTGGAATCTTGGTCGCTCTGGAGCTGGTCGGACAGATGGGGTAAATCTTGGTCGGTCAGGTGGAAGCATATTCTGGTCGGTCCCAAGGGGGTGGGTCGGTCCAAGGATGCGGGGTGGCGGGTCGGTCCTGGAGTTGGTCGGGTCGGTCCTACCCTCGTTGGTTAAAAATGGAGGGGATTTCTGCAGCGCTTTTTAATGCTGTGGTGAATGGCCTATGTGCTGTCGTTTGCTTTCTCTAGCAAGTTGATATGATGCTATGGATTGTTTTGATCCTTATGATTGATGCTTACTTCGGATCAAAGGTAGTGCTAACTTCGAGGTGGTTCAAGTAGGATGGCTCGAAGTGGTGAATGTGTTCGTTGATCAAGGTGGATCAACGAATGTAGTGACAACTCTAAAGTGTCTTGAGTTGGGTGATGAGGATTGCTCTATGGTGTTCCGAGCATGACAACTCTAAAGTGTCCTGAGTTGGTGAACAGTCGCGATTGATAGCTATTGGAGATGCGAAGGCCGAGAGATTATCGTTATCATGGGTTCTAGCGGGCCCATAGCAAGGGTTATACGATTTCGTTGTATGGTCGAATACCCTGGGCTTCGTTGTATGGCCTAGAATACATTTCGTTGTATGGTGTATGGAGTTTCGCTAGAACCGGGGCTTCGAGTATGGCCCTTGACGGATGGCAATATGGGCTAGTCATACGATAATGATGGTTTCGAAGCAGGATTGGCGGTGATAGCCAGAGTCAGTCATGGATGAGTGGTTGTTCTGTTTGTACTATCTCACATAGATTATCCAAAGTCGAGGGAGATGTTCTTTGAGTGCTTAAGTGATATTGGTCTAGGCCTCTGGCGAGAGTACTTGAGGAATGTTAAACTCGATTAGGGTTGTCTGTGTGAGACCTATATAATCTGGATGTCATGTGTGTTATGTATGATTGAATGGGTGTTCTGGTTTCTATGGATGAATGGTTGAAATGCTTGGTGTAAAGGCTATCACTGTCTGATGTGGGGAAGATAAGGTTGAGTTCTTCTCTGGTGATGTGGGTAGATAAGTTGTTCATTTACCCATTCTCATATACTTTCTTGTTGAAGTTTGTTAGCTGTATTATCGCTCACTAAGACTATTGTCTGACTCAAGGTTTTATGTCTCCTCTTATTACCTTGGGCTGTTCATCCGGTTGTGGATGGGCAGACTAAGTAGCAGGTTACAGGTAATGGAGCTTAGTGATACGAGGAAGTTGAGCGATGACGAGCAGGAGGCTGGCGTACCAGTTTTATTACTATCTAGTATTTCTGTTTCCGCTGTTTGAGTTGCTTGAGAGCTGTAGTGAGGCCTTATGTACAAACTTTGATATCAGTTGGATAATCTTTCTGGATGTTGAGAAAGTTTCAAAAGTTTTCTATATGATACCTCATTACTATTACCTGTTGTATATGTTCTACTATATTTTATCCATGCGCTGTGAGTTCTACGACTGGTTTCGATGTGTTTACCTACTGTGATGATCGTCCATAGCAGCCTGGCACACCTTTAGTATATTATTCCTCTTGTTTAGTGCGGGGGTTATGGGCGGTCGTCACATTTGGTATCAGAGCTCTGGTCAACGATTTTGGCCAAAGTTCAAAGACGTAATTACGTATGAGAAGCATATTTGTAGATTTCAGTTGGATGTTTACTATTTATATATTAGCATATATAGTAGTAGCGGTTGTATTCTTTTAGCAGTTTTCTTGGAAGTGGCTAACTATTCTAAATTGCAGACTTAGAATGAGTAGACGACCATCAAGACACGCTACTAGGAGAGCTAATACTGGAGGGGGAAATGGTGATGAACCAGATTACCCGGCCATGTTTGAAGCCATGGCAGAAGCAATTATGCGAAGGGTACCCGCTCCAGTGGCGGCTACGGTAGATGTAGGGGTGCGAGTTCCTAGAATAGATTTTGCAAAGATGTGCAAGGACTTTATATCTCTAGGAGGGAAACCATTCAAGGGAACTGAACCAGCTGAAGAGGTTCAGAGATGGATGGATTCATGTGTTCGAATCTTTGGAGACTTAGGTATTGAGAATGCAATGAAGAGAAAGCTTGCATCAAGGCAGCTTCAGAGTAGAGCCATGGAATGGTGGAATTCCGTTATACTCGAGACTCCGGAAGAGGAGATTTCATGGGAGAAATTCCAAGCTAAGTTTGAAGCAAAGTTTATCTCCACTGCTCAGAAGTCCGTCCTCTTCAAGAAGTTCGTAGAGTTGAAGCAGAATGGCAGATCAGTTCTTGACTATATTTCTGATTTTGAGGCTTTGTCTAGATATGCTCGTTCATACATTGATACACCCTATCAAAAGAACGAGATGTTTGTCTTGGGTTTGGATGCTTATATTGGGAAGCCACTGGTGGACCATCTTGATGATTCATTTGAGAAGATTGTGGAAAAAGCTATTCGCCATGAAAGCTTGTTTCCCAAGGAAGCAAATGTTGTCGCTGCAACTAAAGGAGATCAGAAACCACAGCCGGGTGGTAATAACAATAAGAAGAAGAGGCAGCAACAACAGGAAGGGGAAAGAGGACGGAAGAAGCAAAAGGGTGAAGTGACTTGCTATAACTGCTGGCAGAAAGGCCATTTTGCTAACGAGTGCAAGAATCCCAAGGCTAAGAAGAAGTGCTTCAAGTGTGGAAAGTCTGGACATGAGAAGAAAGATTGTTCGGAAGTAGCTAAGGGAAACCAGATCGTGAAGGCTTATGCTTTGGAAGCCGTGCCGTCTTCTTCGAGGGGTCCGACTGTTGAAGAGAAAGGAAAGGGTGTCGTGGTGCAAGGTACTCTTTCCGTTAACAGTGTTTCAGTTCGAGTGTTGTTCGACACTGCATCTTTGCGCTCATTTGTTCGTTATGAGCATGTGTGTCGCTTGGGTTTGAAACCCGAGATGCGTGATAGGCCAATCCAGCTGAGGGTTCATCTAGTTTGTGTATGTTTGGCATGCTCTTGCTTTGTCGAGTCATGGTTGTTTTTGCGATGATCTCCGCTGGATTTGGGATCATCTTGGGCATAGTTTGGCTCAAGAAGTATGCGGCAAGGGTGAATTGCGAGAAGCTAGAGGTGAGGGTCGGGGATGTGGAAGGGCGAAAGGTGTTGATTAGATGTAAGCATGAAGACAGGGTCTTCGTGAGTTATCTATATTCGCTTGGGATTTCACAGGAAGACCCATCATCAGTGCTGATCACTAATGAGTATGTAGATGTCTTTGACAAGGTCAAAGGGTTGCCGCCACATCGTGAGATGAGTTTAGGATCGTTTTGATCGAGGGGGCTAGGTCTATCGTTTTACCTCTTAGGCAGATGGCGCCTAAGGAATAGCAAGAGTTAGAGGTGCGAGTTTGCGATCTTTTGGAGAAGGATTCATTCGGAGGAGTATTTCCGAATGGGGTGGTTTCTCCAGGGTAGTATAAAACCTAGAAGTTGAGTCCGTAGTTACGAGACCTCGTAAGCTGCTTCGTGTTTGAGAGGAACAACACGAAATAGCTTAGGAGGTATACGGTCATGTTGTTGATAGAATTCCGTGTGCTAGGATAAGGCTATGGATGCATGGATTGATGGTTGCTAGTTTGGATGATAGAATTGGCTTCACATGGATGATAGGCATGCAGAATTGTTGTGGTTGCTTGTGTTTGCTTGGAATTTCAGGGGCGAAATTCTTAAGGAGGGGAGAATGTAACAGCCCGCATTTTACGTATCGTAAGATCGTAAAATATTTTTATTTTATCCTCTGAGGGCTGGATCATTCTCATCTTTTAAAATGTTGCTTATGGGGATGTGTGACATGTCCATAATTTTTACCGATTTTGTTTGTGACCATTTTGCCCCTGTCAGTCTTGTAGTGGGCATAACTTTTGACTCAGGTCGAATCAGAGGGTGAGACCTGTGCCATTGGAAAGGAATTGATGATTCCCTTTCCGTAGAGTGGTTACATTAAGGATTTGGTTCAGCGGTTTGGGAGAAATTGCTGTTTTAAGGTTTTTCAGTTGGCTGTTCAGGTTTTGGAAGGCTAATGGGCTGATTTGGAGAAGGCCCATTAGAGGGTGGGTGGAGACTATAAATAGGGGGTAAGGGGTATGGAGAAAGGTTGGCATTTTCCATTCTCTTATGGGGAGACTTTGATCTCCTTCTTCCTCTAACATCTTTCCACCATTAAAATTCCAAAATCCAAGGAGGGAAATCGAAGATCTACACCATAAGAGGCTAGATCTACATCGTTTCAAGGGCGAATTCATTGGATTGAAGAGTTTGATTCGAAGTGTTCACTGTCCGGATTGCGTTTTCATTGCTTTTGCTTAGATTTGGATAATTGGTGAGTGATTTACATCTCTCATTCGGATTCATGCAAGTATATGGGTTTTAGGATGTTAATTTCATCATTTCCATGTTATTTTCCTTAGATCCACACCATGCTAAGTCCATTTTATATATGAATCACCTTAGGATCTGATTTAGATAATTTAAATGGTTAATTTTATGATTTTTCTCAAGATTATGCAAGTTAGATCCGTTTTTATGTTCATATGATTCACTTATCATCTTTTGGGAAATTTATGTGTTTTGATGGAAATTGTTAGATTGATGATATTGTTGGTTGCATAATATGTTTGTGATTGCGTTTGGATGAATCAGATAAGCTGATTTCGTCGGATTCATCGTTTGGCGAAGTTTTGGTTGAAATCGGAGTCGAATTGGAGATGTGCAGGTTTATGGTCGTCCTGGAGTTGGTCGGGTCGGTCTGGAATGAGGTGGTCGGTCATAGTATGGCTTGGGAAGCAAGTCAGGGAGCTAGTCGGTTTAAGCTGGTCGGTCTAGAAGGAGCAGAAGTCTTTCTGGTCGGTTTCAGATGGTGGCATTCTGGTCGGTTTCAGATGGTGGCATTCTGGTTGGTTTTACTGGAAGCAAATCCTGGTCGCTCTGAAGGAGCTGGTCGGTCAGGTGGAGCAAAATCTGGTCGGTCTTGATAGGGTCGATCCAAAGCTGGTCGGTCCCAAGGAAGTCGAGTCGATCCAAAGCTGCAAGGAGGTCGAGTCGATCCAAAGCTGCATGGAGGCGGGTCGCTCTGGAGAAGCTGGTCGCTCTAGAACCCTGGTCGTTCTGGAATTATGGTTGCTCTGGAATCCTGGTCGCTCTGGAATCCTGGTGGCTCTGGAATCTTGGTCGCTCTGGAGCTGGTCGGACAGATGGGGTAAATCTTGGTCGGTCAGGTGGAAGCATATTCTGGTCGGTCCCAAGGGGGTGGGTCGGTCCAAGGATGCAGGGAGGCGGGTCGGTCCTGGAGTTGGTCGGGTCGGTCCTACCCTGGTTGGTTAAAAATGGAGGGGATTTCAGCAGCGCTTTTTAATGCTGTGGTGAATGGCCTATGTGCTGTCGTTTGCTTTCTCTAGCAAGTTGATATCATGCTATGGATTGTTTTGATCCTTATGATTGATGCTTACTTCGGATCAAAGGTAGTGCTAACTTCGAGGTGGTTCAAGTAGGAAGGCTCGAAGTGGTGAATGTGTTCGTTGATCAAGGTGGATCAACGAATGTAGTGACAACTCTAAAGTGTCTTGAGTTGGGTGATGAGGATTGCTCTATGGTGTTCTGAGCATGGAAACTCTAAAGTGTCCTGAGTTGGTGAACAGTCACGATTGATAGCGATTGGAGATGCGAAGGCCGAGAGATTATCGTTATCATGGGTTCTAGCGGGCCCAGAGCAAGGGTTATACGATTTCGTTGTATGGTCGAATACTCTGGGCTTCGTTGTATGGCCTAGAATACATTTCGTTGTATGGTGTATGGAGTTTCGCTAGAACCGGGGCTTCGAGTATGGCCCTTGACGGATGGCAATATGGGCTAGTCATACGATAACGATGGTTTCAAAGCAGGATTGGCAGTGATAGCCAGAGTCAGTCATGGATGAGTGGTTGTTCTGTTTGTACTATCTCACATAGATTATCCAAAGTCGAGGGAGATGTTCTTTGAGTGCTTAAGTGATATTGGTCTATGCCTCTGGCGAGAGTACTTGAGGAATGTTAAACTCGATTAGGGTTGTCTGTGTGAGACCTATATAATCTGGATGTCATGTGTGTTATGTATGATTGAATGGGTGTTCTGGTTTCTATGGATGAATGGTTGAAATGCTTGGTGTAAAGGCTATCACTGTCCGATGTGGGGAAGATAAGGTTGAGTTCTTCTCTGGTAATGTGGGTAGATAAGTTGTTCATTTACCCATTCTCATATACTTTCTTATTGAAGTTTGTTAGCTGTATTATCGCTCACTAAGACTATTGTCTGACTCAAGGTTTTATGTCTCCTCTTATTACCTTAGGCTGTTCATCCGGTTGTGGATGGGTAGACTAAGTAGCAGGTTACAGGTAATGGAGCTTAGTGATACGAGGAAGCTGAGCGATGACGAGCAGGAGGCTGGCGTACCAGTTTTATTACTATCTAGTATTTCTGTTTCCGCTGTTTGAGTTGTTTGAGAGCTGTAGTGAGGCCTTATGTACAAACTTTGATATCAGTTGGATAATCTTTCTGGATGTTGAGAAAGTTTCAAAAGTTTTCTATATGATACCTCATTACTATTACCTGTTGTATATGTTCTACTATATTTTATCCATGCGCTGTGAGTTCTACGACAGGTTTCGATGTGTTTACCTACTCTGATGATCGTCCATAGCAGCCTGGCACACCTTTAGTATATTATTCCTCTTGTTTAGTGCGGGGGTTATGGGCGGTCGTCACAGCAAATGGGTGGTAAGTTCTCATATTCAATGCTCTAGTAGTATGTGTTACCTTGTTTGTCTTTCGCTCTTACCTGTTTCTGCATTTTACTATCTGCCTTGATTTCCACTAATACTCTTGCATACTTGAGTCTTGACACCTTTTTAGTGCATTCATCCATGGTAAGAGGGGTACCCACCAGGCTAGCGATCTTGCTATTGCCTCTGGCATTCCACAATGTAAGAACAAGATTGTTTAGCCTGATCCAGACTGGATGCGACTCAAGCATGTCTCGCTCTAGTTTTAGGTTGGGTTCCCATCTTTTAATGAATATGAGTCTCCCATCCATGAACCATGGACCTTACACCAATACTTTGTTACAGTCTTCCACATCTGTGAATTTTATCAAATAGAACCCATTTTCTCTTGCAAAAACATTCCAGCTACCTTTGGGTCTCCATTCTCTTCTGATGAAAGCATTTAAGTGAACATAGTATGGGTGCTTACCAATCCGGTAGATATATATATGGAATTCGTCTATATATTGTTCGCCTCTTTGTAGATTAGGTCATCTACCATCGCAAAATCACCTTCTTCATCTTTCCCGCCTCAAATTTCTGAACCTCACCTTCAATTTGTGTATTTCCAGCCAATACTTCCTTCCAGTTCCTATTTCCAGCTTTAAAGTTCTGCGTTTATACCTCTATTGACTGCTTGCGTCCATTAGCTACATCACTTTTGCCTGCCACAGCTTGGGCGAAGCTGATTTTCCTCTTCCTGGCCTCTTGCCACCCTTCATCGGCTTTAGTGTTATTAGGGTTAGGGTTTCCCCCTAAGGCGGCTGCCATTATCAGATTATATATATATATACACTCCCCTCGTCCACGAACCATGAACGATATATATTGGTTGTGATTGTTTGGATTTTGGCTGATGTGAAATTGGGTTGATAAATGCGAATGGTTGATATGATTGATTTTGGTTGAAATCCCAATAGGATTAGTTTATGGGAAAATTCATCTGCGTACGAACTAGATTATTGAAATCCCTTTTGTCAAAAGCTGCGAGAATTTAAGGTAAAGCGAGTAGCCGTACTCGGGACGGTGCCGGTTTTAACTACCCTGCCGTTATGCTGCCGAAATTTTCTGTAAAATTCCTGTGTTTGATTTATATTCATGTATTAAAATATATTCATGTGTTGAGAAAAATATTCGTTTTGAAATAAAATGATTTGAACGATAAAAATAACATTTTTATCGAATGTATAAAATAAAACAGTTTGAACGATAAAAATAACATTTTTATCGAATGTTTAAAATAAAATGGTTTTGAACGATAAAAATAACATTTTTATTGAGCGTATGAAATAAATTGTTCGAACGATAAAAATCACATTTTTATAATATATACGAAGTGTTAAAAATATTCATGTTGGAAATAAATTGTTTTAACAACAAAAATCATATTTTTATAATATATATGAATCGCTAAAAATCTTCATTTTTGAAATAAATTGTTTTAACAATAAAAATCACATTTTTATAATATATACGAAGTGTTAAAAATAATCATGTTGGAAATAAATTGTTTTGACGATAAAAATTACATTTTTATCTATATACGAAGTGTTAAAGATAGTCATATGTTGAAATAAATATTTGTTGGCTAAAAATATTATTTTATCAAATATATGAAATGAGTATGGTTTGGAAATCGAAGAATGGATTATATATATATACAATTAAAATAAATCGAATAACGAAGCTGCAGTTCGTATTTTGAAACCGTGATTTCAAATGATTGTACCGGTAGATCCGACCATCGGATTTTCCCAAAACCGAAACCATTGGGTTCGCTTTGGAAATATCTTTCCAATGATACCAACTTTGCAAAGATCCAACAGTTGGATTGTCTGGAATGTTTAAGTCAAATTTGAATGAAAATAGCGCCAGAATGGACTATATATATATAATTAAAATAAATTGAATAATGATGCTGCAGTTCGTATTTTGAAATCGTAACTTTAAACTATTGTACCGGGAGATCCGACCATCGGATTTTCCCAAAACTGGAACCGTTGGGTCTGCTTTGTAAAGATCTTTCCAATGATATAAAATTTGTAAAGATCCAACAGTTAGATTTTCAGATATATGTAAATCAAATCTAGAGAAAAACAGCGCCATAACTGCGTTATGGGCTGAAGCATCGTTTGAATAAATTGGCTATATTTAAATAAATAAAATAGCGATAAATCGTGATAAAATATTATAAACGATATGGAATGGAAACAAACCGGATTTACCCGGTTTATTGAATATTTGATGGTTGAATGTGTTTGATGTGAAAACTACATTAATAAACTGAATTACGGATGTCAGATAATTTAGCCATTGAAATGAATTGATTTGAAATTCTGAATATTTGTGAATTATTTGAAAAGACCGAGTTAATTCTCATTTCAAATAATGGATCGACGGTTAGAAGTCGAAGATATGAAGACGGTGCAAGACCGAGGATCTTCACATCGAACAGATAGCTATTGATGCTTTTGATGGGAGTTACTGCCCTGAAGGGGTTACAGTGGTGGTCGTTCGGACGTACTTGTTGATCGTTCGGATGTGCGAGGGCCTCTCTCCTGTATTGGATATACGGGAGAGGAATAAGGTGCTTCCGGTTTCGTTCAGACCTAGAACGGACTTGTAAATAGATGTGTGTCTGACGTTGTAGATTGACGACGTGGCATATAGAGATGCTGTGATCAAGGCTTTTGTTGAAAAGCAGAGCTTTGTGGTTGATGATCAAAGCAGGGATTTAAATAGTTAGCTTTGTGTTTAGCGTTGATTCGTGAGCCTCACACCCCGGTATGGACCAGAAACGGGAGAGGACTTCAGGGAGGACCTGCATTTCTTTCCAGCTATGAGAGATGTTATGGGTTTTACACGCCCGGGCATGTTACTTATACGGATGATGGATAGCGAGGCGCCTCGGTTATATCGGTCGCTCCAGGGCCAATGGTTTGGTCGGTATATGACCAGTTGACACCCCATAGGGCGGGGAAACGTAGTGTTCAGGTATTTTAATCCACTCCGTGTGGACCGGCCCTGACGATCCAAGGTGCAGTTGCGGCTGTTCCTGAGACACGGGCTAGAGCGTCTCGAAGCGGTAAGGATGACCCCTTGCCTTGATTCATGACGAAAATCCAATTTCCAAATATGACATCGTGCGGTTTT
The DNA here is from genome assembly GCA_030737875.1 of Allium sativum. Taxonomy (NCBI): domain Eukaryota; kingdom Viridiplantae; phylum Streptophyta; class Magnoliopsida; order Asparagales; family Amaryllidaceae; genus Allium; species Allium sativum. The sequence continues at coordinate 104,402,163 of CM060911.1, read as the reverse complement.
GATTGTATACCTATATATGGCGACATAGTGGTATGGGGCATTGATGCCATCTATGATTGATACTTATGACTGAAATTGTTTTTGAAACATATAAACACTAGTAATAATATCAAATGCTTTTGTTTTATTCGTATCAAGCATATTTCGGCCATTATGAAGGAAAACTCTATCCTCCGGTTTGCGTTGCATTGTGTGATGGGAACTGAGTCTTATAATGGCTTCATTTTTATAAAAAGCATTACGATGTTTAAATGATTTACTTGTTTTAAGCACTGGCAATCCAATGGAGTAAACCCATTCCGCGTTAGCGGCGTTGTCCTGTGATTGGCCTTATTATAAAATAAGTTAAGTAGATTTCTCATACCAGTCCCATGACTGACACGTAGTTTGTTTCACTTGCAAACTCGGGTGCCCTATTTTCCACATGGGCAGCCTTGTACTCAGGTTTTAGCAGACACTTTGTAATGACCCGCATTGGCAGGGGTAATATAATTAATTTATTTAATTATTGAAATGGTGGTTTAGAGAATTTAATGGTCGTGGAATTAAATAATGGTGAATATTTAATTAAAATAATAAATTAAATAATATATTTAATTCTGAAATAATCAGACTTGGCTGAAATGACGATATGGTGTGAACTGGATCATCTGTGATATTTAATTCAGCTTGGAATTGAATTTGAATAACGAATATATTATATAAACGACAGTTTGAATGTAGAGTTATAATATAATTAAAAATCGAGCTCGAAATGGCACTGCAGTTCGTAAATTGGCGATTCGAACTTCAACTGAATGTACAGGATTCATTTTAAGCCGGATTTCTATGAAACAAGAAACGTATGGAGCTGGTGGAGAATATCTTCCTAGTGGAAGAGAAAAATCGGGATTTCGTCGTGTAGATTTTGACGTACGTCCAAATCAAATTTTAGAAAAGTCGCTGTGGAATTCCTTTATAATTTATAAAGGAATTATTTATATTTTTAAAAAGGAATTTCAATATAAATCGAATATCGGGTTGACCCAGATTTGAAATATCGAGTTATAAATCCTAATGGAGCTGTATGATATTCTGCTGTGAATATAGACGATAATATTTATTTTTAAATATTTAATTTAATTATATTTAAATATATTTATATATTTAATGGGTCATCCAGAGCTTTAAAAATACGATGTGTGAGCAGACGGAGTCGGAATTCGACGAAACCAGTTTCGTTGGGACCGTAATGTCGAACTGTAGCTACATGACTATTTTCATGATTTTTGAATACTGTGTGTGATTACACGGATTTTTAGAAGGCAAAATGAAATATAAAAATGAAAATATCCTAATAAATATCTAACTAAAAAATATATCTAATTCCATCCCTTATAAATACACCCCCTAACCATTCTAAACCTAATCCCGAAGTCAACAGAAAAACAAGCCACCATATTTCTCCTTTCACTAAACAAAATTCGATCCTCTCAAAATTCATAGAAAAACTCAAATCAATTTCTAAAATCACAAAACAGTTTCCTTTGAGTTCGTTGAAGCTAAAGCTTCACCTCTATACTCATTTTAGCTTGTTCGACGCAAAGATTTGCGGTGGGTTTTCCTTCGGCGAGTGTTAAGGTTTCGATTTTTGGTGAATGTGGTAGTTCGATTCATGAATTCAAGGTTGTAATTGGGTTCAGTGAGGTGAATCGCACCTGCTGGTGAAGATCTGGAGGATTCGATCTTGGAAACTGTCGGTGTTGTTACAGTAGCCGTGTGGTGTCATGGTACCAGGAGGGGGTTCGAGTTTGGTATCTTGGGGTTTGAATGGAAGAGGGATCGAAGGGAAGAAGAGTGGTAGATTCGGTTTGTGAATTCGGTGATAGAAGGAGATGAACGAGGCGTGGGAAGTTGGTTAATGGCTACCGAGTGGTTGAGGAGGTCACCGTATTTCATTTTTGGGGGAGATGAACTAAATGCGGTTGGGTTTTATAAAGGGGATGGGCTGGGTAAAACAAGTTAAGGCCCAATACTCTTTGGTTTTATTTTATTTAAAATTAAAGTGTGCATTTAACTTTGTTTTATCGTATCTTTATCATACGACCTCGAAATTCAGCGAAACAGGATCCAATGGGATCGTATGAACGGACACTACCCAATGGAACTGAGTGGGAGTGGATTGGAGCTCGTATGAATTTATGGCGAAATAAACTATTCGATTCAAATTAAACAACAGTTTATCGTTCTTTAACGATGAACTGCAAATGTGAGTAAATCTCACTAACTCTGAACAGTTTATAATTTCATGTTGTATTTTTAGAACTGTTAGATATTGGCTGATTGACTGTGTGTTGACTGTTTGATTGAGCTGCTAGTCAGTTAGTTGAATTTCTATATTGATTCTGTTTAACAGAATATATCATATGGAACTGAAAGTGATGTTATCTATATTGTTTAACATCTGTGATGCAGGGAAACAGGTTGGAGGAATCCAACTGGATTCCTCAACATTTATTTTACTGTGATTCATATATTGTAATATATGATGTGATATATAATCTGTTGTCGATTATATGTGTTTGGACGATACTGATCATCGTGATTTGATATGTTGAATACCATAACATACCGAAATGTTTATAAGGGAATATTTTCAAAGTGATATTTGAAAGTAAAATATTTATAAATGGAATATTTATAAATAAGAAATATCTATAAATTGGAATATTTATAAATAGGAGATATTTAGAAAAAAGGAAACATTACTAAAAAGGAAATCATTTGTAAAGTGAAGAACCGTTACTAAAAGTAAATCTTTATAAATGAATAGTTTATTCGAATAGAAAGTAAAAGGAGTTAATCGAATATAGTTTATTCGAATAGAAAGTAAAAGGAGTTAATCGAATATAGTTTATTCGAATAGAATAAAGGAGTTAATCGAATATATAGTTTATTCAAATAGAATAAAGGAGTTAGTCGAATATAGTTTATTCGAATAGAGTAAAAGGAGTTAATCAAATATATAGTTTATTCAAATAGAATTAAAAGAGTTATCGAATATAGTTTATTCGATACGAGTTAAGTGAATGGAGTTAAAGTTAAATCAAAAGAGTTAAGTGAATAGAATAAATTGAATAGAGTTATCGAATATACCTTATCGAAGGAAAGAATTATCGAATAGAAAAGATTTGAAAGAGAGTTACGTAAGGAAGTTTGTTAAAGAATTAGAAGGTTGAACTTTGTCTATTTCAAGGTTAGAAACGTTGTTCAGTTAAGGTATGAGAGGTAGTTCTACCCCAACTTGATTGACTTCATTTTTAACTAAGGAATGGTTAAGGTTCGATAGTAAAGGATGGTTAAGTGAATTTAGTAATTAAAGGAATTGGTTTGAGTTGGCATCGCGATGGTTTGTTTAAACATCTGTCTAAGTCCAATGAAGAAGCTTTGGAAATGTTTTCCAAATAAGAAACCAGAAATGTTTTCTAATAAAGAAAACAAGAGATGGAAATGTTTTCCATTGTTAATAATGTATTTTTCCAAACTTAGAAAATAAGAAATATTGAATATAGGGAAACAGGAGATAAGTAAATTAATGAAATAAAGAGATAAATGTTGAATGATGTTGATCGATATAAATTTCCATTTGGAAATAATATCGTTGTTTGCACACCTGTTTTTCTTCGATAGTTAAATCACAGACTATCGAAGTTTTGACTATTTTAACGTTGTTAATATGGAGAGACCGGTTGGATTATTATCCAAAGAACCACTCTGTATTGGCATAAGCGTTGCGAATCATATATGCCAAAGGAAATTGAAGACGGAGTTATGCAAGGGCTATCCTGTTCACAAAATAGTGCCTTTGGTTCATCCTGTTCCTGGATGACTTGTATGGACGGATGTCTGACAGAGTATTTCCAGACGATCACGTAAATTGATTTCTCCAACCGTACCAAGAGTGGAAGCGGAGAAGAAAACTTCTTTTAGCTAACACATAATGTATGGTTGAGGACGTCAATCGGTGATTTGATGGATTTGACGATGTGGCAACCCGAAAATCCGAGCCAATTTAAAATTTTTATTTTGGCAATTTTAGCGAATTTTGATTATTTAAAATGAATTATTTTAAATAAAAACGATGAGAAATTTATTTTGAATAGAAATATAACGTATATATTTATATACGTCGCCGTCAGAATATAAATATTTATTTTAAATTATAAAAGGAATTGAAAATGGCGCGGTAGTTCGATAATTCGATTTCAAACTTCAATTGAACATACTGGGTGCAAAATAAACCGGATTTTAACAAAACCAAAAATAATAGGATCTAATTGATAATATCTTTCCAACGAATTCGAAAAATCATAATTTCATAGCGGGAATCAAAAGATATGTCCAGTTGAAAATTCTGAATAGTCGCTATGGAATTCAGGCCCTTAAAAATAGGAATTTTGCAAACGACCTCGGATTTCGACGAAACCACTTTTGTTGGATCCGTGACGTCAAATTATTGCTAGGTTTCAAATTTCGTAATTTTTCGAATCAATATATGAGCGTGGCAAAGGAAATCGCGTTTGACCAATTTCAGTTGACTTTAATCGACTGGAAAATGGCCATTTTTCAAACGGTCTCAGGATTCAACGAAACTAGTTTTGTTAGGACCGTATCATCAATACAAAGCTAGAAAATATTTTTCTGGAATTTTTCGAGTGAGTATGTGGCCCCAGTAAACTGAAATGTGCGTTCAAATTCAATATATAGAGTTATATGTTGATTTTGACGAAAACTGATCGAAACGATCAAACCAGCTTGCAAAACATATCCCATTGTTTTCGGAATGAGGGTAATTAGCTAGGGACGACAGTCGTTGGGTCTCATTTCGAGTTTGAATGAAAAAGTTACTTTTTTGAAATAAAATTAAAATAAATATATATATTATATATTCTCCTTTCCTTTCTCTCTCACTACTCAGTCAACACTTTTCAAAATAAAAAAAACCCGCAGATCCACAAATCGCGGCCCCCTCTTTGTCGAATGTGCCACCGCTGGAGGTGTGCCTCCGTCCACCGCGCTCGGCTCTCACAACCGCCACCTCCTCGACTACGGCGCACGCCTCCAGCTCTCTCTCCCTCCGAATCTCCTGAAGACTGATGCCCAACTCGAGAAGCCCCAAACACCTCCGACGCCTGCAACCCCACACTGCGCCACCGTTCTCCTCATATCCCCTTCCTCCTCCCACGCAACTCCCCTCCAGGCCAGCGTGCCACAACACCCCTCAGCCTTCCGCCATTCAAGACCTAAACGCGCCTCCCCCTTCGGATTTGAATCGCCGCCATTCCCACACTCCGATCCGCCGCCGCTGCAAGCCCAGTGACCGTCTCCGACATAGCGCAAACCCCCCCTCGACGATGAGCTATAGTTCGACAGAAAAGTTAGTGTTTATATTTTCAGTTTTATTTTGTTCTTCATGCTATAGATTTGATTTAGAAAAAGAAAAGGATAAACAGATCAGTTTTTGCATTAAATAGGATTGTTTATACAAAAACAATTGGAAGTTATATATTTTTATTTGTCTAAAAAGGTTTGGTTTTAATATTATAAAAAGATCGGATTTTTATCATGAAGAAAGCGATTCAAAAAATATATAATTTTCATATAATGTAGAAGTTAAAAATATAATTTTTATATAATGTAGATAATAAAAATATAATTTTTATATGATGTGAAGAAAAAAAATATGATCTTTATATAATAGAACATATAAAAATATTATTTTTATATAGGTAGATTATTAAAAATAGGATTTTTACATAATAGAAAATATAAAAATGTGATTTTTATATGTGTAGTGAACACGCACGATGAAAGTGACAAGAGGAGAACGATGAAGATTTTCTACATAAGAAGAGTCACGGTGAATGGATTTAGCTTTTGGTGAGAACTTCTCACTCTAAACTTCTTTTTTTCTAGTTATATATATACTAGGATGCAGACGGTGTTTAGTAGCACCCGACACCACTGTCCACAGACCATGGACTTGTTTGTTTGGTTGCATAGATTAGTTAGATTATTTGATTTGAAGTTGGTTGTTTGGTGAATTGAAATCGAATTGATTGATATGTGTATGGCGTGGGCCATCACTAGACCGGGGATAAGGCTAGGCCTTGTCCCGTTTCTAGTATCGTGCCGTTATGCCCCCGAAATTTTCTAAAAAAGGTTAGAAAAATAAAAATATCATTTTTATTTTGTAAATGAACTGAATAGAAATTCATGTGTTAAAATAAAATATTTTATCGTTGAAAATATAATTTTTAACGTGAATATGAATATAGTGAATGTGAATAAATAAATATTCATTTACAAACCGGACGGTTTGTTTATGTACACCTATTTGAAGGACATTGATTGGGACGATAAATTTTACACATCACCCAACTGCACAAATAAAAATCTGTGTTTGTTGATTTGAAACCCCACACGGGTATTGGGATAATATATGACATACACTAATCCCAATAATTAGTTGTATGTCGATCGATTGATTGACAGGCTGTTATAAGCGTTAGATATCTATATTTGATGCTTATACAGTGTAGTGCACTTTGGATGATGGTTGATTATTTATCGTTGCTATTATATACATGTGTTGTATGGAATCCATATAATTAACATTATATGGTAATTGATTGGGCCTCATTCCAATTTAGAAAATCAAGAATATTATAAAATATAGGTTCATGTGTTGACTGTACTCATTCGTTGAGATTAGTCATGTGTTGAACGAAATATTTTAACAATAAAATTTACATCTTTATCATATATAAAATTAGAAACTAACTGGAAAATAGATAAGATGAGCGGTTTCCTGGGTATTGATCTGGTGTTGGTTTCGGCCTTCGGGGTTAATATTTAGGGAATCGTTCTCTTACTAATTTACGGTTGGAGTCTAATTTAAATCAAACGATAGATACCATAATTTTTATAAAATATATTAAATAACAAAAATAGTCACACGTGGACAGTACTCATTCGTTGAGATTAGTCATGTGTTTACAAAAATATAGATTCATGTATTGAATAGAATAAATATTCATTTGTAGAATAGAATAACAGAATTAGTGAAATATATAAAGCCGTGTTGATTAGAGATGCACTATTTTGTCGCGAACGACATTTATATCGATTATATTCGTTTTATAATGAATATTGAAAGGAGATTTAAAAATCGAATATTTAGAAAATGAAATTTGAATTGAATAGAAAATGAATTTTGAATTGAATAGAAAACGAATTTGATTTGAATAGAAAACGAATTTGATTTGATTTGAATAGAAAACGAATTTGATTTGATTCGAATTGAAAACGAATTTGATTTGAATTGAATAGAAAACAAATTTGAATTTAATTGAATATAAAACGAATTCGAATTTAATTGAATATAAAACGAATTCGAATTGAATTGAATATAAAATGAATTCGAATAGAAAATGAATTCAAATTGAATTGAAAATGAATTGAAATAGAAGAAAAATCAATTTGAAATGAATTCAAATTGAATTGAAATTTGAATTGAATTGAAATGAATTTTAAAACGAATTTATAAGGAAAACAAATTCAATTTTGATTTGAGTTGGAAATGGAAGTGGAAATGTTTTTGAAACGAATTTAAAACTATTTATAAAATTCTTTTTAAATAGAAATCGACGAAATATATAATATATATATATATTATATATATAATGGCTTGAATAGAATGCGCCGCGCTGCGGTAGTTCGCGAATTTCGACCATTGACTTCGAATAGACATTACGGGAGATCCGACCGCCGGATTCACCTAAAACCAGAACTATTGGGTTCGTATCGAAAAGAGCTTTCTAATGAATATTAGAAATTTGAAATCTAACGGTTGGATTTGGAGATATGTCCAAATCAATTTCAGAAATGGTCGCTGTAAGTGCAGTTCGATGGCCGTTGAAGGAAATCGACTGTACGGGCCTTGATAAAATTATTAAAAATATCAATAATTTGTGTAAAATCATAAGAAATGATTTGGGAAAAATTGGGATGAAAAACTCCATATTTGAAAAGATAAAAATAGATTTTTATCGAAATGAACTAGTTTTGAACTAAAATTAAAACCCAACTATTTTTAAATAAATAAATTGGATTTGAAAGGGGTTTTAAATAATCGGAATTTCAAATATAGTTGATTGGAATTGAATTAGAATTGATTTGTGGGTTTATCGTGAACGGTGTTTTAAATAACACTTGTTCTTTAACCCGATAATAAATAGAATGTGATTTGGGTTTATCGTGAACTGTTTTTTAAATGACATTAGTTATTTAACCCAGTAAAAGGAGTTTTAATGAATATGCAATTAGATCGAAATGTGAATTGATAATTTAAATTATCAAATTTGGAAAATGAGCGAGAATGGAGTATCGCCAGTTTTGCTCCAAGCGATAGTTAAATCTTTAATTAGATTTGAACGTGAAATGGTAATTAATTTTACCGATAACACCGTGGTATTAGATATGGAGTATTACCAGTTTTGCTTCATGGGATGAATAGGTTGGGATTGGGAAATAACATAAATAATTACTTCGGTGTGGTTCGCTAATCTCGACTAGTTTGGAAAACCATAATATGGTTTGATATGACATCCAATGGAAGATTAAAGAATAAATTTTAAAGAATTTATCTTTGATTAAATTAATGGGAACCTTTCCCTAAGAATATGAAATTTAGAAACTAGCTATAGGTTAGCTAAGAAGAATGGTTTCCTGGGTATTGATCTGATGTTGGTTTCGGCCTTCGGGGTTAATATTTGGGGAATTGTTCTCTTGCTAATTTACGGTTAGTGACTGCTGAATTGGAATGAGGCGTATGTTGTGTTTGTGTAACATTTGTTTACTATATACGCGGGTTGTTCGGAAAGGCCGGGTTTATACCCATTCTGAATAACCGATTCGACGATATGTCGAAGATGAAGACGGTGGTTGAAGACCAGAAGTCTTCACATCGTTTGGGTGATTACTGATGATCTTGATTGGGCTGTACACCCAAGAGGAGAGAATCAGTTGGTGGTCGTCCGGACGTACTTGGAGATCGATGGATATGCGAGGAAAGTGCCTCCGGTTTCGTTTAGACCCAGAACGAACTTGTAAATGGATTGTGTGTCTGACATTGGGTTTTATTCTATGTTGATTGATTTCTGTTAGATATATATCTGTTTGGCGGCGGAGAATTTATTCTCTTGCTTAACGCCCTTCTCTGAGACGTACGAGCTTAGAGGTTATATATCGATAGATATCAATCGCATGGCATGAATTGCCTGTGTGGCACGCCTAAGTAGCAATTGATCAAGGCTTCTGTTGAAAAGCAAAGTCTTGTGGTTGATGATCAAAGCACGGCCTACGTGGCGTAGCTTTGTGTATAACGTGAATTCGCGAGACTCACACCTCGGTATGAGTCAAAAACGGGATACGGACCGTTGGGAGAACACGACGTTTCTTTCTAGCTTTGGTGGTGTCAATGATTTACCAGCCCTGACATTTATATACTTTTCACCTATGTGGTTGTTGGAATGAGGCGCCTCGATTTTAGGTCTGTAAGGACCGGGAAACGTGTGTTCAGGAATAACTAATCCTCAAACGTAAGAGAGGACCGGCCCAACCGATCCAAGGGTTGCCCGGAGTGTGTAGTCCTAGGACATTTGCTAGAGTGTCTCGAAGCGGAGAGGAGCTTGCCCCTTGCCTCGACTCATGACAGAAATCCAATTTCCAATACGAGATATTTCGGTTTTAATTGTAGAACTAGTATGGCGACATGATATATGGTACCCATGCCGTCTATGATTGATATTTATGATTGAAATTGTTTTGACACTATACACTTATAATAGTATCAAATGATTTGTTTTTAAACGTACCAAGCATGTTTGGCTATTATAAGGGAAAACCCTATCCTCCGGCTTGCGTTGCATTGTGTGATGGGACCTGGGTCTTATAATAGCTTCATTTTTCGAAAAAGCATTGCGCTGTTTGTCCTATGCACTGGTATTCTTGGGAGGAAACCCGTTCCGTGTTATACGGCGTGGTCCCTTGAATAACTCTCTTTTAAAGTAAAGTTTAAATAACTGTTTTATTTCTCACACCAGTCACATGACTGACCTGGAGTTTATTGTTTTAACCTAAACTCTGGGTGCCCTTATTTTCGACATGGGCAGCTAGTAGTTTTGGTTTTGCAGATTTATATTCACAGGATCCTGGTTTACAGCTGGAATGATATCCGGAAAGCTCTGTATCCGTATATCACCTTCAGTTGTGCTTTGTATTATTTTCGCTGCTATGTAATTTATTGTAATCTCTGATATTTGTCGAATGTAATTTATTCATTTATACTCTGTATATTCTTGTATCTGATGGAATTGTTGTAATAACAATGAAATGTTCTTCTGTCTGCGTTCCAATTTGTCCTGTTCTCAGAACGATCAGGGGTTTCGAAAGGTCTAGATCGGTTTAACGACTGATTCGGATCGAGCGAAATTCCTTGCCGTCACAGCTAAGTCGGTCGCACCGAAGTAGGGTGTATAATCACCTGATCTAGCGTTTCATTTACTTCTAAAAATCTATTGTTGATGTTGTCCCATTCGGGAAACGGTTGCTGATCCCAACTATTAGTGATATACATTCGATACACTCAAGCGAAATCAGTGGTCGGTCATGTGTGGCCGGGTTGCAAGATGTTCTTGTTAAACCCAGTGTATTCCTTTCTAGAGGTACACTAGCGAAAGGTGGTTCCATACCTTGTCATAGTTGGAAATCCATTACCCAATACGTGCTTGCGGTTTTGATTGTATACTATATATGTAGAACGTGAGATGAAAGCGTTTCTGCTTGATGATTATTATATTGTGTTGATAGACATTATTATAATATCAAAATGTTTTTGATATAAAGATATTTGGATTCTCATAAGGGAAAACCCGTTCCGTTATACGGCGTGGTCTTATGAGATATCGATTACCTGCTTGAACTGTTTTAAACTGTTTTACTCACACCAGTCCCATGACTGACCCGGAGTTTATTTTGTTTGTTTTCCCTAAACTCTTGGGTGCCTAAATTTGTACGGGCAGTCAAGTAGTCAGGATTTACAGATATACTGGAAGAGCTTGGAGCAGGAGGCTTCAGGATCATATAGCTATAGTTTATTTCCATTGTGTTGTAAGTGTTGTACTTTGATAATGATGTATATTCAAGTACAGATGTATATTTCAAGTTATGTTATATATATTATATGTTATTCGTTCCGCTTTGAGGTTCGTGTTACTTTGATGTTGTGTTCTTCTTCTTCTTCTATTCTAAGTTTCTATTTTATCTTCCTCACCCTTTGTTTTCTTTCTATTAATTTCCTGATTTTCAGTTTAATTTGGGGTTGGACATGTGTTTTTGGTCAGCTCAAATTGGAACAGATTTTTGGGTCATTACACTCTTTCTGGATAGCTATGGAGCTGAAGATGGATTATATCACTTCTTCCTTTTTATGTTGTTCAGCTCCTATTGTACATATTATGTTTTGATTCCGCTGTAGACATCTCATATAAAGCTAAAACTGTATTTTGTACTAAGTATGATCCTGTGTACTATGTAACTCTGATGATTATGTTTATCCAGTGTATTATGTTGTACATTATCTGGTGTATTTATATATTTCTGTTCTGCTATTATCTGTTTATGCGTTATATTCCAAAGATTACCCTTGCCACCGTGGAACGGGGGTTTGGGGTCGTCACTACGTGGTATTAGAGCTTTGGTTAAGCTTAGTTCTGGAATATAACATATTAACGAACTCGTCAGAAATAGAATCAGAAATATTCTATGAGGAATAACTCATTTCAGATAGGATCAGTAATATCCTAGAATGAGCATAGCAGAAGGAAACACACCCTGATAGACACATTTACATTCAAGTATATGTCTCTATGCTTTAAAAATACCTTTTCTGTTGGCCTAACACTTTGTCTTCTATTTGCAGACATTGAAAAATGAGTGGCAGAAGTAGAAGAGGTAGGTCAGAACTAGATATTGAAGCTCAATTAAAAAAGTATCGAAATCTGGGTGGAGTACCGTTCTCGGGCAATGAATCCATTATTCAAACTCAAGCTTAGATGCGCTCTACTGAGAAATTTTTTGAAGGTTCAAAGATGAGAGATGATCAAAAAAGGTTACTAGCATCTTGGGCACTCAAAGACGAAGCTTTAATCTGGTGGGATACAGTTATTAGAGATAATCCAGAAGGTAATATTACATGGGATAGATTTAAAGAAATGTTCAATGAAAGATTTATTCCTCTAGAAGCAACTGAGCAGTTAAGTGATGAATTCTACTATCTGATTCAAGGGGATATGACGATTCCAGAATATCATAAGAAATTCAATGAACTTTCTCGTTTTACACCGCATTTAATTCAAAATCCAAAGATGTAGAATCTGAGGTTTATTAACGGACTTCAAAGAAGGTACCAAAGTAGTGTAACTGCACATGTGCAACAATCTTTTTCTAAAATGATATACATGGCTTATTAGTACGAAGATCTAGATAAGCAAGGCCTTTTGAAGGACGAAGAGGAATGTAGTTCTAACAACAAAAGGAAATTCGAAGCTGATAGCCCAGAGACAAGTACACAGCCTGAGGCAAGCACGACATCTGGGGTCAGAAAGAAGCCTAGAGTCAAGAGGAAAAGTGTTAAATCTGAGAAAGAACAAGTAACATCTGCCACCTGTTCTAACTATAATCAGAAAGGGCATTTGTTGATAAATTGCGGACCCTTAAAGAAACGAATAAAGGATAAATTTAAATCCAAGAACAAGTTTCAAGAGAATAGAAAATGCAATCTTTGCCATCGGTCTGGCCATGTAAAGCAAGATTGTCGGCTATTAATGAAATCTAAAGTAGTGTAGGTAAATGAAATGGCAGAAGTTCCTGCATCCTCAGCCAGTCAAGTGAGGCCAGATGTTTTAGAAGACACACTTAATGTCAAAGATATTCCAGTTAACGTATTGTTTGATACGAGCGCGTCACAAAGCTTTATTGCAAGAAATGCAGTTAAGAAACTGGATTTAAATCTGAAAAAGCTTAAAGCACCCATGATTGTCCATAATCCGGTTGGGGGTTCCCTTGATCTTAGTTGGATTTGTGGGGTGCCTGTCTCTTTTTCTCGTTATCGGTTCCCTACCATCTCGATCGTCATGAATTTTACCGAATTCGATCTTATTCTAGGATTGGATTGGTTAACCAAATATGAAGCTGAGGTTGAATGCGCCAAGAGAGTTGTTAAGGCAAAAACAAAGTTCAGGGAGTATATACCATTCCATGTGAAGGTCTGAATTTTGATAGAAAAGACTTTTGGTCAGCTCTGGATGTTTCTCCTACTCAATTAGAACCTGTTCTTGTCGTTATAGAGACTGTACGGGTCGACATAGAAAATATCCCTATCGTGAAAAATTATGCAAATGTGTTCTAAGAAGTTGTTAGCTTACCTCCGCGTAGAGAAATCGATTTCAAAATCTCTTTAATTCAAAATGCAAGGCCAGTAGTTCACGCTATTCGAAGAATGACCTTGAAGGAAAAAGAAGAATTAGACAATCAGACTCGACATCTTGTATGGAAGGGTTTTATCAGGCCTAGTTTCTCTGATTGGGGAGCAGCAGTGGTATTTGTCCCAAAGTCAGACGGTACTCTAAGATTTTGTGTGGATTATCGTGACTTGAACAAGCAGACATTGAAGAATAAATATCCATTGCCGTGAATTGATGATTTGTTGGATTGATTGAATGGAGCACAAGTATTTTCACGAATGGACTTAGATACAAGCTTCCATCAGCTTATTTCTCTTCATTCCTATGTAGTTTTTATAGGGTTTGAATACAATATTTATCGCTGGAAAATGTCACAGTGTAACCTAGGGTCGTCTAATTCGTGTAATGGGGTGATTGTTGTGTGAATTGAAGATTGGAATGGTGTTTATGGCATTGAGAAGTATTGATTGGCAAAATTTGGGGGTAAATGGTGATTAAAGATGTCGCAAGTTCCATGATGTAGCAGGCATACTGTCGAAGTGGCAGTTTCCAGGGGTGTTGCGAGTTGAAATTTATGATGATAATGTTGAGGAGAAGATGAAGGGGAGTCCGATGGCATTGTTTTATTGAGTTTCATGGTTTGTAGAAGGGGTTAGCAAGGATTCTAGTGATCGAAATGGAGGAAGGGTAGCAGCTGGTCGGGGAAGATAAAGTTTAGAATGATGGTTAAGGAAAGGGTTAAGCGGCCTAATACATGGTTAGAGAATAATTAAATTTTAAATAATTAGTTAATGACTTTTAGAACTGTATAAATCTTGTAATAAACATAACTATTTTGTACATGATCAAAATTCGACGAGACAAGTTTCATTGGAACCGTATCAATAAATATTACATACCGGAACTGGTTTGGAGAAATTTGGAGCTCGTTAGAATTTCATAGGGAATAAAACTCTTGATTCTTTTAATCGTTGGTTTATCGTAAATCGACGATAAACAACCTAAGTGAGTAAACTTACTTACTCTGTCAAGTTTATAATTTTATAATGTATTTTAGAGTTGATAAATGATAATTGAATGTTGTGTGATGATTGTTTGAATGAATTGATATATTATTACCAATTATTGCTATTATATATTAGTTATATTTAAGGTTAGGAGTATGATATTCTCATACATTATAGCGGATGAGACCTATGCACCCTGCATAAAAGCGGGTGACCTTCTATACCGCGATATCCTACCTTGAAGTGGGGTTGGTATTATTTATATTGTCTAAGATCTGTGGATGCAAGAAAAACAGGATGGAGGGATCCAACTGGATTCCTCAAATTAATTATTGTTTGCTTACATATTTATATATATATGTGATGTGTTGAATAAATTGAATAGATTGTTGTGTGTTTTCGATGCTTAAATAGCACTGGCCCTAAATATTGGTATTTAAATAGCGTAAAAATATATTCGAATGAAAGGAAAAAAGAATTTGGGTTTTTGTAACACCCCGCATTTTTAGTATAATTAAAAATGTACATATGTGTATTTATGCAAAGATAGGTAAGTAATGGTGATGTAAAATAAAAAAATTAGTAAATACATGAAAGAGAAGGGAAGATTTCTTCAGTAACGGTGTGTGTAGCGGAAAAGATAATAAAATAAGGATACTTAATTTAAATATCAGGAATTAAGTAAAACGGACGTTACCATTGCGTCCGTCTCGGAATTCTGCTTAGGATAGAGTCCAAGTTTGAGTAAATTGGATAATGTACGAAGAAGTTATGAGCCATATAAGTTTGTATACAAACAGAAAACTATATACGTATATATAAACCAAACCAACGTTCTAAACAATTCAAAATAATTTGAATTCAGGTCAGGAACATGAGCGGGAAAATTCCTGCTCAAAGAGGTCGACCCACCCTTAAGGGAGGTCGAGCATAGGGTCGACCTCCCTTGAAGGAGGTCGACACTAGGGTCGACCTCCCTGGGGGGTCGACCTGTTCAGCCAGAACGTGGGCTGGGTGCTTTTGTTTGATCGTGGATGGATTTTCTGGCTTGGTTCGTTGGTTGCTGCTATAAAAGGACCCCTGATCCAATTGTTATCTTCAAAAAAATCCATGGCGACGCCATGGCTCTACTCTAATCTAAACTCACCTTATTCTCCACTTAAAACTAGATCTATCTTCTCCTCTTTCTCTTCAAAAGTTATTCTTAAATCAAAACGATAAGACTTAGGATTGTCACAAACGCAAAGAAAACAACGAAGAGGTCTCAGATCCCAAAACACTACGCAAGAAAAGAGAAGATTCAGATCTATAAATTATTGAAGAAAAAGGGGAGTAAATCAAAAAACAAATCAGATCTAGAATTTGGGATGCAAAGCAAAGTGAGTGGGCTTTAAATTGTATTTGTTGTATAATGTTATTAATATCGTTCGCCATTCCCCATGTCTACATATAATGAATATGATGTTAATTCAACAAGATCTGTTATTTTTATTTATGCCTACGTTGAATTCTCTCCTTCTATTCTTTCCCCTTTTTATTTTTATAGTTAGGCTATCTCGAGCCTACGTTTATCATGGATACATACCGTTTAAACGTGAATGGGAGATTATGAAAGGAAAGGGATTGTTGGGCGTAATTTGGATTGGAAGAAGTGGTGTATAATTTTGAAACAGAATTATGGGTATGATTATACTGAAATGTGGAACTTGTGTAAATTTGTATAATTAAAAATTGGATATGGAATTTGTGTAATTTATTATGATTGGCATGTAACTGGATAACATGGGATGTGAAGTTATTTGTAATTTGGAAGATAAACATAAAGGATTAATCAAATTATATGCATAAACGTGGGACTGGGTAATATGAAGACTTGGTATGAATAAATATGTGGTTTGGACATTTAATTATAACATGGAATAGGCGTGAATATGATTATAAGTGATTTTTTGGAATATACGACTTAAAATTTGGGTAATTTGGGTTATAAACATGAAATTGACACTATTGGCATAACTTGAACACGAACATATTTGTGAATTTGGTGATTGGCATATGACACCTAGAATCAACATAAACTGTTAATTGGCTAAAGATGAAACATGGCTAACTCGAGGTTAGACCGAGTTTGCGGTGTAATTCTGCCCGGAACCGCCCGGAACCGCCCGGCACATCCAGTGACCACAAACAATAGGTTCTAATCTGAGAAGTTAGTCATATCGTGCTTGAACGAGAGGTTAGATTGAGTTGTGGTGTAAGTCTGCCCAGAACCGCCCGGCACATCCAGCAACCGCAATAATAGGTCTAATGTGAGAGGTTAGTGCATTAAAAATTAATTAATGCTAATGACACATGCTAAATATTGTAGGGTTAAGTAACAACGCTTAACCAATATGACATGACGCGTGGGTGGGTTAAGTCAACATGAATGAACAACCAACACTTAACCAATGTAACTTTTGATTGAATAAGTAGATGGGGTTAAGTCAACTTGGGTGCTTAGACAACACTTAACCAATATAACCGTGTAAAAGTAAAGAAGTATGGGGAATGTTAACAACCTATCTTAATGTAAAGTGATAGGGTGTAATCAATTGATGAGAATGACATAAGTCACAAGAATAACATAGCAAGGGATTGGTTGGATGGAATAATCCTCTAAGTGTCAAACTGATGTTGATTTCGGTCTTCGGGGTTGACACTTAGTTTATTGTTCTTTTATCAGTGTAAACATGAACGATAAGGTGAGTTGGACAAAACCTTAGTTAAAAGAACTAAGTACAGAACCTTAGTTAAGAGAACTAAGTACAAAACCTTAGTTACGAGAACTAAGTACAAAACCTTAGTTAAGAGAACTAAGTACAAAACCTTAGTTAAAGGAGCCCACGTCTATTTAGAAACTCAGATAGACTACATCGGACTGGGATATGAAGCACGCAGCTTCAGGGGACGTATAGTAGGGTACTCTTGGTATCCCTCTGTGAGAATGCAGATGATCCACCTAGGCTCACAGAGGTTACGTCTGCACGGTTACGAACCAAGAGTATGCTTTGGTTGCAATAATTAAGAAGCAACCTAAAGACTAAGATGGACCAGCGTGAGTCGGCGAGACCGATTAGTGCCCTATGATAGCAACTCGTCGTCTACCTACCATCTTCAATCAGTACGAAAAGAGGAAAGGTAGAGAACTCCAGAAGGCCATATACTTGCTACCTAGCTATGGGTGAGGTAAGGCCAATAGGGAAGGGCATAGAGGGCCAGGCAGTTGTGCCATGGAATGTTCTCATTCTTGATTTTCATGGGTGCCTTTCATTTGTTAGTTGAGGGAGGGGTCTAGTGAGACCATAGCCACAGTAAAGGCAGACCATAGCATCTGCATCGGCAGATATCTTAAAGCTCCCGACTGAGTTCCGTGTTTCTCGATTAGCCCTGCCACGGGACTCGGGTTCGCACATATAGAGAACATGTGCAAGTAAACAATAAGTACGATTGACGAATACATACGTGAGAAAATCCGAGGTACATACACATCGCTCTGGGTGGTGTATCGTAGACTAGAGGGCATTACTCGATGACGGAACGTAGTCAAACCTAGGGTGGTAGTCCAATCGCTTACGTAATACAGTAACGAAGGTTCTATGCAGACGTAGCGTTGTTACGCGCACACACACACACACACACACACACACACACACACATATATATATATATATATACATGAGATTTGGTACGACATGTGGCATTGGATAAGGGACTGCATACATACGGAGGAGACCGTGCGAGTGGGATATACCTTAATTGGGGGTAGCTACATATGCACTATATTAGGTTGATCTACTAGGGAGTAGATGGGTGCGACCTGTGTACAGGCCATTAGGGCTATTAACACAAAAAACATAATAAACAAGAAAATATAACAGACTGGTATATGTAGGGTTATTCAACATTTGTAGTTTGAACCCATTCACACAAAACTTATGTTCTTACCCCCTCCTCATTACATACTCGTAGGTTAGGTAGTGACAGTGATATGATAACATGGGATACTGGTTAACCAGTATGTTTATTAAGGTAAAGCTATATTTTAATTACAATATATTTTATTCCTTCCGCTATGAGGTGCTTTACAAGTTCTGACATGTTTCTTTATCTCTGTCTTTTCTACAGGATACCGAGCAAAACAGCTCGGGTCTCGATGGATTGGAATTTTGAAAAAAAAAATCGGTCTGTCGGAACCTTGGTTGTTACATCTGGTATCAGAGCTTCGGTTCAGTTTTCCTAGGGAAAAGTTTATAAGTGAACGTATTTGTATTTTTGGAAAATATAAATATTACATATATTATACGTATATATATATATATTATAAGCCTAGGTTAGTATGGGAGCCACTTGAGAAGTAGAGTCGAAAAAAATGAGACTTTTACCCCCCGTACACCAAAAATGGAGATAAGGGAAATTTTGAACTTTTAAGAGGAAGAAAAAGGTGTACACAAAAGTGGATATTTAAGATTTTATGTTCCGCTTAAATTTTTATTTTATGGAGTTGGAACAAGTGCTAGAAGAATGGACAGTTACCAATAAACATAGCAAGTTTTAGATCTACAATATAGCACAAAAACGAGGGTGAATGATCGAGGAAGGAGACGGAACGAGTAATAAAAAAAAAAAACTAGGTCGACCCTAGTGTCGACCTCCCTATAGGGAGGTCGACCAGGGTGTCGACCTCCCCATAGGGAGGTCGACCTGGTTCGCACAGAAAAAAATAAAAAATAAAACGCCAAAGGCCAAAGGTCTTCGGCTCCATTCGCTTCTCCCCCTTCTCCATTTCAACAAGCACGAAACCCACCTCCACCACCACGTTTTTCACTTCCCGCCACTCCAAATCTCAACCGTTTCACGCAAAATTACCCCCAAATCGAAGCTAGAAGCCTCCTCTACCCGGATCTATACCTTTACCCTCTTAATTCAAGCTTAATTCGCCATGATGGACTCATCCTCCCTTCTTGCCTCTTTTCCCCAACTCACACCTCAAGAGATCGCTTGGTGCAACACTTGAAGAGAAGTAGTCGAGGCATACGTCAACACTGCAGGTTTGAAGTTGTTGTTAGGACGTCCGGTTAAGTTTGGTGATTTTGTTGGAATACCCTTGGAGGGTTTATTTGCAAACGCGGGATTAATCGCAATTTTGGATATTAATGTAGTCGAGCGAAAGGGCTACAAGAGGTTAGTAAGACTTTTTGATGCTAATTTAGAAATTGTGGTAGATAATGAGGGTTTGGTTACCTATAATTCGGATGTAAAGGGAACCGTCATTGGTTTCAATGAAATACAGTTTGGGGAAATGTTGAACATCCATGGTATGGGACATGAGCTAGGGGATCTTGAGATGACTGTGTGGCATAGGATTTTCTACGATGCTTATGAGAGGACTTGGGATTATGCCCATCTACATCCGTTAGCTAGATTTGTTATTCGGATTTTACTGTATAATCTTGTTGGACAGACTGGTGGATTTGATAGGATATCACAAACCGTCAGACGAGCCACATATGCTATTTTTCGGGGTATTTAGATAAATTGGGCTCGCACTACCCTACAGTATTACGACTCTATAGAGATGCAAGGCAGTCAAACATTGCTTTCAGAAATTTATGGACAGTAGTTTTTACACAAAGCCATGTTCCTCTGCATAGGGAAGGTTTTATACCGCCTTCTTCCCATTCCTCCAGTATTATGGATTTGGCTACATTGACGAGGATGCATATCCACCTACATGATTTGTTAGAGCCTCATCCCATAGAGCGTGATGGAGGAGACGAGGGGGAGGAGGAGGAGCAGGTACAGGAGGAGCATGTGCAGGGACCGTAGAGTGACGACTACCAGCCCGATTATGAGGGAGAACCCCAGTATGTACCGCCGGCAGGATCAGACTCATATCAGACAGAGCAGGCTTGGGAAGGTACTTGGGCTTCCTCGGCTCCAGGATAGGGTACTTCCGGTACATCTGAGTGGGTCCCTTGGGTTTCTAGAGAGCCAGACTGGAGGGAGGAATTGAGGAGAGTTTCTGAGCAACAAGCTCGGTTAGTTAGAGATCACTAGGACATCTTGAGGATCTAGCAAGAGATGCTCCAGACACAGGTTGAGTTTGGACAGACTCAACAGCAGATGCTACAGGAGATGGGTACTTCCTATGATCAGTTAGGGGCTGGGCTACATGACTTGCAGTTAGAGGTTAGGGAGGAGGCTAGACAGCTTACAGAGCATCTGGATAGTAAGATAGGTGGCCTAGAGGATCTCATTCCTAGTTTCTTCCCATAGAGTTCTGACCTCTATCACTGTATTAGTAGGGTAGTATCTTATTATATAATGTATGGATGTTTCCTTTTCTTTTATCCAATTGAAGTAATGTATTAGAATTTATCTTGACATAATCTACGATTTGTTTAATTAGAAAATTTCCTGTTGTAATTTGGTGGGCGTGAAGAATTAAATATGTATATTTAGGAAGCAAAGAAAATGAGAAATCTAAGTTAACTAAACTAGAATACTAAGTGAAAACGGGAAAATATAGATTTTTCCGTTAAGCACATAAGGAACAAAGTTTGGAAAACTAGGTTTTTCCAAAATTTTAAAATTTAATAATGGTTGGTAGGATTTTGGATGCAACAATTGGATGAACTATGATCTTACTCTGTAAGAGTGTGGGAAAAAATTTAGGTGAAAAATGTTTTGATTTTTCAAAAATATTGCATTCATATAAAACTGCAAGTATATTTAGGATGTGAGCATCATGTTTTGAAAGAATTTTTAAATTTGCATACACATAGGTGGTACCAACTAGGCATACATGCTTTACTATAATGTAATTCACTGTGCACATGTACACAATGGTTGCAACAATTGGATGCACACTTGATGGATGAGTATTGCGAGGGATTATCTATTTTACTCTTATCGAATTTCGGGGACGAAATTCTTTAAGGGTGGGAGAATGTAACACCCCGCATTTTTAGTATAATTAAAAATGTACATATGTGTATTTATGCAAAGATAGGTAAGTAATGGTGATGTAAAATAAAAAAATTAGTAAATACATGAAAGAGAAGGGAAGATTTCTTCAATAACAGTGTGTGTAGCGGAAAAGATAATAAAATAAGGATACTTAATTTAAATATCAGGAATTAAGTAAAACGGGCATTACCATTGCGTCCGTCTCGGAATTCTACTTAGGATAGAGTCCAAGTTTGAGTAAATCGGATAATGTACGAAGAAGTTATGAGCCATATAAGTTTGTATACACATAGAAAACTATATACGTATATATAAACCAAACCAACGTTCAAAACTGTTCAAAATAATTCGAATTCAGGCCAGGAACATGAGCGGGAAAATTCCCGCTCAAAGAGGTCGACCACCCTTAAGGGAGGTCGACCATGGGGTCGACCATAGGGTCGACCTCCCTTGAAGGAGGTCGACACTACGGTCGACCTCCCTAGGGGGGGTCGACCTGTTCAGCCAGAACGTGTGCTGGGTGCTTTTGTTCGATCCTGGACGGATTTTCTGGCTTGGTTCGTTGGTTTGCTGCTATAAAAGGACCCCTAATCTAATTGTTATCTTCACAAAAATCCATGGCGACGCCATGGCTCTGCTCTAATCCAAACTCACCTTATTCTCCACTTAAAACTAGATTTATCTTCTCCTCTTTCTCTTCAAAAGTTATTCTTAAATCAAAAAGATTAGACTTAGGATTGTCACAAATGCAAAGAAAACAACGAAGAGGTTTCAGATCCAGGAACACTACGCAAGAAAAGAGAAGATTCAGGTCTATAAATTATAGAAGAAAAAGGGGAGTAAATCAAAAAACAAATCAGATCTAGAATTTGGGATGCAACGCAAAGTGAGTGGGCTTTAAATTATATTTGTTTTATAATGTTATTAATATCGTTCGCCATTCCCCATGTCTACATATAATGAATATGATGTTAATTAAACAAGATCTGTTATTTTTATTTATGCCTACGTTGAATTCTCGCCTTTTATACTTTCCCTTTTTTATTTTTACATGGATACATACGTTTTAAATGTGAATGAGAGATTATGAAAGGAAACGGATTGTTGGGCGTAATATGGATTGGAAGTAATGGTGTATAATTTTGAAATAAAATTATGGGTATGATTATACTGAAATGTGGAACTTGTGTAAATTTGTATAATTAAAAATTGGATATGAAATTTGTGCAATTTATTATGATTGGCATGTAATTGGATAACATGGGATGTGAAGTTATTTGTAATTTGGAAGATAAACATAAAGGATTAATCAAATTATATGCATAAACGTGGGACTTGGTAATATGCAGACTTGGTATGAATAAATATGTGGTTTGGACAATTAATTATAACATGGAATAGGCGTGAATATGATTATAAGCGAGTTTTTGGAATATACGACTTAAAATTTGGTTAATTTGGGTTATAAACATGAAATTGACACTATTGGCATAACTTGAACATGAACATATTTGTGAATTTGGTGATTGGCATACGACACCTAGAATCGACATGAACGGTTAATTGGCTAAAGATGAAACATGGCTAACTCGAGGTTAGACCGAGTTTGCGGTGTAATTCTGCCCGGAACAGCCCGGCACATCCAGTGACCGCAAACAATAGGTTCTAATGTGAGAAGTTAGTCATATCGTGCTTGAACCCGAGGTTTAATTGAGTTATGGTGTAAGTCTGCCCGGAACCACCCGACACATCCAGCAACCGCAACAATAGGTCTAATGTGAGAGGGTGGTGCAATAAAAATTAATTAATGCTAATGACACATGCTAAGTATGGTAGGGTTACGTAACAACGCTTAACCAATATGACATGACGCGTGGGTGGGTTAAGTCAACATGAATGAACAACCAACACTTAACCAACGTAACTTGTGATTGAATTAACCAATTTAACCGTGTAAAAGTAAAGAAGTATGGGGAATGTTAACAACCTATCTTAATGTAAAGTGATAGGGTGTAATCAATTGATGAGAATGACATAAGTCACAAGAACAACACAGCTATGGATTGGTTGGAATAATCCTCTTAGTGTCAACCTGATGTTGATTTCGGTCTTCGGGGTTGACACTTAGGTTATTGTTCTTTTACCAGTGTAAACATGAATGATAAGGTGAGTTGGACAAAACCTTAGTTAAGAGAACTAAGTACAGATGCTTAGTTAAGAGAACTAAGTACGAAACCTTAGTTAAGAGAACTAAGTACAAAACCCTAGTTACGAGAACTAAGTGCAAAACCTTAGTTAAGAGAACTAAGTACAAAACCTTAGTTAAGAGAACTAAGTACAAAACCTTAGTTAAGAGAACTAAGTACAAAACCTTAGTTAAAGGAGCCCACGTCTATTTAGAAATTCAGATAGACTACAACGGACTGGGATATGAAGCACGCAGCTTTAGGGGACGTATAGTAGGGTACTCTTGGTATCCCTCTGTTAGAATGCAGATGATCCACCTGGGCTCACAGAGGTTAGGTCTGCACGGTTACGAACCAAGAGTATGCCTTGGTTGCAATAATTAAGAAGCAACCTAAAGACTAGGATGGACCAGCGTGAGTCGGCGAGACCGATTAGTGCCCTGTGATAGCAACTCGTCGTCTACCTACCATCTTCAGTCAGTACGAAAAGTGGAAAGGCAGAGAACTCCAAAAGACCATATACTTGCTATCTAGTTATGGGTGAGGTAAGGCTAATAGGGAAGGGCATTGAGGGCCAAGCAGTTATGCCACGGAAAGTTCTCATTCTTGATTTTCATGGGTGCCTTTCATTTGTTAGTTGAGGGAGGGGTCTAGTGGGACCATAGCCACTGTAAAGGCAGACCTTAGCATCTGCATTGGCAGATATCTTAAAGCTCCCGACCGAGTTTCGTGTTTCTCAATTAGCCCTGCCACGGGACTCGGGTTCGCACATATAGAGAACATGTGCAAGTAAACAGTAAGTACGATTGACGAATACGTACGTGAGAAAAGCCTAGGTACATACACATCGCTCTGGGTGGTGTATCGTAGACTAGAGGGCATTACTCGATGACGGAACCTAGTCGAACCTAGGGTGGCAGTCCAAACTCTTACGTAATATAGTAACGAAGGTTCTATGCAGACGTAGCATTGGTACACACACACTCACACACATATATATATATACACACACACACACACACATGAGATTCGGTACGAAATGTGGCATTAGATAAGGGACTGCATACATACGGAGGAGACCGTACGAGTGGGATATACCTTAATTGGGGGTAGCTACATATACACTATATTAGGTTGATCTACTAGGGAGTAGATGGGTGCGACGTGTGTGCATGCCATAAGGGCTATTAACACAAATAACCTAATAAACAAGAAAATATAACAGACCGGTATATGTAGGGTTATTCAACATTTGTAGTTTAAACCCATTCACACAGATCTTATGTTCTGACCCCCTCCTTATTACATACTCGCAGGTTAGGTAGAGACTAAGATATGATAGCTTGGGATACTGGTTAAGCAGTATGTTTATTAAGGTAAAGCTATATTTTAATTACAATATATTTTATTCCTTCCTCTATGAGGTGCTTTACGAGTTCTGACTTGTTTCTTTATCTCTGTCTTTTCTGCAGGATACCAGAGCAAAACAGCTCGGGTCTCTATGGATTGGAATTTTGAAAAAAAATTCGGTCCGTCGGAACCCTGGTTGTTACAGTTTTTTAAAGGAAAATCTATTTTTTCAAAATAGAAATTGAATTTTGAATGGGTTAGGAAATAATAACTTGGTTTTAATAATAAAAAAGTAGTTTAATTTATAACCGATGTTTATAAATGAAGTGAAATAATTGTCATTAGGTTATTTGGGAATGTTAATTCAAGAATGAATTTAAATGGAAATTGGAAACCGTTTCAAAAGGAAACAATCAAATTTATTCTGAGGTTCAGAATGTGAATGGAATTGAAATAAATCCATAAGGATTTATAATTGGAATTCATGTCAAATTTTATAAAAATAATTTACTTTTGGAAATTATGTATTATATAATTTGGAACTTAACAGGATAACTAATATTTGATTTGAAATTGATATTTTATAATCGAATGTAAAATCGATATAAGGTTATAAACTTATTAGATAAATGACAAGAAATTCTGATGTATAAATAGAGTTTATGAATGAAGTGGAATATGATGTGGATTTATTAAGTGACTCGATAAACAATATTTGAACCTATAGTAGTATTAACAATAAAAATCAAGACTGATTTGATAAAACGAGTCTAGATTTGAAGTATAATCACATTTTAAAGTGGATGATGGTTTAAAAGCAGTTTTTGTAGATTGGGAGGGTTATAAGGAAATTTTGTAAGGTTTCAGAAGTGATAAATTCAAAGGTGAATTTAGAATGAAAGTGGAAGTTGAGTTGACCTGAAATGGTAAATTTATTATGGAAATTCAGAACGTTAATCGGACAGTGATTATTCAAAAGAGAATTATACATTGAAATTCGACTATTTGGAATTTAGTAAAAGTACTATTTACTTTCCATTTTAATAAAGATTAATTAATTATTCATTCATTTATTTAATTATTATGTATTCATATCAATGAATATAAGTATATTTCAAGGCTTTATATTTAGGAGCATGGGTTATAATGTTATCGTTATAATCAACGATGACCTGAAAAAAGGGTTCTTAAACTGAATCTGAGATTGGCATGAGCGATGTTTGTTGGTATTGGAAGTTGTGAACTTTGTCCATTTCAAAGTAAAAAATGTGGTTCAGTTAAGGTCTGAGTGGTAATTATACCCCAACTTGATTGACTTCATTGTTGACTAAAGAATGGTTAAGGTTGGGTAGCCATAATCAGCTAGAGATATGGGCAGTTGATGAGTGTTATAGTTTTGAATTATCGTAATAGTGTTTTATATGAAATTTGTTTAAATCCAAGTAAATGAATTCTGGAAATGTTTTCAAAATATAATCAAGGATGTTTTCTAGCAATAGAAAATAAGAAATGTGAATAGATATGGAAATGTTTTCCGATGTTAATAACATATATTTTCTAAATATAAAAAATAAGAATTTGTGAATATATGGAAATGTTGTCCAACTAAGATAAGAGATATTTTCTGGAATATAGAAAATAAATAGTTTATGATATATAGAAATGTTTTCTAAGAAACACGAGAGGCCAGACGGGTTTGAGAAATATCTAGGGAAAGATATGGAAAACAAGAAAAATATATGAGGAATTGGGAAACGATAAATTAATAAGAAATTAATTTAAAGGGCTCAGGGTTGCTTGATGTTTGATCAATAGAATTTCTATTTGAAAATAGGATCATTGGTTGTATAGGTGTTTCCTTCGATTGTTAAATAACCGGCTATTAACGTTTTGGCCTATTTTATATTTATGTTTCAATACGGAGAGACCAGGATTAAGTTTATTATCTGAAAACACTCCATATGGGCATAAGCATTGCGAATCAAATTATGCTGCAAATAATTGAAGAAGGAATAAAGTGCAAGGGCTGTTCTGTTAATCCTAAGTAGAAATTGCCTAAAATGGGTTAATGGGATGGTGCCTTCGGTTTTTCCAGTCCCATGATAACTTTTATGGACGGATGTATGATAGTATATCTAGATGGTCACGTTCATGGATTTATTAAAATGTACCATAATTGGTGGAAGAGAAGGAAACTTCTCTTAGCTTAACACCTAGTGTATTTTTGAGGATGTAAATTAGTGTTTTGATGGATCTGACGATGTGGCATTCAAAGTGAATGATGTTGCGGTGTTATAATGGTAAGACGTAGCCTCAGGCCTCATCAACCGAAAGATGGAAAAAATCGGGTAGGTAGCATGGCTATATGAGTCACACCTATTATGATGTATTAACACCTGATATAGAGAAAATTCATTTGCTTTTTATTTTAACGCTGTTGTATGCTTTCGGTAAAGGCTGCTGATCACAACCATTAGTGGTAATACGTTCGGTACACTCAAGTGAAATGAGTGGTCGGTCATGTATGGCTGGATTGCAAAATGCTCTTGTTGAACCAGTGTATTTGTGACGACCCGAAATCCCCCTTACGGGAAATCGCGGATTGTACTGAGGACAAGACACATCGGGACACAAACAGAAGAACATTTCATTGTTAATTACAACAATTCCATCAGAATACAAGAACCTACAGAGTATAAACAAATAAAAAACATTCGATAAATATCAGAGATTACAATAAATTACTGCAGCGGAAAAATAATACAATACACAACTGAAAGAGATGTACGGATACAGAGCTTTCCGGATATCGTTCCAGCTGTAAACCAGGATCCTGTGAATATAAATTTGCAAAACCAAAACTACTAGCTGCCTGTGCGGAAAATAGGGGCACCCAGAGTTTAGGTTAAAACAATAAACTTCAGGTCAGTCATGTGACTGGTGTGAGAACTAAAACAGTTATTTAAAACTTTACTTTAAATCAGATATATCAAGGGACCACGCCGTATAACATAGAACGGGTTTCCTCCCAAGAATACCAGTGCATATAACAAAACAACGCAATGCTTTTTGGAAAAGTGAAGCTTTTATAAGACCCAGGTCCCATCACACAATGCAACACAAGCCGGAGGATATGGTTTTCCCTTATAATAGCCAAACATGTTTGGTATGTTTAAAACATATCATTTGATACTACTATAAGTGCATAGTGTATAAAACAACTTCAAATATAAATGTTTCAATCCTAGACGACATGGGTATCATATATCATGTCGCCAATACTAGGCTCTACAATCAAAACAGCAATTGTCATGTATTGGAAGTTGGATTTTCGTCCGTGAACCGAGGCCAGGGATCGTCCTCACCGTTTCGAGACAATCTAGCCTACCATGTCTCAGGAACAGCCGCAACTGCACCTTGGATCGTCAGGGCCGGTCCACTCGATGTGGATTAAACTTAAACCCTGAGCACTACGTTTCCCTACCCAATGAGGGCGTAAATGAGCCAAATGACTCCATTAGTCCTGGATCGACCGATATATCTGAGGCGCCTCGCAATCCAACAACCACACAACTGAAAATAATATAAATGTCAGGACTTGTAGGTCACTGACACCACCCTAGATAGAAAAATACGCATGCCCTCCCTGAGGTCCTCTCCCGTTTTTGGTTCACAACCGAGGTGTGAGGCTCGTGAATTAATGCTACACAAAGCTATGCCACACAGGCGGTGCTTTGATCATCAACCACAAGACTCTGCTTTTCAACAAAAGCCTTGATCATTTGCATCTTAGCATGCCACATAGGCAAACCACTCTATGCAACCGATATCTATCAATTACACAGAATAATATCCAATGTCAGACACACAGTCCATTTACAAGTCCGTTCTGGGTCTGAACGAAACCGGAGGCACCTTGTACCTCGCATATCCATCGATCTCCAAGTACGTCTGGACGATCACCAACCGATTCCCTCTCTTGGGTGTACAACCCAATCAAGATCATCAGTAATTATCCAAACGATGTGAAGACTCCGGTCTTCGACCACCGTCTTCATCCTCGACACATCGTCGAATCAATTATTCGGAATGGGATAAACCCGGTCTTTCTGAATAACTCGCGTATATAATAAACAAGTATTACACAAACACAACATATGCTTCATTCCAATTCAGAATATTCTTTTATTCCAATATTCTTACACTTTGGGAAAGGTTCCCATTAATTTAATCAAAGATAAATTCTTTAAATTTATTCTTTAATCTCCTTTTGAATATCAATACAACCCAAATTATGGTTCATCCAAACTAGTCGGGATTAGCGAACCTTACCGAAGTAATCACTTGTTTTAATTTCCCAATCCCAACCTATTCATCCCATGAAGTAAAATTGGTAATACTTCATATCTAACACCACGGTTGTAACAACCCGGAAATTTTGGGGCCAATTTAAAATTTTTATTTTTAGAAATTTTAATGGGTTTTTAATATTTAAAATAATTTATTTTAAATAATAACGACAGAAAAAATTGTTTTTAATCAAAGTTAGAATTTTTATATTTATAAATTTATATTACGAGCCTGAAGTGGCACGGTAATTTCAGAATTCGATTTTATACTTTGTATAATAATTTAATGTGAATTTGAACAATGTTGGTATAAATATTAAAATTAATGTTTTGTGTCATAGGTTGTTAAAATATGAACTTAACTTGATTATTTAGAATTGATTCTAAATGGCTATATATGTGATAATGACAGTGTTTGATAATCTATTTAAAATGGAATGTGAAATTTATTGAATTAATAATATAAAATGGATTAACTAATTTGGAGATTTATTTTACATCGATAATTCTAATTTATGGAAATAATATATCCATTTGATTGTGCAATGAGATTTCAACTTGTTGTAAACGCAGTTATATGCATTTACTGTAAAGACAGTCATGATTTGGTTATTTGTTTGAAAAGAAAAAGAAGAATTGAACCAAATATTATGTAAGATTTTACGTGGTCAATTGGAACTTATTAAGTTAGTATAATTAACTTGTATTGAATCCATTTATTTATTTGTTTACAACAATAGACATATAATATTTAACTAGAAGTTGTAACTAGTCATAAATTGCAAAACTTAATTTTAATGTATTGAAATAAAGAGGAAATAATTTGCAATAAAGATAATTGAAGAAATAAATTGTATTATTGAATTTAAAATAGTTACTAAAAATAAATATGATTTTATTAATGAAATTTATTGACTTCTGTTGAATGTTTGATTTCAAATAACATATATATTCTAGATAAATAAACTATAACAACAACCAACAATGAAATTGAGAAATATATACGTATATACTAATGATTTGAAATTCACATTTAATTTCAATGAGTTAACAAATTTTATTACGTAAAGTAGTGGTTAAGCTATTGGACAGTAACTGACATTTTGTTATTAACAAATTTTGTAAATTTTTACAAAGATATTTTGATTAAATGAGAAGTAGAATAATCAATGCATAGGATATATATATGAATTAATGTGTATTTTACATTGTGTTGAAATATATATATTTGGGAATTTTTTTTTGTATAAATTGTAAGACAAATGATAACATTAATTATGAATACATTGAATGTTAACTAATTTTAAAATAAGGATTGCAATAGATTAATTGTCTAGTGTAGAAAATCAGTTGCTATTTAATTCATTGGTGATAAATTGGAAATAAGTTGCAATTAATACACAAAATTTATTATCATATTGCCACGCACGTATGTAACATATTTTTTATATAGGTGTGAGACCAAACAAATGGATAGTGAGGCAACAGGTAAATAGAAATTTATGCATGCATGTATGTTCGTGTTAAAAGAAATTTTTTCATAATATATTACTATTAATATTTTTTCTTCCCTTTATGCTGCTGTGCGTTTCATGATATATACATACACATATATATACATATATATATATATATATATATATGTAAAATGAAAGATGGCGATGTTCAAAACCTGCGTATTAAAGATGGCAATGATATTAATGTTTCCTGTGCATAAACAAATAAATAAATAAACAAATAATAGCTCAATTTAAATTGTGGAAAGTTGAATTCTAGAACTACAAAATATGCACTTTATTTCTATAATTTATATAAGTCGTAATTTGGATTAGAATTAATCTATTTATGTTAATTAGTGATGAATACTAAAAAAAAAAAAAAAAGACGGAATGTTTTCTTTATTAATTAAACCATTGAAATTTCTTGCCTATAAATTACCATTAATTCTACCATAACTCTCCTTTGAAATTATAATTTTATGAACATTTATTTCATTTAAATCTGTTAATGTTTGAATTAAAATTTGATTATAGTATATGGGGAGCATTAATAACGGTTAAAATTTGATTATATCATTCCTAATAAAACTTAACTTCATAAAAGAGCTTACGACACATTAGCTCATTATTTTGGGGATTGAGATAAATTATCAACGTTAAAAAGATAGCCATGACTTGATTTTTTTACGGTGATTCGTCTCTTTATATTGTCATTCCACGCAACTCTTTTATTTACTCTTCTTCCTCAAAAAAAAAAAAAAAAAATCCTCCCAAAGCTCCGAACTAAATCCATTAAAATCTCCTCAAACAAATTGAATTACAAAGCGAAATTGATAGTACTCTTCAAGCTCGGCAACACCTACGGCCATGATCAGAAACCATCGCCTGAGATGGTCGGAATTGCGGCTCAAACACGGTCGGTTGGGTGCAGATTTTGAGAAGGAGGAAGCGTGCGAGATGGACGACGATTCTAGATGGGGGATGATGAGTTTGAACGGTTATAGACAAATATAGAAGAAGGATTAGTTTCAATGTGAGATTTCTTAAATTTTAATAATTAAATAATATAAATTGTTATTCGCAATCGTTTGGATTTGTATGTATGTTAATATTATGGATTTGCAATGTGGTAATGTAGAATATATATTGTTGTGTGATTTGTAATGATCTTATGTTGTGTGAAATAGCTATGTTAGTCCAGTTCTGCATCCTGATGTAATCTCTGTAAGTCCTCATCTTTATTAATCTTATTCTCATTTCTTTTCTTTTCTTTTTAAAATGGAAATTTTATTTTATTAAATAAAATGAAAATGGGAACTTTATTTTGATTCGCAAACATAATAAATGAAAAGTTTGGATCTTAATTTTGTTAACAAAATTTATAGACAATTTTTGTCATTTTTTTTGTCATTTATTTTGTTTACAAAATAAAAGACAAAATTTTTATATAAATTTGGTTTACAAAATAAACGACAAAGTTTTTACTTTAATTTTTATTCTCATTTTATTTTCTTAAATAAAATCAAAACATTTAATCTTGTTTGTTTATCTTGTTTACAAATTAAAAACAAGTTTTGACATTTAATTTTGTTTGTGAATAAAAAGGACAAGTTTTTATGTTATTTTGTTAACATAATATAAAGGACAAATTTTTATGTCATTTTGTTAACAAAATAAAAAGGACAAGTTTTTATGTTATTTTGTTAACATGATAAAAAGTCAAATTTTTATGTCATTTGTTAACATAATAAAAGAACAATTTTTGTGCTCATTTTGTTAACTTAAATATAAGGGCAATTTTTGTGTTCAGTTTGTCAACTCAAATAAAAGGACAATTTTTTTATCTTTGTCTTGTCTACAAATTAAAATACCCATTTCTATCTTTATTTTATAAATGCAAGTTAAATCTTTATTTATAAAACAAAATGTAAGTTTTTAAAATTTTATTTTATTTACAAATAAAAATAAAGATGATGCCTTTATTTTGATTCATCAAAGTTGCACCAAATCATATCTGTGTTAATATAGATGAGATGACACCCAAACCTACATCATTGTGTTAACTGTATTGTGATGACACCAATTTAGATGTTGTAACACCAATTCATATAGTTGTGTTAATATGGTTGTAGTGACACCCAAAGACTTCTCTATTATGTTAATGACACAAAAATTGGTATGGTTGTGTTAATATTGTTGTGATGACACTAATTTATATGTCTTGTTAACCTTGTTGTAATGACACAAATTTATATGTCACGATAACCTTGTTGCGATGCCACCAATTTGTATGTTGTGTTAACATCATTGAGATGACACAAATTTACATCATCGTGTTAATATTATTGTTATGACACAAGATTATATGTTGTGTTAATTTAAATATTATGACACATGCTTACATCGTTAAGTTAATGACATGAAAAGTCACATTTTTATGTGTTAAAAATGCAATTAAGTTAAATTTACATTTCATATTAGTTAAAATGTAGTTAAGTTAGAAATACATTTTATGTTAGTTAAAATGTAATTAAGTGAAATTTACATTTTACGTTATGAAAATGTAAATAAAGTTGAAAGTATGTTTATGTTATTTAAAATGTAAATAAAGATAAAAGTACATTTTATGTTATTAAAATGTAATTAAAGTTAAAAATGCATTTTATGTTAGTAAAAACATAATTACAACATGATGCAGATATGGTATGGAAAAGTAAGTTCATCTTTTAGCTATGTTCTTTGTTTCAAATGAAACTTAGAAATAAAGGTTACATGTTTTATTTACATCCCTCGATGTAAATAAACATGAAATAAAGGTACAATTTTAATTGTGTTCCTCACCGCAAATAAAACTAGAAATTCAGAGTTACATTTCTATGATCATTAAAAAAAAACATTTTTAATGTTAATATTTGATGGATTAGGAAATATACATATTTCACTACGAAATATGTTTCACATTAAAAACACGTTCTTTTAATGCCAATTTCTGAAAGATTAGAAATGTATAGGGAAACTATTTGAGTAAAATATATTTTGCTCGACATTAGGATTATGATAATATGTTTAGTAAATAGATACGAAAAGTATTTATTTACACTTAGGTAAATAAATAAGAACAAGTATGCTTAACCCGAGGTTGGATTGAGTTGTGATGTAAACCTGCCCGGACCCGCCCGGCTGTCCAGTAATCACAACAATACCTATCCAATGTGGGAGGTTAAAGCATATGTAAACTATTTAGTGTAAATAAAATAAAACATAGAAAAAGTAAGACATTTATTTACATTAGATAAATAAAAGATTAAATAAAATTATACTTTTATGTAATTAAAGAACATGTTTTTACATTGTAAATAAAATTACATTTCGATGTAATTAAGATTATAAGACTAAACTTGTGAATTAGAATTTATTTACATTTTCTTATGTAAAAAAAAAGGAATAAAAAGAACCAAAATGTGGATGGTAATTATTTACATTTTCTTATGTAAATAAAAATAATAAAAAGAAATGTTAGAAAAGAATTAACATAAGATATTCTTTTTATGTTAAAAAGAAATATTAGAAAAGAATTAAAGAAATACATTTATTTACATTTACTATGTAAATAGGATTGGCAGGGAAATGGAAACCATTTATTTACAAATAGCGTAAATAAATATGAATAAGAAATTAGATACATTTATTTACAATTAATGTAAATAAATATAGCAAAAGTAAAAGTAAAACATTTATTTACAAATAGTGTAAATAAATAAGATAAAAGAAAAGTAAAAACATTTATTTACAAATAGTGTAAATAAATAAGAAAAAGTAGAAGGAGAAAAACCATTTATTTACATTTGGGTAAATAAATAAGAAAAGGAAAATGAAAACATTTATTTATATCTAGGTAAATAAATAAATGGTAAGAAAGAATATTTATTTACATTTAGAGTAAATAAATCAAAAGATAGAAAAGATTATTTAATTATTTATTTACATTTAGTGTAAATAAACCAAAGATAGAAAAAGAATATCTATTTATATTTGGTGTAAATAAAGCATGAATTAAAGTGAATTTAAAAAGCACATTTTATTTACATTTTAAATGTAAATAAAAACAGAGTAAAATAAAAGTGATATTTTTATCGTCATTTTAAATGCGATAAAAGAATAGACGTTAATAGTTGAAATCGCCAAACGATTTATATTTATATATATACAAATATAAATTATAAATTAAACGGAACGCGCACGACAGTTCGCGTATCGGCAATCGTAACTTTAAACGGTTATACCGAAAGATCCGACCGTCGGATTTTCCCAAAACAGGAACCGTTAGGACCGCTTTGGGAAAATCTTTCCCATGATATAAATTTCATCAAAATCCAACGGTTAGATATGCATAAGTCAAATTTGGTTGAAAACAGCGCCAGGGTCGCCCATTGACCCAAAGCATCGTTAAATTTATTCGAGCTAATTTTATATAAATAAAAATAGCGATAGGTCGTTATCAAATATTAATAACGATAGGAAATGTTTTCAAATTATTATATATATATGCGAGAATCATTTGAGAAGACC
Source organism: Allium sativum (assembly GCA_030737875.1). Taxonomy (NCBI): domain Eukaryota; kingdom Viridiplantae; phylum Streptophyta; class Magnoliopsida; order Asparagales; family Amaryllidaceae; genus Allium; species Allium sativum. Next base: position 104,366,627 of record CM060911.1, on the reverse strand, counting down.
GAGTTCAATCTCATTTCAAATGATTATACGACGTTTTAAATCTAAGAGTTGAAGACGGCGATTGAAGACCGACGATCTTCACATCGAATGGGTAACTAGCGTTGAGGTCCTTGATTGATTTGCTCCCAAGACGGGGCTAAGATGGTAGTTATCCGGACGTAGTGTTGTTTTGTACGGATTTGACTTTCGCTCAGACCCAGAGCATAAGTTTATAAATGGAATGTATGTCTGACGTTGTAGTCTTTTATACTACATTCGTTGATCTCTGTTAATACATATCTGCTTGGTGATTAACACCCTTCTCTGAGACATATGAGCTTAGAGGTTATATATTGGCAGAAATCAATGGTATAGTATGGACTGACAATGTGGCATACTAAGATGCATTGTTCAACGCTTTTGTTGAAAAGCAGGGCCTTGTGGTTGATGATCAAAGCATAGTCTGTTTAGGCATAGCTTTGTGTATATCGTGACTTCGCGAGCCTCACACCCCGGTATGAGTCAAAAACGCGATATGGACCGTAGGGAGTGCACACGTTTCTTTCTAGCTAGAGTGGTGTCAGTGACCTACCAGCCCTGACATTTTACTTATGTGGATGATGGATTTTGAGGCGCCTCGTTTTTTTTATAGGCCGTTGGTGGTCATACTATAGGTCCAAAGGGACCGGGAAACGTGTGTTCAGGCATAACCAATCCACTGCCCATAGGCAGGGACCGGCCCTACCGCATCCAAGGGTTCACTGCGGGGAATCCTGAGGCATTTGCTAGAGTGTCTCGAATCGGAGAGGAGCTTGCCCCTAGCCTCGACTCATGATGGAAATCCAATTTCCAATACGACCTTGCGGTTTTGATTTTAGAACTAGTATTGGCGACATGATATATGGTACCCATGCCGTCTAGGATTGATACTTATGATTGAAATGTTTTTATTTTAAACATATACACACTAATAATACTATCGTTTTTTTTACGTATCAAGCATCTTTTGACCATTATAAGGTAAAACCCTATCCTCTGGTGTGCGTTGCATTGTGTGATGGGACTTGGGTCTTATAATGGTTTCATTTTTCCAAAAAGACATTGCGTTGTTTAACGATTTACTTTATTATGCACGGCAATCCATTGGAGTAAACCCGTTCCGCATTAGCGGCGTGGTCCTTGGATTTGCCTTATTATTATTAGTTAAACTAGTTAAGAATTCTCACACCAGTCCCACGACTGACCTGTAGTTTGTTTCACTTTGCAAACTCGGGTGCCCTCTTTCCACACGGGCAGTCGAGTAGCCTTTTGCAGATATAGTTAAGCAGGATCCTGGATTGAAGTCTGAAGCCGGGTCCAGAATATTGATGGCCTTCCGCTGAGACTAGTTCCGCTGCAATGTATTTAATTTAATTTAAATGTTTCTTCCGCTGTATTATTTATCGATGTACTCTGATATATTCTGTACTCTGATGTAACATTATCGTAATGTAATAAAAGTCTGCTGTTATTTGTTCTGATGTATTGTATTCCCAAAGTTAAAGTATTCGAAGATTTCCAACCTTTGGGTCAGACCTGTGTGGTTTATGGTCGATTCAAAGAGCGGGAATTTCCGGGTCTTTACAAGTGGTATCAGAGCTCTGGTTAGCTCAAATCTTTGGGATACAACTCGTTAGAACTAAACAAAAGACTCATCAGAGATTGGATTAGTAATATCCAATAAGAATACTCATTAGAGATAGGATCAGCAGTATCCTAGAAAGAGAATACTCATTAGAGATGGGGTTAGTAATGCCTTAGAATGAGTTCAGAGTGATAAGCTTATAATTAAAGTATTTTGATTATATATATAATCCTATTTCAGAAGATAAGATTTTTAAATATATAAAAGTATATATGTATTTGATAAGTTAGCCAACAAAAAAAATTAATAAAAGAAAATTGAAATTTAGTTAGTAAATTAAACAACTTTTAGCTTAGTTCCTTTTCGAGGACGAAAAGATCTTAAGTGGGGGCGACTGTAACAACCCGGAAATTTTGGGGCCAATTTAAAATTTTTATTTTTAGAACTTTTAATGGGTTTTTAATATTTAAAATAATTTATTTTAAATAATAACGACAGAAAAAATTGTTTTTAATCAAAGTTAGAATTTTTATATTTATAAATTTATATTACGAGCCTAAAGTGGCACGGTAATTTTAGAATTCGATTTTATACTTTGTATAATAATTTAATGTGAATTTGAACAATGTTGGTATAAATATTAAAATTAATGTTTTGTGTCATAGGTTGTTAAAATATGAACTTAACTTGATTATTTAGAATTGATTCTAAATGGCTATATATGTGATAATGACAGTGTTTGATAATCTATTTAAAATGGAATGTGAAATTTATTGAATTAATAATATAAAATGGATTAACTAATTTGGAGATTTATTTTACATCGATAATTCTAATTTATGGAAATAATATATCCATTTGATTGTGCAATGAGATTTCAACTTGTTGTAAACGCAGTTATATGCATTTACTGTAAAGACAGTCATGATTTGGTTATTTGTTTGAAAAGAAAAAGAAGAATTGAACCAAATATTATGTAAGATTTTATGTGGTCAATTGGAACTTATTAAGTTAGTATAATTAACTTGTATTGAATCCATTTATTTATTTGTTTACAACAATAGACATATAATATTTAACTAGAAGTTGTAACTAGTCATAAATTGCAAAACTTAATTTTAATGTATTGAAATAAAGAGGAAATAATTTGCAATAAAGATAATTGAAGAAATAAATTGTATTATTGAATTTAAAATAGTTACTAAAAATAAATATGATTTTATTAATGAAATTTATTGACTTCTGTTGAATGTTTGATTTCAAATAACATATATATTCTAGATAAATAAACTATAGCAACAACCAACAATGAAATTGAGAAATATATACGTATATACTAATGATTTGAAATTCACATTTAATTTCAATGAGTTAACAAATTTTATTACGTAAAGTAGTGGTTAAGCTATTGGACAGTAACTGACATTTTGTTATTAACAAATTTTGTAAATTTTTACAAAGATATTTTGATTAAATGAGAAGCAGAATAATCAATGCATAGGATATATATATATATGAATTAATGTGTATTTTACATTGTGTTGAAATATATATATTTGGGATTTTTTTTTTTTGTATAAATTGTAAGACAAATGATAACATTAATTATGAATACATTGAATGTTAACTAATTTTAAAATAAGGATTGCAATAGATTAATTGTCTAGTGTAGAAAATCAGTTGCTATTTAATTCATTGGTGATAAATTGGAAATAAGTTGCAATTAATACACAAAATTTATTGTCATATTGCCACGCACG